>CM067350.1:13908912-14028912 GCA_034190875.2 Urechis unicinctus | reverse complement strand
ATGGATTAAAGAAAAGTAAGTCCAAAAAATCCGACACGAGACACATTTCGTTCCCTGAGGCAAGGAGAATTGTGGAAGAGCAGAACAACCCTAAACAAACCTATGCTAGCACTGTCAAGATGGCCACGGCGTCAGTCGTCACCCAGACTGACTACACGTGGCCAATGGACAGCGCCAAACCAAAGAGGGTTGGCATTCAGGTGCCAAAGGATACACCCAATGATGCAGTTGCAGATAAGGCGGATGATATGGTAACATAATGTGGCCCTCCTGCACAATTGGACACATCAAAAGCACTACAGTCATCTAACCCCAAGAAATCAAATAAGTCCATTTCTAATTCCAATGAAAAGTTCAAATCAAACAGACCACCAAAGGGATCTGATGATCCCATACAGATTCCCAATACGTTTTGGGGTTTGGAGGACATGGATATCGACCATGTCCCTTGTTCTTCTGCCCCAAACAGCCCAAGGCGGTGTACTAGGTCGTCCATAAAAACCCCTGATGCCTCCCAATATCCTTCAACGGAACTGTCGAGGATTAAAACCCAACTTTGAGAAACTAAAATCTCTTTTGTGCGACCACAGACCGTTAGCTGTATGCCTCCAGGAAAATTTTCCTGAAGGATACTGATCAGATCTCAATTAAAGGATGTGATATTTATAACATCGACATCACAAAGAGATGGGAGAGCTATTGGTGGGACGTCCATTCTCGTAAGAGAAAGTGTTCCCCATGAACATATCACTATTCATACTCCTTTGCAAGCTGTTGCTGTAAAAATCAGCCTTCACAAAACCATCCCATTATGCTCTCTTTACCTGTCACCAAGATATAAAATCATGAGAAGAGATATTGATGATCTGATCAGTCAGCTCTCGTTCCATGTGGTGTTGTTGGGTGATCGTAATGTCCACAGTGATCTATGGGGATGTAATGACACAAATGATAGTGGACACAAAATCGAAGATTTAATTGCACGACATGACCTGTGCCCTTTAAATTATAAATCCAGTACCAACCTCTACCCGGGAACTGAATCCTTCTCTGCTATAGATCTGAGTATAAGTTCCCCTTCTTTATTCATTGACCTTTATGGGAAGTTGGCAAAGAACAGTGTGGGAGTGACCACTTGCCAATCTTCATCCAAATAAACAAGCCAATGGCTCCCGAACAGATTGCCAAATGGCAACTACACAAAGCAAACTAGGGTATATTCAGATCTATGTGCAGAAATAACATAAACCGGGATGCATTTCTGATTTAGAAAGAAGATCCAGTGTCTTCTTTTACACACCCAAAATATTCCCAAATCCTCGACAGATTATTAAAGGACATATAAGCCATGGTTCACAGATGATTGCATGGAAGCTGTTCTAAAGCACCAAAGGGCCCCTCCCATACCATTGAGGTCAATCTGAACGCCTACAAAGAAACTTGAGCTCAAGCTCGACGCATGATTAAGCATGGCACACATTTGTATCCCAATTTTACAACAAAACATCAACCAAAATAGCATGGGACATGGTGCGAAAAATCAGAGGCAAGCAACCTAATAGCTCAAAAGCCTCTTCAGATAACTCCAAAGCCTCTTCAAATAAAGACATCGCCAATACCTTGGATGAAGTCATAAATTTAAAACATTCAAACGTCCGAAGGAAAGGACTGGTCCTAATTTCAAATCCAACAATACAGAACATTACAACTCTCCTTTTAACATCCGAGAGTTGACAGAGTCATTAAATACATCTGATGATACAGCAAATGGACATGTTGATGTACATTACCAATTTTTAAAACATCTTCCGGAGGAATCTCTTCTTGTGCTTTTTGATATTTTTGATAGAAACTGGGAATCTGGTGAATACCTAGACTGTTGGCGAGATGCTACCATAATTCCTATTCCTAAAGCAGGGAAAGATTTCACCAACCCCAACAACTACCGTCCAAATGCTTTGACCAGCTGCGTGTGCAAGACCATGGAACAGATGATAAATTCCCGCTTGGTATGGTTCCTGGAAAATAATCAAATTATTACTAAACATCAAAGCGAATTTTGGCATGGGCGTAGCACAACAGATCAACTTGTCCGCTTGGAAACAATCCTCCGTGGTGCATTTGTAAGGGGGGGGGGGCATGTTGTGTCTGTTTTCTTTGACATTGAGAAGGCATACGACATCACATGGAAGCATGGTATTTTTTCTGATTTAAATTCAATGGGTCTCAAAGGCCGTATGCCAACATTTATTGAGCAGTTTTTAACCAATAGAGTATTTAAAGTTCGTGTTGGTATCATGCTTTCTGATTATCCCAATCAGGAAGTGGGGATCCCACAGGTAAGTGTTTTATCCGTCACCCTTTTTAATGTCAAGATCAATAATATTGTTATTGCTATCAATCCAAGGGTTGTATGTTGATGACTTCCTTATTTGTTACAAATCCAAAAATATATGTTCTAAATATTTTACTACTGCATCCTGCATTAAATGCAAAAGGCAAGGACATTTTATTAGTATGGATTCCTAGTCACATATGCATCCCAAGTAACGAACTGAGGCAGCACGAGAAGCACTCAACCTGGATATCACTGAGGATGAAGTCCCCTTTACAGACTTTAAACCCCAGATCAACATTTTTTAAAGTTAAAATGGCAGGATCAGTGGGATGAATCCATCCCAAACAAACTCTATGAAATTCAACCCCATCTTGGGGAGTGGTCTCACGGCTGCAAAGACAGACGTGGAGAGAAGGTTATTCTTGCTCGTGCTCGTATTGATCATACCTATACAACTCATGCATTCCTACTTAGAGGTGAACCTATCTCTGAATGCATTCCTTGCCAAAGCACTTACAATGGCAAACACATTCTCAGCGAATGTGCTGCTCTTATTCTTATTAGAAATCGCTATTTCATTGTTCTAAGCCTATCAGAATAATTCGTAAGGGTTGATCCATCTACAATTCTTTGTTTCATTAGAGAAATTGGATTATATAACAGATTTTAAATCTTTCAATTTTGTTGAATCTCATATCAATTAAATTAATGAAATCAGCTAGGGTTTACTTTTATTTTCTATTTAACTACTTCCTAACTCCTTATCTATTCATATATACCCAACCTTTGTAGGCACCATATAACACACCTGTGTTGGTGTGCCATTAAGCCCTATACTTACCTTACCTTACCATTATCATCAACTTTCACATCTCTGTAATTCGTAGGTGGGACAAGATGCAAAGTGGTCTACTGCAAAGAAATCTTAGCGGCTCGTGATGATGGCGACAAACAGGTATTTTCTTTCATATGCAGACTAATTATAACAGGAGATGATCGACTGTATCATCTGGTATTAACATTCACACCTTGCATCGTCGTGTATTCTCAACCACGCTATTGTTGTTTCCGATCGCAAAACATTGTGAACTCTGTAATCGTATTTAGCGAAATGTAGTTCCGTGATTCTGCAGCTAGCAAGAGAGGACGTTAGAGCGCGTGCGTCCCACCAAAGCGTGATCATTTGGTGTGAGGCATAATTACTAAGATGAAATATAACCACACAACGCAAGTGAATTGTGGCTTAATTGGTGTATAAGATTTATATGTGGAAATCGATCAGACAAATGTTATAACCGATAGAAACTTTTCTTGAAATTATTGTTATAGATGAAGCTTCGATTCGCAACTTTTCCGGTAGATAAAGTGGACGAAGCAATCGAATTGGTGTTGACTGATGGAATGCCGACAAGGAAGGCGTGTGTTTTAAAAACATGTGGCGTTTCGGTCAGGGGTGATTTAAAGGCAAAACTCGAGAACTCATTTGAAACAACGTGAGTGTCGGTGACTAATGACTAAAAGAGTTAACTTACCTGTTTTGACTTAACTATTGCTTCATCTTAAAGCCCACGTGTTAAAACTTTAAGATTTTACAATGTAACCATACAGTATTTACACGTGGTCTGTAAGATGGAACACCATGCCACTGTTGACATTGCTTTATGCTTAAGAAGAATGTGTCGTTATTATGCATTCGTTCCTCTATGGTTCTTTTAAACCGTATTATTAAATTCGTGTTTAGGGTGACCAACTTGTCGGAATTTGACTGCTTGATGGATGGAATGGATAATTTGCTGACGTCACACTCCCAAGATTCCTTCCTCCTCCCTCTTCCACAGGCGGCGGTAGAGTATGCCGACGGCCATAAAGGCGTCGCGCCCGCTTTGTTCGGCTCAGAACCTACTCCGCCAACGGTATGACCTACCAACCAACCAACCAACCAAGTAATATATCTTAAATTGTATAAGATAGCTGCTGATTGATCGGATTACTAGCTGCTACCGTTACCTGCGAAATGCGTATTAATACACGGCTGTTGTGATCGACCACAGGACGAGGGTGCGTTGATTGAAGGAAGAGGAATCAGGATAGATTCATTGTATCCGTTCCTAGTGACCTCCATCGGCACCGGCTGCTGCATGTGCAAAGTGAGGTTGCTTTCAAGACAGAAACTGCCTTCAGGTCACAAAATCGAATTTAATGTTAACCTCCTTAATGGCTGCACCACTAGATCCACATCGGCAACTTTTCACCAGAAATCTACTGCTGTACATTACATTTGAGGGTGGGGTCGCGGTGGGAATTAGGGTGGGGTCGCGGTAGAAATTAGGGTGTGATCACGGTAGGAAATTAATGTGGGTCACGGCAGGGATCATGGCAGGGCCAACGATGGACAGCCGAATACAAATATTGTGGTTTAAAGAACATATTTTCCTAGAGTTACCATTTTTCTTTTAAACATGTATGTTTGTATGTATGTATGTATGTATGTATGTATGTATGAATATGTAAATATGTATGTGTGTTGCCTGCCTGCCTGCCTGCCTGAACCTGCCTATTGCCTGCCTGCCTGCTGCCTGCCTGCCTGAATTACCATTTTGCCTGCCTGCTTGCCTAAACTGCCTGTATGCCTGCCTGCCTGCCTGCCTGCCTGCCTGCCTGCCTGCCTGCCTGCCTGCCTGTGCCTGCCTGCCTGCCTGCCTGCCTGCCTGCCTGCCTGCCTGCCTGCCTGCCTGCCTGCCTGCCTGCCTGCCTATGCCTGCCTGCCTGCCTGCCTGCCTATGCCTGCCTGCCTGCCTGCCTGCCTGCCTGCCTGCCTGCCTGCCTGCCTGCCTGCCTGCCTGCCTGCCTGCCTGCCTGCCTGCCTGCCTGCCTGCCTGCCTGCCTGCCTGCCTGCCTGCCTGCCTGCCTGCCTGCCTGCCTGCCTGCCTGCCTGCCTGCCTGCCTGCCTGCCTGCCTGCCTGCCTGCCTGCCTGCCTGCCTGCCTGCCTGCCTGCCTGCCTGCCCTGCCTGCCTGCCTGCCTGCCTGCCCTGCCTGCCTGCCTGCCTGCCTGCCTGCCTGCCTGCCTGCCTGCCTGCCTGCCTGCCTGCCTGCCTGCCTGCCTGCCTGCCTGCCTGCCTGCCTGCCTGCCTGCCTGCCTGCCTGCCTGCCTGCCTGCCTGCTGCCTGCCTGCCTGCCTGCCTGCCTGCCTGCCTGCCTGCCTGCCTGCCTGCCTGCCTGCCTGCCTGCCTGCCTGCTGCCTGCCCTGCCTGCCTGCCTGCTGCCTGCCTGCCTGCCTGCCTGCCTGCCTGCCTGCCTGCCTGCCTGCCTGCCTGCCTGCCTGCCTGCCTGCCTGCCTGCCTGCCTGCCTGCCCTGCCTGCCTGCCTGCCTGCCTGCCCTGCCTGCCTGCCTGCCTGCCTGCCTGCCTGCCTGCCTGCCTGCCTGCCTGCCTGCCTGCCTGCCTGCCTGCCTGCCTGCCTGCCCTGCCTGCCTGCCTGCCTGCTGCCTGCCTGCCCTGCCTGCCTGCCTGCCTGCCTGCCTGCCTGCCTGCCTGCCTGCCTGCCTGCCTGCCTGCCTGCCTGCCTGCCTGCCTGCCTGCCTGCCTGCCTGCCTGCCTGCCTGCCTGCCTGCCTGTGCCTGCCTGCCTGCCCTGCCTGCCTGCCTGCCTGCCTGCCTGCCTGCCTGCCTGCCTGCCTGCCTGCCTGCCTGCCTGCCTGCCTGCCTGCCTGCCTGCCTGCCTGCCTGCCTGCCTGCCTGCTGCCTGCCTGCCTGCCTGCCTGCCTGCCTGCCTGCCTGCCTGCCTGCCTGCCTGCCTGCCTGCCTGCCTGCCTGCCTGCCTGCCTGCCCTGCCTGCCTGCCTGCCTGCCTGCCTGCCTGCCTGCCTGCATGCCTGCCTGCCTGCCTGCTGCATGCCTGCATGCATGCATGCCTGCATGCCTGTATGTGCCTGTATGTATGTATGTCTGTATGTATGTATGTATGTATGTATGTATGTATGTATGTATGTATGTATGTATGTATGTATGTATGTATGTATGTATGTATGTATGTATGTATGTATGCATGTATGTATGTATTGTGTGTGTGCGTGCGTGCGTGTGTGCGCGCATACATAAATACATATATTTATATGTATATATATATATATATATGTGTATATTCATATATATATATATATTCATTTATATGTATATATATATATATTCATATGTTAATATATATATGTATATATATATATATTCATATGTATATATATATAAATATATATATATATATATATATATATATATATATATATATATATATATATATATATATATATATATATATATATATATATATATATATATATATATATGATTAAGTATGTGAATAATTGTGTGAGTGATGTTGTTTTAAGGTTGGTAGCGATGGAAGCCGAGAAGTTGTTACAGGATCCAGTTTGTCTGGGAAAACTTTTAGAGGCATGGGGTTCCATTTGGCTGGAACCAATGTAAGTTTCTTTAGCTAAACAACATGACCCTTTAATATGGACAGAACACATAATTAGCCATATGTATGTGATAGGGTGAAATTGATTGCTGACCATGGATACTTCGTCGTTGGTAATGGAAGCATGTCGATGATCTTGCAGGATTACCACGAGCTTCTCGAATTGGCTGTAAGAGGCGACGAAGCTCGGGTCACTAATTTCATGTCGGACCTCAAATCGAATACAGATGGAGATATTTACGCGTCATTTGCTGACAACTGGCCCATGTTCAATTTCGGCAAAGCTGTTGATGGTTACCAAGGTTTGTACAGGGAATATGTTGAATTATTTTATTCAGTTTGTTATTAGATAGAATTAAATAGATAAAGTGTCTCCGATCACGTGTTCTTTTCCTCTAGATCCTTCAACTCGCATAGACATAAGTCGATGTAAGGGCATATAGACTAAAAAAGATCTGGACATTGTTATTAATACACAATCGACGATAAGATAAGATCAGAAAAAGTTTATTCAGCAAGTGCCTACCATGCGAACAATATAAACATCGTTTGTTTTTATGTATAGTGGGTAAGGAGCCTGGAAAAGCCGATCTAGTACGAGCCCTATTGTCGACCATCTGCACCAGCTTGGCACAACTGATATTCTGGGTGGCGAGTGCCCGTCAGTGCCGCCGAGTGTTCATTTCAGGTGGCTTTGTGGAGCATGCAACTGTACAAGAGTTTATAGCGAAATATTTCTTAGATGAAGCGTTATGCTCAAATGTAAGAGGAAGTTCTTACCACACAAACTGACGTATGGCTTGAATACAGCATTCTACAAAAAAAGCCCTGGAAATATTGTTTTAAATATTGCCTTGAACGTGTGATTTGCAGAGTGGAATTCAGATGAGCTTCGTGAAGCCGGGAAACTACCTGGGTTGTCTTGGCGCTATTATGTCAAATAAATGATTTACATATACATGTCCAATATCATATTGTTAAACCTGATAGCAAATTGCTGTGTTTATGTATTTTATCATTGGAATATGGGAACATGTTGTACAGCGAAGTTATTGTGAATTGTTACATTTTGATGTTGTGATAATGGGCGAACGCCATGATGGCGCGAGCTGCTGTGTGCAAGGAAAAAATATTATACGAACCATAAACTGACATGGAAATAATTGTGATAAAATAGGCAATGGTTGGTAGGGAAAGAGGAAAAGACACAGGTTGATGTTCATTCGAATGATAACTGAGATCATGACGACGATGAAGATCATCAGATAATGCAAAATGATGTGTACGGCCACAATGAAGATGATAATTTTATAATCAACAACATAGGCGTATCTAAATAAATACAATGACCTTTTTGATATCACAGACCTCATTCATGGAACAATGCTACTTAAAATGAGTAATAGTTGTGGGTTCTTGGGATATTTCGTGACTGGGCAATCTGTTCTTGGAATATAAAAAGACGTTTTAAAGTAAGGTAGTTTCTTATGGCTTGGGAACTGCGATGTGGAGCCTTTTTAATGGGTAGTTCTTGAAAGAAACGACCACGGAACACAGCGTTGGAAATACTCGCGAAATCCATAGTCAACCACGTTTGGGTTGTGTTTTGTGACGACGCTTTTGTGTAGTCTTCTTTGTGCAGTTTGTTTTTGCCTCGGAAAATATATTTAACCGTGGAGTATTACTCTAACTAATGGGACTAAGGAGCAATTATTCTCCATATGTTCTAACCCACCTAAGGACAGTCACGATGAGGTAAACTGATAAATACCGCATAAGCAGGGAATGTAGCTATTGTTTTCCAAGTACGGGAGATGCTGCTGCACAAGGTAATAAAACCTGACGTTGGTCTGTTGGGCTAGGAAAAAGTAACTTCTGTGCTAAAGAGTAATCGACCCTACAACGGGAATCCGTCAAAGTGGTCTATAACAGGCTGGTTGGAGGCAAAATATTAAATCATAACGCGGTCGCGGAATCCGCTACTTACTGATGACTCTATGCACAACTCTATAAACATAACATATAAGCAATGGCGGCCTTGGGGTTGTCTGCTTGTAGGAAACGTCTTGGTCGAATTCGCTGTGTGAAGGAATGTATTGAGACTTTCAAAGGGTGTCAACCTCTTCCCTGGTCTGTTTGCTATGTAGCAGCTGAGAGGGAATACCGACCGACCCAGAACACCAAGATATCTCTGTATGCGGAAGCCAATAAACACAGCAAACCAGTTTCTGAACTGCAAATCACGACCGACCAAAGGATTCTAGTTTCTGATGAAGAATTCTGCAATTCACAAGGACAATGGGCTAAATTTATCAAAGTAAGAGATCTGATGTCAGTCAACAGGTTTACATCTATATGACAAAGTCAGGTTGTATTCTTGTAATAAGATGGCAGTTAAGTGTTCAGTCTGACATGCTAGACACAGATAGGTAGGCTGGTCACTCGGCTGCCATAGTGAGAGTGCCATTACCAGGTAATGAATCATTTGATGTGTATTAGAAGTCATATTACTCAGGTGGGCATGAAGTCATAATGTTATTTTGCCCTGGACTTTGTGATTCAACTACAACCTTATGTTTCAGAATAAAAACCTGGAAGTCATATTGAATATAATTTTTTGTGTGTGCGTTATGATGTGTCATTTAAAATTATAGATATGTGAATAAGGACATACAATTACGTTCTGAGTTAAGTTACTCATTTGAAAGTGACAGGGAGGGGGTGGAATTTGTGAAGCATGTGGATGAGTTTTGTTGTGTGCGGCAACACACTTTTCTCGAATAGTCTAGCATACCGGCTATTTTATACTTATTTTACACATCAGCTCATTTTAAAAAGGTGTTTTCTGGCTCTTACCATTAATTATAGTTTGCTATTGTTTCAGCTTTTCTCTGTGAAGGGTTCAGCCAAGTCCACAATCTTCAATGATGAGTGTTTTCTCCTGTTGTATAATAATGAAACAACGTCAGAAGAAACTCAGATATTCACATCTGTAAGTAAGAAGAATAGCTCCAAGGGTGGATTGGCTACGCTCAGGTAGGTGGGTGTAAAGGACTTTCCGATGCAAGGTGTTGATGAATTGGGGGCTTGTACGGAAGCAAATATCATCAAAGAGATGAAATAATGAAAATGACTGATATATCCATTGACCCAGTGGCCCGAGTTCACCAAATCCAATGTTTGGGCCTCTGAAAAACTCCTGTAAGTGGCCTGTTCGGGGCAATCACATTTTATAGGGTTTACTGTCCTCAGTTTTACTGGAAAAAAACCTATTATTTTCAGTTGTAAATGTGTTTTAGGTTTTTCCAAATGCACAATCACCATTACACTTGTTTACATAACTTGGCTAATTTGCTTTGGTTATTAACGTTGAGCATAGTCATTCAGCTATTTCCGTAATGACTTCTGCTGTGTCACTAAATCATCCAATTACTATTGTGTTGTAAAATCATTCATCTGAAACATCTTAAATTGGAGGGTTTCATTATAGTCCTGCTATTTCATCTGCATTACCCTACCCAGTATATGTCTGCAGCACATACCCAAATTCCCAATAACTATTTGAAAAGTTGGGCAGCCAGTTATAAGAATATGGTATAAGAACAGCTGAATTTGCTATAGCTTTCCTGTACAGGTGTATTGAATGATGAGATTGCTTCATCATTAAGATGCTGTGATGATTTATCCAGGCTTGTGATTATTACAGGTGGGAAGATGTGGTTGAGAATCAGTACAGCGTCCAGTCTCAGGAACCTAAACGGCCAAGTGACTGTGATGCAAAAGCCATGGAGCATTTACTGAACTACCCGCCCAACTGGTCACTGGATCACGATGAAGACCTAGCTCTCTTCCTTGCTGCTCACACGACAGGAAGCAATGAAAACCTTGGCAGCGTGAAGAACTATGTAGAGTCCATCAATGTCTCAACATACTCGGTAAGTGTTTGTGACGGCCCTTAAAGTAAGAAACCTTCTGCTATATTCTGGCCTGGTTTCACTCTGTCTAGTAACGATGCTCTGTACACTAGTGACAGGCTTTGTGGTAGAGAATGAGACGGAATTTGATTCGAAGGATAGTGATACAGAAGTAAGGACAATATGGAACTGTGAACTTGTGTTAGTGTTAGTAGCAGAGGAAGATGGAACCGTGAACATGTGTTAGTGTTAGTAGCAGAGGAAGATGGAACCGTGAACATGTGTTAGTAGCAAAGGAAGATGGAACCGTGAACTTGTGTTAGTGTTAGTAGCAGAGGAAGATGGAACTGTGAACATGTGTTAGTGTTTGTAGCAGAGGAAGATGGAACCATGAACTTGTGTTAGTGTTAGTAGCAGAGGAAGATGGAACCGTGAACTTGTGTTAGTGTTTGTAGCAGAGGAAGATGGAACAGTGAACATGTGTTAGTAGCAGAGGAAGATGGAACCGTGAACATGTGTTAGTAGCAGAGGAAGATGGAACAGTGAACGTGTGTTAGTAGCAGAGGAAGATGGAACAGTGAACATGTGTTAGTGTTTGTAGCAGAGGAAGATGGAACAGTGAACATGTGTTAGTAGCAGAGGAAGATGGAACAGTGAACGTGTGTTAGTAGCAGCAGAAGATGGAACAGTGAACTTGTGTTAGTATTAGTAGCAGAGGAAGATGGAACCGTGAACATGTGTTAGTGTTTGTAGCAGCAGAAGATGGAACAGTGAACTTGTGTTAGTGTTTGTAGCAGCAGAAGATGGAACAGTGAACTTGTGTTAGTGTTTGTAGCAGCAGAAGATGGAACAGTGAACTTGTGTTAGTGTTTGTAGCAGCAGAAGATGGAACAGTGAACTTGTGTTAGTGTTTGAAACCGCAGAAGATGGAACAGTGAACTTGTGTTAGTGTTTGTAGCAGCAGAAGATGGAACAGTGAACTTGTGTTAGTGTTTGTAACCGCAGAAGATGGAACAGTGAACTTGTGTTAGTGTTTGTTAGTGTTTGAACTTGTGTTAGTGTGTAGCAGCAGAAGATGGAACAGTGAACTTGTGTTAGTGTTTGTAGCAGCAGAAGATGGAACAGTGAACTTGTGTTAGTGTTTGTAACCGCAGATGATGGAACAGTGAACTTGTGTTAGTGTTTGTAGCAGCAGAAGATGGAACAGTGAACTTGTGTTAGTGTTTGTAGCAGCAGAAGATGGAACAGTGAACTTGTGTTAGTGTTTGTAGCAGAGGAAGATGGAACAGTGAACTTGTGTTAGTGTTTGTAGCAGCAGAAGATGGAACAGTGAACTTGTGTTAGTGTTTGTAGCAGAGGAAGATGGAACAGCGAACTTGTGTTAGTGTTTGTAGCAGCAGAAGATGGAACAGTGAACTTGTGTTAGTGTTTGCAGCAGATAAGATGGAACAGTGAACTTGTGTTAGTGTTTGTAGCAGCAGAAGATGGAACAGTGAACTTGTGTTAGTGTTTGTAGCAGCAGAAGATGGAACAGTGAACTAAGGTTAGTTATGAAAGCAGTGGAAAATGGAATAGTGAACTATAGTTAGTGTTAGTAGCAGAGGAACATGGAACAGTGAACTTGTGTTTGTAGCAGAGGAAGATGGAACAGTGTACAAGTGCTTGTGGGCAGTTATGTGCTGTACTGTCCCTTTTTATTCTTAATGTGTATCAGGACTGAATGTTATCATGAAGGGTCAATGAATGTGTCTCTATAACTGCCTTAAACATGCATAACCTTGTGATTTTATGGAGCAGCTGTAGCTGTTGGAGTTACCAACCTGGTGTGGGCAATTAGATTGTGCCAACTCGACACTGGCACCTAAGGGGAGCACTTCAATCATCACAATCACCATCATCTTTGAGATATTACCATATTGTTGAAAGTCACATAAAACCCAATCAGACGTGATTGGGTAGATGAACGTTCACTCATTACTAGTCTTTCCCTCGTTTGTCCTCCGCTACATAGTTGTTTGATAATGTGTGTTATCGTATAGGAGGAGGAAGGACCAGAAAACTTGACGGACGGTGACTCAGAGACGTACTGGGAAAGTGACGGCAACCAGGGACAACACTGGATACGCCTGGAGATGAAGAAAGGCACTATCGTCAAGTAGGCATGTTTATGTACTTGATATGTTGTCCAGGGACAGTCACACAAATATACTTTTGCCCTTTCTAGCAAAAATGGAAAATGAAATGGTCCAATGCATTGATGGTCAGTGTTTTTAACTGTCAAATGTTTATTTAATTCCTAGGAAAACATGCATTGACCCATCAAGTAGAAATGACCTTGAATTTGAGGAAATGTATTATGCTGTTGTGCGTTTTCATTGAAGAGAATATAAGAAGTTATCTATGTTTATGATCTCTTGGTTTGCAGGAAGTTGTTGCTGGGGATTGATGGGAATGATGACAATTACATGCCGTCTCGTATCGTAGTGATGGGCGGGGTGATGGATGACCTCAAGAAACTCAACGAGATCTCCGTTGATCAGTGAGTGTAATGTATTCACCAACCAGTATTTTAGTCTCTGCACCTCACCATTAAAACCCCCACCCCCTCTCAGCATCATATCTCTTCCACTCTCCACGCAATACTAAGTATAACTACCCAAAGAGGAGAACCACTGTATTTCATTATTAAGATGATTTGCTGGCTGTTCACTTGTATATATGTTTTCACCTGTCCAAGGCTATATTTGTTATACATATTAAATGTCTCTGTATGAGAAGTAACCTGCCACTCATGATAGTTTTATCCACTAGTCCCCCCACGCACACATGCACCCACCACTACCAACCCATGCACCCCCCCCCACCACCCCCATGCACCCCTGCCACCACCTATGCACCCCCCCCCCACCTGAGTATCCCATGCCACTTAACAACTGATTTCCAAATTGAAATTACATTTTTATTGGTGCAAATATTTCATTTGTTACACACACTAAGTGCGTAGTAGTACAATACATGGTATGTCAAGTAGCTCTGTTCTGTCTGGTATGACGTTAAGATGCATTCTGTGAATAAAGAAGTGAAGTTGGTGTGATTGTGTGTCGTAGGAGCATGTATGGTCTCACAGATGTCGTGGTTCTTGCCGACCAGTCAGAGTACCACCCAGTGATAGAAATCAGACTTAAAGAATGCAAAGGTACATAATCGGTTGATCTCAAAGGTTGTGTAATACAAAGATGATAGGAAGACAGGAGGCACAGTGACTATAGCTGTAGCCCACATAACAGCAGCCGGGAGGTTGTGGTTTCTTGATTCTGTGCATTCATTATCTTTTATCCCTTATTATAGAGCCTTCCATTTTAAAAGGGACATTAGTTAGATATTTGTCTTTAATTCATCCTGTAGTTCAAATTTTATATATTGATCTGACTGCAGTTAATACTTTTTAGAAAGCTGCATATTATTTTCCCATGATACTTTTTTTGGACTTGTATCATCAGATGACGGTATCGACACCCGAATCCATGGGATCAAGATCAAATCCAGTAAGGAGATGGATCTTGGCTTGAACAGTGAGATCTTTGGAGCCAGCTCTCTGGTGCGGTATCCCAAGTTGGAGGGTTATCCAGCTTTAGTCTTGTACCATCGGGCACTGGTCCTCATCAGGTTAGTGCTTTAGTCTTGTACCATCGGGCATGGTCCTCATCAGGTTAGTGCTTTAGTCTTGTACCATCGGGCAGTCTGTACCATCGGGCATCCTCATCAGGTTAGTGCTTAGTCTTGTACCATCGTCCTCTTTAGTTTAGTCTTGTACAATCGGTGCTTTAGTCTTGTCCTCGGGCATGGTCAGGTTAGTGCTTTAGTCTTGTACCATCGGGCACTGGTCCTCATCAGGTTAGTGCTTTGTTAGGCTGGTGTTGTTGTGGTTAAAGCACATACACATAAGCTGTTATGCTTATTAATGTATCCAGCTTGCTTTGGGTTCACTGTTTTTGATCTTTTGAATTGTAATAATAAATTGGGTTCATGGCAGCTGAGCCCCAAGACTTATTTGCCTCTTGTTAAAATATGACCACTTTGGTGTTGTGCTGTAGGTTTGTGGCCTTGCTGGACAGTGTCCTGCCTTACGTTGTCCCAGCCTGGCAGTATTCTGTTGGCTCGTACGCTTCACTTGAAGTGAGTATCTCTAGCATCTTCACATCCAACTCTACATGTGGTACTGCATGGGTCCGGTGCAGTAATAGTTGCATATTTTGTGGCTTTAAATGGTTGTCGTCCATTCTGATATGCCTTTGTGACAAGTGAAATGCAAACCATACACTACATCTATAATCTCTTCTATATTATGGAGTTTAATCGTCATTAAGTTACCACAGAACTTGTGTGTTGAATTCCATTAGTAATCATTGTGATATGGAACTATTTCAGACTGTTCGTCAGTTTTTATCTCTTTCCAAGAAGCGAATGACTCTGATAGAAACATTTTTGAGAGAGTCTGAAATGTGGTAAGTGTTGTGGATAAGGTGGTTTATATATTATTAGTTAAGTTATAAACAATAACAATATTTTTTCTCACTCAGATATGTGTTGTTTTATTCCAATTTTATTCTGCATCACAATTACCTCACACCAAGCCTAAGCAATCTGATGTCATCATTGTCTTGTAGTGTTTGCGTTAGAAATGAGCTGCTGTTTGTTTCCAGTCGACCTCATAACGTTCCCAAGCTCTACATCAACAGACGAGCTGCCATGGAACACAAGCTGCAACCTTACCTTGATCCTGACTGCAAAAACACCGAGTTCAATCAAATTTATGAGGGCTTAAAACCAAGGGACAGATTTGAGAAGCCCCTTGATTACAGGTGAGTTATGGGCACAAGATCAATATCACCTCCGTTAACCATCAATACCACTTCCCTTAACCATCTATACCACCTCGGTTAACCATCAATACCACTTCCCTTAGCCATCAATACCACCTCGGTTAACCATCAGTACCACTTCCCTTAACCATCAATACCACCTAGGTTAACCATCAATACCACCTCAGTTAACCGTTAATACCACCTCCGTTAACCATCAATACCACCTCCGTTAACCATCAGTATCACCTCGGTAAACCATCAATACCACCTCAATTAACCGTCAATACCACTTCCCTTAACCATCAATACCACCTCGGTTAACCATCAATACCACCTCAGTTAACCGTCAATACCACCTCCGTTAACCATCAATATCGCCTCCGTTAACCACCAATACCACCTCCGTTATTCATCAGTACCACCTCGGTCAACCATCAATACCACCTCAGTTTACCGTCAATACCACTTCCCTTAACCATCAATACCACCTCGGTTAACCATCAATACCACCTCAGTTAACCGTCAATGCCACCTCAGGTAACCATCAATATCACCTCCGTTAACCATCAATACCACTTCCCTTAACCATCAATACCACTTCCCTTAACCATCAATACCACCTCGGTTAACCATCAATACCACTTCGGTTAACCATAAATACCACCTCCATTAACCATCAATACCACTTCCCTTAACCATCAATACCACCTCGGTTAACCATCAATGCCACCTCAGTTAACCGTCAATACCACCTCCGTTAACCATCAATATCACCTCCGTTAACCACCAATACCACCTCTGTTAACCATCAGTACCACCTCGGTTAACCATCAGTACCACCTCAATTAACCGTCAATACCACTTCCCTTAACCATCAATACCACCTCGGTTAACCATCAATACCACCTCAGTTAACCGTCAATACCACCTCTGTTAACCAATACTATCTCCTTCCTTATCCTTCAATACCACCTCCCTGAACCGTCACCACATGCTTCCTTTTATCATGCGAGATCATGGGTGCACCCTCTCCTTAACTGTCTTGCCTTCATCATGGCTGCTGCCCTGAATTCATCATGGATGCTGCCCGGAATTCATCATGGATTCTGTCCTGAATTCATCACAAATACTTATTACTTTTTCTCATGAATATTTATATTTCCAATCCTTTGTCCACTTTCCCATTTAGTCACTCATCTATCTACCAAATGCCTCCCTAACACACTCTCCCCGTCATCACTCTCCCTGAGGCTGAACCACCAGCGCTTTTCTAGCATCATTAGTGGCCGCACCCCTGGGGGCCTCAGCCATTTCAGCGCATCCATTTGCACTTGGAAACATCCAACTAATTTATGCAGACGTGCCACGTTTACGAGCTCATATTTTTTCTTTTGCACACCGCTGAAAGTCAACATACATTAATTATTCATGGCAGTGTTTTCTTCTCACTACAGCTTCATCAGCGGATAACATTTGGGGTGTTGGATTTATTTTACCTATATGAAACTTTGGTCTTGGTGCTAGTCTCATGAAATATTCACGATGTTGAGTTGTGATATGGAAATTAACTTTGGTAGGGTTCTATGGGATGTGTGACATCAGGTGTAATATTCATTTGTGACGGTATCAGCCCGTGGCTTGGTGTGTTATGGGTGTCATGTTATAGGTGAGAGGGTGATCTGTATAATGTGCTGCCTTAATGGTGTTTGACACTAAGTAAGTTGTTGGGGTGGGTGGGAGATGGGAGATTGATCTCAGTCATGATGATGATTGTCTTTACCCGTGTCATTGTCGTCATTGTCATTATCAGTGTTGTTGTAATCATCACATTCTTCTTCAGCATCACTCTCATTGTCATCAATGGCGCTGTCATGGAAACCAACACGACGATTGTCGTCATTATCATCACCATTCTCATCATACATATTCGTCTTCAGCATTATTATCAACATCTATGTCTTCTTTGTAATCATCATTAAATAATAACAATCATCATCATCATCCACATCACATTTTCCAAGCCCGGTTACATTTCGAACAATTGTACATCTTGTTTTCGTTACCAACTTTAATCGTTGGCCATTCCTCTTGTCGTCGTTTTCACAATCGACTTCTACGGAGCACTTTTCCCCTACCTTCCCCATGGACCCCATAGCCACCATCATCAATAACAAAGACCGTATAATCCGTGGAGACATTGGGGATTGAATCACAACCCACTCTCTGTCTTCGTTATGCAGATGGCCTGGACGCCACGAACAATGGTGGGAATGCAAGTTTCTTGCTGAAGGTATTATCGACCAAGGTGGTGGGTTTCGTGACAGTCTCTCCGATATAGCCGACGAGCTGTGTCCCACTGCCTCAGACGTCCCCGTGCCCCTGCCCTTCTTTGTTCGCTCACCAAACCAGGTAATGTTTTATTCAGCCGCTATAATTTGCATTTCCTTTCGTCGTATCTGTGCCAATCCCCTTGAGTCTGCATGGAATAGCTAGGGGAGAAACCCATCAATATGCGCCGTTGCAGACTGAGACGTGCTTTACACATGGTCAATCGGGGAATTCCATGTTATACCGTCAAGCACTCCAACATCATAAACGTATTTGATGGCCTGTAACAACATGTTCTGCACAACAGTATACATAGAATATATATATATAGATATATATATATATATAGAGATATATATATATATATATATATATATATATATAGATATATATATATATATATATATATATATATATATATATATATATATAGATATATATATATATATATATATATATATATATATCATATATATATATATATATATATATATATATATATATATATATATATATATATATATATATATATATATATATATATATATATATATATATATATATATATATTACTCTGTGTGTTTTATTATCGTTTAAACGTCCGTGTTATATAGCCTGTAGAACAAAACGGATTGACCAGATAAATATGCTCATGATTTTGTTCAGTAGCCAGTTACTCCATATAAACAGTTAAACAGCCAATTTCTATAACCGCATCATAGCCGTATGCGTAAAGCAGCGCAGATTAACTTGTGTGCGTTGTGTACAGAGAAACCAGGACTCCAATGTCAATAGGGACGTCTACGTTCCCGACCCGGCCTGCACACTCTTCCACAAGTATGAATGGATCGGTAAACTTATGGGCGCTTGTCTGCGAGGAAAGGAACACTTGGTATGAATTTTGCGAAACTGTCTTTGCTTTGCTTATTAAGATCGCGCGAAGTCATTTCTCAAAATATCTACCGATTGCATGTGTGATATGATGATTGCCTGTGTGATGGTAATGATTGTCTGTGTGATGTTGATGATTCTCTCGATAACGTCTTGGTTATCGTATGGTGACATCTGGTTAGCATTGTGAAAGCTACACGCGCCAACAAGTGATTTCATTAACGACTATGTATTAACTTATAGGTTCTGTCTCTGCCATCCTTTGTGTGGAAAAAACTCGCCGGTGAACCAGTGAAATGGTCACGTGACTTTGTCACGGTTGACGAGGCTGAGGTTAGTTACTCGCAGATAAGTTACACTTGGCGCTTATATTGTACGCTGAGCACTGTCCGCCTGTTCTTCATGAATCCGCTCTAAGTTATGCCTATACGCAGGGTTGAGCCCCGGTGAGTTTGATATAATTGTATAGTATAGGCGGGCGATGTTATAATAGTAAGAGGGATATGACTGATCGCTTATACAGACGGTTGTCTCTCTGCAGGTGAAACTCATCGAGAACATGGATACTATGGACGAGGAGACGTTTAACGCCTACTTCGGCGAGGATCGTGCGTGGACGACTACATTGAGTAACGGTATCACGGTACCGCTGGTACCCAAAGGCGAGGAGATAGTGGTTACATATGAGGATCGTAGGGACTACTCTATGCTGGTGCAACAGACTCGCATGGAGGAGAACGCCCAGCAGGTATTTCATGCTCCATGTCTTGCTTCTAATTGTTATTGTGTACTACTTAGTGTCTTAATGTATATGATAGATTGTGCAAAACGTATCAGTTAACTGAATCACATTGAAAAGATTCTGCAGCAACATTAGTATTGCTAGGGAATGTTTCCGTATTGGAAGCATGAGATGTAGTCTTTAACTTGTGTTTTGTCAACATGGCAATTCTTATCGTTGCTAATGTTTGTGTTGATGCTATATGGCAGATTGCGGCGATCAGGCGGGGGTTGCTGCAGGTAGTGCCGCAGGCTGTTCTTGACCTTCTCACCTGGCAAGAGCTTGAGAAGAGAGTATGTGGTGACCCTGACATCACCGTGGAAGCATTGCGGAGAGCCAGTTAGTCTTTTTTTCTTATGTATTGATTGAGTTTGACCGTGAATCAAATGATTTACAACACTTATGAAATAGCTTAGTGTGCAATTTGCAAAAATATTGAAATGTATTTTTTCATCAGAGACAGTATGAATATATCAGTGTAGACGATGATTTAAATTGTTTGTTGGTGGCCAATTTGGACCTCACTCGGCTGGTCTTAGCGTCGGATCACGGCCGTCAGTCAGACTATCGACGTTTCATATGAATAATTCGTTGTGTGCGAAAAGCTCATTTGGAAGACCTAGAAGAATCAGACCCACGAGTGAAATACATGTGGGAGGCTTTGCAGAACTTCTCCAATGAAGACCGCAGCCGTTTCCTGCGTTTTGTCACTGGTAGAAGACGTCTACCTGCCCCCATCTACGTCTGTCCTGATAAAGGGTAACTCAACTATGGAATTCTAAGATCACGTTATATTATTTATTCCATGAATCATGCATTTCGTTGCTGTTTCTTTGAGCTGTTGCAATGATTGTCATCATCAATAGACGAATACATTGCTCCTTATTGTTGATCTTTTCAGTGAATCAGTCGATGCATTACCTGAGTCGTCTACCTGTGCACACACCTTGTACTTGCCTAATTACTCCAGGTGAGAAAACGTCGTCTTATTAATCCTATAGTCCTATAGTCGATATTGATTGTATTCAAATGCTTAGGATTTCTTGGACTTGATGTTTCAGTGCTAAAGTTGCCGAAGACAAGATACGATACGCAGCTTATAACTGCATTGCAATTGACACAGATTTAAGTCCGTGGGATGAATGAAGAAAGTTGTGATAACCGATCAAACTTCCAATAAATAAGGAATACTGATGTATGAATGAATGAATGAATGAATGAATGAATGAATGAATGAATGAATGAATGTGTGTAAATTGTTTACCCAGGCGCCCAACAGATTGATGCTGATGTTGATAATAACTCTAGCGAATTATGAGATGACTCGTTTAACAAGGGACTCTTAACTGTGTAGATTACTGTTACGTATACAAAGGGAATGGCATCATATTGTGTGAAGTGGAATAAGTAAAATGGTTATCAACAAAGAAAAAATAGGTCTGGCGTGGTTGTTTTTGAATCGAGTGTATGAACAGAATCGATGTTTGGCAAACCTTTCTACAAACACAAATTGCTAACACTGCCTCATGAAAACGGGATCATGTATTTGTAATGGATCGTGTGGATTTGTGAAAGACAGTCACTTGAGTTTCGTAGCTATACACAACACAGCATCGAAGGTAAGAGTTAAGTGGATGCCATTACCATGTCTGGTTGGTTAAAGTGAGTGAAAGTTTGGAGGAAAGAAAACGCCTGTTTGAGTCGGTGGTATTTGTATAAATTGACAATTCATGCATCCATGTTTGGGGTCGGATGCTAGCATAAAAAAACCTACATTGTATGGTTTCTTTGGGGAGCATTTAGCTAACCTGTTAATAGTATATGGAAGTCGTTAGGGTTCTAATCTGGTGGGATGCCATGCTGTGGTCAGTGAACGATAAAGGCAACAACGAATGGCACTGTCACTCTAAGGACAATGGAGCGTTTGGTAATGGTCCGTGGCTGGTGCATGATAATACCGTCACAATTGCTGTGTTACCTCAACAGAATCATAAACCAATTTGTACAAAGCGTGCCTTAATTGGACTGTCAATGTGGCTCTTTCTATTCAAAGAGTTATTCCAGTGCTGGACGATCTGGCATAGCAAGGCGCAACATTTAACCCAATCTATCATGCTGACCATTGTAATGTATATCACATCATTTCATCGTCTCCTCTCATCAAACGTTTTGTCTTTGGTTTTGCACTTTGAAATGAATATTATCATTAGTTCACACAATGGATCTGCGTCGGAAGCTGTACATCCGTGCACCTATCATATGACAAACACAGTTATTGTTAAATCAAACTGCTCCTTGGTTTATGGTGACAGAGATAATGTGAAGGCCGAAAATGAACTCCTCCACTAGGATAATGAAAAAGCTTTTATGAAACGTACCATTGAAGAAAAAACGGTTTGCATCAACCCCATAATTACATGGCAGGACATATTCTATGTTTAAAAGCCTATCCTCGGCCTTAAAAATGGCTATCATTCAAGGAATTTATCTTCAAGTACTTGTTCATTTTAATCTCGTTCAAGTCTGTCTTGGTAGAACACTAGAAGTGATGCTATTACTGTTCATGAAGTTCATTTGGTCTTTTGTATCTGCGCTGTTACTTTCACCAATGTGGATTCACTATACTCTCGAAACCACCGTGTTAATCAACAGTTCCATCACATCGATTTCACACTTACTGCCACTACCCTCCACCCCCCACCCATTCCATCGCTATCAGCCCACCTTCCGCCCAGCACATATTGACTCTTGCCACCTTTCATCACTCATACTTCTCTACTGAATCACAAGTCTCTTTTCGTGCCATTCTTTAATCTAATTCTCATTCATTAGTATTTGGGAATTAAAAACTAATTTATGCCAGTGTGAGGCGCATCAGCACGTCTGGTTGTTTTTGCTTTCAAAGACAACACTTCCTATGAATTATTCATGAGTAGGGACGCTTCCCCGAAGGCTGTCTCATAACTTCTTTTCCAATATGACACCTGAGGTCAGACTTATCAAATATTCAAAGCGATGCAGTGTGATACCTAAATTAACCCTGGTTTGACTGCGTGAGATGATTCTAGATGGTGTTGACACGCTACCGGGTGTCTTTATTCAATCATGATGTTTAACTGGTGGCCAACATTACTTATGATATTGCTGTCTGACAGTGCTGTGTGTCAGAGCTTCTTCAAACGGCGAAAGCATGCAGGCAATAAATGTTGATCACCATCGTTGTAATAACAATCTCAAAACGCTTCCCGATATCTGAATAGAGTATTATTATCCATACAATGCGTTGATATCTGATAGCACGTGGATACCATGTAGAAATGAACCATACCTCATCAGCAACAACTCTTTTATTTTTGCCCTCCCATTGTGCTTCAGTTAAGAGCCTATGACACCTAAAATATGGATTTTTTAGTGTAAACTGAACGAATCGATGCGGATCAAATGGTGTTGAAATTTTTGGCCTCCGACAAATGATAAAAGAGATATTTACCGTTCTTCGGAGCGAAGCGGTATTTTGTGCGCGAACCTTGGTCAACCGGTAATGACGCAATGGATGAACCAGGTTCAGGCGCCCAAATCAGCTTCCATAGCAACCACGTTGTCAATCGTGAATTTATAACTTGTTTAGTCTGGATCAGTCATGCGGAAGCGCTGTGTGGACGTGAATTGTTCGAACATTTCTTCAGGAAGCGTTCGATTATTTAGTTTACCTCAGGAGGAGTAATTGCGTAAGCAATGGCTATCTCAAGTGTGGCGTACACGGGCAGATTGGCCGGGTCCGCCGACCTACTCGTTTTTGTGTAGCGTCTAGCGAGCATTTTGGACTTGAATGTTTTGACCAGGTACTCACAGTGAAAGATGCACTCGGATATGGGTACAAATGTTCCTGGAATATTCTCCCATCCCTACCTTATTCACGAGAGGTTACTCGGACTCGCCACCAGCCAGGAGGTCTAAGCAGTGAAGAAAAGCGAGCACCAAAACGTGAGCTGACGTAGTGTTGTAATGTATCAAAATGACGCCCCTATTCCCACCAACCCCAGCAGTGAAAATAAGTCGTATATATAAATATTTATAAATTCATTCCTTTTGAAAGCATCAACAGAATAAATTCTACTAATCCTCTAATCACTGCTTATAAAAAAAATGCAACATAGTATCCAAATCCATCAATGATTATAGCTGCTTGGATTAGCGTATTTAAGTTGGATGTTTACTTTTTCACATAATTGTCTTCTATAAACAACAACATTGTACTGATTTCCAGGTTCTGGAAACCTTGTTGTTTGACTCGCCTCTCCAGGAAAAAGAGAATGACTGTGGTCCTGCTCTGGTGATCCTTAAATATCCTCCATTTGGATGCTTGATATTTATACTATAATTTTTAATAAGATCTGGTGGATATTCAAGCATTGTAAACCATCTGTATCGCAGTGTAGTGTCAAACCCCCACTGGAAATGAATAGCTGGTGTTGGAAAAGTGGCTCTCACATTCAAAATTTTCATTCTGAGTTCGGTAGTCTGTTCCATTCTGGAGTTTATGGGCCTTCGACTGGTCGAGAGAAACACAAAAAGCGGATCAAGCCAAGTGATGCAACATATGATTTTAGAATTTAGACTAAAAAGACCAAGAGTGCCTTCAATATCCTTGAAACATCAAACCATCGTAAAGTTAAATTGCTCTTTATGTCCTTAGATATGAGTTGTGTGATAGAATTGGAAAATATAATCACCAACAAGACATTGCGTATGGACATCATGATCCTATTAAGCAATGCCCAATGTCCAATATAGAGACTTTCCTCATTTCTCTGATCCAGCTTGCTCCAAAAACCTATGCTTTCAGTTATCCTTGTCTGCATTGCCGATAAACCTTTCATCAATCCGAGTCTGCTTTGCTTAGTTGGTATCTTGTGAGATTTTAACCTTCTTTCAAATGTAGGGTTGTTTTTTTAGTTTTATGGGACACGTTTTACCTGGTAGGGAATTCATTAACAAAAACAAAGTGGAATAAACCAGCTGTTTAATACATGAAGTATCTTTCCTCGTGCCGTTCATTCTAGTCATGATCGAAGTTAAGTTACTGCTGAATCCCACTTATCACAAAGCATCTGATGAATCAAACATGAAAAGCACATACTCACATACACTGTCTGAGCAGCCTCCACATTGGCACCTGAAACCAGGGTTTCAAAACCTATGAAATACAAGCCAGACTCTGTTTAAGACTAAGATCTACCGGATTACATAAGTAAGTTGGATTAAACTAAGCAATGCACTCGCCACTGGTTTTTCGATGACCTTCTACTGCGCGGATTAAAGAGATCAAAAGTATTCAGCGCGGACGCAGTCAGAGGCTAGGTACTTTGCTCAGGATTAAACGTGCTTGTTCAAAGGTGCTTGAATTAGTAAGATCGATGAGAATAGCCCTAATCTAAAGATAAGATAGTTACATGCAGTGATTACAATTGCAATGGGACTCACCAATAAATGTTTTGAAGATGGTCAATATTTCACACTGTTGCCGAGGCTGCATTGATGCTCATGTGAATACATTTTTCAAAAAGTCTGAAAGGTCTCTTTTATTGAAGGCCCGAAAATTGTTGCTCGAAATGTCTTATTGGTAATGGTTGTGTGGATGTCATGATTTTAGACATCCAAGATGGACCGATCATGAAAATGTATGAGAAAGTGGCATTATACGAAATCTTACAGGTTGTTACAAAAGCATCACACTGCCATTTTTACATGGGGATGTTGACAAAAGTGTACATTGCATCCAAAACAGTCCCCAGACCCAAAACTAACAGTGACGCCTTATCGACCTTCACATGAGTGCTCCCCTTTCATCACACATTGCTCTCATCTGGAGTCAATGTTTACTTCCCCAAATATGCACTCTCCCAGCCGATGCATTAACCACCTGTCACCTTCATTCATATTACAGAATCTGGCCACCTTGCACAAGTGTCCTTTCACTGAACCAACAGCACCAGCGCTCTTATCACACCATTAGTACTTGGTCCCCAGTCAATTCACCCACCCATTTAGACAGGAAAACTGATGTACCCTGTCACATTAATGTTTGTTAGTTTAATAATGGCCTTCATCATTAATTCACACTCCGAAGTAGTAGAGAAACCACATCGATAGAAATGAGCTTGATCAGGTTAGTTTATCAATGTGCTGTGTCATTATTGAGTGAAGCCCTATGAGGCGGGAAATACACCGTGTTTGCGTTTGAGCTATGGTGGAGTTTATTCTAGAGATTCATTTACTCTATAACTGGCAGTCGTGTTGACATGATGTATGTATTACCATGTATTACCACCATCAACCACAAACAATCTTAACATGCGGATAAACTCGACGTCAATTGCTATTGAGGCTCGAAAGTGTGCACTAGGTCTCGTGCATTTACTGCGCTGTAACCATACAATATATTGTTTTCATTTTATCGTTCCATTTGATTAGTGGGCGTATGTCTTATAAAGCTACTTCAGTTACAAATCTAGCAACTGAGAGGTTAAAATACCTATTATCAAAAACACCAATACTTCCAGCAATTTGCAATGCTGTAAAATATTGCTCTTAAATAGTAGTGCAAACAATATCCGTTTAACTGTTTTTGCAATGAAGGGTAGATTAATATTTATTCCAATTATTTAAAGGGTCAAAGGTCACTGGACGGACTCTGTGACGCATTATAGCTTACTCAGTGTTCCTCGACATGACATCATGATCAGTATCATCAGTGACGTGTCATAACATTCCAAACGTATGACTGGCGCTGGTTGGTATATTTTATGTGTCATACTCAAACTTACATCAGTTATGATGAGAGACAGCTGTGATTGGCTAGATGTAACGGTTCGTGATATTGTAAAAGATATTTAAAAAATGTGGATTGTCATGTGAACCAACAGTCTTCTCAAAGACAGCCACCAATCTTAATATTGATTTATAATAACAACACGAGGCATGTTCATTTATAATCTGGACAAGAAATATCATTAATAAGTTAACTGTTATTAAAGCACCCCAAAACTTAGCCAAAGTCATATCCAACTTTTCAACTGCATATACTAAAATACTTTACAAAGCGAAACGACGAATGTGGAAACTTTTCTACACAGTTTCAGTATAGTACTTAGCGCATCCAGCTTAACATCTAGGTTGAAATTGAAGAAATAAAACTTGGTGTGGGCATAGCTGTGTCTACGAAACCAAATGGTTTATGTGGGTATGTGTCTATAATTGCATGACTGCCCTGCTAAAGATTGGTACATGTTCGCAACAAAGAATGGATAGCAACCATATTTTCTCGTTCTATAAATATAACTGTAATGTGAATGAATCGACATTCAGACAGACACGATAGAGCAGCAACACCAGACCCATCTAAGTTTGTTGCCTGGTAGGTGCTGTTGGTGGCACTCAGAAGTCCAGCACGGAATCGATCCGGACACCAAGCAACTGTGACTCCGCCTCCCAGCCTGCCGCTGGTTGGTGCGCTGGGGGTATTTAAAGGATGTGGTTGCTGCTTGGATTCCATTGAGGAGAAGAAACCGCGTCGAGAGGGATCGGACGACCTAGTTCAGGGAGTTAGTTGCTGGGATTGAGCTGTTCGAGCGATGTTTAGCCTTCACAACATGACGTGTGATGCGGGCAGGCAGATGAACTACATAATCTGCTTTCTCGATTCCGATCACTGATTAAGGATAGTGTTCGAATCTATAACATGAGATAGCAGGTAAGTTTATGGAACAGAATGTACGGCAGCCGTGGTATGATGCTCTATTATATCCGTAGTGCAACAGAGGGGTAATGAACTGTATGGTGTTCTGTGAAAACGCAGCTCACGAAAAATCTATCCACTTAGATCCAACTGCTGAATCGAGGATTACCCATGGCGTGGACAAGCCAGGTTATGGCATCAGTTCTTATCGCCTTTTGTTGGCTCCATCCAGGTAAGCATTACTTATTACTATGTTGACTAAATTGAGATTGTCAGTCGCTACTTTCTTTATCACAAATCAAACACCAGCTTCCCGCCCTTATCAATATACTCCATATATTGTAACTTGATTACCGAACGTTGGATTACAGGATGTGAAAGCAGACGTACAGGACGACAGCGCCACCGCACAACAAGTACCACACCAATGACTCCACCACCCATGGTAAACTCTGATATCGGCCGTGAACTGTCACAGGTGTACCAAAGAAATCCTTCAACACAATTCAACTACGGTGTTGACTATAACTACCTTATCAACAACCCTGGTCTGTGTGCCGCCCACGCCCGTGTGACCCTGTTACTAGCTGTGCTCTCAGCCCCTGAACACACCGACAGACGGATGGCTATACGAGACACGTGGGCAGCCACCTACAACTTACCGCATCACCGAATGGTCGTTATCTTTCTTCTGGCAAACACATCGCACATCGTGACTCGTACCAGCATCAACTCTGAGAGTGAACTGTACGGAGATATCATACAGGCGGACTTCATGGACTCGCCCGAAAACGTCAGCCTAAAGACCGTGTTGGCACTGCAATGGGCCAGAACGTACTGCTCTAATGCCAAATTTCAATTGCTGACTTCCGACTTTGTCCTGGTTGACGTGTTTCGGCTTGTTCCATATCTACTCTTAGAAGAGCATTCTATTGAAACACTGCGATTATACTGTCTAAGCCAACGCAATTCATGTTGCAATGATCCTCGACCACACATTGGCGCTCAGACCATGCTTGCTAACTGTACTGGCCTATCTTATGTATTTCCTTCCTCTGTGATAACCGCGGCTTATCATGCCTCTTTGCTTATTCCTCGGACATCACATCACGACGCTTTTGTTTGTGAGTTATATGACAAATTAAGTTTTCATCGCAACACCACAATGACAGATTCCTATGCTGGGCCACTTTCTTCGGCCACAACCACTGTGGAGCGTTCTACCATTGTGTTTAAGGATGTACCAATCGTCACATTAAATCTTTTAGAGATATACGGTTCAAATGGAGTAGCTAAGGCATTGCGTCGTTTGTGGTTGACAATGGTAGCCAAACAACACGACCCACGTAGTTCGGAACTTAATCTTTATACCCAGATGCCGGAGAGGACAGATCATCATATTTATACTGTGGCATTGGTTGCCTTGGGGATCAACGCTATCGTCATATTCAGCGCAATGTACGCCTTATTTTACTGGAAATGCTGCTGCAGATTGAATGGCATATCTTATGCAACAAAACGTTCAGCAGCACAATGCTGACGCCAGTGTGCTTTGTGATAATGTGTCGGAAAGTGTGCATGAAATACCTCTTGCTCGACAAGCTTACACGTAGGCAAAAGTTACATTGTCTTTCTTCATTTCATTGGCAAACGACATAAAACAATAGTACAACAACATGCTATCTGATACGTTCATACATGTGCCGACACAATGATGTGCACTAACACATGGCGCATTACCTGTTTTAATGCATAAGTGATGATGTTAACTGAATATCCAATAATTCATTCCTTTCTGCATACTAAAGCATACACTTTTAACAAGCTTTATTCGTCAATAATCAACCTGAGCTCAACCAGATGAATTGCGTGTACGCTATAGGCCCATTATAACAACTTTTAGCGTATTCTCTGATTAGATGTACACCACTATGACACATGATATACTACACCAATGTATTATGTCATCAAATATCAGTGTTGGGGGCGAGGGTGTTTCAAGATGAATACCATTGGTCAACAATGAAAATCATAATGTCTACTAAGACTCAAACTTTTGCAAATGGTACACGCTCTGAATTATAAGGAAGCAGTGTAGAATATGGAGATCAAATGTTTGTGTTTATTTGAACGTGACGGACCATGCTGTTATATATAGCGTTAATTTATCTGTTTACAGTTGTGTTATCTTCATTTACTTACGATCTATCCTACAAAATGTGGTGCGCACTAAGACAGTCTATTAATATTTTCTGCAATGATCATTTATGAAATGCTTTCAATAGTCTCCCTGAAAAGCACTGCAGTTGGGTTTTAACACCAAATACAAGGCACGGCTTGAAGTACTCGAAACCACCATCAGCCATTACTTTATACCTTTCTGGCTTTATATTTATCCTTTTGATGATCCGCACTACCAATCACTACAGCTCAATGCTCACAAGTTTAGAATCAGTGTCATGTGTTTAATGAAGCGTACACATGATATCAACAATGTATACGCCGAATGAACATATCACCCGCATTGACTTATCATGGTTGGAGATGATAGCCAAACTATCCTTACTCCTGTCTCGTTGTTAATCATTTGTATTTCCTATGATTACAGCACTTCATATGCTTCTTTGTGGTATTAACATCATGACATACAAGTGTCGAAGTCATCCGTGTTTTAGTGCCAAATACAAATCACGGTTTCACTTCATTGTAGTTTCTTGATCTCCACAAGCAGCCACGCACAAGACTCATCCATATTAGTTACTGCCACTGCAAATCGGTTCCACAATTAAAACGATGGATGGGCCATTAGGTGTGGAATGTGTTGATTGATTATTGCACACGCGTGGGCAAGCATTTATTGGAAATTACGGTTTCCACCAGGAGAGATTGATCTTACCAGCTGACGGCCGCGGGGTATTTTCTTTACAGCGTTGACGTGCTTCCATACAATGTGGTATCCGATCCGAAGTTCATGGAAGAAGGAAATCGAAGCGGAAGGGAGCGAACGATAAGGTGGTTTGGCATGCCATACATCAATCGAAACGCCAAACACATTGTGCTTTGCATGGCACTGAATCCGTTCATGGCTTCATACATTAAGGAAGCCGATGCTGAGTTGAGGGATAAAAGGGCTGTTTGGCTTGGCATGCATCGCTTAGGGGTAAAACAATGGGCCATGCAGGCATTTGATAGCCTTGCAGAGTTAGCAACATAAAACTTTGTTTTTCTTTGTGTCACAGTTTTCTTACTGATAGCTGTCAATCATATTGTACTGACGCTGATGCTTTTAAATGTAAAACTAGCATGATATACCAATGGCGTGCTGAAGCTTAAGCGTTATTTAGAACGGCTCTTATTTAAAAAGTGTCTCCTCGCCAACACCGCTACGTTGATTAATTCTGCTTTCTTTTCTTCTCCCAATCCCCATTCCGCAGCGCATCTTCGCATTACCAATAATAGCAACACGAGGCATGTTCATTTATAATCTGGACAAGAAATATCATTAATAAGTTAACTGTTATTAAAGCACCCCAAAACTTAGCCAAAGTCATATCCAACTTTTCAACTGCATATACTAAAATACTTTACAAAGCGAAACGACGAATGTGGAAACTTTTCTACACAGTTTCAGTATAGTACTTAGCGCATCCAGCTTAACATCTAGATTGAAATTGAAGAAATAAAACTTGGTGTGGGCATAGCTGTGTCTACGAAACCAAATGGTTTATGTGGGTATGTGTCTATAATTGCATGACTGCCCTGCTAAAGATTGGTACATGTTCGCAACAAAGAATGGATAGCAACCATATTTTCTCGTTCTATAAATATAACTGTAATGTGAATGAATCGACATTCAGACAGACACGATAGAGCAGCAACACCAGACCCATCTAAGTTTGTTGCCTGGTAGGTGCTGTTGGTGGCACTCACAAGTCCAGCACGGAATCGATCCGGACACCAAGCAACTGTGACTCCGCCTCCCAGCCTGCCGCTGGTTGGTGCGCTGGGGGTATTTAAAGGATGTGGTTGCTGCTTGGATTCCATTGAGGAGAAGAAACCGCGTCGAGAGGGATCGGACGACCTAGTTCAGGGAGTTAGTTGCTGGGATTGAGCTGTTCGAGCGATGTTTAGCCTTCACAACATGACGTGTGATGCGGGCAGGCAGATGAACTACATAATCTGCTTTCTCGATTCCGATCACTGATTAAGGATAGTGTTCGAATCTATAACATGAGATAGCAGGTAAGTTTATGGAACAGAATGTACGGCAGCCGTGGTATGATGCTCTATTATATCCGTAGTGCAACAGAGGGTAATGAACTGTATGGTGTTCTGTGAAAACACAGCTCACGAAAAATCTATCCACTTAGATCCAACTGCTGAATCGAGGATTACCCATGGCGTGGACAAGCCAGGTTATGGCATCAGTTCTTATCGCCTTTTGTTGGCTCCATCCAGGTAAGCATTACTTATTACTATGTTGACTAAATTGAGATTGTCAGTCGCTACTTTCTTTATCACAAATCAAACACCAGCTTCCCGCCCTTATCAATATACTCCATATATTGTAACTTGATTACCGAACGTTGGATTACAGGATGTGAAAGCAGACGTACAGGACGACAGCGCCACCGCACAACAAGTACCACACCAATGACTCCACCACCCATGGTAAACTCTGATATCGGCCGTGAACTGTCACAGGTGTACCAAAGAAATCCTTCAACACAATTCAACTACGGTGTTGACTATAACTACCTTATCAACAACCCTGGTCTGTGTGCCGCCCACGCCCGTGTGACCCTGTTACTAGCTGTGCTCTCAGCCCCTGAACACACCGACAGACGGATGGCTATACGAGACACGTGGGCAGCCACCTACAACTTACCGCATCACCGAATGGTCGTTATCTTTCTTCTGGCAAACACATCGCACATCGTGACTCGTACCAGCATCAACTCTGAGAGTGAACTGTACGGAGATATCATACAGGCGGACTTCATGGACTCGCCCGAAAACGTCAGCCTAAAGACCGTGTTGGCACTGCAATGGGCCAGAACGTACTGCTCTAATGCCAAATTTCAATTGCTGACTTCCGACTTTGTCCTGGTTGACGTGTTTCGGCTTGTTCCATATCTACTCTTAGAAGAGCATTCTATTGAAAACACTGCGATTATACTGTCTAAGCCAACGCAATTCATGTTGCAATGATCCTCGACCACACATTGGCGCTCAGACCATGCTTGCTAACTGTACTGGCCTATCTTATGTATTTCCTTCCTCTGTGATAACCGCGGCTTATCATGCCTCTTTGCTTATTCCTCGGACATCACATCACGACGCTTTTGTTTGTGAGTTATATGACAAATTAAGTTTTCATCGCAACACCACAATGACAGATTCCTATGCTGGGCCACTTTCTTCGGCCACAACCACTGTGGAGCGTTCTACTACCATTGTGTTTAAGGATGTACCAATCGTCACATTAAATCTTTTAGAGATATACGGTTTCAAATGGAGTAGCTAAGGCATTGCGTCGTTTGTGGTTGACAATGGTAGCCAAACAACACGACCCACGTAGTTCGGAACTTAATCTTTATACCCAGATCCCGGAGAGGACAGATCATCATATTTATACTGTGGCATTGTTTGCTTTGGGGATCAACGCTATCGTCATATTCAGCGCAATGTACGCCTTATTTTACTGGAAATGCTGCTGCAGATGGAATGGCATATCTTATGCAACAAAACGTTCAGCAGCACAATGCTGACGCCAGTGTGCTTTGTGATAATGTGTCGGAAAGTGTGCATGAAATACCTCTTGCTCGACAAGCTTACACGTAGGCAAAAGTTACATTGTCTTTCTTCATTTCATTGGCAAACGACATAAAACAATAGTACAACAACATGCTATCTGATACGTTCATACATGTGCCAACACAATGATGTGCACTAACACATGGCGCATTACCTGTTTTAATGCACAAGTGATGATGTTAACTGAATATCCAATAATTCATTCCTTTCTGCATACTAAAGCATACACTTTTAACAAGCTTTATTCGTCAATAATCAACCTGAGCTCAACCAGATGAATAGCGTGTACGCTATAGGCCCATTATAACAACTTTTAGCGTATTCTCTGATTAGATGTACACCACTATGACACATGATATACTACACCAATGTATTATGTCATCAAATATCAGTGTTGGGGGCGAGGGTGTTCAAGATGAATACCATTGGTCAACAATGAAAATCATAATGTCTACTAAGACTCAAACTTTTGCAAATGGTACACGCTCTGAATTATAAGGAAGCAGTGTAGAATATGGAGATCAAATGTTTGTGTTTATTTGAACGTGACGGACCATGCTGTTATATATAGCGTTAATTTATCTGTTTACAGTTGTGTTATCTTCATTTACTTACGATCTATCCTACAAAATGTGGTGCGCACTAAGACAGTCTATTAATATTTTCTGCAATGAACATTTATGAAATGCTTTCAATAGTCTCCCTGAAAAGCACTGCAGTTGGGTTTTAACACCAAATACAAGGCACGGCTTGAAGTACTCGAAACCACCATCAGCCATATACCTTTCTGGCTTTATATTTATCCTTTTGATGATCCGCACTACCAATCACTACAGCTCAATGCTCACAAGTTTAGAATCAGTGTCATGTGTTTAATGAAGCGTACATATGACATCAACAATGTATACGCCGAATGAACATATCACCCGCATTGACGCATCATGGTTGGAGGTGATAGCCAAACTATCCTTACTCCTGTTTCGTTGTTAATCATTTGTATTTCCTATGATTACAGCACTTCATATGCTTCTTTGTGGTATTAACATCATGACATACAAGTGTCGAAGTCATCCGTGTTTTATTGCCAAATACAAATCACGGTTTCACTTCCATTGCAGTTGCTTGTTCTCCACAAGCAGCCACGCACGAGACTCATCCATATTAGCTACTGCCACTGCCAATCGGTTCCACATTTAAAACGATGGATGGGCCATTAGGTGTGGAATGTGTTGATTGATTATTGCACACGCGTGGGCAAGCATTTATTGGAAATTACGGTTTCCACCAGGAGAGATTGATCTTACCAGCTGACGGCCGCGGGGTATTTTCTTTACAGCGTTGACGTGCTTCCATACAATGTGGTATCCGATCCGAAGTTCATGGAAGAAGGAAATCGAAGCGGAAGGGAGCGAACGATAAGGTGGTTTGGCATGCCATACATCAATCGAAACGCCAAACACATTGTGCTTTGCATGGCACTGAATCCGTTCATGGTTTCATACATTAAGGAAGCCGATGCTGAGTTGAGGGATAAAAGGGCTGTTTGGCTTGGCATGCATCGCTTAGGGGTAAAACAATGGGCCATGCAGGCATTTGATTGCAGAGTTAGCAACATAAAACTTTGTTTTCCTTTGTGTCACAGTTTTCTTACTGATAGCTGTCAATCATATTGTACTGACGCTGATGCTTTTAAATGTAAAACTAGCATGATATACCAATGGCGTGCTGAAGCTTAAGCGTTATTTAGAACGGCTCTTATTTAAAAAGTGTCTCCTCGCCAACACCGCTACGTTGATTAATTCTGCTTTCTTTTCTTCTCCCAATCCCCATTCCGCAGCGCATCTTCGCATTACCACGTTAAAACATATTGCACCTGTTGCCACGTTTCAACACCCATTCAGCGCTTCCCTACTGCACCACCAGCTCCAGCGCTCGTAAACCACCATTAGCACCCGGTTCCTAGGGACTTCAGTTAACTCTGCACATTATTATGGAGTTTGGAATACAACATTTTAACAGGAGGGAGATAATTGTGAGTTCCCAGTTGGTCATTGATGACAGCCAGGTACTACTGCTCGTGTTATTGTCGCAAACATTGAGCGTGTCAATTGTTTGTCATGATGATGATGATGATGATGATGATGATGATCATCATCATCATCATCATCATCGGTATCGTTATTGCCACCATCACCATAGTTGTTGCCACAACCGTAGCCTCTCTCTCTCTCTCTCTCTCTCTCTCTCTCCGAGTCTCTCTCTCTCTCTCTCTCTCTCTCTCTCTTCTCTCTCTCTCTCTCTCTCTCTTCTCTTTCACTCTAAACTCTCTCTCGTTTTTTCGCTTTCTCTCTCTCACTGTCTCTCTTGTCCTTTCATTTCTTTCTCTCTCTCTCTCTCACTCTCTCTCTCTCTCTCTCTCTCTCTCTCTCTCTCTCTCTATATATATATATATATATATATATATATATATATATATATATGTTTATAGGGGTGCGCTATTAACGCACATTTCAAATTTTCAACTTCTATAAATAACTAGCATTTGCCAATTCCGATTATAGTGCGTGAATTGTTCTCGTTAAACATTCCTATTCCCTGTACCTATCATAGTGCAATAACACATTCATCCGGGTGCATTTTGAGAGCGATCATCAACGCGCCTTTGTCTTTATTATGTATTGAACCTGCAAATCGGACAGAATGTTTGTCATTCACATGGCCAGGTGCTTGCGAGACTTGCCCTCCCCGTGATAATGAACTATTAAGCTGCTATAACATGCGACTATTTATGCGGTATAAAGGACAATTCCATAGAGCCTGCATGAAAACATCAAGAGGAGAATGTCAACCATACACATTGTAGCAGTCGCAGCTGAGCATATCCAGCTCTGTGTGTGGCCTGTGTTCTACTTTTGGTTCTTCACCATTTATGATCGCTGACATGCGCGTACTTGTAATACCTAAACATCAACAGAATATAGTGACTGAAACAAGCAGCTTTTGGCAGAGTCCTACAAATAAAGCAATATAACGACGATTATCAGCTTCGGATGCATGTTTGGTTAATGTAGGTTATTTACACAACGGTACTCAGACGACAAAAAAGTAGTGTCAGATATTCTCAACTTATTGATGAAATCGCGGTACAAAGTGGATGTCATTTACCAACAAATATTGCTCAGTGAAAACTTAGCCTACATCAGTAACATCATGTCAAGTACTGTATGGCATCTGATGTTTGCAAGTGTGCAATATCCCATAGATTTAGCAACCGTAAACCTGCTGGGTGTATGAATCATTTCTCATGTGAAATGATAAAGCATTAGTAGGGGAACGGATCGGATACTGGTACCAGAAGCGAGGAGGTTTAGTATATATCGAACGTGACGGCACCAGGCAGGCCGAGTGGCAATGCAGACCTAATAAGGTAGAAGCTGTTAGTTTCCCATGGGGATTGTATGGATAAGTTTAAGGTAGGATCCCAAGCTGTGACAAATAGACTATACCAGCATGAAATGAGACCTTTGCTTATCCAAGACGCATGATAAGTGACTCGTGAAGATGAAATGTAATACCAACTGGAACGTTTCGTTGGTCAGAAAGAGGTAACGTATAACAGGTGCGGCTATTTATGTCTATATAGCTGTCATTATCTTAACAGAAAATCGATATTTTGTGAATACTTCTGCGTTTGTGTTCAGAAATCGCAAACATGAATATCGATTGGTTATTTATAAGGTAAAAGGACCAGGTGTAAAATCACATATAAATATATATCCTGTTAAATACGATAAGACTGATGACTTGAAACATTTTTCATGTAGTTCAATTGTAAATATCAAAATCATCACCAACTGATTATGTGCGACATTTAATCACTTGCACCCGATGAGCTCATCTTGCTTATTGTTCAGTATTTAAATCACATATATTTCACCGGAAACTTCCCAAAGAGGCTGGCGTCAGTGCAAATGCTAAATCATTTAGCAGAGGGGGCCTCGCACAATCCAACTCAGGGCAATTAATTCATGCCATTGTCTTGAAATCGCAGTACAATTAGGACCGGACAGGTCTGTATCTTACTGGATGTTAATTCAGTGGTACTGGTGGTGCGTCAACTTGTACGACTTTTGTATCATTTGGTCGCGCAGTTGTACACTGTTCAGATAAAACAATATATGTTGCATTATGACATCACCAGGGCAATGGTGAATTGCTTCTCAATATCTATGCTTTATGATCTTATATGTTACGACATGAGTCGGTCGTTAGTTGCATTATTAACGACAATCGTCATGGCAACTGATCAACACGTCCCTAATAAACGTCAAGGAACGGGGCTTTTGAGTGATTGTTATGGTGTGTAAAAGGATGTGACGTGCTTTAGAAGGCGTGATCCACGACACATACCACGAGTCACAAACAAACAAGCAATGAATTCAACATTAGCTTATTACTATGATGCGCACACAAAATGCTTTGCAGCAGACTATATAAAAGTCTCCCTTCACTTGATGAAAGTTAGTCGATGAAAATCGTGTATCCATTTTCATTATCTGATTTATATTAAATCGCATGTATGTATGTATGTATGTATGTATGTATGTATGTATGTATGTATGTATGTATGTATGTATGTATGTATGTATGTATGTATGTATGTATGTATGTATGTATGTATGTATGTATGTATGTATGTATGTATGTATGTATGTATGTATGTATGTATGTATGTATGTATGTATGTATATGTATGTAGTATGTATGTATGTATGTATGTATGTATGTATGTATGTATGTATGTATGTATGTATGTATGTATGTATGTATGTATGTATGTATGTATGTATATGTATGTAGGTGTATGTATGTATGTATGTATGTATGTATGTATGTATGTATATGTATGTGTATGTATGTATGCATGTATGCATGTATGTCTGTATGTATGTATGTCTGTATGTATGTATGTAATGTATGTGTATGTATGTATGTATGTATGTATGTATGTATGTATGTATGTATGTATGTATGTATGTATGTATGTGTATGTATGTATGTATGTATGTGTATGTATGTATATGTATGTATGTATGTATGTATGTATGTATGTATGTATGTATGTATGTATGTATGTATGTATGTATGTATGTGTATGTATGTATGTATGTATGTATGTATGTATGTATGTATGTATGTATGTATGTATGTATGTATGTATGTATGTATGTATGTATGTATGTATGTATGTATGTATGTATGTATGTATGTATGTATGTATGTATGTATGTATGTATGTATGTATGTATGTATGTATGTATGTATGTATGTATGTATGTATGTATGTATGTATATATGTATGTATGTATGTATGTATGTATGTATGTATGTATGTAGTATGTATGTATGTATGTATGTATGTATGTATGTATGTATGTATGTATGTATGTATGTATGTATGTATGTATGCATGTACACAGTTGTGGTCCGCCACAGAGGACATACAATAAACAAGGTCATGTGAAGATGGCATAATATGATATTGCCAGCGCATGGGTTACATTTGACTGAATAAGTCGTTATGTATAGCATTTAGATAGGAATAACAAGTTGATGTTGGGTGTGGTTTGATGAATTTAACGCGTGGCACGGCGGCAGCTATTTTGGTAACCGGAAGTGATTATTTCTTGATGAGCTACGATTGCTTTACATTATTTGAATATTTGTTTACTGTCGACACCAACCACTAACGTCAACGGAACCTGTACGAAGATGGCCACCCAGGCAACATTAAACGAATCATTGCAGTTATTTCGCATCCATTTGTTACTTAAACAACGAAATATTTCAATGGTTGTTCCTGTTGGAGACAAGATAAGAACAAACTAAATTATATTACGATTCATTCGTGGACAAATACTCATAATCCGCTGATAACATCGCATTTCCTTTGATATATACTAGCTGGAAACCATGCACAGCCAGCCAGAACCGCCCGTTATTTTGCTAAATGTGTTCAAGTGAGGAATCAGTCATTACATGCACGTACTTTGATTGATTACTCTGCACATATAGCCCGGAATCCTTTTACATTATTGTATCTTATCACCTGACTGCCAAAGACAATGTTTCTCGAGTTGACGTGCTTCAATGAATAAGAAATGAGATCACCGTTCCTAGATTTATAAATCAAGGGAATCTTAGAGGAAAGGAGCGATAAAGTGACTTAGTGTGCCATACATCATTCAAAATGCCCCAAACAATGTGGTAACCATGCCTTAGATCGGTCGCTATACGTTCTTGGGAACAAAAATAAAGGCTGACGATACTGAAAGGAGGAATAAAGAAGGGCGGTTAGGCATGGCATATATCGTTCAAGTTTAACAAACCTAGCCTGAATAAAAACATTTGTAAGATTGTGTATAGCTTATTTGTAGAAACACCAGACCGCTGGGGTTGTACAACACACGAGAATTAAATATAGAAATGCTGCAAACTGATGCACCTTTTACGGCACATGTAAATGGTGCTGTAACCCTTAGCCTACTATAACATGGATAAAATGCTGGCCAACATCGAATGTACTGCCTTTCATTCACGCCAGGATCATGACATCAGCCGATGCATCAATTTGGGATTAGTAATTAGTTGTGGATAATCCAGTCAGTCTGTCTCTTAGTTACTAATTCTACCATCCTGTGCCGTCAAACTATTTCAGTTTGTTTGGCGAGGGATATGCCACATTGTTTGGCAAGGGATATGGACCCCAAAACCATCTGCAATCCCATCATTGAAATGGAACATCGTTCATCATCACTCATATCGTCTTGTAAAGGAAACCGTATGGTATTACGTCATATTCATAGCTGATCGCTACGATTGAAAACCGTTGCAATGATGTTTCTGGGAAGGAAAAACGGATGGTTATAATTGAATGTAGAATTAGTTCTCCGTTTGTTGAGATATCTTTCAATATGTAAACCCTGCACATTATCTGGGGATATATTGTGGGTCCCCGCAGCTGCGATGGAAATCTGTTATTGTGTATAACTTGGTGGTTTAATGATCGCTTATATGTTGTCGTGTGTTGGAGATGATATCTTACATCTTGGTCGTAATCGCCATCTTTGTCATTTCCTTCATTCTCCTAATTGTAGTTTTCATTGATGTCAAAGCATTCTTTATCAGCAGGATTACTCCCAATTTCATCAATTGGCCATCATTGAGATCACCATCGCCATCATCGTCATTATCATCTTAATTATTAAGCATATAAACAATTAGCATCATTATCGTCATCAATGATGTCATCATTATCATCAATTTCATTTTGATAAATGATATGGTATGGAAAGTATCTGATATCATTTCCTCATCATTGACCATTTCTCCTTTCTCTGTACACGCACTCAACCACAGCTGCGCTCATTCGTCTACCTAATTCATTGATGCAAAAGTCACCATGATCAATAGAAAATCCGTATAATCGGTGGAGACAGTGATGACTGATTCACAACACATTCTTTGTTCGTATGTATGTATGTATGTATGTATGTATGTATGTATGTATGTATGTATGTATGTATGTATGTATGTATGTATGTATGTATGTATGTATGTATGTATGTATGTATGTATGTATGTATGTATGTATGTATGTATGTATGTATGTATGTATGTATGTATGTATGTATGTATGTATGTATGTATGTATGTATGTATGTATGTATGTATGTATGTATGTATGTATGTATGTATGTATGTATGTATGTATGTATGTATGTATGTATGTATGTATGTATGTATGTATGTATGTATGTATGTATGTATGTATGTATGTATGTATGTATGAATAAATGAACGTATAAATATTGCGTGTGTTTGTGTGTGTAAGTGTGTGTGTATGTGTATTTGTTTGGGCTATTGTCGTTTATGCAAGTAGCTTATTTAGTTAATACAAATAGTTGGATTGCATTGACATAAACATTCTAGCCTCCATAACGATTCCTGTTTGGATTAGGTGAGATAATGTGTGCATTAATGAATCTAAAGTGTAGGGTTTGCAATATTACCATTAGTAGGCACTAAACTACAGAATGTACTTTGCTACTACAATTGGTTTATATTGGTGATAAGCACAAGCAACAATATGATACCGCTGAGGAGCGGTTTGCGACCCGGTTCATTACATATGGAAGTCGTAAGGGTTCTAACGGATAGGGATACTATGCTGTGGCCAATGGACGATAATGGCAATAAAGAGTAGCAATATCAATCAAAGCCAGTGCAGCGTTTGTTAATTGTCCGTGGCTGATGCATGATAATACCGTTACAATTGTTGTGTTGCCATTGGACTTTCATTGTGGCTCTTTCTTTTCAAAGATTCCTCTCTGTTTTCTGATGTGCTGGGTGACCTGATATTGATAGTTGCAACATTTAAAGCAGTCAAGTATGCAAACCAATATATGGTATCTTATATCAACTTGTCTTCTCATCAGACTGACATATTTTGCCTTTGTTTGTGCTCTTTCAAACTGACATCATGGATTCGAAGTGGCGGCAATGAAACCGTAGAAGGATCATCCGGTAAACACGGTATTTGGTAAATAACATTGTTACATTGTAATAAGTGGTAAACATCATTTTGATGTTAGATAAATATTATATCTATCTAATGTAACTATCTTTGTCACCTATGCCCAACAATCAGTTGTCATGGCTTACAGTGTAAAGTCTTCATCAAGATATAAAACCTCGTATTTACTATTAAGCTTACACACGTACATGTTGGAGACGGCCCTCTGTGAGACCTACCACTTTCCACCTCACCACTGCCATCCTCACTATTATATTGAAGCTAACGTCCATATTACATCCATGTCATGCATACTGTCAACAATCTCTATCCCCCATCCCCTGCCATCGAGTTACCATCCGCCCAGCACATATTGCCCCACTGGCTGCATCTCATCACTCATACTTTTCTCGAACCATTTCGCACCCATTCGTTTCTGGGAATTAAAGACTAATTTATGCCAATGTGAGACACTTATAAACACATCTGGCGGGTTTTGGAATTATTCATGAGTAGACTCGATTCCACTGAGGCTGTCAAATAAAATGATTAAACCATTTGAGAAAATGACGCGGTAGATCATCAGATACGCGAACGATACTGCAGAATTGACACAATGGGCAATCCATGAGCAAGGCATCCATGACAAAATGATGTATAACCCTACATGCGAGGGCGAAAATGCAATCAATATCATAGGATCCAATGCGGCAATCTTTATTAGATAATATATAGAGGAGGTAGGGTTAATTCATGATTATGCATCAGGTGAGGCCCATTTGCGGAGCATCTTAGTAAAATATTAGTCGATACCCGATGGCGCATTAAATATAACAATCATTCGTGTGGTTCACATGCGCGTCTAGTTGCATCGTAGTATGTTATGATGCTCACATAATGTGAATGTAAAGACAGTCGTGGTGAATATATATATATATACAAATACAAATATGGCATGTAGCACGCAGTCCCAATGAGGACGTTAACATTGATCAGACAAAAATAAGGTCTAGCGAAGTTTATACATATGCTCTGATGATGGCAAAATACATATTACAACCCATATTGTGATAACAGTACTTCGCGAAAGTCTTTGTCGGATAGTGTCTCCACTCGACATTTATGTTTTCCATCGATCAATTCCATTTAATTATAACTATGTCGAATTTTCTGTTGTAAATCATGCCCATTGCAAGTGGGGAATCAGCAATTTAACTCGCGTGCCCTGATTGTTTAATCCACCGACCTGGGCCAGCATTAAATTTACACAGTTGTAAGTTATCATCTGAGTGCTGCAGGTTTTGTTTTTCGTGTTGACGAGCAATGAATTAGAAATGAGATATCAGTTATTAGGTTCCTAAATAAAGAAACTGTAAGCGGAAAGGTTCGATAAGGTGGCTTGACATATCATTCATCATCCAGCATGCCCAAATTAATATGCGGTGAAAGCCTTTTGATTAGATGTTATCCGTTCTTGTGTCCATAAATAAATGAAAGCAATGATGAGAGACGGGGTAAAGAAGGGCGGTTAGACATGGTATACATCGTTCAGGGTGTCAAACCAATGCTCAATAAAACACTTCGACGGCGTGCGTTTAAAAACAGCGTTGTACAAGTGTGGCTGTGTGCTTATATATAGTTGCATAACGTACTACGCCAAAGATGATATTTACGGCATTGCAATATGAACTTACAAAGGTCACTTGCATGATTAATTCTGTTGCCCATGCTTAATCAGCCGTCGGGGCATTATTCCGATCGTAAGGCGGTTACCAGAGACATGTGTATAACAATATAAATTATTTCTCACAACATCCGCTACAAGACAGACCACATTGCAACATGTTTACCTAAAATAAACTATCACGATATGCAATAAATTCATTTCTAGAGCACACATTAAACAATGAATACAGTGTCTTAGCGGTACATTAAACCCGTACGGTATAATAACTGCAATATCCATCAGGTAGCGTGTGTGATGCAATTGTTTCTTTAAACAGCACAACTGATGCTGTACTTGCGACATTCAACCACCAAGGGTAAAGCAGCTATTATTGTTTAATGTAAATTGATTTGAAGTGGCCCTCCGATGACCACATCGGGGCAAACGGATTTGTCGTTTTTTGAAGGCACAGAAGGACACGTAAATTAACCCACTGCAGACGATACGGTCAGGATATCCCCACGGAACCAAGTTAGTACCAGGGAATCAACTGACACGTTATATCACGCAAATAATCAGGTGTTATATAGGTGATACAATGGCGTGTATTCTGGGTATCAACGACCATTCCGCCTTATTTATTGCCAATTCTTGCCCTCAGATTTCACTTCGGACGCATTGTTGATGAAGGAGAAAATGTACTTTTGTGCAAGGCACGTATCATGTTGAAACATTTTACTCCATATATTCATTGATACATTTTCACAGACATTCACCGAAAGGAAATCGACAGAAAACCCAAGAATTCCTGATTTATTGCTGCTAACACAATATTTACACCCTAAGCGAAGGTCATTCAGTGTATATCATACTGACGAAAGATACTTTTATGATTAACTTTATGATATGGCTCAAGTTGGTAGTCTGTGGTATCAGTTACGACTATGGCTAAGATAACCAATAAAGACGAGCCCATTAAACGTCAAGGAAACGCGACCCTTAAATGATATACCATATACCACGCGTCATAAACCGGCAGTGAATTCAATAGCATAGCTTCAGTATGCATTGGGATCGGGCTCTCTGCGAGATAGATGACAATAATATACTGGCAGTGTTTGGATGGCCTTGGTTTATTATGTGTTTCATAACCGGTTGCTCTACACAAACGAATATAACTGCAGATGTAGCTTGTCTGATGGTTATGATACTACGGTACAATACCAACATACAGTAATATGTATGACATGTTGTACCAAGTGTTTGACCCGTGTTTAACGGTCCAAGTAAGACAATATTACCAATGTCGCAAATAGTCTCATTAAGATCTTTTCATAAATGCCATCCTTACTCTCATATATAACATGTTCACCTGATCTTTCTCCCTTTATCATCTTTTTCTCACAAATAAATAACCACCCTGTCATTCCCTCATTGGTGCTTTCTACGTCTCAACTGGGGTCATAGTACATGCGCCATCTCTCGCCTCGCTCCATTATTGCCCGCTCCCAAAAGGCTCTGGTTTATACAGCGAGTTCATTTGGTGCTGGGAGTAAAGACTAGTTCATGTCGATTGGAGACTATTATGAGCACAGCTCGCTCGTCGTGCGACCCCCAGGTTCTACGAATTATTCATGAAAATGAGATTATTGTTCACTTAAGGTTCGTCATAAATGCTAGATGTTTGATATGTATGTTCCAATAAGTGTTTATTGCAGAAGCTAAATATTTGATGAATAACGAATCTTTGGATGGCCTTTGTGATATGATGTTAAACGCGAAAGTACGGCGGCAACGTGCAGCCGAGGTAATTTAACAGTAGGTGGGGACATATTGCTCGAGTTGTTGCCTTAGGAAGGTTGAGCTTGTCAGCTTGTGATGCTTTGTGGGTTATTACTGCTTACTTTCACCACGGCAATTCGGACATGATTATATGATAGTTAACTTGGCTTGTGTCATGTCATTATAATAGTTCCTTGTATTTGCAAGACTGAAATGAAGATTCTGCCGATTTGTTGTACCATCGAATGTCCCATTTCGATGTCTGTGGTGGATCTATGTAGATTATTGTGTATACTGGCCAAATGGAAAGGGTCATGAAATTTACTATGAATCTATCCGTGCAGGTTCATGGATTTTTGGTTCAAATAACGCCGTATTTGTCTGTGCACTGAATATGATTATCTGCTGCACAAATGCATTATTTACAGAGGAGAAAGGACCAGAATGCAAGCTACCAAACCTAACCACATTAAACATCAAATCAATAACAAATGGGACGTAACCGAATTCGGCACGTAGTCATGATTTATCGGTGCAAACGCAATCTATGCACTTACAGCGTGAGGCACATACCGGCAATCAGCACTATACGGACTTGGAAGACATTGAGATTAGCTTGATTTATGATCTGCTTTTTGGCGGACTATTGACATAGAAACTAATAATCACTTGCCCACCATACGTCGGAGAACGGGTCTTTTGAGTGATGAGGCGTGATTCATGACACATACCCCGAGTTATAACAAACAATGAATTCTACTGTCTGTCCGGGAAAGCACCTTGGTAGGCATCTTATGGAAGCGTATGTTTGATAAGAATGACAATAACCCTCCAACCTAATAGGTTTTATACACCAAATATTGTCAAGCAGCATTACTGTACAGTTGTGCTAGCTTTAGGTATGATTCACTGCCACATAATTAATCATTCATCAAGGTTATTGAGAGTGCATGAACATCTTATAACCCGCACGACATACGCTTGTTTCAAGGTAGGACTGTTTGGACAACCCGACATTTTTCACATGTCTGGAAGCTCTCTGACATAGTGATCATAAGTTGCCTCGTAATTGGTGAGGTGAATTATGGGCCACATCAAATTGTACAACTTCAGGAATGGCTCAAATCGAGTATGAAATATGACAATCAAATATATGGCAATGTGTTCCCCTCATTGTAATCAGATGTACCTCTGTGCTACATGCAGAAGGGTCACCTGTTAGTTAAGGTAATCAGCGTCGGAGAGCGGGCAACCCTTGGATAGATAGAATATGGCATAAGCAACCATATTCCTTAAGCAGCGAGAAGAAGTTGACACCCAGGAAATTACGTCAGACACATATCATATATTTTGTAATACTTATTTTCTCAGGTGTATGCATTATTACTTTTCGTGTAATAAACATGTATTAGATGTAAACGATATAGCTCGATTTGTTGAAAGCTTTGTTGTCGCTATGAAGTACTGGTAGATATGTAATTAGACAATTATCTACATGTGATGCAGTGGGGACAACATGGTGACAATTCCTGCTAAAGGTACTGAACATTTTGTATAAAAGTCCTAACCACCTGTAATGATGGTCGCCGGACGCTAAGAGCAAAAGAGAATATAAATGTCATTCGTTGTACGTTCGACTATTTCACATCACTGATAAGTTGAAGTACCACACAAATTGTTGCATTTGTTTCTGGCGAAGCAAACTTATCAAACGATCCGGGCGGTATCAAATGGAATAAAGCGTGGAAGACTATTTAACATGTTGATATATTGAAACCTTGACAGCATTGTCACAAACATTCGTGGTATCGTGTGACTGCCTAAGCACTTTCGCTGCCTGCTCATACTTTGCAGCTGACTGCTCACACTCTCTGGCAACCTGCCCGCACTCTGAGGCGTCGTGTTCGTACACTCTTGCTGTCTGCCCACGATCTGTGTCTTCCTGTCCGAACTCTGTGTCTTCTTGTCCGCACTCTGTGGCTTCCTGTCCGCACATTTTTGCTTTCTGTCCCCCTTCTGTGGATTCCAGTTGTGATTATACTGGCTTGTTTCATTCAATCATATATGCGACTAATTTTTGATATACGTTAACATGTTGCTAAAACCAAGTCCCATAGAGAACCCTGATATGTAATGGTCAATACACGAGAAGTTGAAAAGTAGAATGGATGCGCGACTTTCTTCATAGTCACCACACTGCAGGCTGTGCGTGCGTGCTTATGGTTTTGTGGCCATATGCAAATATTCCGACAAATACTATATTGTTGATAGCATTGCATGAGAATCATGCAGTTTACAACCTGGAGTACCATACTCAAGGATAGAGAATATCAGTCAGGTGCCGAAGGAAAGTGAATAACGTTCGAATGTGTAGTCAACGTGGTGACGATCATTGGGCTTGTTCATTAGTTTCTATGACAATATTCGTTAATAAATCAGCGAGCAACTGACCTAAGCCACATCATCACAGATCATAAAGCGAACCACACGTAAACCAGTTAATATATCTAGTCTCGTCGTAATGTGAATCTATTAAGAAAGCTGGATAAATCGAGAACCATTAATTCGATATAAATAGCTATTTATTATGAAATCAGTATAACCAAGAATATAACAGTATTTTGTTTGCCTCCATTAAAGCTTTAACTTATTGTTAACGAAGATGTTGTTAATGGCATCTGTCAGTCAGCCCTCGTGGTCGTATGCTGCCCCATCCAATTAGTTAAACCAATTACACACACGTATATGATATTTTGTGACAACGTAATTCACATTCGATCAATGTACTTGAACATAAAATAAGCAATCTATAAGCAATCTGCTGGTGATAGGGATATTGAATTTGCTGCACAATTAGTCGGCTTGAATGGAGCCCCTGATCACTCGTCGTAACAAAAACCGTTAATGCTTGCACACATTGGTACATACAACGTCGTGTCAGGCCAATTCATCTGATTTGAATGGGAAATAATGCTGTTAACGCAATATTGAAAGCTACATGAGCTGTGATGTTACAGGTTATTGTATATCGTAGCTCCAAAACTTTGTGTCTGGAATGTTTATATAAAAACAATTTCCACTTCTTGCATTATTTATGACGTAAACGACCACATTTATAACGATGAGAGCATAGGTGTACAGATGGAACAAGCATATTTTATGTCATCGTCCAGAGGGAATGAATCATAAAAGGCAATGAATGCTTCGATGACTGTGTTGCGTGCTGATACTAATTCATTTATTCATTCAATGTGACAACATTAAACAGCAATGGGACTCTAACTCTAGGGAAATGCATTCACACGAATAAAAACAGCAATACCTAATTCCCATCGTGACCACACACGAATACTGACATAATTACCTAATTCCCACCGTAGACATAAACGAATAATGCTAGCATTATCTAATTCCCATCGTGACCACACATGAATAATGACAGCATTACCTAATTTTCGCCGTGACCAAACACAAATAATGACAGCATTACATTATTCCCACCGGGGTCACACACGAATACTGACATCATTACCTAATTCCCATCGTGACCACACATGAATAATGTCAGCATTACATAATTCCTATCACGACCACACCTCAAATCCCTTTCATGACCCAACCCGAAACTCCGCCGTGATTTCACCCTAATGCCAACAGTGTCCCAACTATTGATAAAATCAATGGCTGGTAGCGTTGCTTTTCTGAATTAATTACTTTTTCTTACTTTGCCCATATCCCATGTATTCAAACAAACGTTATTAAGAATAACATACGTTAGGAATATGAAGGTAAATAAATGATCAAAACTATACACTCCCTTAAGCCAATTTATGTAGACTGATATTGCTGTATATTATTATCAGCGGGATCCAATGTTTCTATTATAAGAATCGCTTTGCACCCTGCCCATTACCTTTTCTATTCCACTAAAAACAAGTGCAACATGTTTGATGAAAAAACCTTTACTTTCATGAGCTAATGATTAGGAGGAAACAGGGTACAAGGAAATACATAACGATAAAGCAGCACACCGTGCACAAATGTGCGAATGACGTGTGTCAGTGTATTTGCGAATACAAAACCCGTCTAAGGAGCAGCATCATTAATTCTACAAAAGCAGCCAAGGTCACTGAGCGATAAGTTTAACAATGGTACGATAAGATCCCCTATTGAAGCTGATTATAGTCACGTAAACAATGTTTGTTTGAAATCCTTTATAACATATCAATGAAGAGGTAAAGTAATTTATTCACGAAATAAAAAAAAATGGTGCATGGTCCATTATCTTGCTAAGCCACTGCTAGGCGTCACAACCGTTTGATGCAGGATGAGACAAGCCTTATCATCGATTCCCACTTGGCACTTCCATTCACACGTGAGCGTTACACCTGGTCCAGATGATTAATCATTGCCACTCCTTGTCGAGTATTTAATCCATTCCTGTTATGGTCCCTCTGTTCAGCTTTCACAACATATTGCCCAACGTTTTTGTGAAAGGATTTTGGTAAATTTGCATTCGAGAGCCGTTTGCTGACACCCAATGCAACAAGTTAACCTATTTAAATCTGTACATCCAGATAATGTAATCACTACTTGATACAATATACTCGAATGTGCGTCGATTGAAAGGAATAAAGCGTGCAAGCGAGTGGTGGATGCTCTCGTCAACTCACGACTCGACTTCAACAATGCACTTCTTCTTGGGGTTCCTGCCTCTCTTCTGAACCGCTTGCAGCTGGCCCAAAATGCGGCTGCCAGAGTGATTATGTGTTCATATCACCCCCATACCCTGCACTGGATCCCCGCGCATGTAAGGATTGTGTGTAAGGTGCTCCTGGTGGTGTTCATGGTCATACACAATCTTGGTGCACCGAAGTACCTCGCAACCCTCCTCAACCCGCATGTCCCAGTGCGAGCACTCCGTTCTGCAAGCGCAACAGCACTCTTGACAGTCCCCCGGTCGAGAAAGGCTTTTGGCGACAGATCTTTCAGGACAGCTGCGCCGCGGCTGTGGAATAATCTTGATGACAGCCTTCGCCAAGCGCAATCCATCGAGGCTTTCAAGAAAGCTCTAAAACATACTTATTCCCAAGCGCATAGAAATGCATATGATATTGCGCTCCCAAATTGAATGACATTATTATTATTATTAATCCCTTTTTGGATGGCTGGGAGGCAATAGATGACGGATGACGCTGTTCAATCTGCGCTTCTTCTCTAGATTGGCTTTTGGTAAGAGCATCAGATAAGCCTTCGGGAAGTTGAATGACAGGAACCTACGAAGATATATTGCGTTTCCTACCTGATATATCACCATAGAAAGAGGTCCTCCAGTGTAATGCATGTCAGAGTTGGCAGCGCAAAACCAGTGGGACTGTTGTTTCTAGATCCCAGTACCACATGTCACCTGTCAAAGGTCAGGCAGATATTGCATGATGTTGTATCGACTGTTTCTCCAACGATAGTTTAAGTGTACAAATCGCCGAGAGTACTCGCCCCACTGGTGACTTTGCCCCGAACTGTGTAGAGGAAGAGATGGAGATGGAAGTCGCTGATACGTCTGCTCCCGACCCTAGCAATCTGGTACCAGGCAATACTTTGCCACCCATTGCCAATCCTCCTGACTACAATGAATCGTCTATTGCCGACCCAGACACACCAACATACGTCACTACTGGTCCACCCGAGCCTGCCACAGGTTCCATGGTCACCTACGCCACCAAGGGTTGAAAGGTCTGCTTGGTGGACAGCTTTGGAAACAGCTATACCAGGAAGCGGGTTCGCACTGATGGTGCTGTTGGGTATTTTATCAGAATCAACATATGACTTAAAGATAACAAAATGAAGTAATAATAACAATTATTGATAATAATAGTAATAGCAACAGTTACCCAAAGCGGAACTGACTTTCTTTTCTATTTCCAAGACTCACTGCCATCTTCCAAAGATGGGAGCCCTGGCCAGCTGGGAGGACAAGGCCGAGGTCCGGACAGAGGCCAGTACACGCTCTTACGAGTCTACAGGTGGCTATCCACCATGAAATACCTCTGAGGCCCTGCTCAGCCCCAACAATATAGTTTTGTAGCTATGTACACCCCTGGCACGGCACCACAATACGCAAATTATTCGACATTTAACCATACAGCCTAAAGATATGAGTCGTTTCATGCAAATACCCATTACTGCATGCTTTAATCATCGCTGTTATGAAGTAAATGTGCTTATTTTACGAGGACCTTTCTCTGTTTGACAGTTTATGAGGCACATTAAGTCAGTTGATTGTTTTATTGTAAATCATCAAACGTATGTATGGACTCCTTCGTACACTTATTCCATCATTCTATTTACAGCATGGAATCTACAAGGAATATTCGTCACCCAATTACTTCATTATAGCGCTGACTAGCAACAGATGAAAACAGGATGAGTTATTATTACTCCTACATATAAAGGAAGCTGACGAGGAGGGGTGGCTTAAGGCAGGACCATTTTGCATGGCATGCATAATACATGGCTTTTGATATTAAGGAATCCGTTCTCAGTCCCATCATAATTGCAATCGATGTAAATGGTTGTTTTGGTATGATCTGAGGCGCCGTGGTTAAAAAAACCTCTCTGTTAACTACCCTTTGTCTCTGAGGTTTACCGCTTGAACAAAACCACGAACTGACGGAGATACCTTGTTATAAGCCTGAACATTCGAGTCAGCCGACAAAGAAGCCAGGTGTAAATAAATGATGTTTTGCCCGTTCCCTAGATTCACAATTACTAACAATCGATTCGGAGAAAACCTGTGCCCCTCTCTCCACTACCCGAACCACCAGTTCTACCAAACCCCCAACCCATTTCTCTCTTACCGCAAGGGAAATACCTCCTGAATGCCAAATAGAGGGGCCATACGCGACAAAGAGTGACAATGATTGATTACCTGGATGTTACGCTATTGTCTGAATAGAGGTGCCATGGTGGAATCGATGATAAGGCTTGTATCATCCTGCACCAAACGATTACCATATGTGATGCCAGTGGTTATGAACGACAATAGGCAATGCAATATTTATCCATTTCGTGAGCTAAGTTGTTTATCTCTTAACGGCTATATTAAATAATCCAAACAAATGTGACTATAATCAGTCGAAATAATTTAAAAAAATTCTATTTACCCTATAAAAACTTATTTTTTATTTAGTTTAGCAAATCGTAAAGTGTATTGTTTCTTGACACTAACCAAAGTATCATTTGATGTGACAGCTCTTCTGATATACACAAAGGCCATGGTATGAATGTGATCATCTGACTAATTATGGGGCTGATGTGTAGTGATTAAACTTTGCTGGTCCCAATGATTGGTCGATACAATAAGCCATGGACTGTGAAATATCTTGACTGCTCCTTTTGAGCTATAATTCATTAATAAATTCTTTGTGGCAAATGGCGCATCCTCGAACGCAATTGTGAAATTCATTACAACTGCTGCTGCATCATAATATGACACACCCAACTAAAGAAGGTAGAGCTGCGCAGTACTCATTTGATGCAACCTATCAAAAATGTGCATGCGGTGGTTCAAGGAGGATATACATGGAGTTAGGATGTTCGTCCCGTGTAATTGATGAGTTTACCTGACAACTTTCGTGTTGTCAAAATAATTACGGCAGTGATCGGATGAAGGGAGACATCTATGTGGCATAAGCTGAAACCCTTAAATGACAGCATAGTCTGGTGTTTAATAATTGGCCTATTTCAACATCATCACAGTCTTTAAGCTGACGTGTTGAGAGGAATCATTGAATACCGCTTTGATGAGATCAACGTGTATTGTAATTTCATTGTTGATGCTATTGATGCGATGTGCGTGCGACGCGCTTGTCACGAGAAAGAGAGCAATGTCGATGATACGTCATAAAAATGCAATTGTAGGTGGGGTGATTCGAGTGGAGCTGTTTAAGTGGTGTTTCCCTAAACGTAGACATTCATAAACTAAACCCCCAACTGTTGTGATTGTAATACAAAACAGTGGCTGCCATCTTATTCTAATAATCCCGATGTCCCACAAACTAGTATCCCTCTCTGAGCCCATGCCAACCTGCAAACCATCTTTTCACTTGGAGGGATATATTTAATTTAACAAATTTGTGACAACAATAATAACAGCTGTTTGGGGAGGATTTTAATTGCACTAATGCTGTTCCTTGTCAATGGTATGAAGGAGAGATTTCTTACTATCTCAGATGAAAACAAAAGAAACCAAATATATTGGAAAATACTGCCATTAGTCGTGCGAGACATGCTTTCTGAATAACCATGGTGAATTATTACATATGTGGCAGCCGTCAATGAAATCCAAAAGCAAGCATTACTGTATAATGCTGTCTGTTAATGTTTGGTGTATAAAAACCTATTAGGATGAAGGGTTATTGTCATTCTCATACAACATACTCATCCATAAAATAATGCAAACGCGATAGGATCATTTTCACAAGGACCAAAATGGCCGTCCCAAACCATTAATTCACAGATCATAAAGCAAGCTACTCTGCATGCCTTCAAAGGTTTTATAGAACTGGTTGCATTCATATGCCTCAGGGTGTAAATGCATAGATTGCGTATGCACCGATAACTCGTGAATTCGTGCAGAACTGATTCAACTTTTAATGTAAATAGGTTTGGTGCCTGGCATTCTGTATTTTTTCTCCTTTGTAAATAATGCCATCGTGCAGCTGCCAGCCTATTCAGTGCACAGACAAATATGCGTTAGGTGAGACAAATATCAATAAACCTGCACGGATGGATTCATAGTAAATTATATAACCCTTCCCGCTCAGCCAGTATCACCATTAATCTATATAGTTCCACCATCGATATCAAAACGGGCCGTTTGATAGTACGTCAATTAGGCAGAATTGTTACTTCAGTGTTTGTAGGTGGGCCTCTTTTACATTGGCTATCTCTTCTGGCAAATGCATGGAACTATCTTAATGGCATGACACAAGCCATGTTCACAATCATATAATTATTTCCGAATTGCCATGGGGTTGATAAGTAGTTATTACCCACAAAGCATCACAAACGGACACGCTCAAACTTGCCAAAGTAACAAAACGAGCAACATGTTTCTACCTATAATTGTTAAATTACCTCATACAGCACGATTCTGCCACTCTGTCGCGTTTAATATCATAGCATCAATGCCATCGAAAGATTAATTAGTCATTCAATATATAGCTTCTGCAATAAATACTCATTGGAACATGCATATCAAACATGTTGTATTCATGACGAACCTTTAGTGACAAATAAACCCATTTTTATGAATAATTCGGAGAACCTAGGGTTAGCACGAAGAGAGAGTTGTGCTCATAATAGTCTTCCATCGACATGAACTAGCCTTTATTCCCAGCACCATATGGACTCGCTGTATTAACCAGAGCCTTTGGGGAGCGGGCAATACTGGTGCGATGCGAGATATGGCGCTGGAGGTTCACATTTATGACAAGATGAACTCCGGCCCAAATAGAGAGATAGGGTGCGAAAATGAGGTAGTAAATAGAATGCTGGCCCAGGTGGGTGGAATAAACAATCAGGGTACGCGAGTTAAATCGATGATTCTCCACATGCACTGAACATGAACATACGATAATGTTATAAGTAAATGTAATAGATCGATGTAAACAAGCAATGTCGAGTGGGGACACTATCCAACAAAAACATTTGGGAAGTACTATTATAACAATATGGGTTGAAATATTTATTGTGTCATCATCAGAGTATATGTATAAACATCATTAGACCTTATTTGTACTATTGTCTGATCAACTACGTCCTCAATGCTTGCCACGTGCAATATATGTAAATGAATTTATATGCACACATCGACTCTCCTTAAAGTAACGTTATGTGATGGCAAATAGCTGCACTTCTGTGCTTATTTGGATTAATTTATTTACGTCAAAGTCATGCTGACCTTTTCACAGGAATTAATAATAACATGGTGTTATTGTTGATATTGCTTGTGGTAACACTTGTTCAACAGGCTGTGTCAGATAGGGAGGAGGTCGCTTATGTACTGATATTCTCTGTCTCACTAGTCGCACCAGTCAGGCTGCAAAGGAATCTCACTATGAGACAACAGCTCAACGTTGCCCAGTGTATAATTCTGGAGATCTGCATGTCAACACTGCTTTGGTACGGCATGATTAACAGCTTCTAACAAGCATATAACGACACGATGGATAACAAACACAACGTCGATTAGTATATAAATACACCCAAGATATCGCGTGACATAACGTTTGCTATCCTGAACGATCCATGACATGCCAAACCTCCTTTATTTCATCCCTCCTCTCAGCATTGTTTTTCTTAATTTATGAGCCCAGGAACCGATACAAACCTATCAGAAGTCATGAATAGCGCAATGTTGCTGTCATTTCAATCGATGCGTGGCATGCCAAGCCACATTATCGCTCTTGCCGCTTCGATTTCATCAGTCTATTAGCATATTACCTGATTCCTCATTCAATGAAAGCCCATCAGCTCGAAAAAAAATACCCTGCGGCCGTCAGCTGATAAGATCAATCTCCCCCCGTGTAAACATTATGTATATGGAATGCTAGCCTACGCGTATGCAGAAATCAATCAACACATTTCACAATCAATAGCTTATGCCATCGCTCGTAATGTGGAAACAATTGGCAGTGGTAGTAACCAATACAAACCAATCACGTATGTGTCTGCTCCTAGAAAAGCAGTTGCAATGGATGTGAAAATGTAATACATGTGTTGGATGTTTACTTCGTGCTTTACGTTTGCCTCAGCATTTTGTGCGTGTTGCAGCTTCAATATACAGTACGAATAGGCCTTATATAGCAGATTCTTACTGTTTACTAATGTAACACAGTGCTAAAATGAGGCGTTCTTCATATTGGAAATTAGGTTATTTGACAGCTTTAATGGAAGTGACCCTACTCAGGAATAATTACCAGGAAGTGTTGTCGTTGGTTGAAAAAAACAACCAGATGTGCCTATAAGTGTCTCACACTGGCATTAATTATTGCAGAAGGAATGGGTGCGATCGAATTAAAGAATGGTACGAGATGAGCAGGAGTGATGAGAGGCTGCAGGAGGGGCAATATCTGCTGGTCGGATAGTGAGCCGATGCCAGGGGAATGGAGGATATAGGTTGGTGACAGCATGTATGGCATCGATGTGATGAATCTATTGATATAGACGGTAGCTTCAATATATTGGTGAGGGTGGCATTGGAACGTCGAAGGGAACACAACAATTGTAACGGTATTATCATGCACAAGCCACGGACAATTAACCAACGCTGCATTGGCTTAGAGGAATATTGCTACTCCTTATTGTCATTATCGTCCATTGGCCACAGCATGGTATCCTTGCTGGTAAGAACCCTTACGACTTCCATATATAACGAACCGGGTCGCCAACCGCTCCTCAGCGGTATCATATTGTTGCTTGTGCTTATCACCAATATAAACCAACTGTAATAGCAAAGTACACACTATAATTCTTTAATGCACACATTATCTCACCTAAACCATACAGGAATCGCTATGGAGGCTAGTGTGTTTATGTCAATGCAATCCAACTATTTATATTAACTTAATAAGGTAGATGCATAAACGACAATAGTTCAAACAAATATACACACACATACACACACAAACACTCACACACATACATACGTTTATTCATACATACATACAGACATATATACATTCATACATACATACATACATATATACAAGCATCCATACATACATACATACATGCATACATATATACATACATTCATACATGCATACAGGTAAGTTTATGGAACAGAATGTACTGCAGCCGTGGTATGATGCTCTATTATATCCGTAGTGCCACAGAGGGTAATGAACTGTACGGTGTTCTGTGACAACACAGCTCACGAACAATCTATTCACTTTGATCCAACCGCTGAATTGAGGATTACCCATGCGTAAACAAGCCAGGTTATGGCATCAGTTCTTATCGCCTTTTATTGGCTCCTTTCAGGTAAGCATTACTATGTTGACTAAAGTAAGATTGTCAGTCGCTACTTTCTACATCACAAATCAAACACCAGCTCCCCACCCTTATTAATATTCTCCATATATTGTAACATGATTATCGAACGTTGGATTTCAGGATGTGAAAGCAGACGTACAGGACGACAGCGCCACAACAAGTACCACACCAATGACTCCACCTCCCATGGTAAACCCTAATACCGGCCGTGAACTGTCACAGGTGTACCAAGGAAATCCTTCAACACAATTCAACTACGGTGTTGACTTATCAACAACCCTGGTTTGTGCGCCGCTCACGCCCGTTTGACTCTGTACCTAGCCATGTCATCGGCCCCTGAACACACCGACAAACGGATGGCTATACGAGAGACGTGGGCAGTTACCTACAACTTACCGCATCACCGAATGGTCGTTATCTTTCTTCTGGCAAACGCATCGTACATCGCACATCGTGATTCGAACCAGCATCAACTCTGAGAGTGAACTGTACGGAGATATCATACAGGCGGACTTCATGGACTCGCCTGAAAACTTCAGCTTAAAGACCGTGTTGGCACTGCAATGGGCCAGAACGTACTGCTCTAATGCCAAATTTCAATTGCTGACTTCCGACTTTGTCCTGGTTGACGTGTTTCGGCTTGTTCCATATCTACTCTTAGAAGAGCATTCAATTGATACACTGCGATTATAGTCTAAACCAACGCAATTCAAGCTTGCAAACTGTACTGGGCAAAAGTTACATTGTCTCTCTTCATTTCATTAGCAAACGACATAAAACAATAGTACAACAACATGCTATCTGATACGTTCATACATGTGCCGACACAATGATGTGCACTAACACATGGCGCATTACCTGTTTTAATGCATAAGTGATGACGTTAACTGAATATCCAATAATTCATTCCTTTCTGCATACTATAGCATACACTTTTAACAAGCTTTACACGTCAATAATCAACAGAGCTCAACCAGATGAATAGCGTGTACACTATAGGCCCATTATAACAACATTTAGCGTATTCTATGATTAGATGCACACCACTATGACACATGATACACTACACCAATGTATTATGTCATCAAATATCAGTGTTGGGGGCGAGGGTGTTCAACGTGAGTACCATTGGTCAATAATGAAAATCATAACTAAGACTCAAACTTTTGCAAATGGTACACGCTCTGAGTTATAAGGAAGCAGTGTAGAATATGGAGATCAAATGTTTGTGTTTATTTGAACGTGACGGACCATGCTGTTATATATAGCGTTAATTTATCTGTTTACAGTTGTGTTATCTTCATTTACCTACGATCTATCCTACAAAATGTGGTGCGCACTAAGACAGTCTATTAATATTTTCTGCAATGAACATTTATGAAATGTTTTCAATAGTCTCCCTGAAAAGCACTGCAGTTGGGTTTTAACACCAAATGCAAGGCACGGCTTGAAGTACTCGAAACCGCCATCAGCTATTACTTCATACCTTTCTGGCTTTATATTTGTCCTTTTGATGATCCGCTCTACCAATCACTACAGCTCAATGCTCACAAGTTTAGAATCAGTGTCATGTGTTTAATGAAGCGTACATATGATATCAACAATGTATACGCCGAATGAACATATCGCCCGCATTGACGCATCAAGGTTGGAGATGATAGCCAAACTATCCTTACTCCTGTTTCGTTGTTAATCATTTGTATTTCCTTAGATGACAGCACTTCATATGCTTCTTTGTGGTATTAACATCATGTCATATAAGTGTCGAAGTCATCCGTGTTTTATTGCAAAATACAAATCACGGTTTCACTTCCATTGCAGTTGCTTGTTCTCCACGAGCAGCCACGCACGAGACTCGTCCATATTAGTTACTGCCACTGCCAATCGGTTCCACATTTAAAACGATGGATGGGCCATTAGGTGTGGAATGTGTTGATTGATTATTGCACACGCGTTGGCTAGCATTTATTGGAAATTACGGTTTCCACCAGGAGAGATTGATCTTACCAGCTGACGGCCGCGGGGTATTTTCTTTACAGCGTTGACGTGCTTCCATACAATGTGGTTTCCGGTCCGAAGTTCATGGAAGAAGGTAATCGAAGCGGAAGGGAACGAACGATAAGGTGGTTTGGCATGCCATACATCAATCGAAACGCCAAACACATTGTGCTTTGCATGACACTGAATCCGCTCATGGCTTCATAGATTAAGGAAGCCGATGCTGATTTGAGGAATAAAAGAGCTGTTTGGCTTGGCATGCATCGTTTAGGGGTTAAACAATGTGCCATGCGAGCTTATGATAGCCTTGCAGAGTTAGCAACATAAAACTTTGTTTTCCTCTGTGTCCCAGTTTTCTTATTGATAGCTGTCAATCATACTGTACTGACGCTGATGCTTTTAAATGTTAAACTAGCATAATATACCAATGGCGTGCTGAAGTTTAAACGTCATTTAGATCAGCTTCAATATAAAAAGTGTCTCCTCACCAACACCGCTGCGTTGACCAATGCTGCTTTATTTTCCTCTCCCCCACCCCATTTCACAGCGCATGTTCACATTACCAAGTTTAAACATATTGCACCTGTTGCCACGTTTCAACACCCATTCAGCCCTTCCCTACTGAACCACCAGCTCCAGCGCTCGTAAATCACCATTAGCACCCGGTCCCTACGGACTTCAGTTAACTCTGCACATTATTATGGAGCTTGGAATACAAGACTAATTTTTACACACACACACACTCTCTCTCTCTCTCTCTATCAATCTATCTCTCTCTCGCTCGTTCTTTCGTTTTCTCTCTCTCATTGTCTCTCTCGTCATTTCACTTTCTCTCCCTCACTCTCTTTCTCACCTTATATGTTTATAGGGATGCGCTGTTAACGCACATTTCAAATTTTCAGCTTCTATCAATAACTAGCGTTTGCCAATTCTGATTATAATGCGTGAATTGTTCTCGTTAAACATTCCTATTCCCTGTACCCATCATAGTGCAGTAAAACATTCATTCGGGTGCATTTTGAGAGCGATCATCTACGCGCCCTTGTCTTTATTATGTATTGAACCTGCAAATCGGACAGAACGTTTGTCATTCACATGGCCAGGTGTTTGCGAGACTTGCCCTCCCCAAGATAATGAACTATTAAGTTGCTATAACATGCGACTATTCATGCGGTATATTTGACAATTTCAATGAGCCTGCATGAAAACATCAAGAGGAGAATGGCAACCATACACATTGTAGCAGACGCGGCTGAACACGTCTAGCTCTGTGTGGGGCCTGTGCCCTTCTTATGGTTCTTCACCATATATTATTACTGACATACGCGTATTTGTATTACCTAAACATCAACAGAATATAGTGACTGAAACAAGCAGCTTTTGGCAGAGTCCTACAAATAAAGCAATATAACGACGCTCATCAGCTTTGGATGCATGTTTGGTTAATGTAGGTTATTTACACAACAGTACACAGACGACAAAAATGTAGTGTCAGATATTCTCAACTTATTGATGAAATCGCGGTACAAAATGGATGTCATTTACAAACAAATATTGCTCAGTGAAAACTTAGCCTACATCAGTAACATCATGTCTAGTACTGTATGGCATCTGATGTTTGCAAGTGTGCAATATCCCATAGATTTAGCAACCGTAAACCTGCTGGGTGTATGAATTATTTCTCATGTGAAATGATAAAGCATTAGTAGGGGAACGGATCGAATACTGGTACCAGAAGCGAGGAGGTTTAGTATATATCAAACGTGACGGCACCAGGCAGGTCGAGTGGCAATGCAGACTTAATCAAGTAGAAGCTGTTAGTTTCCCATGGGGATTGTATGGATAAGTTTAAGGTAGGATCCCAAGCTGTGACAAATAGGCTATACTAGCATGAAATGAGACCTTTGCTTATCCAAGACGCATGATAAGTGACTCGTGAAGATGAAATGTAATACGAATTGGAACGTTTCCTTTGTCAGAAAGAGGTAACGTTTATTTATGTCTATATAGCTGTCATTATCTTAACAGAAAATCGATATTTTGTGAATACTTTTGCGTTTGTATCCAGAAATCGCAAACATGAATATCAATTGGTTATTTATAAGGTAAGAGGACCAGGTGTAAAATCACATGTAAAAATATATCCTGTTAAATATGATTAAACTGATGAATAGAAAAATTTGTCATGTAGTTCAATTGTAAATATCAAAATCATCACCAGCTGATTGTGTGCGATATCCAGTCACATATATTTCCCCGGAAACTTCCCAAAGAGGCTGGCGTCAGTGCAATTGCTAAATCATTTAACAGAGAGGGCCTCGCACAATCCAACTCAGGGCAATTAATTCATGGCATGCGCCTAAGCAGGGTTTCCATAGTCTTGAAATGGCAGCACAGTTAGGACCGGACAGGTCTGTATCTTACTGAATGTTCATTCAATGGTACTGGTTGTGAGACAACTTGTACGACTTTTGTATCATTTTGTCGCGCAGTTGTACACTGTTCAGATATAAACACTATATGTTGCATTATGACATCACCAGGGCAATAGTGAATTGCTTCTCAATTTATTTGCTTTATGATCTTAGATGTTACGACATGAGTCGGTCGTTAGTTGCATTATTAACGACAATCGTCATGGCAACTGATCGACACGTCCCTAATAAACGTCAAGGAACGGGGCTTTTGAATGATTGTTATGGTGTGTAAAAGGATGTGACGTACATTGGAAGGCGTGATCCACGACACATACCACGAGTCACAAACAAGCAATGAAATCAACATTAGCTTATTACTATGATGCGCACACAAACTGTTTCGCAGCAAACTTTATAAAAGTCTCCATTCACTTGACGTATGTAAGTCGATGAAAATTTTGTTTACATTTTCATTATCTGATTTATATGAAATCGCATGTATGTATGTATGTATGTATGTATGTTGTATGTATGTATATGTATGTATGTATATGTATGTATGTATGTATGTATGTATGTATGTATGTATGTATGTATGTATGTATGTATGTATGTATGTATGTATGTATGTATGTATGTATGTATGTATGTATGTATGTATGTATGTATGTATGTATGTATGTATGTATGTATGTATGTATGTATGTATGCATGTATGTATATGTATGTATGTATGTATGTATGTATGTATGTATGTATGTATGTATGTATGTATGTATGTATGTATGTATGTATGTATGTATGTATGTATGTATGTATGTATGTGTGTGTATGTATGTATGTATGTATGTATGTATGTATGTATGTATGTATGTATGTATGTATGTATGTATGTATGTATGTATGTATGTATGTATGTATGTATGTATGTATGTATGTATGTATGTATGTATGTATGTATGTATGTATGTATGTATGTATGTATGTATGTATGTATGTATGTATGTATGTATGTATGTATGTGTATGTATGTATGTATGTATGTATGTATGTATGTATGTATGTATGTATGTATGTGTATGTATGTATATGTATGTATGTATGTATGTATGTATGTATGTATGTATGTATGTATGTATGTATGTATGTATGTATGTATGTATGTATATGTATGTATGTATGTATGTATGTATGTATATGTATGTATGTATGTATGTATGTATGTATGTATGTATGTATGTATGTATGTGTGTGTGTTTGTGTGTGTGTGTGTGTGTGTATGTATGTATGTATGTATGTATGTATGTATGTATGTATGTATGTATGTATGTATGTATGTATGTATGTATGTATGTATGTATGTATGTATGTATGTATGTATGTATGTATGTATGTATGTATGTATGTATGTATGTATGTATGTATGTATGTATGTATGTATGAATGTATGTATGTATGTATGAATGAACGTATATATATTGCGTGTGTTTGTGTGTATGTGTGTGTGTATGTGTATTTGTTTGGGCTATTGTCGTTTATGCACGTAGCTTATTTAGTTAATACAAATAGTTGGATTGCATTGACATAAACATACTAGCCTCCATAGCAATTCCTGTTTGGATTAGGTGAGATAATGTGTTCATTAATGAATCTAAAGTGTAGGGTTTGCAATATTACCATTAGTAGGCACTAAACTACAGTATGTACTTTGCTATTACAGTTTGTTTATATTTGTGATAAGCACAAGCAACAATATGATACTGCTGAGGAGCGGCTGTCGACCTGGTTCGTTGTATATGGAAGTCGTAAGGGTTCTAACGGATAGGGATACTATGCTGTGGCCAATGGACGATAATGGCAATAAAGAGTAGCAATATTACTCGAAGCCAGTGCAGCGTTTGCTAATTGTCCGTGGCTGTAGCATGATAATACCGTTATGTTGTGTTGCCATTGGACTTACATTGTGGCCCTTTCTTTTTATTTGGTAAATAACATTGTTACATTGTTATAAATGGTAAACATCACTTTGATGTTAGATAAATATTATATCTATCTATGGTAGCTAACTTTGTCACTTATGCCCAACAATCAGTTGTCATGGCTTAAAGTGTAAAGTCTTCATCAAGATAGAAAACCTCGTATTTACTATTAAGCTTACACACGTACATGTTGGAGAAGGCCGTCTGTGAGACCTACCACTGTCCACCTCACCACTGCCATCCTCACTATTATATTGAAGCTAACGTCCATATCACATCCATGTCATGCATGCTGTCAACAATCTCTATCCCCCATCCCCTGCCATCGAGTTAGTATCCGCCCAGCACATATTGCCCCACTGGCTGCATCTCATCACTCATACTTTTCTCGAACCATTTCGCACCCATTTGTTTCTGGGAATTAAAGACTAATTTATGCCAATGTGAGACACTTATAAACACATCTGGTGGTTTTTGGAATTATTCATGAGTAGACTCGATTCCACTGAGGCTGTCAAATAAAATGATTAAACCATTTGAGAAAATGACGCGGTAGATCATCAGATACGCCAACGAGACTGCAGAATTGACACAATGGGCAATCCATGAGCAAGGCATCCATGACACAATGATGTATAACCCTACATACGAGGGCGAAAATGCAATCAATATCATAGGATCCAATGCGGCAATCATTATTTGATAATACATCGAGGAGGTAGGGTTAATTCATGATTATGCATCAGGTGAGGCCCATTTGCGGAGCATCTTAGTAAAATATTAGTCGATACCCGATGGTGCAATAAATATAACAATCATTCGTGTGGTTCACATGCGCGTCTAGTTGCATCGTAGTATGTTATGATACTCACATAATGTGAATGTAAAGACAGTCGTGGTGAATATATATATATACAAATACAAATATGGCATGTAGCACGCAGTCCCAATGAAGACCTTAACATTGATCAGACAATAGGAAAAATAAGGTCTAGCGAAGTTTATACATATGCTCTGATGATGGCAAAATACATATTACAACCCATATTGTGATAACAGTACTTCGCGAAAGTCTTTGTCGGATAGTGTCTTCACTCGACATTTATGTTTTCCATCGATCAATTCCATTTAATTATAACTATGTCGAATGTTCTGTTGTAAATCATGCCCATTGCAAGTGGGGAATCAGCAATTTAACTCGCGTGCCCTGATTGTTTAATCCACCGACCTGGGCCAGCATTCAATTTACACAGTTGTAAGTTATCATCTGAGTGCTGCAGGTTTTGTTTGTCGTGTTGACGAGCAATGAATTAGAAATGAGATATCAGTTATTAGGTTCCTAAATAAAGAAACTGTAAGCGGAAAGGTTCGATAAGGTGGCTTGACATATCATTCATCATCCAGCATGCCCAAAATAATATGCGGTGAAAGCCTTTTCATTAGATGTTATCCGTTCTTGTGTCCATAAATAAATGAAAGCAATGATGAGAGGGCGGGGTAAAGAAGGGGCGGTTAGACATGGCATACATCGTTCAGGGTGTCAAAACCAATGCTCAATAAAACACTTCGACGGCGTGCGTTAAAAACAGCGTTGTACAAGTGTGGCTGTGTGTGCTTATATATAGTTGCATAACGTACTACGCCAAAGATGATATTTACGGCGTTGCAATATGAACTTACAAAGGTCACTTGCATGATTAATTCTGTTGCCCACGCTTAATCAGCCGTCGGGGCATTATTCCGATCGTAAGGCGGTTACCAGAGACATGTGTATAACAATATAAATTATTTCTCACAACATCGGCTACAAGACAGACCACATTGCAACATGTTTACCTAAAATAAACTATCACGATATGCAATAAATTCATTTCTAGAGCACACATTAAACAATGAATACATTGTCTTAGCGGTACATTAAACCCGTACGGTATAATAACTGCAATATCCATCAGGTAGCGTGTGTGATGCAATTGTTTCTTTAAACAGCACAACTGATGCTGTACTTGCGACATTCAACCACCAAGGGTAAAGCAGCTATTATTGTTTAATGTAAATTGATTTGAAGTGGCCCTCCGATGACCACATCTGTGCAAACGGATTTGTCGTTTTTCAAAGGCACAGAAGGACACGTAAATTAACCCACTGCAGACGATACGGTCAGGATATCCCCACGGAACCAAGTAAGTACCAGGGAATCAACTGACACGTTATATCACCCAAATAATCAGGTGTTATATAGGTGATACAATGGCGTGTATTCTGGGTATCAACGACCATTCCGCCTTATTTATTGCCAATTCTTGCCCTCAGATTTCACTTCGGACGCATTGTTGATGAAGGAGAAAATGTACTTTTGTGCAAGGCACGTATCATGTAGAAACATTTTACTCCATATATTCATTGATACATTTTCACAGACATTCAGCAAAAGGAAATCGACAGAAAACCCAAGATTCCTGATTTATTGTTGCTAACACAATATTTACACCCTAAGCGAGGGTAATTCACTGTATATCATACTGACGAAAGACACTTTTATGATTAACTTTATGATATGGCTCAAGTTGGTAGTCTGTGGTATCAGTTACGACTATGGCTAAGATAACCAATAAAGACAAGCCCATTAAACGTCAAGGAAACGCGACCCTTAAATGATATACCATATACCACGCGTCATAAACCGGAAGTGAATTTGGATCGGGCTATCTGCGAGATAGATGACAATAATATACTGGCAGTGTTTGGATGGCCTTGGTTTATTATGTGTTTCATAACCGGTTGCTCTACACAAACGAATATAACTGCAGATGTAGCTTGTCTGATGGTTATGATACTACGGTACAAAACCAACATACAGTAATATGTATGACATGTTGTACCAAGTGTTTGACCCGTGTTTAACGGTCCAAGTAAGACAATATTACCAATGTCTCAAATAGTCTCATCAAGATCTTTTCATAAATGCCATCCTTACTCTCATATATAACATGTTCACCTGATCTTACTCCCTTTATCATCTTTTTCTCACAAATAAATAACCACCCTGTCATTCCCGCATTGATGCTTTCTACTTCTCAACTGGGTTCGTAGCACATGCGCCATCTCTCGCCTCGCACCACTATTGCCCGCTCCCAAAAGGCTCTGGTTTATACAGCGAGTTCATTTGGTGCTGGGTATAAAGACTAGTTTATGTCGATGGGAGACTATTATGAGCACAGCCCGCTCGTCGTATTGCTCGAGTTGCTGCTTTAGGAAGGTTGAGCTTGTCAGCTTGTGATGCTTTGTGGGTTATTACTGCTTACTTTCACCACGGCAATTCGGACATGATTATATGATAGTTAACTTGGATTGTGTCATGCCATTACAATAGTTCCTTGTATTTGCCAGACTGAAATGAAGATTCTGCCGATTTGTTGTACCATCGAATGTCCCATTTCGATGTCTATGGTGGATCTATGTAGATTATTGTGTATGCTGGCTAAATGGGAAGGGTCATGAAATTTACTATGAATCTATCCGTGCAGGTTCATGGATGTTTGGTTCAAATAACGCCATATTTGTCTGTGCGCTGAATATGATTATCTGCTGCACAAATGCATTATTTACAGAGGAGAAAGGACCAGAATGCAAGCTACCAAACCTAACCACATTAAACATCAAATCAATAACAAATGGGACGTAACCAAATTCGGCACGTAGTCATGATTTATCAGTGCAAACGCAATCTATGCACTTACAGCGTGAGGCACATACCGGCAATCAGCACTATACGGACGGCATTTAGATTAGCTTGATTTATGATCTGCTTTTTGGCGGACTATTGACATAGAAACTAATAATCACTTGCCCACCATACGTCGGAGAACGGGTCTTTTGAGTGATGGTTATGGTGACGGAGTGGGTGTGACGTGCTTTCAAAGGCGTGATCCATGACACATACCCCGAGTTATAACAAACAATGAATTCTACTGTCTGTCCGGGAAAGCACCTTGGTAGGCATCTTATGGAAGCGTATGTTTCAAAAGAATGACAATAACCCTCCAACCTAATACACCAAACATTGTCAAGCAGCATTACTCTACAGTTGTGCTCGCTTTAGGTATGATTCACTGCCACGTAATTAATCATTCATCAAGGTTATTGAGAGTGCATGAACATCTTATAACCCGCACGACATACACTTGTTTCAAGGTAGGACTGTTTGGACAACCCGACATTTTTCACATGTCTAGAAGCTCTCTGACATAGTGATCATAAGTTGCCTCGTAATTGGTGAGGTGAATTATGGGCCACATCAAATTGTACAACTTCAAGAATGGCTCAAATCGAGTATGAAATATGACAATCAAATATATAGCAATGTGTTCCCCTCATTGTAATCAGATGTACCTCTGTGCTACATGCAGAAGGGTCACCTGTTAGTTAAGGTAATCAGCGTCGGAGAGCGGGCAACCCTTGGATAGATAGAATATGGCATAAGCAACCGAATTCCTTAAGCAGCGAGAAGAAGTTGACACCCAGGAAATTACGTCAGACACATATCATATCTTTTGAAATACTTATTTTCTCAGGTGTATGCATTATTACTTTTCGTGTAATAAACATTAATTAGATGTAAACGATATATCTCGATTTGTTGTAAGCGTTGTTGTCGCTATGAAGTACTGGTAGATATATAATTAGACAATTATCTACATGTGATGCAGTGGGGACAACATGGTGACATTTCCTGCTAAAGGTACTGAACACTTTGTATAAAAGTCCCAACCACCTGTTATGATGGTCGCCGGACGCTAAGAGCAACAGAGAATATAAATGTCATTCGTTGTACGTTCGACTATTTCACATCACTGATAAGTTGAAGTACCACACAAATTGTTGCATTTGTTTCTGGCGAAGCAAACTTATCAAACGATCCGGGCGGTATTAAATGGAATAAAGCGTGGAAGACTATTTAACATGTTGATATATTGAAACCTTGACAGCATTGTCACAAACATTCGTGGTATCGTGTGACTGCCTCAGCACTTTCGCTGCCTGCTCATACTTTGCAGCTGACTGCTCACACTCTCTGGCAACCTGTCCGCACTCTGAGGCTTCGTGTTCGTACACTCTTGCTGTCTGCCCACGATCTGTGTCTTCCTGTCCGAACTCTGTGTCTTCTTGTCCGCACTCTGTGGCTTCCTGTCCGCACATTTTTGCTTTCTGTCCCCATTCTGTGGATTCCAGTTGTGATTATACTGGCTTGTTTCATCCAATCATATATGCGACTAATTTTTGATATACGTTAACATGTTGCTAAAACCAAGTTCCATAGAGAACCCTGATATGTAATGGTCAATACACGAGAAGTTGAAAAGTAGAATGGATGCGCGACTTTCTTCATAGTCACCACACTGCAGGCTGTGGGTGCGTGCTTATGGTTTTGTGGCCATATGCAAATATTCCGCCAAATACTATATTGTTGATACCATTGCATGAGAATAATGCAGTGTACAACCTGGAGTACCATACTCAAGGATAGAGAATATCAGTCAGGTGCCGAAGGAAAGTGAATAACGTTCGAATGTATAGTCAACGTGGTGACGATCATTGGGCTTGTTCATTAGTTTCTATGACAATAGTGGTTAATAAATCAGCGAGCAACTGACCTAAGCCATATCATCACAGATCATAAAGCGAACCACACGTATACCAGTTAATATATCTAGTCTCGTCGTAATGTGAATCTATTAAGAAAGCTGGATAAATCGAGAACCATTAATTCGATATAAATAGCTATTTATTATGAATATTTTCCGAGTTATGAAATCAGTATAACCAAGAATATAACAGTATTTTGTTTGCCTCCATTAAAGCTTCAACTTATTGTTAACGAAGCTGTTGTTAATGGCATCTGTCAGTCAGCCATCATGGTCGTATGCTTTGTGCAGAATTCTGTTATTGATTCAACTTTTAATGTAAATAGGTTTGGTGCCTGGCATTCTGTATTTTTCTCCTGTGTAAATAATGCCATCGTGCAGCAGCCAGCCTATTCAGTGCACAGACAAATATGCGTTAGGTGCAACAAATATCAATAAACCTGCACGGATGGATTCATAGTAAATTATATAACCCTTCCCGCTCAGCCAGTATCACCATTAATCTACATAGTTCCACCATCAATATCAAAACGGGCCGTTTGATAGTACGTCAATTAGGCAGAATTGTTACTTCAGCGTTTGTGGGTGGGCCTCGTTTAGTTATTACCCACAAAGCATCACAAACGGACACGCTCAAACTTGCCAAAGTAACAAAACGAGCAACATGTTTCTACCTATAATTGTTAAATTATCTCATACAGCACGATTCTGCCTCTCTGTCGCGTTTAATATCATAGCATCAATGCCATCGAAAGATTAATTAGTCATTGAATATATAGCTTCTGCAATAAATACTCATTGGAACATGCATATCAAACATGTTGTATTCATGACAAACATTTAGCGACAAATAAACCCATTTTCATGAATAATTCGGAGAACCTTGGGGTAGCACGAAGAGAGAGTTGTGCTCATAATAGTCTTCCATCGACATGAACTAGCCTTTATTCCCAGCACCATATGGACTCGCTGTATTAACCAGAGCCTTTGGGGAGCGGGCAACACTGGTGCGATGCGAGAGATGGCGCTGGAGGTTCACATTTATGACAAGATGAACTCCGGCCCAAATAGAGAGATAGGGTGCGAAAATGAGGTAGTAAATAGAATGCTGGCCCAGGTGGGTGGAATAAACAATCAGGGTACGCGAGCTAAATCGATGATTCTCCACATGCACTGAACATGAACATACGATAATGTTATAAGTAAATGTAACCGATCGATGTAATCAAACAATGTCGAGTGGGGACACTATCCAACAAAAACATTAAGGAAGTAATATTATCACAATATGGGTTGAAATATGTATTTTGTCATCATCAGAGTATATGTATAAACATCATTAGACCTTATTTGTACTATTGTCTGATCAACTACGTCCTCAATGCTTGCCACGTGCGATATATGTAAATGAATTTATATGCACACATCGACTGTCCTTAAAGTAACGTTATGTGATGGCAAATAGCTGCACTTCTGTGCTTATTTGGATTAATTTATTTACGTCAAAGTCATGCTGACCTTATCTTAACATCACAGGAATCAATAATAACATGGTGTTATTGTTGATATTGCTTGTGGAAACACTTGTTCAACAGGCTGTGTCAGATAGGGAGGAGGACGCTTATGTACTGATATTCTCTGTCTCACTAGTCGCACCAGTTAGGCTGCAAAGGAATCTCACTATGAGACATCAGCTCAACGTTGCCCGGTGTATAATTCTTGAGATCTGCATGTCAACACTGCTTTGGTACGGTATGATTAACAGCTTCTAACAAGCATATAACGACACGATAACAAGCACAACGTCGATTAGTATATAAATACACCCAAGATCTCGCGTGACATAACATGTGCTATCCTGAACGATCCATGACATGCCAAACCTCCTTTATTTCATCCCTCCTCTCAGCATTGTTTTTCTTAATTTATGAGCCCAGGAATCGATACAAACCTATCAGAAGTCATGAATAGCGCAATGTTGCTGTCATTTCAATCGATGCGTGGCATGCCAAGCCACATTATCGCTCTTGCCGCTTCGATTTCATCAGTCTATTAGCATATTACCTGATTCCTCATTCAATGAAAGCCCATCAGCTCGAAAAAAAATACCCTGTGGCCGTCAGCTGATAAGATCAATCCCCCTCAGTGTAAACATATTGTATATGGAATGCTAGCCTACGCGTATGCAGAAATCAATCAACACATTTCACACTCAATAGCTTATGCCATCGCTCGTAAAGTGGAAACAATTGGCAATGGCAGTTACCAATACAAACCAATCACGTATGTGTCTGCTCCTAGAAAAGCAGTTGCAATGGATGTGAAAACGTGATTAACGTTTGCTGTAAACTTTCGATGAAATTGGTAGCTTCAAGACATGATGTCAAAACCAGACACAAGCGGTTGGCGTATCCTCGCTGCAGTTAAAATTATTGATTAACAAATATGAATGGAGCAAAAATAAGTTTGCTCGACATTTGTAACATTTATTGTATAATTGCAAATTTGTTTACCGCAATTATTAGCAGTCATAATGTCTCTTAAAGTCAATTTTAGTGAAACGCGTATTTGACGTGATCATTGTCGAAATCACCAATGTACATTCCGATTGATAAAGACTCGGCCAGCACTTCAGTACTGTTTTGTAGATATTCTAGGCGTTATAATGTCAATTTCCTGATATCTCAAACATCTATCATAAAACAAAGTCAGGTCGTCCAACAGTTCAAGAGAACTATCCCAACCATGGGCACACTTATTAATGTCAGTGATAACACAGTGTTATAGTGAGAGAGGTTTATTTTATTTAACACTGGCCAAATTCATTGATTCTTTTAAGATACCAACAATTAACTAAGGTTGGATTTGCATCGGTCGTATAATTCTTTCTCTCGCTTGTTATTCAAATTGGCAGACCTCTATGAGTATCAATAAACATATTTACATTTAGCTATGTGCGTGGATCTGTAATAAACGCTGGTATCCGCATTATTTACTTACATACTTAAAAAGCCTTGGTATAGAAATATGCCTGCCCAGAGGCGCTAAAGCTGACAGTTAATTGTTACAGCGCTGATTAGAAAGAAGAACTGGCATGAGATTTGATCTAACCGAATAAAGTGTATTACCAGCCTTAAAGGTGAGTAGCAATTTGTTTTTGATGTAATACATGTGTAGGATGTTTACTTCGTGCTTTACGTTTGCCTCAGCATTTTGTGCGTGTTGCAGCATCAATATACAGTACGAATAGGCCTTATATAGCAGATTCTTACTGTTTACTAATGTAACACAGTGCTAAAATGAGGCGTTCTTCATATTGGAAATTAGGTTATTTGACAGCTTTGATGGAAGTGACCCTACTCAGGAATAATTACCAGGAAGTGCTGTCGTTGGTTGCAAAAACAACCAGATGTGCCTATAAGTGTCTCACACTGGCATTAATTATTCTTTAATTCCCAGAAGGAATGGGTGCGATCGAATTAAAGAATGGTACGAGATGAGCAGGAGTGATGAGAGGCTGCAGGAGGGGCAATATCTGCTGGTCGGATAGTGAGCCGATGCCAGGGGAATGGAGGATATTGGTTGGTGACAGCATGTATGGCATCGATGTGATGAATCTATTGATATAGACGGTAGCTTCAATATATTGGTGAGGGTGGCATCGGAAAGTCGAAGGGAACACAACAATTGTAACGGTATTATCAGGCACCAGCCACGGACAATTAACCAACGCTGCACTGGCTTCGAGTAATATTGCTACTCCTTATTGCCATTATCGTCCATTGGCAACAGCATGGTATCCTTGCTGGTAAGAACCCTTACGACTTCCATATACAACGAACCGGGTCGACAACCACTCCTCAGCGGTATCATATTGTTGCTTGTGCTTATCACCAATATCAACCAACTGTAAAAGTAAAGTACACACTATAATTCTTTAATGCACACATTATCTCACCTAAACCATACAGGAATCGCTATAGAGGCTAGTGTGTTTATGTCAATGCAATCCAACTATTTCTATTAACTTAATAAGGTAGATGCATAAACGACAATATGCCAAACAAATATACGCACACATACACACACAAACACTCACACACATACATACGCTTATTCATACATACATACAGACATATATACATTCATTCATACATACATACATACATACATACATACATACATACATACATACATACATACATACATACATACATACATACATACATACATACATACATACATACATACATACATACATACATACATACATACATACATACATACATACATACATACATACATACATACATACATACATACATACATATATACAAGCATCCACCCATACATACATACATGCATACATATATACATACATTCATACATGCATACAGGTAAGTTTATGGAACAGAATGTACTGCAGCCGTGGTATGATGCTCTATTATATCCGTAGTGCCACAGAGGGTAATGAAATGTACGGTGTTCTGTGACAACACAGCTCACGAACAATCTTTCCACTTTGATCCAACCGCTGAATTGAGGATTACCCATGGCGTAAACAAGCCAGGTTATGGCATCAGTTCTTATCGCCTTTTGTTGGCTCCTTTCAGGTAAGCATTACTTATTACTATGTTGACTAAAGTAAGATTGTCAGTCGCTACTTTCTACATCACAAATCAAACACCAGCTCCCCACCCTTATTAATATTCTCCATATATTGTAACATGATTATCGAACGTTGGATTTCAGGATGTGAAAGCAGACGTACAGGACGACAGCGCCACAACAAGTACCACACCAATGACTCCACCTCCCATGGTAAACCCTAATACCGGCCGTGAACTGTCACAGGTGTACCAAGGAAATCCTTCAACACAATTCAACTACGGTGTTGGCTTATCAACAACCCTGGTTTGTGCGCCGCTCACGCCCGTTTGACTCTGTACCTAGCCATGTCATCGGCCCCGGAACACACCGACAAACGGATGGCTATACGAGAGACGTGGGCAGTTACCTACAACTTACCACATCACCGAATGGTCGTTATCTTTCTTCTGGCAAACGCATCGTACATCGCACATCGTGATTCGAACCAGCATCAACTCTGAGAGTGAACTGTACGGAGATATCATACAGGCGGACTTCATGGACTCGCCTGAATTCTTCAGCTTAAAGACCATGTTGGCACTGCAATGGGCCAGAACGTACTGCTCTAATGCCAAATTTCAATTGCTGACTTCCGACTTCGTCCTGGTTGTTCCATATCTACTCTTAGAAGAGCATTCAATTGAAACACTGCGATCATAGTCTAAGCCAACGCAATTAAAGCTTGCAAACTGTACTGGCCTATCTTATGTATTTCCTTCCTCTGTGAAAACCGCGGCTTATCACGCCTCTTTGCTTATTCCTCGGACATCACATCACGACGCTTTTGTTTGTGAGTTATATGACAAATTAAGTTTTCATCGCAACACCACAATGACAGATTCCTATGCTGGGCCACTTTCTTCGGCCACAGCCACTGTGGAGCGTTTTACCATTGTGCTCAAGGATGTACCAATCGTCACACTAAATCTTTTAGAGATATACGGTTCAAATAGAGTAGCTAAGGCATTGCGTCGTTTGTGGTTGACAATGGTAGCCAAACAACACGACCCACGTAGTTCAGAACTTAATCTTTATACCCAGATCCCGGAGAGGACAGATCATCATATTTATACTGTGGCATTGGTTGCCTTGGGGATCAACGCTATCGTCATATTCAGCGCAATGTACGCCTTATTTTACTGGAAATGCTGCTGCAGATGGAATGGCATATCTTATGCAACAAAACGTTCAGCAACACAATGCTGACGCCAGTGTGCTTTGTGATAATGTGTCGGAAAGTGTGCATGAAATACCTCTTGCTCGACAAGCTTACACGTGGGAAAAAGTTACATTGTCTCTCTTCATTTCATTAGCAAACGACATAAAACAATAGTACAACAACATGCTATCTGATACGTTCATACATGTGCCGACACAATGATGTGCACTAACACATGGCGCATTACCTGTTTTAATGCATAAGTGATGATGTTAACTGAATATCCAATAATTCATTCCTTTCTGCATACTATAGCATACACTTTTAACAAGCTTTATACGTCAATAATCAACAGAGCTCAACCAGATGAATAGCGTGTACACTATAGGCCCATTATAACAACATTTAGCATATTCTATGATTAGATGTACACCACTATGACACATGATACACTACACCAATGTATTATGTCATCAAATATCAGTGTTGGGGGCGAGGGTGTTCAACATGAGTACCATTGGTCAATAATGAAAATCATAATGTCTATTAAGACTAAAACTTTTGCAAATGGTACACGCTCTGAGTTATAAGGAAGCAGTGTAGAATATGGAGATTAAATGTTTGTGCTTATTTGAAAGCGACGGGCCATGGTGTTATATATAGTGTTAATTTATCTGTTTACAGTTGTGTTATCTTCATTTACTTACGATCTATCCAACAAAATGTGGTGCGCACTAAGACAGTCTATTATTTTTTTCTGCAATGAACATTTATGAAATGTTTTCAATAGTCTCCCTGAAAAGCACTGCAGTTGGGTTTTAACACCAAATGCAAGGCACGGCTTGAAGTACTCGAAACCACCATCAGCCATTACTTCATACCTTTCTGGCTTTATATTTATCCTTTTGATGATCCGTTCTACCAATCACTACAGCTCAATGCTCACAAGTTTAGAATCAGTGTCATGTGTTTAATGAAGCGTACATATGATATCAACAATGTATACGCCGAATGAACATATCACCCGCATTGACGCATCAAGTTTGGAGATGATAGCCAAACTATCCTTACTCCTGTTTCGTTGTTAATCATTTGTATTTCCTTAGATGACAGCACTTCATATGCTTCTTTGTGGTATTAACATCATGGCATATAAGTGTCGAAGTCATCCGTGTTTTATTGCAAAATACAAATCACGGTTTCACTTCCATTGCAGTTGCTTGTTCTCCACGAGCAGCCACGCACGAGACTCGTCCATATTAGTTACTGGCACTGCCAATTGGTTCCACATTTAAAACGATGGATGGGCCATTAGGTGTGGAATGTGTTGATTGATTATTGCACACACGTGAGCAAGCATTTATTGGAAATTACGGTTTCCACCAGGAGAGATTGATCTTACCAGCTGACGGCCGCGGGGTATTTTCTTTACTGCGTTGACGTGCTTCCATACAATGTGGTATCCGATCCGAAGTTCATGGAAGAAGGAAATCGAAGCGGAAGGGATCGAACGATAAGGTGGTTTGGTATGCCATACATCAATCGAAACGCCAAACACATTGTGCTTTGCTTGGCACTGAATCCGTTCATGGCTTCATACATTAAGGAAGCCGATGCTGAGTTGAGGGATAAAAGGGCTGTTTGGCTTGGCATGCATCGCTTAGGGGTAAAACAATGTGCCATGCAGGCATTTGATAGCCTTGCAAAGTTAGCAACATAAAACTTTGTTTTCCTTTGTGTCCCAGTTTTCTTATTGATAGCTGTCAATCATACTGTACTGACGCTGATGCTTTTAAATGTAAAACTAGCATGATATACCAAAGGCGTGCTGAAGCTTAAGCGTTATTTAGAAAGGCTCTTATTAAAAAAGTGTCTCCTCGCCAACACCGCTACGTTGACTAATTCTGCTTTCTTTTCATCTCCCAATCCCCATTCCGCAGCGCATCTTCGCATCACCACGTTAAAACATATTGCACCTGTTGCCACGTTTCAACACCTATTCAGCGCTTCCCTACTGAACCACCAGCTCCAGCGCTCGTAAACCACCATTAGCACCCGGTTCCTAGGGACTTCAGTTAACTCTGCACATTATTATGGAGCTTGGAATACCACATTTTAACAGGAGGGAGATAATTGTGAGTTCCCAGTTAGTCATTGATGACAGCCAGGTACTACTGCTCGTGTTATTGTCGCAAACATTGAGCGTGTCAATTGTTTGTCATGATGATGATGATGATGATGATGATGATGATGATGATCATCATCATCATCGGTATCGTTATTGCCACCATCACCATCGTTGTTGCCACAACCGTAGCCTCTCTCTCTCTCTCTCTGTCTCTCTCTCTCTCTCTCTCTCTCTCTCTCTCTCTCTCTCTCTCTCTCTCTCTCTCTCTTTCACTCTTTAACTCTCTCTCGTTTTTTCGCTTTCTCTCTCTCACTGTCTCTCTTGTCCTTTCACTTTCTCTCTCTTTCTCTCTCCTCTCTCTCTCTCTCTCGCTCTCTCTCTCTCGCTATATATATTATATATATATATATATATATATATATATATATATATATATATATATATATATATATATATATATATATATATATCATCACCTTATATGTTTATAGGGATGCGCTATTAACGCACATTTCAAATTTTCAACTTCTATCAATAACTAGCATTTGCCAATTCCGATTATAATGCGTGAATTGTTCTCCTTAAACATTCCTATTCCCTGTACCCATCGTAGTGCAGTAACACATTCATTCGGGTGGATTTTGAGAGCGATCATCAACGCGCCTTTGTCTTTATTATGCATTGAACCTGCAAATCGGACAGAATGTTTGTCATTCACATGGCCAGGTGCTTGCGAGACTTGCCCTTCCAAAGATAATGAACTATTAAGCTGCTATAACATGCGACTATTTATGCGGTATAAAGGACAATTCCATAGAGCCTGCATGAAAACATCAAGAGGAGAATGTCAACCATACACATTGTATCAGACGCGGCTGAACACGTCCAGCTCTGTGTGTGGCCTGTGTTCTACTTATGGTTCTTCACCATTTATGATCACTGACATGCGCGTACTTGTAATACCTAAACATCAACAGAATATAGTGACTGAAACAAGCAGCTTTTGGCAGTCCTACAAATAAAGCAATATAACGACGATTATCAGCTTCGGATGCATGTTTGGTTAATGTAGGTTATTTACACAACGGTACTCAGAGGACAATAAAGTAGTGTCAGATATTCTCAAAATAATGATTAGATCGCGGTGCAAAATGGATGTCATTTACCAACAAATATTGCTCAGTGAAAACTGAGCCTACATCAGTAACATCATGTCTAGTACTGTATGGCATCTGATGTTTGCAAGTGTGCAATATCCCATAGATTTAGCAACCGTAAACCTGCTGTATGTATGAATTATTTCTCATGTGAAATGATAAAGCATTAGTAGGGGAACGGATCGAATACTGGTACCAGAAGCGAGGAGGTTTAGTATATATCAAACGTGACGGCACCAGGCAGGTCGAGTGGCAATGCAGACTTAATCAAGTAGAAGCTGTTAGTTTCCTATGGGGATTGTATGGATAAGTTTAAGGTAGGATCCTAAGCTGTGACAAATAGACTATACCAGCATGAAATGAGACCTTTGCTTATCCAAGACGCATTATAAGTGACTCGTGAAGATGAAATGTAATACCAATTGGAACGTTTCGTTTGTCAGAAAGAGGTAACGTATAACAGGTGCGGCTATTTATGTCTATATAGCTGTCATTATCTTAACAGAAAATCGATATTCTGTGAATACTTCTGCGTTTGTGTTCAGAAATCGCAAACATGAATATCGATTGGTTATTTATAAGGTAAGAGGACCAGGTGTAAAATCACATATAAATATATATCCTGTTAAATACTATAAGACTGATGACTCGAAACATTTTTCATGTAGTTCAATTGTAAATATCAAAATCATCACCAACTGATTATGTGCGACATTTAATCACTTGCACCCGATGAGCTCATCTTGCTTATTGTTCAGTATTTAAATCACATATATTTCACCGGAAACTTCCCAAAGATGCTGGCGTCAGTGCAAATGCTAAATCATTTAGCAGATGGGGCCTCGCACAATCCAACTCAGGGCAATTAATTCATGGCATGCGCCTAAACAGGGTTTCCATTGTCTTGAAATCGCAGTACAATTAGGACCGGACAGGTCTGTATCTTACTGGATGTTCATTCAATGGTACTGGTGGTGCGACAACTTGTTCGACTTTTGTATCATTTGGTCGCGCAGTTGTACACTGTTCAGATAAAACAATATATGTTGCATTATGACATCACCAGGGCAATGTTGAATTGCTTCTCAATTTATATGCTGTATGATGTTAGATGTTACGACATGAGTCGGTCGTTAGTTGCATTATTAACGACAATCGTCATGGCAACTGATCAACACGTCCCTAATAAACGTCAAGAAACGGGGCTTTTGAGTGATTGTTATGGTGTGTAAAAGGATGTGACGTGCTTTGGAAGGCGAGATCCAAGACATATACCACGAGTCACAAACAAACAAGCAATTAATTCAACATTAGCTTATTACTATGATGCGCACACAAAATGCTTTGCAGCACACTATATAAAAGTCTCCCTTCACTTGATGAATGTTAGTCGATGAAACCATTTTCATTATCTGATTTATATTAAATCGCATGTATGTATGTATGTATGTATGTATGTATGTATGTATGTATGTATGTATGTATGTATGTATGTATGTATGTATGTATGTATGTATGTATGTATGTATGTATGTATGTATGTATGTATGTATGTATGTATGTATGTATGTATGTATGTATGTATGTATGTATGTATGTATGTATGTATGTATGTATGTATGTATGTATGTATGTATGTATGTATGTATGTATGTATGTATGTATGTATGTATGTATGTATGTATGTATGTATGTATGTATGTATGTATGTATGTATGTATGTATGTATGTATGTATGTATGTATGTATGTATGTATGTATGTATGTATGTATGTATGTATGTATGTATGTATGTATGTATGTATGTATGTATGTATGTATGTATGTATATGTATGTATGTATGTATGTATGTATGTATGTATGTGTATGTATGTATGTATGTATGTATGTGTATGTATGTATGTATGTATGTATGTATGTATGTATGTATGTATGTATGTATGTATGTATGTATGTATGTATGTATGTATGTATGTATGTATGTATGTATGTATGTATGTATGTGTATGTATGTATGTATGTATGTATGTATGTATGTATGTATGTATGTATGTATGTATGTGTATGTATGTATGTATGTATGTATGTATGTATGTATATGTATGTATGTATGTGTATGTATGTATGTATGTATGTAAGTGTATATGTAATTATGCATGTGTGTATGTATACATATATGTTAGTATGTATGTCCGTTTGTATGTTTCCACAGAGGTCGCACAGTTGTGGTCCACCACAGAGGACATACAATAAACAAGGTCATGTGAATATGGCATAATATGATTTTGCCAGCGTATTGGTTACATTTGACTGAATAAGTCGTTATGTATAGCATTTAGATAGGAATAACAAATTGATGTTGGGTGTGGTTTGATGAATTTAACGCGTGGCACGGCGGCAGCTATTTTGGTAATAGGAAGTGACTATTTCTTGATGAGCTACGATTGCTTTACATTATTTGAATATTTGTTTACTGTCGACACCAACCACTAACGTCAACGGAACCTGTACAAAGATGGCAACCCAGGCAGGCAACATTAAACGAATCTTTGAAGTTATTTCGCATCCATTTGTTATTTAAACAGCGAAATATTTCAATGGTTGTTCCTGTTGCAGACAAGATAAGAACAAACTAAATTATATTACGATGCATTCGTGGACAAATTCTCATAATCCGCTGATAACATCGCATTTCCTTTGATATATACTAGCTGGAAACCATGCACAGCCAGCCAGGACCGCCCGTTATTTTGCCAATTATGTTCAAGTGAGGAATCAGTCATTAATTGCATGCACTTTGATTGATTACTCTGCACATATAGCCCGGAATCCTTTTACATTATTGTATCTTAGCACCTGACTGCCAAAGACAATGTTTCTCGAGTTGACGTGCTTCAATGAATAAGAAATGAGATCACCATTCCTAGATTTATAAATCAAGGGAATATTAGAGGAAAGGAGCGATTAAGTAACTTAGTGCGCCATACATCATTCAAAATACCCAAAACAACGTGGTAACCATGTGAACGTATATATTGCGTGTGTTTGTGTGTGTATGTGTTTGTGTATGTGTATTTTTTTGGGCTATTGTCGTTTATGCATGTAGCTTATTTAGTTAATACAAATAGTTGGATTGCATTGACATAAACATACTAGCCTCCATAACGATTCCTGTTTGGATTAGGTGAGATATTGTGTGCATTAATGAATCTAAAGTGTAGGGTTTGCAATATTACCATTAGTATTCATTAATCTACAGAATGTACTTTGCTATTACAGTTTGTTTACATTGGGATGATAAGCACAAGCAACAACATGATACCGCTGAGGAGCGGTTTGCGACCCGGTTCATTACATATGGAAGTCGTAAGGGTTCTAACGGATAGGGATACTATGCTGTGGCCAATGGACGATAATGGCAATAAAGAGTAGCAATATCAATCAAAGCCAGTGCAGCGTTTGCTAATTGTCCGTGGCTGATGCATGATAATACCGTTACAATTGTTGTGTTGCCATTGGACTTTCATTGTGGCTCTTTCTTTTCAAAGATTCCTCTCTGTTTTCTGATGTGCTGGGTGACCTGATATTGATAGTTGCAACATTTAAAGCAGTCAAGTATGCAAACCAATATATGGTATCTTATATCAACTTGTCTTCTCATCAGACTGACATATTTTGCCTTTGTTTGTGCTCTTTCAAACTGACATCATGGATTCGAAGTGGCGGCAATGAAACCGTAGAAGGATCATCCGGTAAACACGGTATTTGGTAAATAACATTGTTACATTGTAATAAGTGGTAAACATCATTTTGATGTTAGATAAATATTATATCTATCTAAGGTAACTAACTTTGTCACTTATGCCCAACAATCAGTTGTCATGGCTTACAGTGTAAAGTCTTCATCAAGATAGAAAACCTCGTATTTACTATTAAGCTTACACACGTACATGTTGGAGAAGGCCGTCTGTGAGACCTACCACTGTCCACCTCACCACTGCCATCCTCACTATTATATTGAAGCTAACGTCCATATCACATCCATGTCATGCATACTGTCAACAATCTCTATCCCCCATCCCCTGCCATCGAGTTACTATCCGCCCAGCACATATTGCCCCACTGGCTGCATCTCATCACTCATACTTTTCTCGAACCATTTCGCACCCATTCGTTTCTGGGAATTAAAGACTAATTTATGCCAATGTGAGACACTTATAAACACATCTGGCGGGTTTTGGAATTATTCATGAGTAGACTCGATTCCACTGAGGCTGTCAAATAAAATGATTAAACCATTTGAGAAAATGACGCGGTAGATCATCAGATACGCGAACGATACTGCAGAATTGACACAATGGGCAATCCATGAGCAAGGTATCCATGACACAATGATGTATAACCCTACATACGAGGGCGAAAAAATGCAATCAATATCATATGATCCAATGCGGCAATCTTTATTAGATAATATATAGAGGAGGTAGGGTTAATTCATGATTATGCATCAGGTGAGGCACATTTGCGGAGCATCTTAGTAAAATATTAGTCGATACCCGATGGTGCAATAAATATAACAATCATTCGTGTGGTTCACATGCGCGTCTAGATGCATCTTAGTAGGTTATGATGCTCACATAATGCGAATGTAAAGACAGTCGTGGTGAATATATATATATACAAATACAAATATGGCATGTAGCACGCAGTCCCAATGAGGACGTTAACATTGATCAGACAATAGGAAAAATAAGGTCTAGCGAAGTTTATACATATGCTCTGATGATGGCAAAATACATATTTCAGCCCATATTGTGATAACAGTACTTCGCGAATGTCTTTGTCGGATAGTGTCTCCACTCGCCATTTTTGGTTTACATCGATCAATTTCATTTAATTATAACTATATCGAATGTTCTGATTGTAAATCATGCCCAAAGCAAGTGGGGAATCAGCGATTTAACTCGCGTGCCCTGATTGTTTATTCCACCGACCTGGGCCAGCATTAAATTTACACAGTTGTAAGTTATCATCTAAGTGCTGCAGGTTTTGTTTGTCGTGTTGTCGAGCAATGAATTAGAAATGAGATATCAGTTATTAGGTTCCTAAATAAAGGAAACTCTAAGCGGAAAGGTTCGATAAGGTGGCTTGACTTATTCATCATCCAGGATGCCTAAAAAATATGCAGTGCGTGCCTTTTGATTAGATGTTATCCGTTCTTGTGTCCATAAATAAATGACCGCGATGAGGAGAGGCTGGGTAAAGAAGGGCGGTTAGACATGGCATACATCGTTCAGGGTGTCAAAACCAATGCTCAATAAAACACTTTGATGACGTGCGTTAAGCAGCGTTTTGTAAAAGTGTGGCTGTGTGCTTATATATAGTTGCATAAACGTACTACGCCAAAGATGATACTCGTAAATGAACCCACTGCAGACAATACGGTCCGGATATCGCCACGGAACCAAGTAAGTACCAGGGAATCAACTGACATGTTATATCACCCGAATAATCAGGTGTTATATAAGTGATGCAATGGCGGTATTCTGGGCATCAACGACCATTCCGCCTTATTATATTGCCAATTCTTGGCCTCAGATTTCACTTTGGACGCATTGTTGATGAAGGAGAAAATGTACTTTTGTGCAAGGCACGTATCAGGTAGAAACAATTTGCTCCATATATTCATTGATACATTTTCACAGACATTCACCTAAAGGAAATCAACAGAAAACTGAAGAAGTCCTGATTTATTATTGCTAACACAATATTTACACCCTAAGCGAGGGTCATTAACTGTATATCATACTGACGAAAGACGACGAACACTTTTATGATTAACTTTATGATATGGCTCAAGTTGGTAGTCTGTGGTATCAGTTACGACAATGGCCAAGATAACCAATAAAGACGAGCCCATTAAACGTCAAGGAAACGCGACTCTTAAATGATATACCATATACCACGCGTCATAAACCGGAAGTGAATTCGGATCGGGTTATCTGCGAGATAGATGACAATAATATGCTGGCAGTGTTTGGATGGCCTTGGTTTATTATGTGCTTCATAAACGGTTGCTCTACACAAACGAATATAACTGCAGATGTAGCTTGTCTGATGGTTATGATACTACGGTACAAAACCATTATACAGTAATATAAGTGACATGTTGTACCAAGTGTTTGACCCGTGTTTAACGGTCCAAGTAAGACAATATTACCAATGTCTCAAATAGTCTCATTAAGATCTTTTCATAAATGCCATCCTTACTCTCATATATAACATGTTCACCTGATCTTACTCCCTTTATCATCTTGTTCTCACAAATAAATAACCACCCTGTCATGCCCTCATTGATGCTTTCTACTTCTCAACTGGGATCATAGCGCATGCGCCATCTCTCGCCTCGCACCATTATTGCCTGCTCCCAAAAGGCTCTGGTTTATACAGCGAGTTCATTTAGTGCTGGGTATAAAGACTAGTTTATGTCGATGGGAGACTATTATGAGCACAGCTCGCTCGTCGTGCGACCCCCAGATTCTACGAATTATTCATGAAAATGAAATTATTGTTCATCATAAATGCTAGATGCTTGATATGTATGTTCCAATAAGTGTTTATTGCAGAAGCTAAATATTTGATGAATAACGAATCTTTCGATGGCCTTTGTGATATGATGTTTAACGCGACAGTACGGCAGCAACGTGCAGCCGAGGTGATTTAACAGATATAGGGGGGGACATATTGCTCGTCTTGTTGCCTTAGGAAGGTTGAGCTTGTCAGCTTGTGATGCTTTGTGGGTTATTACTGCTTACTTTCACCACGGCAATTCGGACATGATTATATGATAGTTAACTTGGCTTGTGTCATGCCATTATAATAGTTCCTTGTATTTGCCAGACTGAAATGAAGATTCTGCCGATTTGTTGTACCATCGAATGTCCCATTTCGATGTCTATGGTGGATCTATGTAGATTATTGTGTATACTGGCTAAATGGGAAGGGTCATGAAATTTACTATGAATCTATCCGTGCAGGTTCATGGATGTTTGGTTCAAATAACGCCGTATTTGTCTGTGCGCTGAATATGTTTATCTGCTGCACAAATGCATTATTTACAGAGGAGAAAGGACCAGAATGCAAGCTACCAAACCTAACCACATTAAGCATCAAATCAATAACAAATGGGACGTAACCGAATTCGGCACGTAGTCATGATTTATCAGTGCAAACGCAATCTATGCACTTACAGCGTGAGGCACATACCGGCAATCAGCACTATACGGACGTTGAAGGCATTTAGATTAGCTTGATTTATGATCTGCTTTTTGGCGGACTATTGACATAGAAACTAATAATCACTTGCCCGCCATACGTCGGAGAACGGGTCTTTTGAGTGATGGTTATGGTGACGGAGTGGGTGTGACGTGCTTTCAAAGGCGTGATCCATGACACATACCCCGAGTTATAACAAACAATGAATTCTACTGTCTGTCCGGGAAAGCACCTTGGTAGGCATCTTATGGAAGCGTATGTTTCAAAAGAATGACAATAACCCTCCAACCTAATAGGTTTTATACACCAAACATTGTCAAGCAGCATTACTGTACAGTTGTGCTAGCTTTAGGTATGATTCACTGCCACATAATTAATCATTCATCAAGGTTATTGAGAGTGCATGAACATCTTATAACCCTCACGACATACGCTTGTTTCAAGGTAGGACTGTTTGGACAACCCGACATTTTTCACATGTCTAGAAGCTCTCTGACATAGTGATCATAAGTTGCCTCGTAATTGGTGAGGTGAATTATGGGCCACATCAAATTGTACAACTTCAAGAAATGGCTCAAATCGAGTATGAAATATGACAATCAAATATATGGCAATGTGCTCCCCGTCATTGTATTCAGATGTACCTCTGTCACCTGTTAGTTAAGGTAATCAGCGTCGGAGAGCGGATTACCCTTGGATAGATAGAATATGGCATAAGCAACCATATTCCTTAAGCAGCGAGAAGAAGTTGACACCCAGGAATTTACGTCAGATACACATCATATCTTTTGAAATACTTATTTTCTCAGGTGTATGCATTATTACTTTTCGTGTAATAAACATGATTAGATGTAAACGATATATCTCAACTTGTTGTAAGCTTTGTTGTCGCTATGAAGTACTGGTAGATATGTAATTAGACAATTATCTACATGTGATGCAGTGGGGACAACATGGTGACAATTCCTGCTAAAGGTACTGAACATTTTGTATAAAAAAGTCCTAACCACCTGTAATGATGGTCGCCGGACGCTAAGAGCAAAAGAGAATATAAATGTCATTCGTTGTACGTTCGACTATTTCACATCACTGATAAGTTGAAGTACCACACAAATTGTTGCATTTGTTTCTGGCGAAGCAAACTTATCAAACGATCCGGGCGGTATCAAATGGAATAAAAGCGTGGAAGACTATTTAACATATTGATATATTGAAACATTGACAGCATTGTCACAAACATTCGTGGTATCGTGTGACTGCCTAAGCACTTTCGCTGCCTGCTCATACTTTGCAGCTGACTGCTCACACTCTCTGGCAACCTGCCCGCACTCTGAGGCGTCGTGTTCGTACACTCTTGCTGTCTGCCCACGATCTGTGTCTTCCTGTCCGAACTCTGTGTCTTCTTGTCCGCACTCTGTGGCTTCCTGTCCGCACATTTTTGCTTTCTGTCCCCATTCTGTGGATTCCAGTTGTGATTATACTGGCTTGTTTCATCCAATCATATATGCGACTAATTTTTTATATACGTTAAACATGTTGCTAAAACCAAGTCCCATAGAGAACCCTGATATGTAATGGTCAATACACGAGAAGTTGAATGGAATGCGCGACTTTCTTCATAGTCACCACACTGTAGGCTGTGCGTGCGTGCTTATGGTTTTGTGGCCATATGCAAATTTTCCACCAAATACTATATTGTTGATAGCATTGCATGAGAATAATGCAGTTTAGAACCTGGAGTACCATACCCAAGGATAAAGAATATCAGTCAGGTGCCGAAGGAAAGTGAATAACGTTCGAATGTGTAGTCAACGTGGTGACGATCATTGGGCTTGTTCATCAGTTTCTATGACAATAGTCGTTAATAAATCAGCGAGCAACTGACCTAAGCCATAACATCACAGATCATAAAGCGAACCACACACGTAAATCAGTTAATATATCTGGTCTCGTCTTAATGTGAATCTATTAAGAAAGCTGGATAAATCGAGAACCATAATTCGATATAAATAACTATTTATTATGAATATTTTTCCGAGTTATGAAATCAGTATAACCAAGAATATAAACAATATTTTGTTTGCCTCCATTAAAGCTTTAACTTATTGTTAAACGAAGCTGTTGTTAATGGCATCTGTCAGTCAGCCATCATAGTCGTATGCTGTCGAATCCAATTAGTTTAACCAATTGCACACACGTATATGATATTTGTGATATCACAAGTCACATTCGATCAATGTACTGTAACAAAAAATAAGCAATCTATAAGCAATCTGCTGGTGATAGGGATATTGAATTTGCTGCACAATTAGTCGGCTTGAATGGTGCCCTTGATCACACGTCGTAACAAAAACCGTTAATGCTTGTACTCATTGGTACACACAACGTCGTGTCAGGGCAATTCATCTGATTTGAATGGGAAATAATGCTGTTAACGCATTATTGAAAGCTACATGAGCTGTGATGTTACAGGTTATTGTATATCGTAGCTCCAAAATTTTGTGTCTGGAATGTTTATATAAAAACAATTTCCACTTCTTGCATTATTTATGTCGATAAGTAAACGACCATTTATAACGATGAGAGCATAGGTATACAGATGGAACAAGCATATTTTATGTCATCGTCCAGAGGGAAATGAATCATAAAAGGCAATGAATGCTTCGATGACTGGTTTGCGTGCTGATACCAATTCATTTATTCATTCCAATGTGACAACATTTAAAAGCAATGGGACCTCTAACTCTAGGGAAATGCATTCACACGAATAAAAAACAGCAATTACCTAAGGATTGTGACGTGCTTTGGAAGGCGAGATCCAAGACATATATACCACGAGTCACAAACAAACAAGCAATTAATTCAACATTAGCTTATTACTATGATGCGCACACAAAATGCTTTGCAGCACACTATATAAAAGTTCCCTTCACTTGATGAATGTTAGTCGATGAAACCATTTTCATTATCTGATTTATATTAATCGCATGTATGTATGTATGTATGTATGTATGTATGTATGTATGTATGTATGTATGTATGTATGTATGTATGTATGTATGTATGTATGTATGTATGTATGTATGTATGTATGTATGTATGTATGTATGTATGTATGTATGTATGTATGTATGTATGTATGTATGTATGTATGTATGTATGTATATATGTATGTATGTATGTATGTATGTATGTATGATATGTATGTATGTATGTATGTATGTATGTAGTGTATGTATGTATGTATGTATGTATGTATGTATGTATGTATGTATGTATGTATGTATGTATGTATGTATGTATGTATGTATGTATGTATGTATGTATGTATTGTATGTATGTTATGTATGTATGTATGTATGTATGTATGTATGTATGTATGTTATGGTAGGTATGTATGTATGTATGTATGTATGTATGTATGTATGTATGTTGTATGTATGTAGTATGTATGTATGTATGTATGTATGTATGTATGTATGTATGTATGTAGTATGTATGTATGTATGTATGTATGTATGTATGCATGTATGTATGTATGTATGTATGTATGTATGTATTGTATGTATGTATGTATGTATGTATGTATGTATGTATGTATGTATGTATGTGTATGTATGTATGTATGTATGTATGTATGTATGTATGTATGAATGTATGTATGTATGTAAGTGTATATGTAATTATGCATGTGTGTATGTATACATATATGTTAGTATGTATGTCCGTTTGTATGTTTCCACAGAGGTCGCACAGTTGTGGTCCACCACAGAGGACATACAATAAACAAGGTCATGTGAATATGGCATAATATGATTTTGCCAGCGTATTGGTTACATTTGACTGAATAAGTCGTTATGTATAGCATTTAGATAGGAATAACAAATTGATGTTGGGTGTGGTTTGATGAATTTAACGCGTGGCACGGCGGCAGCTATTTTGGTAATAGGAAGTGACTATTTCTTGATGAGCTACGATTGCTTTACATTATTTGAATATTTGTTTACTGTCGACACCAACCACTAACGTCAACGGAACCTGTACAAAGATGGCAACCCAGGCAACATTAAACGAATCTTTGAAGTTATTTCGCATCCATTTGTTATTTAAACAGCGAAATATTTCAATGGTTGTTCCTGTTGCAGACAAGATAAGAACAAACTAAATTATATTACGATGCATTCGTGGACAAATTCTCATAATCCGCTGATAACATCGCATTTCCTTTGATATATACTAGCTGGAAACCATGCACAGCCAGCCAGGACCGCCCGTTATTTTGCCAATTATGTTCAAGTGAGGAATCAGTCATTAATTGCATGCACTTTGATTGATTACTCTGCACATATAGCCCGGAATCCTTTTACATTATTGTATCTTAGCACCTGACTGCCAAAGACAATGTTTCTCGAGTTGACGTGCTTCAATGAATAAGAAATGAGATCACCATTCCTAGATTTATAAATCAAGGGAATATTAGAGGAAAGGAGCGATTAAGTAACTTAGTGCGCCATACATCATTCAAAATACCCAAAACAACGTGGTAACCATGTGAACGTATATATATTGCGTGTGTTTGTGTGTGTATGTGTTTGTGTATGTGTATTTTTTTGGGCTATTGTCGTTTATGCATGTAGCTTATTTAGTTAATACAAATAGTTGGATTGCATTGACATAAACATACTAGCCTCCATAACGATTCCTGTTTGGATTAGGTGAGATATTGTGTGCATTAATGAATCTAAAGTGTAGGGTTTGCAATATTACCATTAGTATTCATTAATCTACAGAATGTACTTTGCTATTACAGTTTGTTTACATTGGTGATAAGCACAAGCAACAACATGATACCGCTGAGGAGCGGTTTGCGACCCGGTTCATTACATATGGAAGTCGTAAGGGTTCTAACGGATAGGGATACTATGCTGTGGCCAATGGACGATAATGGCAATAAAGAGTAGCAATATCAATCAAAGCCAGTGCAGCGTTTGCTAATTGTCCGTGGCTGATGCATGATAATACCGTTACAATTGTTGTGTTGCCATTGGACTTTCATTGTGGCTCTTTCTTTTCAAAGATTCCTCTCTGTTTTCTGATGTGCTGGGTGACCTGATATTGATAGTTGCAACATTTAAAGCAGTCAAGTATGCAAACCAATATATGGTATCTTATATCAACTTGTCTTCTCATCAGACTGACATATTTTGCCTTTGTTTGTGCTCTTTCAAACTGACATCATGGATTCGAAGTGGCGGCAATGAAACCGTAGAAGGATCATCCGGTAAACACGGTATTTGGTAAATAACATTGTTACATTGTAATAAGTGGTAAACATCATTTTGATGTTAGATAAATATTATATCTATCTAAGGTAACTAACTTTGTCACTTATGCCCAACAATCAGTTGTCATGGCTTACAGTGTAAAGTCTTCATCAAGATAGAAAACCTCGTATTTACTATTAAGCTTACACACGTACATGTTGGAGAAGGCCGTCTGTGAGACCTACCACTGTCCACCTCACCACTGCCATCCTCACTATTATATTGAAGCTAACGTCCATATCACATCCATGTCATGCATACTGTCAACAATCTCTATCCCCCATCCCCTGCCATCGAGTTACTATCCGCCCAGCACATATTGCCCCACTGGCTGCATCTCATCACTCATACTTTTCTCGAACCATTTCGCACCCATTCGTTTCTGGGAATTAAAGACTAATTTATGCCAATGTGAGACACTTATAAACACATCTGGCGGGTTTTGGAATTATTCATGAGTAGACTCGATTCCACTGAGGCTGTCAAATAAAATGATTAAAACCATTTGAGAAAATGACGCGGTAGATCATCAGATACGCGAACGATACTGCAGAATTGACACAATGGGCAATCCATGAGCAAGGTATCCATGACACAATGATGTATAACCCTACATACGAGGGCGAAAATGCAATCAATATCATATGATCCAATGCGGCAATCTTTATTAGATAATATATAGAGGAGGGTAGGGTTAATTCATGATTATGCATCAGGTGAGGCACATTTGCGGAGCATCTTAGTAAAATATTAGTCGATACCCGATGGTGCAATAAATATAACAATCATTCGTGTGGTTCACATGCGCGTCTAGATGCATCTTAGTAGGTTATGATGCTCACATAATGCGAATGTAAAGACAGTCGTGGTGAATATATATATATACAAATACAAATATGGCATGTAGCACGCAGTCCCAATGAGGACGTTAACATTGATCAGACAATAGGAAAAATAAGGTCTAGCGAAGTTTATACATATGCTCTGATGATGGCAAAATACATATTTCAGCCCATATTGTGATAACAGTACTTCGCGAATGTCTTTGTCGGATAGTGTCTCCACTCGCCATTTTTGGTTTACATCGATCAATTTCATTTAATTATAACTATATCGAATGTTCTGATGTAAATCATGCCCAAAGCAAGTGGGGAATCAGCGATTTAACTCGCGTGCCCTGATTGTTTATTCCACCGACCTGGGCCAGCATTAAATTTACACAGTTGTAAGTTATCATCTAAGTGCTGCAGGTTTTGTTTGTCGTGTTGTCGAGCAATGAATTAGAAATGAGATATCAGTTATTAGGTTCCTAAATAAAGGAACTCTAAGCGGAAAGGTTCGATAAGGTGGCTTGACTTATTCATCATCCAGGATGCCTAAAAAATATGCAGTGCGTGCCTTTTGATTAGATGTTATCCGTTCTTGTGTCCATAAATAAATGACCGCGATGAGGAGAGGCTGGGTAAAGAAGGGCGGTTAGACATGGCATACATCGTTCAGGGTGTCAAAACCAATGCTCAATAAAACACTTTGATGACGTGCGTTAAGCAGCGTTGTAAAAGTGTGGCTGTGTGCTTATATATAGTTGCATAACGTACTACGCCAAAGATGATACTCGTAAATGAACCCACTGCAGACAATACGGTCCGGATATCGCCACGGAACCAAGTAAGTACCAGGGAATCAACTGACATGTTATATCACCCGAATAATCAGGTGTTATATAAGTGATGCAATGGCGTGTATTCTGGGCATCAACGACCATTCCGCCTTATTTATTGCCAATTCTTGGCCTCAGATTTCACTTTGGACGCATTGTTGATGAAGGAGAAAATGTACTTTTGTGCAAGGCACGTATCAGGTAGAAACAATTTGCTCCATATATTCATTGATACATTTTCACAGACATTCACCTAAAGGAAATCAACAGAAAACTGAAGAAGTCCTGATTTATTATTGCTAACACAATATTTACACCCTAAGCGAGGGTCATTAACTGTATATCATACTGACGAAAGACGACGAACACTTTTATGATTAACTTTATGATATGGCTCAAGTTGGTAGTCTGTGGTATCAGTTACGACAATGGCCAAGATAACCAATAAAGACGAGCCCATTAAACGTCAAGGAAACGCGACTCTTAAATGATATACCATATACCACGCGTCATAAACCGGAAGTGAATTCGGATCGGGTTATCTGCGAGATAGATGACAATAATATGCTGGCAGTGTTTGGATGGCCTTGGTTTATTATGTGCTTCATAAACGGTTGCTCTACACAAACGAATATAACTGCAGATGTAGCTTGTCTGATGGTTATGATACTACGGTACAAAACCATTATACAGTAATATAAGTGACATGTTGTACCAAGTGTTTGACCCGTGTTTAACGGTCCAAGTAAGACAATATTACCAATGTCTCAAATAGTCTCATTAAGATCTTTTCATAAATGCCATCCTTACTCTCATATATAACATGTTCACCTGATCTTACTCCCTTTATCATCTTGTTCTCACAAATAAATAACCACCCTGTCATGCCCTCATTGATGCTTTCTACTTCTCAACTGGGATCATAGCGCATGCGCCATCTCTCGCCTCGCACCATTATTGCCTGCTCCCAAAAGGCTCTGGTTTATACAGCGAGTTCATTTAGTGCTGGGTATAAAGACTAGTTATGTCGATGGGAGACTATTATGAGCACAGCTCGCTCGTCGTGCGACCCCCAGATTCTACGAATTATTCATGAAAATGAAATTATTGTTCATCATAAATGCTAGATGCTTGATATGTATGTTCCAATAAGTGTTTATTGCAGAAGCTAAATATTTGATGAATAACGAATCTTTCGATGGCCTTTGTGATATGATGTTTAACGCGACAGTACGGCAGCAGCAACGTGCAGCCGAGGTGATTTAACAGATATAGGGGGGACATATTGCTCGTCTTGTTGCCTTAGGAAGGTTGAGCTTGTCAGCTTGTGATGCTTTGTGGGTTATTACTGCTTACTTTCACCACGGCAATTCGGACATGATTATATGATAGTTAACTTGGCTTGTGTCATGCCATTATAATAGTTCCTTGTATTTGCCAGACTGAAATGAAGATTCTGCCGATTTGTTGTACCATCGAATGTCCCATTTCGATGTCTATGGTGGATCTATGTAGATTATTGTGTATACTGGCTAAATGGGAAGGGTCATGAAATTTACTATGAATCTATCCGTGCAGGTTCATGGATGTTTGGTTCAAATAACGCCGTATTTGTCTGTGCGCTGAATATGTTTATCTGCTGCACAAATGCATTATTTACAGAGGAGAAAGGACCAGAATGCAAGCTACCAAACCTAACCACATTAAGCATCAAATCAATAACAAATGGGACGTAACCGAATTCGGCACGTAGTCATGATTTATCAGTGCAAACGCAATCTATGCACTTACAGCGTGAGGCACATACCGGCAATCAGCACTATACGGACGTTGAAGGCATTTAGATTAGCTTGATTTATGATCTGCTTTTTGGCGGACTATTGACATAGAAACTAATAATCACTTGCCCGCCATACGTCGGAGAACGGGTCTTTTGAGTGATGGTTATGGTGACGGAGTGGGTGTGACGTGCTTTCAAAGGCGTGATCCATGACACATACCCCGAGTTATAACAAACAATGAATTCTACTGTCTGTCCGGGAAAGCACCTTGGTAGGCATCTTATGGAAGCGTATGTTTCAAAAGAATGACAATAACCCTCCAACCTAATAGGTTTTATACACCAAACATTGTCAAGCAGCATTACTGTACAGTTGTGCTAGCTTTAGGTATGATTCACTGCCACATAATTAATCATTCATCAAGGTTATTGAGAGTGCATGAACATCTTATAACCCTCACGACATACGCTTGTTTCAAGGTAGGACTGTTTGGACAACCCGACATTTTTCACATGTCTAGAAGCTCTCTGACATAGTGATCATAAGTTGCCTCGTAATTGGTGAGGTGAATTATGGGCCACATCAAATTGTACAACTTCAAGAATGGCTCAAATCGAGTATGAAATATGACAATCAAATATATGGCAATGTGCTCCCTCATTGTATTCAGATGTACCTCTGTCACCTGTTAGTTAAGGTAATCAGCGTCGGAGAGCGGATTACCCTTGGATAGATAGAATATGGCATAAGCAACCATATTCCTTAAGCAGCGAGAAGAAGTTGACACCCAGGAATTTACGTCAGATACACATCATATCTTTTGAAATACTTATTTTCTCAGGTGTATGCATTATTACTTTTCGTGTAATAAACATTGATTAGATGTAAACGATATATCTCAACTTGTTGTAAGCTTTGTTGTCGCTATGAAGTACTGGTAGATATGTAATTAGACAATTATCTACATGTGATGCAGTGGGGACAACATGGTGACAATTCCTGCTAAAGGTACTGAACATTTTGTATAAAAGTCCTAACCACCTGTAATGATGGTCGCCGGACGCTAAGAGCAAAAGAGAATATAAATGTCATTCGTTGTACGTTCGACTATTTCACATCACTGATAAGTTGAAGTACCACACAAATTGTTGCATTTGTTTCTGGCGAAGCAAACTTATCAAACGATCCGGGCGGTATCAAATGGAATAAAGCGTGGAAGACTATTTAACATATTGATATATTGAAACATTGACAGCATTGTCACAAACATTCGTGGTATCGTGTGACTGCCTAAGCACTTTCGCTGCCTGCTCATACTTTGCAGCTGACTGCTCACACTCTCTGGCAACCTGCCCGCACTCTGAGGCGTCGTGTTCGTACACTCTTGCTGTCTGCCCACGATCTGTGTCTTCCTGTCCGAACTCTGTGTCTTCTTGTCCGCACTCTGTGGCTTCCTGTCCGCACATTTTTGCTTTCTGTCCCCATTCTGTGGATTCCAGTTGTGATTATACTGGCTTGTTTCATCCAATCATATATGCGACTAATTTTTTATATACGTTAACATGTTGCTAAAACCAAGTCCCATAGAGAACCCTGATATGTAATGGTCAATACACGAGAAGTTGAATGGATGCGCGACTTTCTTCATAGTCACCACACTGTAGGCTGTGCGTGCGTGCTTATGGTTTTGTGGCCATATGCAAATTTTCCACCAAATACTATATTGTTGATAGCATTGCATGAGAATAATGCAGTTTAGAACCTGGAGTACCATACCCAAGGATAAAGAATATCAGTCAGGTGCCGAAGGAAAGTGAATAACGTTCGAATGTGTAGTCAACGTGGTGACGATCATTGGGCTTGTTCATCAGTTTCTATGACAATAGTCGTTAATAAATCAGCGAGCAACTGACCTAAGCCATAACATCACAGATCATAAAGCGAACCACACGTAAATCAGTTAATATATCTGGTCTCGTCTTAATGTGAATCTATTAAGAAAGCTGGATAAATCGAGAACCATTAATTCGATATAAATAACTATTTATTATGAATATTTTCCGAGTTATGAAATCAGTATAACCAAGAATATAACAATATTTTGTTTGCCTCCATTAAAGCTTTAACTTATTGTTAACGAAGCTGTTGTTAATGGCATCTGTCAGTCAGCCATCATAGTCGTATGCTGTCGAATCCAATTAGTTTAACCAATTGCACACACGTATATGATATTTTGTGATATCACAAGTCACATTCGATCAATGTACTGTAACAAAAAATAAGCAATCTATAAGCAATCTGCTGGTGATAGGGATATTGAATTTGCTGCACAATTAGTCGGCTTGAATGGTGCCCTTGATCACACGTCGTAACAAAAACCGTTAATGCTTGTACTCATTGGTACACACAACGTCGTGTCAGGGCAATTCATCTGATTTGAATGGGAAATAATGCTGTTAACGCATTATTGAAAGCTACATGAGCTGTGATGTTACAGGTTATTGTATATCGTAGCTCCAAAATTTTGTGTCTGGAATGTTTATATAAAAACAATTTCCACTTCTTGCATTATTTATGTCGATAAGTAAACGACCATTTATAACGATGAGAGCATAGGTATACAGATGGAACAAGCATATTTTATGTCATCGTCCAGAGGGAATGAATCATAAAAGGCAATGAATGCTTCGATGACTGTGTTGCGTGCTGATACCAATTCATTTATTCATTCCAATGTGACAACATTAAAAAGCAATGGGACTCTAACTCTAGGGAAATGCATTCACACGAATAAAAACAGCAATACCTAATTCCCATCGTGACCACACACGAATACTGACATAAGTACCTAATTCCCACCGTAGACATAAACGAATAATGATAGCATTATCTAATTCCCATCGTGACCACACATGAATAATGACAGCATTACCTAATTTCCGCCGTGACCAAACACAAATAATGACAGCATTACATTATTCCCACCGGGGTCACACACGAATATTGCCATCATTACCTAATTCCCATCGTGACCACACATGAATAATGACAGCATTACATAATTCCTATCACGACCACACCTCGAATCCTCAGACTACATCGACACAAATCCCTTTCATGACCCAACCCGAAACTCCGCCGTGATTTCACCCTAATGCCAACAGTGTCCCAACTATTGATAAAATCAATGGCTGGTAGCGTTGCTTTTCAGAATTAATTACTTTTTCTTACTTTGCCCATATCCCATGTATTCAAACTAACGTTATTAAGAATAACATCTATTAGGAATATGAAGGTAAATAAATGATCAAAACTATACACTCCCATAAGCCAATTTATATAGACTGATATTGCTGTATATTATTTTCAGCGGGATCCAATGTTTCTATTATAAGAATCGCTTTGCACACTGCCCATTACCTTTTCTATTCCACTAAAAACAAGTGGAACATGTTTGATGAAAAAACCCCTTTACTTTCATGAGCTAATGATTAGGAGGAAACAGGGTACAAGGAAATACATAATGATAAAGCAGTACACCGGGGACAAATGTGCGAATGACGTGTGTCAGTGTATTTGCGAATACAAAACCCGTCTAAGGAGCAGCATCATTAATTCTACAAAAGCAGCCAAGGTCACTGACGATAACTTAAGAATTAACGTATTAGCCAATCATAATGCACGTGACGATTTGCAGAAACCACATGAGCGATAAGTTGAAAAAGGGTACGATAAGATCCCCTATTGAAGCTGATTATAGTCACGTAAACAATGTTTGTTTGAAATCCTTTATAACATATCAATGAAGAGGTAAAGTAATTTATTCACGAAATAAAAAAAAATGGTGCCTGGTCCATTATCTTGCATAGCCACTGCTAGGCGTCACAATCAGTCGTGAGCGTTACACCTGGTCCAGGCGATTAATCATTGCCACTCCTTGTCGAGTATTTAATCCATTCCTGTTATGGTCCCTCTATTCAGCATTTACAACATATTGCCCAACGTTTTTGTGAAAGGATTTTGGTAAATTTGCATTCGAGAGCCGTTTGCTGACACCAAATGCAATAAGTTAACCTATTTAAATCTGTACATCCAGATAATGTAATCACTACTTGATACAATATACCCGAATGTGCGTCGATTGAAAGGAATAAAGCGGCTTGACGTGATACGTGGTGAGCCAACCACAAATGTGAGGCATTGCACATGAGTTACCATCCGATGCACAGACAATGGTGGATCACTCCATTAACTAGACCCATATTCAACATAAAAGCTACATAGAATGATTGGAGAAGGAGCAAGTCATCCTCGGATACAAAAATTATGCGAATAACCTCATAAAGCGAATTATTGATAAGATGTCTGCCGCGCTACTGCGCAATTATCCCTTTTAACAGCAGCTCTGAGCTGGCAAACACCTTTGTGAACGTTTTCCAGACAGGGTTGAGGGTATCCGTCAGGTGATGATGTGGATGATGTGGATGATGGTAGGGTACTACCAGACCCTAAACTTGCAGGGGAGCTGATGGAGTCCTTTGCTGCAGTTACCTGTGATGAAGTCATTGCCCTGATCAAGAAGTGCCCCACGAAATCCTGCTCTCTGGATCCATTGCCAACTTGGCTGCTGAAGGATGAGAAAGTCTTGCAGGTACTGGCCCCGGTGATCACTAGATGTGTAAATGCGTCTCTCATGTCAGGGTCAGTACCGACTAGTCTGAAAAAAGGGAATGGCACTCCTCTGCTCAAAAAGCATAGTCTAGACATCTTAAAGAACTACAGACCAGTGTCGAACCTGGCATTCCTGGGGAAGCTTATTGAGAGGATAGTTGCTAGTCGTCTAACTGAGCACATGACCAGGAATGGTCTGTTTGATCCCTTTCAGTCAGCCTAGAGGAGAGGTCATAGCGTGGAGACGGCGCTGCTCAGAGTGAAGGATGACATTGATTTCGCACTGGATGATGGGGGTGGGGGTGGGGGGGGGTTCTCCTGCTGTTGATTGATCTGTCTGCAGAGTCCGACACTGTAGATCACTCCATCCTTATTGACCGACTATTCTCCTTCATCGATATGCGGGGAACAGCCACAGAGTGTCTCAGTTCTCAGAGTAGAATCGGATGTTATCGCCACAGGGTAGTGTCTCTTCCTGTGTTATATCTTGCCTTTAGCCCGTGTCGTTGACAGTCATGGCTACGCAGACGATACGCAGGTCTACAGAAGGTTCAGGCTCGGTGATCAGCTGTCCCTTCGGCAGGTCATTAGATCCCTTGAATTATGCGCCAGCGATGTTAGAGTGTGGATGTCACGCAATAATGACTGAGCTTCTGGCTGTGGCCCCTAAGCATTACATTAATAGTGTACTAGACTTTGACCCATATGTCAGTGTAGGTGACGCATCGATACGAGCTTCTGAATGTGTGAGACACCTTGGAGGAGTGTGTGATCGTTCCATGCACATGGGCACTCAGGTGGCGCAGGTCACGCGAGCGATGTACTGCAACATAAAAAAATCAGCAGAATCCGGCCAATACTGGATGCGGAGACGTGCAAGCGAGTGGTGGATGCTCTCGTCAACTCACGACTCGACTTCAACAATGCACTTCTTCTTGGGGTTCCTGCCTCTCTTCTGAACCGCTTGCAGCCGGCCCAAAATGCGGCTGCCAGAGTGATTATGTGCACCAGGAAATTTGTTCATATCACCCCCATACTCCAGACCCAGCACTGGATCCCCGTGCATGTAAGGATTTTGTGTAAGGTGCTCCTGGTGGTGTTCAAGGTCATACACAATCTTGGTGCACCGAAGTACCTCGCAACCCTCCTCAACCCACATGTCCCAGTGCGAGCACTCCGTTCTGCAAGCGCAACAGCACTCTTGACAGTCCCCCGGTCGAGAAAGGCTGTTGGCGACAGATCTTTCAGGACAGCTGCGCCGCGGCTGTGGAATAATCTTGATGACAGCCTTCGCCAAGCGCAATCCATCGAGGCTTTCAAGAAAGCTCTAAAACACACTTATTCCCACATGAACTTGCATGAAGTCTCAAGCACATAGAAATGCATATGATATTGCGCTCCCAAATTGAATGACATTATTATTATTATTATTAATCCCTTTTTGGATGGCTGGGAGGCAATAGATGACGGATGACGCTGTTCAATCTGCGCTTCTTCTCAAGATTGGCTTTTGGTAAGAGCATCAGATTAGCCTTCGGGAAGTTGAATGACAGGAACCTACGAAGATATATTGCGTTTCCTACCTGATATATCACCATAGCAAGAGGTCCTCCAGTGTAATGCATGTCAGAGTTGGCAGCGCAAAACCGGTGGGACTGTTGTTTCTAGATCCCAGTACCACATGTCACCTGTCAAAGGTCAGGCAGATATTGCATGATGTTGTATCGACTGTTTCTCCAACGATCGTTTAAGTGTACAAATCGCCGAGAGTACTCGCCCCACTGGTGACTTTGCCCGAACTGTGTAGAGGAAGAGATGGAGATGGAAGTCGCTGATACGTCCGCTCCCGACCCTAGCAATCTGGTACCAGGCAATACTTTGCCACCCATTGCCAATCCTCCTGACTGCAATGAATCGTCTATTGCCGACCCAGACATACCAACTTACGTCACTACTGGTCCACCCGAGCCTGCCACAGGTTCCATGGTCACCAACGCCACCAAGGGTTGAAAGGTCTGCTTGGTGGACAGCCTTGGAAACAGCTCTACCAGGAAGCGGGTTCTCTCTGATGGTGCTGTTGGGTATTTTATCAGAATCAACATATGACTTAAAGAGAACAAAATGAAGTAATAATAACAATTATTGATAATAATAGTAATAGCAACAGTTACCCAAAGCGGAACTGACTTTCTTTTCTATTACCAAGTCTCACTGCCATCTTCCAAAGATGGGAGCCCTGGCCAGCTGGGAGGACAAGGCCGAGGTCCGGACAGAGGCCAGTACACGCTCTTACGAGTCTACAGGTGGCTATCCACCATGAAATACCTCTGAGGCCCTGCTCAGCCCCAACAATATAGTTTTGTAGCTATGTACACCCCTGGCACGGCACCACAATACGCAAATTATTCGACATTCAACCATACAGCCTAAAGATATGAGTCGTTTCATGCAAATACCCATTACTGCATGCTTTAATCATCGCTGTTATGAAGTAAATGTGCTTATTTTACGAGGACCTTTCTCTGTTTGACAGTTTCTGAGGCGCATTAAGTCAGTTGATTGTTTTATTGTAAATCGTCAAACGTATGTATGGACTCTTTCGTACACTTATTCCATCATTCAATTTACAGCATGGAATCGACAAGGAATATTCGTCACCCAATTACTTCATTATAGCGCTGACTAGCAACAGATGAAAACAGGATGAGTGATTATTGCTCCTAAATATAAAGGAAGCTGACGAGGAGGGGTGGCTTAAAGCAGGACCATTTTGAATGGCATGCATAATACATGGCTTTTGATATTAAGGAATCCGTTCTCAGTCCCATCATAATCGATATAGATGGTTGTTTTTTGTATGATCTGAGGCGCCGTGGTTAAAAAAACCTCTCTGTTAACTACCCTTTGTCTCTGAGGTTTACCGCTTGAACAAAACCACGAACGGACGGAGATACCTTGTTATAAGCCTGAACATTCGAGTCAGCCGACAAAGAAGTCAGGTGTAAATAAATGATGTTTTGCCCGTTCCCTAGATTCACAATTACTAACAATCGATTCGGAGAAAACCTGTGCCCCTCTCTCCACTACCCGAACCACCAGTTCTACCAAACCCCCAACCCATTTCTCTCTTACCGCAAGGGAAATACCTCCTGAATGCCAAATAGAGGGGCCATACGCGACAAAGAGTGACAATGATTGATTACCTGGATGTTACGCTATTGTCTGAATAGAGGTGCCATGTTGGAATCGATGATAAGGCTTGTATCATCCTGCACCAAACGATTACCATATGTGATGCCAGTGGTTATGAACGACAATAGGCAATGCAATATTTATCCATTTCGTGAGCTAAGTTGTTTATCTCTTAACGGCTATATTAAATAATCCAAACAAATGTGACTATAATCAGTCGAAATAATTTAAAAAAATTCTATTTACCCTATAAAAACTTATTTTTTATTTAGTTTAGCAAATCGTAAAGTGCATTGTTTCTTGACACTAACCAAAGTATCATTTGATGTGACAGCTCTTCTGATATACACAAAGGCCATGGTATGAATGTGATCATCTGACTAATTATGGGGCTGATGTGTAGTGATTAAACTTTGCTGGTCCCAATGATTGGTCGATACAATAAGCCATGGACTGTGAAATATCTTGACTGCTCCTTTTGAGCTATAATTCATTAATAAATTCTTTGTGGCAAATGGCGCATCCTCGAACGCAATTGTGAAGTTCATTACAACTGCTGCTGCATCATAATATGACACACCCAACTAAAGAAGGTAGAGCTGCGCAGTACTCATTTGATGCAACCTATAAAAATGTGCATGCGGTGGTTCAAGGAGGATATACATGGAGTTAGGATGTTCGTCCCGTGTAAATTGATGAGTTTACCTGACAACTTTCGTGTTGTCAAAATAATTACGGCAGTGATCGGATGAAGGGAGACATCTATGTGGCATAAGCTGAAACCCTTAAATGACAGCATAGTCTGGTGTTTAATAATTGGCCTATTTCAACATCATCACAGTCTTTAAGCTGACGTGTTGAGAGGAATCATTGAATACCGCTTTGATGAGATCAACGTGTATTGTAATTTCATTATTGATGCTATTGATGCGATGTGCGTGCGACGCGCTTGTCACGAGAAAGAGAGCAATGTCGATGATACGTCATAAAAATGCAATTGTAGGTGGGGTGATTCGAGTGGAGCTGTTTAAGTGGTGTTTTCCCTAAACGTAGACATTCATAAACTAAACCCCCAACTGTTGTGATTGTAATACAAAACAGTGGCTGCCATCTTATTCTAATAATCCCGATGTCCCACAAACTAGTATCCCTCTCTGAGCCCATGCCAACCTGCAAACCATCTTTTCACTTGGAGGGATATATTTAATTTAACAAATTTGTGACAAACAATAATAACAGCTGTTTGGGGAGGATTTTAATTGCACTAATGCTGTTCCTTGTCAATGGTATGAAGGAGAGATTTCTTACTATCTCAGATGAAAACAAAAGAAACCAAATATATTGGAAAATACTGCCATTAGTCGTGCGAGACATGCTTTCTGAATAACCATGGTGAATTATTACATATGTGGCAGCCGTCAATGAAATCCAAAAGCAAGCATTACTGTATAATGCTGTCTGTTAATGTTTGGTGTATAAAAACCTATTAGGATGAAGGGTTATTGTCATTCTCATACAACATACTCATTCATAAAATAATGCAAACGCGATAGGATCATTTTCACAAGGACCAAAATGGCCGTCCCAAACCATTAATTCACAGATCATAAAGCAAGCTACTCTGCATGCCTTCAAAGGTTTTATAGAACTGGTTGCATTCATATGCCTCAGGGTGTAAATGCATAGATTGCGTATGCACCGATAAATCGTGAATTCGTGCAGAATTGATTCAACTTTTAATGTAAATAGGTTTGGTGCCTGGCATTCTGTATTTTTCTCCTTTGTAAATAATGCCATCGTGCAGCTGCCAGCCTATTCAGTGCACAGACAAATATGCGTTAGGTGAGACAAATATCAATAAACCTGCACGGATGGATTCATAGTAAATTATATAACCCTTCCCGCTCAGCCAGTATCACCATTAATCTACATAGTTCCACCATCGATATCAAAACGGGCCGTTTGATAGTACGTCAATTAGGCAGAATTGTTACTTCAGTGTTTGTAGGTGGGCCTCTTTTACATTGGCTATCTCTTTGGAGTCCTTTGCTGCAGTTACCTGTGATGAAGTCATTGCCCTGATCAAGAAGTGCCCCACGAAATCCTGCTCTCTGGATCCATTGCCAACATGGCTGCTGAAGGATGAGAAAGTCTTGCAGGTACTGGCCCCGGTGATCACTATATGTGTAAATGCGTCTCTCATGTCAGGGTCAGTACCGACTAGTCTGAAAAAAGGAAATGGCAGTCCTCTGCTCAAAAAGCATGGTCTAGACATTAACATCTTAAAGAACTACAGACCAGTGTCGAACCTGGCATTCCTGGGGAAGCTTATTGAGAGGATAGTTGCTAGTCGTCTAACTGAGCACATGACCAGGAATGACGGCGCTGCTCAGAGTGAAGGATGACATTGATTTCGCACTGGATGAAGGGGGGGGGGGGGGGTGGGGCTCTCCTGCTGTTGATGGATCTGTCTGCAGAGTTCGACACTGTAGATCACTCCATCCTTATTGACCGACTATCGGTATGCGGGGAATAGCCACAGAGTATCTCAGTTCTCAGAGTAGAATCGGATGTTATCGCCACAGGGCAGTGTCCTAGGCCCGCTTCTCTTCCTGTGTTATGTCTTGCCTTTTGCCCGTGTCGTTGACAGTCACTCTCTGCTCAGACATGGCTACGCAGACGATACGCAGGTCTACAGAAGGTTCAGGCTCGGTGATCAGCTGTCCCTTCGGCAGGTCATTAGATCCCTTGAATTATGCGCCAGCGATGTTAGAGTGTGGATGTCACGCAATAAAGACTGAGCTTCTGGCTGTGGCCCCTAAGCATTACATTAATAGTGTACTTGACTTTGACCCATATGTCAGTGTAGGTGACGCATCGATACGAGCTTCTGAATGTGTGAGACACCTTGGAGGAGTGTGTGATCGTTCCATGCACATGGACACTCAGGTGGCGCAGGTCACGCGAGCGATGTACTGCAACATCAAAAAATCAGCAGAATCCGGCCAATACTAGATGCGGAGACGTGCAAGCGAGTGGTGGATGCTCTCGTCAACTCACGACTCGACTTCAACAATGCACTTCTTCTTGGGGTTCCTGCCTCTCTTCTGAACCGCTTGCAGCTGGCCCAAAATGCGGCTGCCAGAGCGATTATGTGCACCAGGAAATTTGTTCATATCACCCCCATACTCCAGACCTTGCACTGGATCCCCGTGCATGTAAGGATTGTGTGTAAGGTGCTCCTGGTGGTGTTCAAGGTCATACACAATCTTGGTGCACCGAAGTACCTCGCAACCCTCCTCAACCCGCATGTCCCAGTGCGAGAACTCCGTTCTGCAAGCGCAACAGCACTCTTGACAGTCCCCTGGTCGAGAAAGGCTGTTGGCGACAGATCTTTCAGGACAGCTGCGCCGCGGCTGTGGAATAATCTTGATGACAGCCTTCGCCAAGCGCAATCCATCGAGGCTTTCAAGAAAGCTCTAAAACACACTTGTTCCCACGTGAACATGCATGAAGTCTCAAGCGCATAGAAATGCATATGATATTGCGCTCCCAAATTGAATGACATTATTATTATTATTATTAATCCCTTTTTGGATGGCTGGGAGGCATTAGATGAGGGATGACGCTGTTCAATCTGCGCTTCTTCTCTAGATTGGCTTTTGGTAAGAGCATCAGATAAGCGTTCGGGAAGTTGAATGACAGGAACCTACGAAGATATATTGCGTTTCCTACCTGATATATCACCATAGCAAGAGGTCCTCCAGTGTAATGCATGTCAGAGTTGGCAGCGCAAAACCGGTGGGACTGTTGTTTCTAGATCGCAGTACCACATGTCACCTGTCAAAGGTCAGGTAGATATTGTATAATGTTGTATCGACTGTTTCTCCAACGATCGTTTAAGTGTACAAATCGCCGAGAGTACTCGCCCCACTGGTGACTTTGCCCCGAACTGTGTAGAGGAAGAGATGGAGATGGAAGTCGCTGATACGTCCGCTCCCGACCCTAGCAATCTGGTACCAGGCAATACTTTGCCACCTATTGCCAATCCTCCTGACTACAATGAATCGTCTATTGCCGACCCAGACACACCAACTTACGTCACTACTGGTACACCCGAGCCTGGCACAGGTTCCATGGTCAACAACGCCACCAAGGGTTGAAAGGTCTGCTTGGTGAACAGCCTTGGAAACAGCTATACCAGGAAGCGGGTTCGCTCTGATGGTGCTGTTGGGTATTTTATCAGAATCCACATATGACTTAAAGAGAACAAAATGAAGTAATAATAACAATTATTGATAATAATAGTAATAGCAACAGTTACCCAAAGCGGAACTGACTTTCTTTTCTATTACCAAGTCTCACTGCCATCTTCCAAAGATGGGAGCCCTGGCCAGCTGGGAGGACAAGGCCGAGGTCCGGACAGAGGCCAGTACACGCTCTTACGAGTCTACAGGTGGCTATCCACCATGAAATACCTCTGAGGCCCTGCTCAGCCCCAACAATATAGTTTTGTAGCTATGTACACCCCTGGCACGGCACCACAATACGCAAATTATTCGACATTCAACCATACAGCCTAAAGATATGAGTCGTTTCATGCAAATACCCATTACTGCATGCTTTAATCATCGCTGTTATGAAGTAAATGTGCTTATTTTACGAGGACCTTTCTCTGTTTGACAGTTTCTGAGGCGCATTAAGTCAGTTGATTGTTTTATTGTAAATCGTCAAACGTATGTATGGACTCTTTCGTACACTTATTCCATCATTCAATTTACAGCATGGAATCTACAAGGAATATTCGTCACCCAATTACTTCATTATAGCGCTGACTAGCAACAGATGAAAACAGGATGAGTGATTATTGCTCCTAAATATAAAGGAAGCTGACGAGGAGGGGTGGCTTAAAGCAGGACCATTTTGAATGGCATGCATAATACATGGCTTTTGATATTAAGGAATCCGTTCTCAGTCCCATCATAATCGATATAGATAGTTGTTTTGGTATGATCTGAGGCGCCGTGGTTAAAAAAACCTCTCTGTTAACTACCCTTTGTCTCTGAGGTTTACCGCTTGAACAAAACCACGAACGGACGGAGATACCTTGTTATAAGCCTGAACATTCGAGTCAGCCGACAAAGAAGTCAGGTGTAAATAAATGATGTTTTGCCCGTTCCCTAGATTCACAATTACTAACAATCGATTCGGAGAAAACCTGTGCCCCTCTCTCCACTACCCGAACCACCAGTTCTACCAAACCCCCAACCCATTTCTCTCTTACCGCAAGGGAAATACCTCCTGAATGCCAAATAGAGGGGCCATACGCGACAAAGAGTGACAATGATTGATCACCTGGATGTTACGCTATTGTCTGAATAGAGGTGCCATATGGGAATCGATGATAAGGCTTGTATCATCCTGCACCAAACGATTACCATATGTGATGCCAGTGGTTATGAACGACAATAGGCAATGCAATATTTATCCATTTCGTGAGCTAAGTTGTTTCTCTCTTAACGGCTATATTAAATAATCCAAACAAATGTGACTATAATCAGTCGAAATAATTTTAAAAAATTCTATTTACCCTATAAAAACTTATTTTTTATTTAGTTTAGCAAATCGTAAAGTGCATTGTTTCTTGACACTAACCAAAGTATCATTTGATGTGGCAGCTCTTCTGATATACACAAAGGCCATGGTATAAATGTGATCATCTGACTAGTTATGGGGCTGATGTGTAGTGATTAAACTTTGCTGGTCCCAATGATTGGTCGATACAATAAGCCATGGACTGTGAAATATCTTGACTGCTCCTTTTGAGCTATAATTCATTAATAAATTCTTTGTGGCAAATGGCGCATCCTCGAACGCAATTGTGAAGTTCATTACAACTGCTGCTGCATCATAATATGACACACCCAACTAAAGAAGGTAGAGCTGCGCAGTACTCATTTGATGCAACCTATCAAAAATGTGCATGCGGTGGTTCAAGGAGGATATACATGGAGTTAGGATGTTCGTCCCGTGTAATTGATGAGTTTACCTGACAACTTTCGTGTTGTCAAAATAATTACGCAGTGATCGGATGAAGGGAGACATCTATGTGGCATAAGCTGAAACCCTTAAATGACAGCAAAGTCTGGTGTTTAATAATTGGCCTATTTCAACATCATCACAGTCTTTAAGCTGACGTGTTGAGAGGAATCATTGAATACCGCTTTGATGAGATCAACGTGTATTGTAATTTCATTATTGATGCTATTGATGCGATGTGCGTGCGACGCGCTTGTCACGAGAAAGAGAGCAATGTCGATGATACGTCATAAAAATGCAATTGTAGGTGGGGTGATTCGAGTGGAGCTATTTAAGTGGTGTTTCCCTAAACGTAGACATTCATAAACTAAACCCCCAACTGTTGTGATTGTAATACAAAACAGTGGCTGCCATCTTATTCTAATAATCCCGATGTCCCACAAACTAGTATCCCTCTCTGAGCCCATGCCAACCTGCAAACCATCTTTTCACTTGGAGGGATATATTTAATTTAACAAATTTGTGACAACAATAATAACAGCTGTTTGGGGAGGATTTTAATTGCACTAATGCTGTTCCTTGTCAATGGTATGAAGGAGAGATTTCTTACTATCTCAGATGAAAACAAAAGAAACCAAATATATTGGAAAATACTGCCATTAGTCGTGCGAGACATGCTTTCTGAATAACCATGGTGAATTATTACATATGTGGCAGCCGTCAATGAAATCCAAAAGCAAGCATTACTGTATAATGCTGTCTGTTAATGTTTGGTGTATAAAAACCTATTAGGATGAAGGGTTATTGTCATTCTCATACAACATACTCATTCATAAAATAATGCAAACGCGATAGGATCATTTTCACAAGGACCAAAATGGCCGTCCCAAACCATTAATTCACAGATCATAAAGCAAGCTACTCTGCATGCCTTCAAAGGTTTTATAGAACTGGTTGCATTCATATGCCTCAGGGTGTAAATGCATAGATTGCGTATGCACCGATAAATCGTGAATTCGTGCAGAACTGATTCAACTTTTAATGTAAATAGGTTTGGTGCCTGGCATTCTGTATTTTTCTCCTTTGTAAATAATGCCATCGTGCAGCTGCCAGCCTATTCAGTGCACAGACAAATATGCGTTAGGTGAGACAAATATCAATAAACCTGCACGGATGGATTCATAGTAAATTATATAACCCTTCCCGCTCAGCCAGTATCACCATTAATCTATATAGTTCCACCATCGATATCAAAACGGGCCGTTTGATAGTACGTCAATTAGGCAGAATTGTTACTTCAGTGTTTGTAGGTGGGCCTCTTTTACATTGGCTATCTCTTCTGGCAAATGCATGGAACTATCTTAATGGCATGACACAAGCCATGTTCACAATCATATAATTATTTCCGAATTGCCATGGGGTTGATAAGTAGTTATTACCCACAAAGCATCACAAACGGACACGCTCAAACTTGCCAAAGTAACAAAACGAGCAACATGTTTCTACCTATAATTGTTAAATTACCTCATACAGCACGATTCTGCCACTCTGTCGCGTTTAATATCATAGCATCAATGCCATCGAAAGATTAATTAGTCATTCAATATATAGCTTCTGCAATAAATACTCATTGGAACATACATATCAAACATGTTGTATTCATGACGAACCTTTAGTGACAAATAAACCCATTTTTATGAATAATTCGGAGAACCTAGGGTTAGCACGAAGAGAGAGTTGTGCTCATAATAGTCTTCCATCGACATGAACTAGCCTTTATTCCCAGCACCATATGGACTCGCTGTATTAACCAGAGCCTTTGGGGAGCGGGCAATACTGGTGCGATGCGAGATATGGCGCTGGAGGTTCACATTTATGACAAGATGAACTCCTGCCCAAATAGAGAGATAGGGTGCGAAAATGAGGTAGTAAATAGAATGCTGGCCCAGGTGGGTGGAATAAACAATCAGGGTACGCGAGTTAAATCGATGATTCTCCACATGCACTGAACATGAACATACGATAATGTTATAAGTAAATGTAATCGATCGATGTGAACAAGCAATGTCGAGTGGGGACACTATCCAACAAAAACATTTGGGAAGTACTATTATAACAATATGGGTTGAAATATTTATTGTGTCATCATCAGAGTATATGTATAAACATCATTAGACCTTATTTGTACTATTGTCTGATCAACTACGTCCTCAATGCTTGCCACGTGCAATATATGTAAATGAATTTATATGCACACATCGACTCTCCTTAAAGTAACGTTATGTGATGGCAAATAGCTGCACTTCTGTGCTTATTTGGATTAATTTATTTACGTCAAAGTCATGCTGACCTTTTCACAGGAATTAATAATAACATGGTGTTATTGTTGATATTGCTTGTGGTAACTTAGGCTGCAAAGGAATCTCACTATGAGACAACAGCTCAACGTTGCCCGGTGTATAATTCTTGAGATCTGCATGTCAATACTGTTTTGGTACGTTATGATTAACAGCTTCTAACGAGCATATAACGACACGATGGATAACAAACACAACGTCGATTAGTATATAAATACACCCGAGATCTCGCGTGACATAACATTTGCTATCCTGAACGATGCATGACATGCCAAACCTCCTTTATTTCATCCCTCCTCTCAGCATTGTTTTTCTTAATTTATGAGCCCAGGAACCGATACAAACCTATCAGAAGTCATGAACAGCCCAATGTTGCTGTCATTTCAATCGATGCGTGGCATGCCAAGCCACATTATCGCTCTTGCCGCTTCGATTTCATCAGTCTATTAGCATATTACCTGATTCCTCATTCAATGAAAGCCCATCAGCTCGAAAAACAATACCCTGTGGCCGTCAGCTGATAAGATCAATCTCCCCCCGTGTAAACATTATGTATATGGAATGCTAGTCTACGCGTATGCAGAAATCAATCAACACATTTCACACTCAATAGCTTATGCCATCGCTCGTAATGTGAAAACAATTGGCAGTGGTAGTAACCAATACAAACCAATCACGTATGTGTCTGGTCCTAGAAAAGCAGTTGCAATGGATGTGAAAACGTAATACATGTGTTGGATGTTTACTTCGTGCTTTACGTTTGCCTCAGCATTTTGTGCGTGTTGTAGCTTCAATATACAGTACGAATAGGCCTTATATAGCAGATTCTTACTGTTTACTAATGTAACACAGTGCTAAAATGAGGCGTTCTTCATATTGGAAATTATGTTATTTGACAGCTTTAATGGAAGTGACCCTACTCAGGAATAATTACCAGGAAGTGCTGTCGTTGGTTGCAAAAACAACCAGATGTGCCTATAAGTATCTCACACTGGCATTAATTATTCTTTAATTCCCAGAAGGAATGGGTGCGATCGAATTAAAGAATGGTACGAGATGAGCAGGAGTGATGAGAGGCTGCAGGAGGGGCAATATCTGCTGGTCGGATAGTGAGCCGATGCCAGGGGAATGGAGGATATTGGTTGGTGACAGCATGTATGGCATCGATGTGATGAATCTATTGATATAGACGGTAGCTTCAATATATTGGTGAGGGTGGCATTGGAAAGTCGAAGGGAACACAACAATTGTAACGGTATTATCATGCACCAGCCACGGACAATTAATCAACGCTGCATTGGCTTCGAGTAATATTGCTACTCCTTATTGCTATTATCGTCCATTGGCCACAGCATGGTTTCCTTGCTGGTAAGAACCCTTACGACTTCCATATACAACGAACCGGGTCAACAACCGCTCCTCAGCGGTATCATATTGTGGCTTGTGCTTATCACCAATATAAACAAACTGTAAAAGTAAAGTACACACTGTTCTTAAGTGCCTACAAATGGTTATTTCTCAAACATTAAAATTTAAATTCTTTAAAGCACACATTATCTCACCTAAACCATACAGGAATCGCTATGGAGGCTAGTGTGTTTATGTCAATGCAATCCAACTATTTCTATTAACTTAATAAGGTAGATGCATAAACGACAATAGGCCAAAAACATATACACACACATACACACACAAACGCTCACACACATACATACGTTTATTCATACATACATACATACATACATACATACATACATACATACATACATACATACATACATACATACATACATACATACATACATACATACATACATACATACATACATACATACATACATACATACATACATACATACATACATACATACATACATACATACATACATACAGAGATATATACATTCATTCATTCATACATACATACATACATACATACATACATACATACATACATACATACATACATACATACATACATACATACATACATACATAGTTACATACATACATACATACATACATACATACATACATACATACATACATATATACAAGCATCCATACATACATACATACATGCATACATATATACATACATTCATACATGCATACAGGTAAGTTTATGGAACAGAATGTACTGCAGCCGTTGTATGATGCTCTATTTTATCCGTAGTGCCACAGAGGATAATGAACCGTATGGTGTTCTGTGACAACACAGCTCACGAACAATCTATCCACTTTGATCCAACTGCTGAATTGAGGATTACCCATGGCGTAAACAAGCCAGGTTATGACATCAGTTCTTATCGCCTTTTGTTGGCTCCTTTCAGGTAAGCATTACTATGTTGACTAAAGTAAGATTGTCAGTCGCTACTTTCTACATCACAAATCAAACACCAGCTCCCCACCCTTATTAATATTCTCCATATATTGTAACATGATTATCGAACGTTGGATTTCAGGATGTGAAAGCAGACGTACAGGACGACAGCGCCACAACAAGTACTATACCAATGACTACACCTCCCATGGTAAACTCTGATACCGGCCGTGAACTGTCACAGGTGTACTAAGGAAATCCTTCAACACAATTCAACTAGGATGTTGACTTATCAACAACCCTGGTTTGTGCGCCGCTCACGCCCGTTTGACTCTGTACCTAGCCATGTCATCGGCCCCTGAACACACCGACAAATGGATGGCGTGGCAGTTACCTACAACTTACCGCATCACCGAATGGTCGTTATCTTTCTTCTGGCAAACGCATCGTACATCGCACATCGTGATTCGAACCAGCATCAACTCTGAGAGTGAACTGTACGGAGATATCATACAGGCGGACTTCACGGGCTCGCCTGAAACCTTAAGCTTAAAGACCGTGTTGGCACTGCAATGGGCCAGAACGTACTGCTCTAATGCCAAATTTCAATTGCTGACTTCCGACTTTGTCCTGGTTGACGTGTTTTGGCTTGTTCCATATCTACTCTTAGAAGAGCATTCAATTGATACACTGCGATAATACTGTCTAAGCCAACGCAATTCATGTTGCAATGAACCTCGACCACACATTGGCGCTCAGACTGCAAACTGTACTGGCCTATCTTATGTATTTCCTTCCTCTGTGATATCCGCCGCTTATCACGCCTCTTTGTTTATTCCTCGGACATCACATCACGACGCTTTTGTTTGTGAGTTATATGACAAATTAAGTTTTCATCGCAACACCACAATGACAAATTCCTATGCTGGGCCACTTTCTTCGGCCACAACCACTGTGGAGCGTTCTACCAATGTGTTTAAGGATGTACCAATCGTTTAGAGATATACGGTTCAAATGGAGAAGCCAAGGCATTGCGTCGCTTGTGGTTGACAATGGTAGCCAAACAACACGACCCACGTAGTTCTGAACTTAATCTTTATACCCAGATCTCGGAGAGGACAGATCATCATATTTATACTGTGGCATTGGTTGCCTTGGGGATCAACGCTATCGTCATATTCAGCGCAATGTACGCCTTATTTTACTGGAAATGCTGCTGCAGATGGAATGGCATATCTTATGCAACAAAACGTTCAGCAACACAATGCTGACGCCAGTGTGCTTTGTGATAATGTGTCGGAAAGTGTGCATGAAATACCTCTTGCTCGACAAGCTTACACGTAGGCAAAAGTTACATTGTCTTTCTTCATTTCATTAGCAAACGACATAAAACAATAGTACAACAACATGCTATCTGATACGTTCATACATGTGCTGACACAATGATGTGCACTAACACATGGCGCATTACCTGTTTTAATGCATAAGTAATGATGTTAACTGAATATCCAATAATTCATTCCTTTCTGCATACTAAAGCATACACTTTTAGCAAGCTTTATTCGTCAATAATCAACCAGAGCTCAACCAGATTAATAGCGTGTACGCTATAGGCCCATTATAACAACTTTTAGCGTATTCTCTGATTAGATGTACACCACTATGACACATGATACACTACACCAATGTATTATGTCATCAAATATCAGTGTTGGGGGCGAGGGTGTTCAAGATGAATACCATTGGTCAACAATGAAAATCATAATGTCTACTAAGACTCAAACTATTGCAAATGGTACACGCTCTGAATTATAAGGAAGCAGTGTAGAATATGGAGATCAAATGTTTGTGCTTATTTGAAAGTGACGGGCCATGCTGTTATATATAGTGTTAATTTATCTGTTTACAGTTGTGTTATCTTCATTTACCTACGATCTATCCTACAAAATGTGGTGCGCACTAAGACAGTCTATTAATATTTTCTGCAATGAACATTTATGAAATGTTTTCAATAGTCTCCCTGAAAAGCACTGCAGTTGGGTTTTAACACCAAATACAAGGCACGGCTTAAAGTACTCGAAACCACCATCAGCCATTACTTTATACCTTTCTGGCTTTATATTTATCCTTTTGATGATCCGCACTACCAATCACTACAGCTCAATGCTCACAAGTTTAGAATCAGTGTCATGTGTTTAATGAAGCGTACATATGACATCAACAATGTATACGCCGAATGAACATATCACCCGCATTGACGCATCATGGTTGGAGATGATAGCCAAACTATCCTTACTCCTGTCTCGTTGTTAATCATTTGTATTTCGTATGATTACAGCACTTCATATGCTTCTTTGTGGTATTAACATCATGACATACAAGTGTCGAAGTCATCCGTGTTTTAGTGCCAAATACAAATCACGATTTCACTTCCATTGTAGATGCTTGTTCTCCACGAGCAGCCACGCACGAGACTCATCCATATTAGTTACTGCCACTGCCAATCGGTTCCACATTTAAAACGATGGATGGGCCATTAGGTGTGGAATGTGTTGATTGATTATTGCACACACGTGAGCAAGCATTTATTGTAAATTACGGTTTCCACCAGGAGAGATTGATCTTACCAGCTGACGGCCGCGGGGTATTTTCTTTACAGCGTTGACGTGCTTCCATACAATGTGGTATCCGATCCGAAGTTCATGGAAGAAGGAAATCGAAGCGGAAGGGAGCGAACGATAAGGTGGTTTGGCATGCCATACATCAATCGAAACGCCAAACACATTGTGCTTTGCATGGCACTGAATCCGTTCATGGCTTCATACATTAAGGAAGCCGATGCTGAGTTGAGGGATAAAAGGGCTGTTTGGCTTGGCATGCATCGCTTAGGGGTAAAACAATGTGCCATGCAGGCATTTGATAGCAGAGTTAGCAACATAAAACTTTGTTTTCCTTTGTGTCACAGTTTTCTTACTGATAGCCGTCAATCATATTGTACTGACGCTGATGCTTTTAAATGTAAAACTAGCATGATATACCAATGGCGTGCTGAAGCTTAAGCGTTATTTAGAACGGCTCTTATTTAAAAAGTGTCTCCTCGCCAACACCGCTACGTTGACTATTTCTTCTCCCAATCCCCATTCCGCAGCGCATCTTCGCATTACCACGTTAAAACATATTGCACCTGTTGCCACGTTTCAACACCCATTCAGCGCCTCCCTACTGAACCACCAGCTCCAGCGCTCGTAAACCACCATTAGCACCCGGTTCCTAGGGACTTCAGTTAACTCTGCACATTATTATGGAGCTTGGAATACAACGTTTTAACAGGAGGGAGATAATTGTGAGTTCCCAGTTGGTCATTGATGACAGCCAGGTACTACTGCTCGTGTTATTGTCGCAAACATTGAGCGTGTCAATTGTTTGTCATGATGATGATGATGATGATGCGTTATTGCCACCATCACCATAGTTGTTGCCACAACCGTAGCCTCTCTCTCTCTCTCTCTCTCTCTCTCTCTCTCTCTCTCTCTCTCTCTCTCTCTCTCTCTATCTCTCTCGTTTTTTCGCTTTCTCTCTCTCACTGTCTCTCTTGTCCTTTCACTTTCTCTTTCTCTCTCTCTCTCTCTATATATATATATATATATATATATATATATATATATATATATATATATATATATATATATATATATATATATATATATCACCTTATATGTTTATAGGGGTGCGCTATTAACGCACATTTCAAATTTTCAACTTCTATAAATAACTAGCATTTGCCAATTCCGATTATAATGCGTGAATTGTTCTCCTTAAACATTCCTATTCCCTGTACCTATCATAGTGCAGTAACACATTCATTCGGGTGCATTTTGAGAGCGATCATCACCGCGCCTTTGTCTTTAATATGTATTGAACCTGCAAATCGGACAGAATGTTTGTCATTCACATGGCCAGGTGCTTGCGAGACTTGCCCTCCCCAAGATAATGAACTATTAAGCTGCTATAACATGCGGTATAAAGGACAATTCCATAGAGCCTGCATGACAACATCAAGAGGAGAATGTCAACCATACACATTGTAGCAGTCGCAGCTGAGCATATCCAGCTCTGTGTGTGGCCTGTGTTCTTGGTTCTTCACCATTTATGATCGCTGACATGCGCGTACTTGTAATACCTAAACATCAACAGAATATAGTTACTGAAACAAGCAATAAAGTAGTGTCAGATATTCTCAACTTATTGATGAAATCGCGGTACAAAATGGATGTCATTTACCAACAAATATTGCTCAGTGAAAACTTAGCCTACATCAGTCACATCATGTCTAGTACTGTATGGCATCTGATGTTTGCAAGTGTGCAATATCCCATAGATTTAGCAACCGTAAACCTGCTGGGTGTATGAATTATTTCTCATGTGAAATGATAAAGCATTAGTAGGGGAACGGATCGAATACTGGTACCAGAAGCGAGGAGGTTTAGTTTATATCAAACGTGACGGCACCAGGCAGGTCGAGTGGCAATGCAGACTTAATCAAGTAGAAGCTGTTAGTTCCCCATGGGGATTGTATGGATAAGTTTAAGGTAGGATCCTAAGCTGTGACAAATAGGCTATACCAGCATGAAATGAGACCTTTGCTTATCCAAGACGCATGATAAGTGACTCGTGAAGATGAAATGTAATACCAATTGGAACGTTTCGTTTGTCAGAAAGAGGTAACGTATAACAGGTGCGGATATTTATGTCTATATAGCTGTCATTATCCTAACAGAAAATCGATATTTTGTGAATACTTCTGCGTTTGTGTTCAGAAATCGCAAACATGAATATCGATTGGTTATTTATAAGGTAAGAGGACCAGGTGTAAAATCACATATAAATATATATCCTGTTAAATACGATAAGACTTATGACTCGAAACATTTTTCATGTAGTTCAATTGTAAATATCAAAATCATCACCAACTGATTATGTGCGACATTTAATCACTTGCACCCGATGAGCTCATCTTGCTTATTGTTCAGTATTTAAATCACATATATTTCACCGGAAACTTCCCAAAGATGCTGGCGTCAGTGCAAATGCTAAATCATTTAGCAGAGGGGGCCTCGCACAATCCAACTCAGAGCAATTAATTCATGGCATGCGCCTAAACAGGGTTTCCATTGTCTTGAAATCGCAGTACAATTAGGACCGGACAGGTCTGTATCTTACTGAATGTTCATTCAATGGTACTGGTGGTGCGACAACTTGTTCGACTTTTGTATCATTTTGTCGCGCAGTTGTACACTGTTCAGATAAAACACTATATGTTGCATTATGACATCACCAGGGCAATGGTGAATTGCTTCTCAATATCTATGCTTTATGATCTTAGATGCTACGACATGAGTCGGTCGTTAGTTGCATTATTAACGACAATTGTCATGGCAACTGATCAACACGTCCCTAATAAACGTCAAGAAACGGGGCTTTTGAGTGATTGTTATGGTGTCTAAAAGGATGTGACGTGCTTTAGAAGGCGTGATCCACGACACATACCACGAGTCACAAACAAACAAGCAATGAATTCAACATTAGCTCATTACTATGATGCGCACACAAAATGCTTTGCAGCACACTATATAAAAGTCTCCCTTCACTTGATGAATGTTAGTCGATTAAAATCGTGTATCCATTTTCATTATCTGATTTATATTAAATCGCATGTATGTATGTATGTATGTATGTATGTATGTATGTATGTATGTATGTATGTATGTATGTATGTATGTATGTATGTATGTATGTATGTATGTATGTATGTATGTATGTATGTATGTATGTATGTATGTATGTATGTATGTATGTATGTATGTATGTATGTATGTATGTATGTATGTATGTATGTATGTATGTATGTATGTATGTATGTATGTATGTATGTCTGTATGTATGTATGTATGTATGTATGTATGTATGTGTATGTATGTATGTATGTATGTATGTACTGTATGTATGTATGTATGTATGTATGTATGTCTGTATGTATGTATGTATGTATGTATGTATGTATGTGTCTGTATGTATGTATGTATGTCTGTATGTATGTATGTATGTATGTATGTATGTATGTCTGTATGTCTGTCTGTATGTATGTATGTATGTAGTCTGTCTGTATGTATGTATGTCTGTCTGTCTGTCTGTATGTATGTCTGTATGTATGTATGTATGTATGTATGTATGTCTGTATGTATGTCTGTATGTCTGTCTGTATGTCTGTATGTATGTATGTATGTATGTAGTATGTCTGTATGTATGTATGTATGTATGTATGTATATATGCCATGTTGAGCGCCCCACTGGTTGCCAGCAGAGAGTTTGTGTGTGCTGAGTTTTCTGGGAATTTCGGTGGAATTGTTGTGTCGACTAGTGCTGCAAGTTTTGGTGTGCAACCTTTTGAAGTGTTCAGGATCAATGTTGGTATATTTCTACGCCAGAAGATTCATTGGATTGTAGTATCAATTGAGCGTTGGTTTTTGGTCTGAATTGTGAGAATTGTTGAGTCGTTCTGCTGGTCTGAATTTTGAAGGAGAATGTGTGTTCTTTCTGCTTGACTGAATTGAGCGTGGTTTTGCAAGGATTACAATGGAACCAGTTTCGAATGACCGCACCCATTAAAGGCTCCGAGTGTGCTTTAATTAGCTTTATGACCACTCTATACAGCAGTGATCAGCTCTTGGCACTGAGGCCTAGTTCCAGATCAGCCATTGACCCAGATGTCTACCACAGGCTCGTGTCAGTGCCCACCCACAAGAGTGGCCACATCCTGGACTTTGTAATAACAAGGGACACTGATCCTTTCCTGGAGATGCAGGATGTGATGGATGATGCGTTCTCAGATCACTTCTCCGTGAATTTCTCAGTGAAGATGGGAGCTGTCAGCAGGAAAAGACAAACAGTGAAGGTGAGGAAGCTCCGAAAGATTGATGTGGACAGTTTCTCTAGAGATCTTCACCAAGCACTTGCCAC
>CM067350.1:13786412-13903912 GCA_034190875.2 Urechis unicinctus | reverse complement strand
ATCAATGTAGGATTAGTAATTAGTTGTGGATAACCCAGTCAGCCTGTCTCTTAGTTACTAATGCTACCATCCTGTGCCGTCAAACTATTTCAGTTTGTTTGGCGAGGGATATGCCACATTGTTTGGCAAGGGATATGGACCCCAAAACCATCTACAATCCCATCATTGAAATGGCACATCGTTCATCATCACTCATATCGTCTTGTAAAGGAAACCGTATGGTATTACGTCATAGTCATAGCTTATCGCTACGATTGAAAACCGTTGCAATGATGTTTCTGGGAAGGAAAAAACGGATGGTTATAATTATATGTAGAATTCCGTTTGTTGAGATATCTTTCAATATGTAAACCCTGCACATTATCTGGGGATATATTGTGGGTACCCGCAGCTGCGATGGAAATCTGTTATTGTGTATAAGTTGGTGGTTTAATGATCGCTTATACGTTGTCGTGTGTTGGAGATGATATCTTACATCTTGGTCGTAAACGCCATCTTTGTCATTTCCTTCATTCTCCTAATTGTAGTTTTCATTTTTGTCAAAGCATTCTTTATCAGCAGGATTACTCCCAATTTCATCAATTGGCCATCATTGAGATCACCATCGCCATCATCGTCATTATCATCTTAATTATTAAGCATATAAACAATAAGCATTATTATCGTCATCAATGATGTCATCATTATCATCATTTAGATCGTACTCCATGTCTTCAATTTCTTTTTGATAAATGATATGGTATGGAAAGTATCTGATATCATTTCCTCATCATTGACCATTTCTCCTTTCTCTGTACACGCACTCAACCACAGCTGCGCTCATTCGTCTACCTAATTCATTGATGCAAAAGTCACCATGATCAATAGAAAATCCGTATAATCGGTGGAGACAGTGATGACTGATTCACAACACATTCTTTGTTCGTATGCATGTTTGTATGTATGCATGTATGTATGTATGTATGCATGTATGTATGTATGTATGTATGTATGTATGTATGTATGTATGTATGTATGTATGTATGTATGTATGTATGTATGTATGTATGTATGTATGTATGTATGTATGTATGTATGTATGTATGTATGTATGTATGTATGTATGTATGTATGTATGTATGTATGTATGTATGTATGTATGTATGTATGTATGTATGTATGTATGTATGAATGAACGTATATATATTGCGTGTGTTTGTGTGTGTATGTGTGTGTGTATGTGTATTTGTTTGGGCTATTGTCGTTTATGCATGTAGCTTATTTAGTTAATACAAATAGTTGGATTGCATTGACATAAACATTCTAGCCTCCATAACGATTCCTGTTTGGATTAGGTGAGATAATGTGTGCATTAATGAATCTAAAGTGTAGGGTTTGCAATATTACCATTAGTAGGCACTAAACTACAGTATGTACTTTGCTATTACAGTTGGTTTATATTGGTGATAAGCACAAGCAACAATATGATACTGCTGAGGAGCGGCTGTCGACCTGGTTCGTTGTATATGGAAGTCGTAAGGGTTCTAACGGATAGGGATACCATGCTGTGGCCAATGGACGATAATGGCAATAAAGAGTAGCAATATCAATCAAAGCCAGTGCAGCGTTTGCTAATTGTCCGTGGCTGGTGCATGATAATACCGTTACAATTGTTGTGTTGCCATTGGACTTACATTGTGGCCCTTTCTTTTTATTTGGTAAATAACATTGTTACATTGTAATAAGTGGTAAACATCATTTTGATGTTAGATAAATATTATAATTATCTAAGGTAGCTAACTTTGTCACTTATGCCCAACAATCAGTTTTCATGGCTTACAGTGTAAAGTTTTCATCAAGATAGAAAACCTCGTATTTACTATTTAGCTTACACACGTACATGTTGGAGAAGGCCGTCTGTGAGACCTACCACTTTCCACCTCACCACTGCCATCCTCACTATTATATTGAAGCTAACGTCCATATCACATCCATGTCATGCATACTGTCAACAATCTCTATCCCCAATCCCCTGCCATCGAGTTACCATCCGCCCAGCACATATTGCCCCACTGGCTGCATCTCATCACTCATACTTTTCTCGAACCATTTCGCACCCATTTGTTTCTGGGAATTAAAGACTAATTTATGCCAATGTGAGACACTTATAAACACATCTGGTGGTTTTTGGAATTATTCATGAGTAGACTCGATTCCACTGAGGCTGTCAAATAAGATGATTAAACCATTTGAGAAAATGACGCGGTAGATCATCAGATACGCCAACGAGACTGCAGAATTGACACAATGGGCAATCCATGAGCAAGGCATCCATGACACAATGATGTATAACCCTACATACGAGGGCGAAAATGCAATCAATATCATAGGATCCAGTGCGGCAATCTTTATTTGATAATATATAGAGGAGGTAGGGTTAATTCATGATTATGCATCAGGTGAGGCCCATTTGCGGAGCATCTTAGTAAAATATTAGTCGATACCCGATGGCGCATTAAATATAACAATCATTCGTGTGGTTCACATGCGCGTCTAGTTGCATCGTAGTATGTTATGATGCTCACATAATGTGAATGTAAAGACAGTCGTGGTGAATATATATATATACAAATACAAATATGGCATGTAGCACGCAGTCCCAATGAGGACGTTAACATTGATCAGACAATAGGAAAAATAAGGTCTAGCGAAGTTTATACATATGCTCTGATGATGGCAAAATACATATTACAACCCATATTGTGATAACAGTACTTCGCGAAAGTCTTTGTCGGATAGTGTCTCCACTCGACATTTATGTTTTCCATCGATCAATTCCATTTAATTATAACTATGTCGAATGTTCTGTTGTAAATCATGCCCATTGCAAGTGGGGAATCAGCAATTTAACTCGCGTGCCCTGATTGTTTAATCCACCGACCTGGGCCAGCATTAAATTTACACAGTTGTAAGTTATCATCTGAGTGCTGCAGGTTTTGTTTGTCGTGTTGACGAGCAATGAATTAGAAATGAGATATCAGTTATTAGGTTCCTAAATAAAGAAACTGTAAGCGGAAAGGTTCGATAAGGTGGCTTGACATATCATTCATCATCCAGCATGCCCAAATTAATATGCGGTGAAAGCCTTTTCATTAGATGTTATCCGTTCTTGTGTCCATAAATAAATGAAAGCAATGATGAGAGGCGGGGTAAAGAAGGGCGGTTAGACATGGTATACATCGTTCAGGGTGTCAAAACCAATGCTCAATAAAACACTTCGACGGCGTGCGTTAAACAGCGTTGTACAAGTGTGGCTGTGTGCTTATATATAGTTGCATAACGTACTACGCCAAAGATGATATTTACGGCATTGCAATATGAACTTACAAAGGTCACTTGCATGATTAATTCTGTTGCCCATGCTTAATCAGCCGTCGGGGCATTATTCCGATCGTAGGGCGGTTACCAGAGACATGTGTATAACAATATAAATAATTTCTCACAACATCCGCTACAAGACAGACCACATTGCAACATGTTTACCTAAAATAAACTATCACGATATGCAATAAATTCATTTCTAGAGCACACATTAAACAATGAATACAGTGTCTTAGCGGTACATTAAACCCGTACGGTATAATAACTGCAATATCCATCAGGTAGCGTGTGTGATGCAATTGTTTCTTTAAACAGCACAACTGATGCTGTACTTGCGACATTCAACCACTAAGGGTAAAGCAGCTATTATTGTTTAATGTAAATTGATTTGAAGTGGCCCTCCGATGACCACATCGGGGCAAACGGATTTGTCGTTTTTTGAAGGCACAGAAGGACACGTAAATTAACCCACTGCAGACGATACGGTCCGGATATCCCCACGGAACCAAGTTAGTACCAGGGAATCAACTGACACGTTATATCACCCAAATAATCAGGTGTTATATAGGTGATACAATGGCGTGTATTCTGGGTATCAACGACCATTCCGCCTTATTTATTGCCAATTCTTGCCCTCAGATTTCACTTCGGACGCATTGTTGATGAAGGAGAAAATGTACTTTTGTGCAAGGCACGTATCATGTTGAAACATTTTACTCCATATATTCATTGATACATTTTCACAGACATTCACCGAAAGGAAATCGACAGAAAACCCAAGAATTCCTGATTTATTGCTGCTAACACAATATTTACACCCTAAGCGAAGGTCATTCAGTGTATATCATACTGACGAAAGATACTTTTATGATTAACTTTATGATATGGCTCAAGTTGGTAGTCTGTGGTATCAGTTACGACTATGGCTAAGATAACCAATAAAGACGAGCCCATTAAACGTCAAGGAAACGCGACCCTTAAATGATATACCATATACCAGGCGTCATAAACCGGCAGTGAATTCAATAGCATAGCTTCAGTATGCATTGGGATCGGGCTCTCTGCGAGATAGATGACAATAATATACTGGCAGTGTTTGGATGGCCTTGGTTTATTATGTGTTTCATAACCGGTCGCTCTACACAAACGAATATAACTGCAGATGTAGCTTGTCTGATGGTTATGATACTACGGTACAAAACCAACATACAGTAATATGTATGACATGTTGTACCAAGTGTTTGACCCGTGTTTAACGGTCCAAGTAAGACAATATTACCATTGTCTCAAATAGTCTCATTAAGATCTTTTCATAAATGCCATCCTTACTCTCATATATAACATGTTCACCTGATCTTACTCCCTTTATCATCTTGTTCTCACAAATAAATAACCACCCTGTCATTCCCTCATTGGTGCTTTCTACTTCTCAACTGGGATCATAGCGCATGCGCCATCTCTCGCATCGCCCCATTATTGCCTGCTCCCAAAAGGCTCTGGTTTATACAGCGAGTTCATTTGGTGCTGGGAGTAAAGACTAGTTCATGTCGATGGGAGACTATTATGAGCACAGCTCGCTCGTCGTGCGACCCCCAGGTTCTACGAATTATTCATGAAAATGAGATTATTGTTCACTTAAGGCTCGTCATAAATGCTAGATGTTTGATATGTATGTTCCAATAAGTGTTTATTGCAGAAGCTAAATATTTGATGAATAATTAATCTTTCGATGGCCTTTGTGATATGATGTTAAACGCGACAGTACGGCAGCAACGTGCAGCCGAGGTAATTTAACAGATGTTGGTGGGGACATATTGCTCGAGTTGTTGCCTTAGGAAGGTTGAGCTTGTCAGCTTGTGATGCTTTGTGGATTATTACTGCTTATCATCACCACGGCAATTCGGACATAATTATATGATTGTTAACTTGGCTTGTGTCCTGCCATTACAATAGTTCCTTGTATTTACCAGAATGAAATAAAAATTCTGCCTTTATGTTTTATCACCGAATGGCCTGTTTCGATGCCTATGATGGAACTGTGTAGATTATTGTGTCTAAACGGGAAGAGTCATGAAATAAACTATGAATCTATCCGGCAGGTTCATGGATGTTTGTTTGACATAACGCCGTATTTGTCTGTGCGCTGAATATGATTAGCTGAAGCACAAATGCATTATTTACAGAGGAGAAAGGACCAGAATGCAAGCTACCAAACCTAACCACATTAAACATCAAATAAATAACAAATGGGACGTAACCGAATTCGGCAGGTAGTCATGATTTATCAGTGCAAACGCAATCTATGCACTTACAGCGTGAGGCACATACGGATAATCAGCACTATACGGACTTAAAAGGCATTTATAGTAGCTTGCTTTATGATCCGCGAATTAATGGTTTGGGACGGTGATTTTCATGCTCTTTGGGGGACTATTGACATAGAAACTAATAATCACTTGCCCGCCATGCGTCGTAGAATGGGGCTATTGAGTGATGGTTATGGTGACGAAGTGGGTGTGACGTGCTTTCAAAGGCGTGACCCATGAGTCATACCCCGAGTCATAACAAGCAATGGATTCAACTTATATCACTGTGTGCCCGGGAAAACACCTTGGTGGGCGCCTGACAAAAATGAAACTATCGCGTTCGCATTATTTTATGGAAGCGTATTTTGCATAAGAATAACAATAACCCACAAACCTTTTATACACCATACAATGTCAGACAGCATTACGGCTGCCACATAATTAATCATTCATCAAGTGAATTATGAGTGCATGAACATCTCATAACACGCACGACTAATGTAGGACTGTTTGGACAACACGATATTTTTTCACATCTTTAGTCTGGTAGCTCTCTGACATAGTGATCATAAGTTGCCTCATAATTGGTGAGGTAAATTATGGGCTACATTAAATTGTACAACTTTAGGAATGGCTCAAATCGAGTATGAAATATGACAAGCAAATGAATGGAAATGTGTTCCCGTCATTGTATTCAGATGTACCTCTGCGTTATATACAGAAGGGTCACCAATATGGCACAAGCAACCATATTCCTTAAGCAACGAGAAGAAGTTGACACCGAGGAAATAACGTCAGATACAAATCATATATTTTGATATACTTATTTTTCGTATAATAAACATGTATTAGATATAAACGATATAGCTCGATTTGTTGTAAGACTTGTGAAACATGTTGTAACGCTGTAGTCGCTATGTACCAGTAGATATATAATTAGACAATTATCTTACATGTGATACAGTGGGGACAACATGGTGACATTTCCTGTTAAAGGTACTGAACACATTGTATGAAAGTCCTAACCACCTGTTATTATGGTCGCCGGACGCTAAGAGCAACAGAGAATATGAATATCCTTCGTTGTACGTTCGAATATTTCACATTACCGATTAGTGGAAGTACCACAAAATATCAAACGTCTTCCTGTCCTCACTCTGTGTCTTCTTGTCCGCACTCTGTGGCTTCCTGTTCGCACATTTTTGCTTTCTGTCCACATTCTGTGGGTTCCCGTTGGGATTATACTGGCTTATTTCATCCAATCATATATGCGACTAATTTTTGATATGCGTTAACATGTTGCTCCCACGGAGAACCCTGATATATAATGGTCAATACACGAGTTGAATGGATGTGCGACTTTCTTCATAGTCACCACACTGCTGGCTGTGCGTGCGTTCTTATGGTTTTGTGGCAATATGCAAATATTCCGCCGGATACTATATTGTTGAAAGCATTGCATGAGAATCATGCAGTTTACAACCTGGAGTATTGAGGCTATATCAAAGCACCCAATTACAGATGGATGTTTTGCTGCCATACAGTAAAAGCGTTACATTAATGAAAACATACGTATCATTCAATTTTAGCATCTTATATTTATTTATGCTCATGGAAGTTTTTTGGGGTTAGAAAGTGTATATTTATGATAATACTCTAAATATGATCACAACATAAATTGTTAATGGTGCCCGATTACTATTCTGGCTTTAATTGTTCCTGAATAATTCAAGATTAACATTAACTCATTGCCCACCATAACCACATAGAAATGTTTAACAGCATGGAGGTCTGCAAGTGTTTTAATTATTTAACAGATAATTTTCTGGCATTTTTCAGATGATAAAGTGCCGCTGCATATATATTGTATATCGTAGCTCCAAAACTTTGTGTCTAGTATGTTTACATAAAAACAATTTTCCGCTTCTTGCATTATTAATGTTCAAACGTAAAGGACCACATTTATAACGATGAGACTTGACTATTGCAGAGAGCATAGGTGTACAGGTGAAAGAGGCATATTTTATTTCATCGTCCAGAGGGAATGAATCATAAAAGACAATAAATGCTTCGATGACTGTGTTACGTGCTGATACTAATTCATTTATTCATTCCAATGTGACAACATTAAACAGCAATGGGACTCTCACTCTAGGAAATGCATTCACACGAATAAAAACAGCATTACATAATTCCCATTGTGACCACACATGAATACTGACATCATTACCTAATACCCACCATGACCACACACGAATAATGACAGCATTACATAATTCCTACCACGACCACACCTCGAATACTCAGACTAACCCGACACTAACCCCTTTCATAACCCAACCCGAAACTCCGCCGTGATTTCACCCTAATGCCAACAGTGTCCCAACTATTCATAAAATCAATGACTTTTTCTTACCTTGCCCATATCCCATGTATTCAAACAAACGTTATTAAGAATAACATCTTTTAGGAATATAAAGGTAAATAAATGATCAAAACTATACACTCCATCAAGCCCACTTGTGTAGATTAATATTGCTGTATAGCATTTGTAGCGGTATCCAATGTTTCTATTATAAGAATTGCTTTCCACCCTGCCCATTACCTTTTCTATGCCAATAACAAAAGTGTAACAAGTTTGATGAAAAATCCTTTACTCTCATGAGCTAATGTTTAGGAAAAAAACGGGATACAAGGAAATACATATTGATAAAGCAGCACACCGTGGACAACTGCACTAATGACGTGTGTCAGTTAATTTGCGAATACAAAACCCGTCTAAGGAGCAGCATCATTAATTCTAGGTCACTGACGATAACTTAAGAAGTAACAAATAAGTCAATTATAATGCACGTGACGATTTGCAGAAACCGCATGAGAATAAAGCGGCTTGCCGTGATCCATGGTGAGCCAACCACAAATGTGAGGCACTATTTTTTATTACGTCACACTGCGTGGTGTGTGTTTTTCTGAATCGTTGCACATGAGTTACCATCCGATGCACAGACAATGGTGGATCACTCCATTAACTAGACACATATTCAACATAAAAGCCACATAGAATGATTGGAGAAGGATTGAAATTAGGAAAAACCTGGAGCAAGTCATCCTCGGATACAAAAATTATGAGAATAACCTCATAAAGTGAATTATTGACAAGATGTCTGCCGCGCTACTGCGCAATAATCACTTTTTGGATGGCTGGGGGCAATAGATGACGGATGACGCTGTTCAATCTGTGCTGTTCTCTCTATATTAACTTCTGGTAAGGGCATCAGATAAGCCTTCAGGAAGTTGAATGACAGGAACCTACGAAGATATATTGCGTTTCCTACCTGATATATCACCATAGCAAGAGGCCCTCCAGTGTAATGCATGTCAGAGTTGGCAGCGCAAAACCGGCGGGACTGTTGTTTCTAGATCCAAGTACCACGTGTCAAAGGTCAGGCAGATATTGCGTGATGTTGTAGTGACTGTTTCTTCAACGATCGTTTAAGTGAACAAATCGCCTAGAGTAATCGCCCCACTGATGACTTTGCCCCGAACTGTGTAGAGGAAGAAATGGAGATGGAAGTCGCTGATACGTCCGCCCCCGACCCCAGCAATCTGGTACCAGGCAACACTTTGCCACCCATTGCCAATCCTCCTGACTACCATGAATCGTCTATTGCCGACCCGGAGACACCAACTTACATCACTACTGGTCCACCCGAGCCTGCCACAGGTTCCATGGTCACCAACGCCACCAAGGGTTGACAGGTCTGCTTGGTGGACAGGTCCGGATAGAGGCCAGTACACGCCCTTATGAGTCTGCAGGTGGCTATCCACCATGACGTACCTCTGTGGCCCTGCTCGGCCCCACCAATATAGTTTAGTAGCTATGCACACCCCTTAGCACGGCACCACAATACAAAAATTATTCGACATTCAACCATACAGCCTAAAGATAAGAGTAGTTTCATGCAAATATCCATTACTGCATACTTCAATCATCGCTGTTATGAAGTAAATGTGCTTATTTACGAGGACCTTTCCCTGTATTACAGTTTATGAGGCACATTAAGTCAGTTGATTGTTTTATTGTAAATCATCAAACGTATATATGGACTTCTTCGTACACTTATTCCATCATTCAATTTACAGCATGGAATCTACAAGGAATATTTGTCACCAAATTACTTCATTATAGCGCTGACTAGTAACAGATGAAAAGTGGATGAGTTATTAACACTCCTAAATATAAAGGAAGTCGACGAGGAGGGGTGGCTTAAAGCAGGACCATTTTGCATGGCATGCATAATACATGGCTTTTGATATTAAGGAATCCGTTCTCAGTCCCATCATAATTGCAATCGATGTAGATGGTTGTTTTGGTATGATCCGAGGCGCCGTGGTTAAAAAAACCTCTCTGTTAACTACCCTTTGTCTCTGAGGTTTACCGCTTGAACAAAACCACGAACGGACGGAGATACCTTGTTATAAGCCTGAACATTCAAGTCAGCCGACAAAGAAGTCAGGTGTAAATAAATGATGTGTTGCCCGTTCCCTAGATTCACAATTACTAACAATCGATTCGGAGAAAACCTGTGCCCCTCTCTCCACTACCCGAACCACCAGTCCTACCAAACCCCCAACCCATTTCTCTCTTACCGCGAGGGAAATACCTCCTGAATGCCAAATAGAGGGGCCATACACGACTAAGAGTGACAATGATTGATCACCTGGACATTACGCTGTTGTCTGAATAGAGGTGCCAAGTGGGAATCGATGATAAGGCTTGTATCATCCTGCACCAAGCGATTACTATATTTGACGCTAGTAGTTATGGAAGACAATAGGCAATGCAATATTTATCCATTTCGTGAGCTGAGATGTTTATTTCTTAACGGCTATATTAAATAATCCAAACAAACAGCGTGAATGTGACTATTATCTGTCGAAATAATTTAAAAAAATTCTATTTACCCTATAAAAACTTATTTTTTATTTAGTTTAGCAAATCGTAAAGTGCATTGTTTCTTGACACTAACCAAAGTATCATTTGATGTGGCAGCTCTTCTGATAAACACAAAGGTCATGGTATAAATGTGATCATCTGACTAGTTATGGGGCTGATGTGTAGTGATTAAACTTTGCTGGTCCCAATGTTTGGTCAACACAGTAAGCCATGGACTGTGGAATGTCTTGACTGCTCCTTTTGAACTATAATTCATTAGTAAATTATTTGTGGCAAATGCCGCATCCTCGAACACAATTGTGAAATTCATTACAGCTGTTGCTGCATCATAATATGACACACCCAACTGCGGAAAATAGAGCTGCGCGGTACTCATTTGATGCAACCTATCAAAAATGTGCATGCGTTGGTTCAAGGAGGATATACATGGAGCTAGGACAAGCTTGAGCTAACACAGTGGAAGAAACGACCTACGTTTTTCCCGTGCAATTGATGAGTTAATACGATTATTAAAACGATTGTATTATAGGTTTGTGAACAAAGAAGAATGGCAAATGTTGTTCGGGAGTTCACGGACAAAGGCAATGAGGTTTAATTGTGACAAGTGGCATTTCTTACATGAATATTAGCCGTCCCTTGTTCCGCATGATTTGTAGTGTCAGACGTAAGGTTAAGTCGCTACAAATACATAGTTGCTTTGAGCTACTATTTTTCTGGCTTTTCACTAACAAAACAATTCTATTCCAACAGTTGACGTGCGCGCAATTAATGTGATGGCAAATAGCTGCACTTCTGTGCTTATTTGGATTAATATATATACGTCAAAATCATGCTGACCTTATCTTTACATCACTAGAATTAACGATAACATGGTGTCATTGTTGATATTGCTTGAGGTAACCATTGTTGAGAGGTTGGGAGGAAGTCGCTAATGGACTGATATTCTCTGTCTCACTATTCGCACCAATAATGTAGCAAAGGTGTCTCACTATGAGACACCAACTCAACGTTGCCAGGTATATTATTCTGGAGATTTGCATGTCAACACTGCAAATCTCTGCTTTGGTATTGCATGATTAAGAGCTTCTAACAAGCATATAACGACACGATGCATAACAAGCTGAACGTCGATAAGTATATTAATCCACCCAAGATCTCGCGTGGCGCATTGTTTTGCTATCCTGAGCGATGCATGACATGCCAAACCTTCTTTATTTCATTCCTCCCCTCAGCATTGTTTTTCTTAATTTATGAGCCCAGGAACCGATACAAACCTATCAGAAGTCATGAATAGCGCAATGTTGCTGTCATTTCAATCGATGCGTGGCATACCAAGCCACATTATCGCTCCTGTACGCTTCGATTTCACCAGTCTATTAGCATATTACCTGATTCCTCATTCAATGAAAGCCCATCAGCTCGAAAAAAATACCTGCGGCCGTCAGCTGATAAGATCAATGTCCCCCCGTGTAAACATTATGTATATGGAATGCTAGCCTACGCGTATGCAGAAATCAATCAACACATTTCACACTCAATAGCTTATGCCATCGCTCGTAATGTGGAACCAATTGGCAATGGCAGTAACCAATACAAACGAGTCACGTATGTGTGTGCTCCTAGAAAAGCAGTTGCAACGGATGTGAAAATGTGATTAACGTTTGCAGTAAACCTTCGATGAAATTTACAGCTTCAAGACATGATGTCAAAACCACACCAAGCGTATAGCGTATTGTCGCTGCAGTTAAAATTATTGATTAACAATAAGTGAGATCGACATTTGTAACATTTATTGTATAAAAGTCAATTTGATTGAAACGCATTTTTGACGTGATCATTGTTGAAATCACAAATGTACATTCCGATTGATAAAGACTCAGCCAGAACTTTAGTACTGTGTTGTAGATTTTCTAGGCGTCATAATATCAATTTCCTGATATCTCAAACATATGTCATAAAACAAAGTCAGGTCGTCCAACAGTTCAAGAGAACTATCCCATCCATGGGCACACTGATAACACAGTGTTATAGTGAGAGAGGTTTATCTTATTGTACACTGGCCAAATTGATTGATTCTCTTAAGATACCAACAATTAAATAAGGTTGGATTTACATCGGTCGTATAATTCTTTCTCTCGCTTGTTATCGAAATTGATTGACCTCTAAGAGTATCAAGAAACATATTTACATTTAGCTATGTGCGTGGATCTGTAATAAAAGTTGGTATCCGCATTATTTACTTACATACTTAAAAATCCTTGGTATAGAAATATGTCGCCCAGAGGCGCTGAAGCTGACAGTTAATTGTTACAGCGCTGATTAAAAAGAAGAAATGGCATGAGATCTAACCGAATGAAGTGTATTAACAGCCTTAAATGTGAGTAGCAATTTTTTCTTACGTAATATATGTGTTGGATGTTTACTTCGTGCTTTACGTTCGCGTCAGCATTTTGTGCGTGTTGCAGCTTTGAGATACGGTACGAATAGGCCATATATAGCAGATTCTTTTACTAATGTATCACAGTGCTAAAATGAGGCGTTCGTCATATTGGAAATGAGGTTATTTAACAGCTTTAATGGAAGTGACCCTACTCAGGAATAATTACCAGGAAGTGTTATCGTTGGTGGCAAAAACAACCAGATGTGCCTATAAGTGTCTCACACTGACATAAACTAGTCTTTAATTCCCAGAAACAAATGGCTGCGATCAAATAAAAGAATGGTACGAGAAAAGTATGAGTGATGAGAGGCTGCAAGAGGGCCAATATCTGTTGGTCGGATAGTGAGTCGATGCCAGGGGAATGGAGGATATAGGTTGGTGACAGCATGTATGGCATCGATGTGATGAATCTATTGATATAGACGGTAGCTTCAATATAATGGTGAGGGTGGCATTGGAAAGTCGAAGGGAACACAACAATTGTAACGGTATTATCATGACCAGCCACGGACAATTAACCAACTCTGCATTGGCTTCGAGTAATATTGCTACTCCTTATTGCCATTATTGTCCATTGGCCACAGAATGGTATCCTTGCTGGTAAGAACCCTTACGACTTCCATATATAACGAACCGGGTCGCCAACCGCTCCTCAGCGGTATCATATTGTTGCTTGTGCTTATCACCAATATCAACCAACTGTAATAGCAAAGTACACACTATAATTCTTTAAAGCACACATTATCTCACCTAATCCAAACAGGAATCGCTATGGAGGCTAGTATGTTTATGTCAATGCAATCCAACTATTTATATTAACTTAATAAGGTAGATGCATAAACGACAATAGGCCAAACAAATATGCACACACATGCACACACAAACACTCACACACATACATACGTTTATTCATACATACATACAGACATGTATACATTCATACATACATACATACATATATACACGCATCCATACATACATACATACATACATACATGCATACATATATACATACATTCATACATGCATACAGGTAAGTTTATGGAACAGAATGTACTGCAGCCGTGGTATGATGCTCTATTATATCCGTAGTGCCACAGAGGGTAATGAACTGTACGGTGTTCTGTGACAACACAGCTCATGAACAATCTATTCACTTTGATCCAACCGCTGAATTGAGGATTACCCATGGCTTAAACAAGCCAGGTTATGGCATCAGTTCTTATCGCCTTTTGTTGGCTCCTCTCAGGTAAGCATTACTATGGTGACTAAAGTAAGATTGTCAGTCGCTACTTTCTACATCACAAATCAAACACCAGCTCCCCACCCTTATTAATATTCTCCATATATTGTAACATGATTATCGAACGTTGGATTTCAGGATGTGAAAGCAGACGTACAGGACGACAGCGCCACAACAAGTACCACACCAATGACTCCACCTCCCATGGTATACCCTAATACCGGCCGTGAACTGTCACAGGTGTACCAAGGAAATCCTTCAACACAATTCAACTACGGTGTTGACTTATCAACAACCCTGGTTTGTGCGCCGCTCACGCCCGTTTGACTCTGTACCTAGCCATGTCATCGGCCCCTGAACACACCGACAAACGGATGGCTATACGAGAGACGTGGGCAGCTACCTACAACTTACCGCATCACCGAATGGTCGTTATCTTTCTTCTGGCAAACGCATCGTACATCGCACATCGTGATTCGAACCAGCATCAACTCTGAGAGTGAACTGTACGGAGATATCATACAGGCGGACTTCATGGACTCGCCTGAATTCTTCAGCTTAAAGACTGTGTTGGCACTGCAATGGGCCAGAACGTACTGCTCTAATGCCAATTTTCAATTGACTTCCGACTTTGTCCTGGTTGACGTGTTTCGGCTTGTTCCATATCTACTCTTAGTAGAGCATTCATTTGATACACTGCGATTATACTGTCTAAGCCAACGCAATTCAAGCTTGCAAACTGTACTGGCCTATCTTATGTATTTCCTTCCTCTGTGATAACCGCGGCTTATCACGCCTCTTTGCTTATTCCTCGTTTGTGAGTTATATGACAAATTAAGTTTTCATCGCAATACCACAATGACAGATTCCTATGCTGGACCACCTTCTTCGGCCACAACCACTGTGGAGCGTTCTACAATTGTGTTTAAGGATGTACCAGTCGTCACACTAAATCTTTTAGAGATATACGGTTCAAATGGAGTAGCTAAGGCATTGCGTCGTTTGTGGTTGACAATGGTAGCCAAACAACACGACCCACGTAGTTCAGAACTTAATCTTTATACCCAGAACCCGGAGAGGACAGATCATCATATTTATACTGTGGCATTGGTTGCCTTGGGGAACAACGTTATCGTCATATTCAGCGCAATGTACGCCTTATTTTACTGGAAATGCTGCTGCAGATGGAATGGCATATCTTATGCAACAAAACGTTCAGCAACACAATGCTGACGCCAGTGTGCTTTGTGATAATGTGTCGGAAAGTGTGCATGAAATACCTCTTGCTCGACAAGCTTACACGTGGGCAAAAGTTACATTGTCTCTTTTCATTTCATTAGCAAACGACATAACACAATAGTACAACAACATGCTATCTGATACGGTCATACAAGTGCCGACACAATGATGTGCACTAACACATGGCGCATTACCTGTTTTAATGCATAAGTGATGATGTTAACTGAATATCCAATAATTCATTCCTTTCTGCATACTATAGCATACACTTTTAACAAGCTTTACACGTCAATAATCAACCAGAGCTCAACCAGATTAATAGCGTGTACGCTATAGGCCCATTATAACAACATTTAGCGTATTCTATGATTAGATGCACACCACTATGACACATGATACACTACACCAATGTATTATTACTGCAACACAAAAGGATTACAGGCAGCTGTCACACTGCATGACAGCCAATGAATAAGATATACCTACCAATCGTAGGACGGGAACTTGCCGTATAATCACCTTTATTACGGCGTCCGGGATGGCATTGAGGCAAAGTTTCAAATGATATCAGGAAAGTTACCTGTGGTGAGAGGGATATTTATATTATGGAATATATTTAATTCTGTGTGATACAATCATGGCATTTATCTGCATGTCAGCCCATGCAGAAAGCGGGGGTGCCATAAATACGTAACTGGTACACTACAATTAATATAACTGACGATAGTAATCTGGATTGAAATACACAAGGTAATAATTTTGTCACAATAGGCCATTGAAGCAGTGAAGCATATGACATAATGCTTGATAAGTTAATGAGCATCCAGGAATAAGAAATTCAATGAAGTTTTACATCAATGCTAATAGTGAGTGAAGCACGATGTGATATTGCTAATTTCTAGTTCTCATATAAAACAAAACCGAGTCCAAGCAAATTATTTAGTATGGTATCAGCGACTGTAGATGAAGTATAGTGTACAGTTGTCTTTATAATTGACTGCACGGCTTTCCCAAGTTTACATCACGAATCAGACTGACGTAGAATTACAGCCACCGTTTTAGCACGGTGATGCCTGTAAAATATACCAAAGTTTAAAGCAAAGGACTATTTAGTGAAACCCCTTAGATAGTGTTATGATGTTATAATACGCCGGTAATACGTTGTCAGATATGAAGGGAGGTAATCTTGCATATTTTTAACTGCAACGATGTCAAAGTTCGGGATATAATTCAAGTATTAAATGTCGTAAGGGTTCCTGATGAATCGATATTAGCTCCTCAGCGCTGACGAACCCTTATTTGTTTTCTCAATCACTGACTTAATAAGACACCTAGCATCATTAATAACATTCCATTCGGCTCTTAAACCAACAGTTCAATTTTAACAGCATTTATAAAATTCGCTACCCGTGTCGAACTATTCAAGTCAAAGCAATGCAAAATTAAATATCGTCTAATCAACTTCAATATCAACAGTTTCCCTTCCCCAACGCCCCCAAGTTTACCAATATTGGGTTGTTTGCTCATTTAAAATCCTTTCTGTCATCCTACCATCTTCCCATTTCATCAAAAGCATTAATTAACCTTTACTACTCTATCCCTAATGAGTTGCTAGGCAAAATACAGCAACATGATCTGATTAAACCATTTGAGAAAATGGCGCGGTAGATCATCAGGTACGTTAACGAGACTGCAGAATAGACACAATGGCCGATTCCATGAGCAAGGCATCGATGACACAAGGATGTATAACCCTACATACGAGGGCGAAAATGCAATCAATATCATAGGATCCAATGCGGCAATCTTTAATTGGTGATGTATGGAGGAGTTAGGGCTAGTTCATGATTATGCATCAGGTGAGGCCCATTTACGGAGCATTTTAGTAAAATATAAGTCGATACCCGATGGTGCAATAAATGTAACAATTACTCGAGTGGTTCGCATGCGCGTCCAATTACATCGTACTAAGTCATGATGTTCACATAACGAGACTACAAGGACAGTCGAGGTGAATATATCAATACAAATACAAATATGGTATGTAGCATGCAGTCCCAATAAGGACGTAACATTGATCAAATAATAGGAAAATAAGGTCTAGCGAAGTTTATACATATGCTCTGATGATGACAAAATACATATTTCAACCCATATTATGATAACAGTACTTAGCGAATGTCTTTGTCGGATAGTATCTCCACTCGACAATTTTTGGTTTCCATCGATCAATTCCATTTAAATATAACTATATCGAATGTTCTGTTGTAAATCATGCCAAAAGCAAGTGGGGAATCAGCGATTTAACTCGCGTACCCTGATTGTTTATTCCACCGACCTGGGCCAGCATTCAATTTCCACAGTTGTAAGTTATCATCTGAGTGCTGCAGGTTTTTTTGTCGTGTTGACGAACAATCAATTAGAAATGAGATATCTGTTATTAGGTTCCTAAATAAAGAAACTCTAAGCGGAAAGGTTCGATAAGGTGGCTTGACTTATCATTCCTCATCCAGGATGCCCAAAATAATATGCGGTGCGTGCCTTTTGATTAGATGCTATTAATTGACAGCGATGATGAGTGGCTGGGTACAAAAAGGCGGTTAGATATGGCATACATCGTTCAGGGTGTCAAAAAGAATGCTCAATGAAAACACGTTGATGACATAATGACGCAGCAGTGTTTAAACAGCTTTGTACAAATGTGACTGTGTGCTTATATATAGTTGCATAACGTACTACGCCAAAGAAAAGATTTACAGTATTGCAATATGAACTTATAACGGTCACTTGCATGATTATTTCTGTTGCCCATGCTTAATTAGTTGTCGGGGCATTATTCCGATCGTAAGGCGCTTACCAGGGATGTGTGTATAACAATATGAATTATTTTTACAACATCCACTACCAGACAGACCATATTGCAACAGGTTTCCCTATGAATTAACTATCGCGATATGCAATAAATTCATTTCTAGAGCACACATTAAACAATGAGGACATTGTCGTAGCGCAGCATTGAAACCTATCGGTATAATAACTGCAATATCCATCAGGTAGCGTGTGTGACGCAATTGTTTCCATAAACAGCACAACTGATACTGTACTAGCGACATTCAACCACCAATAGTAGAGAAGTTCTTATTGTTTAATGTAAGTTGATTTGAAGGGGCCCTCAGATGACAACATCGGGGCAAACAGAAACGAATTTGGCGTTTTTCGATGACACAGACGTAAATTACCCCACTGCAGACATAACGGTCAGGATATCCCCACAGAACCAAGTAAGTACCAGGGAAGCAACTGAAACGTTATATCACGCAAATAATCAGGTGTTATATAGGTGTTACAATGGCGTGTATTCTGGGTATCAACGACCATTCCGCCTATTTATGGCCAATTCTTGCCCTCAGATGGACGCATTGTTGATGAAGGAGAAAATGTACTTTTGTGCAAGGTACGTACTAGGTAGAAACATTTTACTCCATATATTCATTGATACATTTTCACAAATTTACGCCAACACAATATTTACACCCTAAGCGAGGGTCATTCACTGTATATCATACTGACGAAAGAAGACAGACACTTTTCTGATTAACTTTATGATATGGCTCAAGTAAGTCGTCTGTGGTATCAGATACGACTATGGTCAAGATAACCAATAAAGACGAGCCCATTAAACGTCAAGGAAACGCGACCCTTAAATGATATACCATATACCACGCGTCATAAACTAGCAATGAATTCAATAGCATAGCTTCAGTATGCATTGGGATCGGGCTCTCTGCGAGATAGATGACAATAATATGCTGGCGCTGTTTGGATGACCTTGCTTTATTATGTGTGTCATAAACGATTGCTCTACACAAACGAATATAGCTGCAGATGTAGCTTGTCGGGTGGTTATGGTGCTGCGGTACAATACCAACATACAGTAATATGTATGACATGTTGTACCAAGTGTTGGAGCCATGTTTAACGGTCCAAGTAAGTCAATATTACCAATGTCTCAAATATTCTCATTAAGATCTTTTCATAAATGCCATCCTTACTCTCATGTCTAACTTGTTCACCTCATCTTTCTCCCTTTATCATCTTTTTCTCACAAATAAATAACCACCCTGTCATTCCCTCATTGGTGCTTTCTACTTCTTAACTGGGATCATAGCACATGCGCCATCTCTCGCATCGCCCCATTATTGCCTGCTCCCAAAAGGCTCTGGTTTATACAGCGAGTTCATTTGGTGCTTGGTATAAAGACTAGTTCATGTCAGTGGGAGACTATTATGAGCACAGCTCGCTCGTCGTGCGACCCCCAGGTTCTACGAATTAATCATGAAAATGAGATTATTGTTCACTTTAGGCTCGTCATAAATGCTAGATGTTTGCTATGTATGTTCCAATAAGTGTTTATTGCAGAAGCTAAATATTTGATGAATAACGAATCTTTGGATGGCCTTTGTGATATGATGTTTAAACGCGACAGTACGGCGGCAACGTGCAGCCGAGGTAATTTAACAGATGTAGGTGGGGACATATTGCTCGTCTTGTTGCCTTAGGAAGGTTGAGCTTGTCAGCTTGTGATGCTTTGTGGGTTATTACTGCTTACTTTCACCACGGCAATTCGGATATAATTGTATGATTGTTAACCATTACAATAGTTCCTTGGATTTGCTAGACTGAAATGAAGATTCTGTCGATTTGTTATACCATCGAATGTCCCATTTCGATGTCTATGGTGGATCTATGTAGATTATTGTGTATAATGGCTAAACGGGAAGGGACATGAAATTTACTATCAATCTATCCGTGCAGGTTCATAGATATATATTTCACATAATACCGTATTTGTCTGTGCGCTGAATATGATTACCTGATGCACAAATGCATTATTTACAGAGGAGAAAGGACCAGAATGCAAGCCACCAAACCTAACCAAATTAAACATCAAATCAATATCAAACGGGACGTAACCGAATTCGGCACGTAGTCATGATTTATCAGTGCAAACGCAATCTATGCACTTACAGCGTGAGGCACATACGGGCAATCAACACTATACGGACATTGAAGGCATTTATAGTAGCTTGCTTTATGATCCGCGAATAATTGGTTTGGGACGGTCGTTTTCATGCATTTTAGGGGACTATTGACATAGAAACTAATAATCACCAGCCCGCCATGCGTCGTAGAACGGGGCTATTGAGTGATGGTTATGGTGACGAAGCGGGTGTGACGTGCTTTCGATGGCGTGACCCATGAGTCATACCCCAAGTCATAACAAGCAATGGATTCCACTTATATCACTCTGTGTCCGGGAAACCACCTTGGTGGGGGCCTGACAAAAATGAAACTATCGCGTTCACATTATTTTATGGAAGCGTATTTTGCATAAGAATAACAATAACCCTCCAACATAAAAGGTTTTATACATCAAACATTGTTAGACAGCATTACGGCTGCCACATAATTAATCATTCATCAAGTGAATTATGAGTGCATGAACATCTCATAACACGCACGACTAATGTAAGTTCCACGGTAGGACTGTTTGGACAACCCGATATTTTTCACATGTTTTGTCTGGTAGCTCTCTGACATAGTGATCATAAGTTGCCTCGTAATTGGTGAGGTAAATTATGGTCCACATCAAATTGTACAACTTCAGGAATGGCTCAAATCGATTATGAAATATGACAAGCAAATGAATGGCAATGTGTTCCCGTCATTGTATTCAGATGTACCTCTGCGTTACATACAGAAGGGTCACCAATATGACACAAGCAACCATATTCCTTAAGCAGCGAGAAGAAGTTGACACCGAGGAAATTACGTCAGACACATATCATATATTTTGTAATACTTATTTTCTCAGGTGTATGCATTATTATTTTTCGTATAATAAACATGTATTAGATGTAAACGATATAGCTCGATTTGTTGTAAGATTTGTGAAACATGTTGTAACGCTGTAGTCGCTATGAAGTACTAGTAAATATATAATTAGACAATTATCTTATATCAAAGCACCCGATAACAGATGGATGTTTTGCTGCCATACAGTACAAGCGTTGCATTTATGAAAACATACGTATCATTCAATTTTAGCATCTTATATTTATTTATGCTCATGGAAGTTTTTTGGGGTTAGAAAGTGTATATTTATGATAATACTCTAAATATGATCACAACATAAATTGTTAATGCTGCCTGCTCACTATTCTGGCTTTAATTGTTCCTGAATAATTCAAGATTAACATTGACTCAGCAATGTTTAACAGCATGGAGGTCTGCAAGTGTTTTAATTATCTAACAGATAATTTGCTGACATTTTCCAGATGCTAAAGTGCTGCTGCACACGACAACAATGATCTTGTTAACTGACTAGATGGCTCCATTTGATAACGGCATTGATTATTTATCTGTACAGCAATTGAATGTCTTGCTGATAATTTGAAGCCGCAATGTTTTGTGAGACAACTCGTACTTCAGTGCAACATTGCAAATTGTAGCTGAAACTGGCTAAAAACCGTTTACCATAAATGCAAAGGAACGTATTTATCAGATGCAGAACAGGGGAGGCGGGAGCGGATCGTATCAAACATGCTACAAAACATTTGGTACACACTACTGGCTTATGACACGGGTTCTTCGTTTGGAATCGCACATTCCCATGAATATCACACCCGCTTTGGCCCAATTACGATCCCTCAGTTACCCCATTACCGTGACGACCATTGGGCCTGTTCATTAGTTTCTATTACAATAGTGGTTAATAAATCAGCGAGCCATAACATCACAGATCATAAAGCAAGCCACATGTAAACCAGTTGATATATCTGGTCACATCATTTGAATCTATTAAGAAAGGTGGATAAATCGAAATCAATATAACCAAGAATATTACAGCATTTTGTTTGCCTCCATTAAAGCTTTAACTTATTGTTAACGAAGATGTTGTTAATGACATCTGTCAGTCAGCCCTCGTGGTCGTATGCTGCCCCATCCAATTAGTTAAACCAATTGCGCACACGTATATGATATATTGTGATATCAAAAACGCAAGTCACTTTCGATCGATGTACTGTAACATAAAATAAGCAATCTATAGCGTCGTGCTGTGTCCTGCTAGTGATAGGGAAAAACAACGTCGGCATTGAGTTTGCTGGACTGAGTCGGCTTGAGCGTTAATGCTTGTACACACTGGTACATACAAAGTTGTGTGAAAGCAAATCATGTGATTTGAATGGGTTATAATAATGGTAACGCATCATTGAAAGCTACACGAGCGGTGTTGTTACAGGTTATTGTATATATCGTAGCTCCAAAATGTTGAAGGTTGAATACAGAGATGTCACACATCATATGAATATGTATTTGTAAGATCAACGCCAATATCAAACAAAAAACGACGTATATTCACCACAGATTAAATCTCTACGTTCCGCATCGTGTATTGCGTTCGCGTTTTGGAAAAACATGCCCCCACTTCGGGTTGAAAATCAGTATCGCCGCCTAGCGGCCGCGACGGAAACCCGAGAATGTGAAGCGGCCTATTACCCTTGCCTATTCCAAAAACAAAAGTGAAACAAGTTTGATGAAAACAAAACTTTACTCTCATGAGCTAATGTTTAGGAGGAACCAGGGTACAAGGAAGGACATTATGATAAAGCAGCACACCGTGGACAACTGTACGAATGGCGTGTGTCAGTTTATTTGCGAATACAAAACCCGTCTTAGGAACAGCATCATTAATTCTAAAAAAGCAGCCAAACTGTCTATAACTTAAGAAGTATCGTATTAGCCAATCATAATGCATGTGACGATTGGCAGAAACCGCATGAGCGATAAGTTGAAAAAGGGTACGACACGATCCCCTATTGAAGGTGATTATAGTCACGTGAACAATGTTTGTTTGGATCCCGATATAAAATATCAATGAGGAGGTAAAGTAATTTATTCACGAAATCGAAAAATGGTGCACGGTCCATTATCTTGCTAAGCCACTGCTAGGTGTCACAATCGTTTGGTGCAGGATGAGACTAGCCTTATCATCGATTCCCACTTGGCACCTCCATTCAGACGTGAGCGTTACACCTGGTCCAGGTGATCAATCATTGCCACTCTCTGTCGAGTATTAAATCCATTACTGTTATGGTCCCTCTATTCAGCATTCAGAACATATTGCCCTTGTGGTGAGAGGAAAAGGGGTTGGGGATTAGGGATTGGGGAGGTTGGTGTTGGGGTCGGTTGGGGTCATAGGGAGAGGTGCACGGATCTTTCAGCTCTACTCTTCCTCCAGAATCGTTTGTTAGAATTCGTGAACCAAGGAACGGCGCCATATCATTTATTTATACCCGATTTCTTAGCCCCTCTATCTACACCTCAGATACAAAGGATAATTAACGGAGAGGGTTAGATGAGTTGTTTTAACCATGATGCCTCGTATCTTACCAGCGGATTATGCTGTGTTCCCGAAAAAATTGCCCTTGCAAGTCGTTCCATGCGATTATCACAATAAATTTCCCTTCAATTTGAACGAGGCTCAGTGAGATCGGTCTGTTTACTTGAGCGAGGGTCAAGATGTTGTCGTTTTGAGGTATGTATGTGCCACGTAGCACGGTGGAGCACTTTTGTCATAACAATTTGAACCTAAGAAGACAACTAATCTCTCAAAATAAGGAAGAAACGGATATGAAAGTGGCAATGGTACTGAAAGGCTAATTGTGATATGAAGGGCATCATAAGAATAAACTCTACCTATATCTCATGGATATTGAGAGGACAAGTTGGCGAGACCCATTTGATGTCATTAAGCGTATATATGTTCCTTAATCTGTGTTCTATAATGTAGTAACATCATCAGATATCAAAATCCGCCTGGCTTTTGAGAAATGGTTAACGACCAATTAGTACGATGCAGTGTAGGAGGGATATATTTCCGTTTTGTTGGCAATTTCTTCTTCTTCCATTGGATATCCCTATTATTTAGTCAATTATTTGGGCTCCATTAAGGAAAAGTTTGCCTACATATCTAATATAAGACTGTCAATATAAATGTTATGAGTATGCAGTAGGAATATAGATTCGGTCATGCAAATATACCGCATCAGCATGTCCGATACACTGTTCACATGCAATCGACAGTATCAGTTTGTCATACACACTATTCACAGGCAGTAGATGGCATCAGTATACCAGATACACTGTTCAGTGACAAAAGACAACATCAGTACGTCAGATACATTATTCACAGGCAACAGATAACATCAGTATGTCAGATACATTGTCCATTGGCAATAGACAGCTTCAGTATGGCAGATACACTGTTCACTGGCAATATATAGCATCAGTATGTCAGATACACTGTTTACTTACATTAGACAGAAATCAGCATGTCAGATACACTGTTGACGGGCAATAGAAGGAAAACAGATACATTGTTCATTGGCAATAGACAGCGTCAGTACGTCAGATACATTGTTCACTGGCATTAGGCAGCTTAAATATGTCAGATACAATGTCATTGGCAATAGATAGCATAAGTATGTCAGATGCACTTTTCTCTGCTACAAACAGCATCAGTGTGATGAAAGCTTTGATAGAAGCCTCTAATGCCATAATGTATCATACAAAACAATTACAACTGACAGTATCACCACTTACAATGGTGACTTGTATGTAAGACGGCTTTATGGCGACGATCGAGTGATTAAATGTGCACATTGCAAAGCTTCATCAGTAGAACGCGTTTATGCCCCGTATAAGTCATTCATTGCAAAGGATTTATTCGCTTCCAGTTCATTCATCAAATATACATTTGTTACTGATGGCACTCTGAAAACGTTGTATCAATGGATGCATTATTCGACAGCGACGAAATGTAACAGAAATTAACATTATTGTTTTGGCATTCGTCAATCAAAAGCAGACCCCTGTAAGAACAACTAAACTGAAAGCTGTTCTGACGAATTGCTAACGCAGTCTCAACGGCAGTACCAAATGTTCAATATCCTCGTTTCAACGAAGCTGCCCCTCTGATATTTGTATTATATCATTCTTCTGTCACTTATCAGTCCATTATGGTTTTTAATCATTTGGCGGATAATACACCTCCAACATTCTAATCCTACATAAATCATCAAACTGTACAATATGTTATGATTGAAGGAATAAAGCGGCTTGACGTGAAGCAAGCATGGTGAGCCAACTACAAATGTATGCCACTTTATTTTATTTCGTCACATTTTGTTGTGTTTTTTTTCTGAATCGTGTTGAAAGCATTGCACATGAGTTATATACCATCCGATGCATGCACAATGGTGGATCATTCCATTAACTACACCTGTATTCAACATGAAAACAAACATAGTATGTTCTCTATCAAATAGGTTGCTTGCAGAATGGTGATTTCATCGATCTGATATAGGGTGGATTTTAGATTGTGTATTATTTATTTCTCTAAAGCTTATCAAAAAAAGATTCTTTCGAGAAGGAGCGTGACAAATCTAGCGCCATGATTAAATCAGTGTGCGAGTCATAAATCATCCCCGCATTTGGACAAAATTTGAACCTTTTAAACAAATATAACCTCATAAAAGTGAATTATTTCATAAAATGTCTGCCACGCTACTGTGCAATAAACATCCATACATGATGTGGAATGTGTTGGCGTTGAACGTCAAAACCGTCAATGGATGCATACGTAACCTGTTTTTGTAACATTAGTGTTTCACGTGCGTTAGTTCCTTAAAATTAGCCCTTAGTACGGAGCATTAGAGAGAGAAACACAAACGAAACCCGAGAAGAACAGACAAAAAGATACGACCGCGTCATTGCCGAGTACATGTACGATAGCGTTGCCTTCTTTGACGCAGCACTGCCTGCGTATATACTCGTGACTTCCAAGCACTAGATATCAGTTTCTTTGAGGAAGTTCAACCAAACCAAGAGGCCCTCCAGTGTGATGCATGTCATAGATGGCAGCACAGAAAAGGTCGGAGTGTTGTTTCTAGAACCTAGTACCGCTTGGCTGTCAAATGTCATGCAGATATCGTATGATGTTGTAGTGGCTGTTTTCTCCATCGATCGTTTAAGTGAACAAATCGCCGAGAGTAATCGCCCTACCTGATGACCTTGCCCCCAACCGTGTGGATAAAGAGATGTTGGTGGAAATTGCTGATAGGTTCGCCCCCGACCCTAGCCATCTGGTACCAGACAACACTTTGCCACCCATTGCCGATCATTCAGACTACAATGAATCGTCTATTGGCGACATCACTACATTGAGCCATATCATCATAGATCATAAAGTCAATGATCTAAAAGTATGGGACATTTTTCGTCAGTATGATATGCAATTAATGACCCTCGCTGAGGATGTGTATTTTGTGTTGGCAACGAATATATCTATGTATTATGCGACATTTTATGTCGTCAGTATCCATGTATGTATGATCGCTGATGTATGTATGTATATGTATGTATGTATGTATCTGGATGTAGGTGTGTATGTATGTATGAAAACAATGTTTGTATGTATGTATGTATGTACGTGCCTTATATGTAAATGTACACATAAGTACATTTATGTCCTTCATCAACAATGCGTCCGAAGTGAAATATGAGAGCAATGATTGGCAATAAATAGAATACACGCCAACACCTGATTATTTGAGTAATATAACGTTTCTGTTGATTCCCTGGTTATTACTGGGTTCCGTAGGGATATCCTGACCGTTTTGTCTGCAGTGGGTTAATTAATGTGTCCTTCTGTGGCTTCAAGCAACGATAATTCATTTCTGTTTGCACCAATGTGGCCATTTGAGGGCCATTTCATATGATCTTATATTGAACAATTCTGGTAACAATGCGCAGCAATAAGAACAGATCTGCTCTGAGTGATTGAATTTCGCAATTACAGTATCAGTTGTGCTCTTTGTAGAAACATTTGCGATATATACGCTACCTGGTGGATATTGCAGTCATTATACCGGTAGGCTACAAAGCAGCGCTACGACAATGTATTCATTGTTTAATGTGTGCTCTAGAAATGAATTTATTGCATGTCATGATCAATAATTTATAGGGAAACATGTTGCAATATTGTCTGTCTGGTAGCGGGTGTTGTGAGAAATAATATTATACGCACGTCCTTGGTACGCGCTACGCTATTTACGATCGGACTAATGCCCTGACGACTAATTAACCATGGGCAACATAATTACTTGGGCATATTATTTTGGGCATCCTGAATGACGATGACATGTGACGACACCTTCCGATTTATTTTATTACGGTACCTAGGAAGTGATATATCAATTCTAATTCATTGTGTGTCACATCGACAAGCAAAACCTGAAGCACTCAGATGATAACTTACAATTAAGTAAATTGAATACTGGCCCATGTCGGTGGAATAAACAATCAGGGCACGCGACGATGCTCCACTTGCACTGAACATAATGTACAATAGAACATACGATAAAGTTATAAGTTAATGTAATTGATCGATGTGAACAAAAATTGTCGAGTGGGGACACTATCCGACAAAAACATTTGGGAAGTACTATAATCACATTATGGGTTGAAATATATATTTTGTCATCATCAGAGTATATGTATAAACTTCATTAAAACATATTTTTACTATTGTCTGATCAACCTTTACGTCCTCAATGCTTGCCACAAGCGATATATGTAAGTGTATTTATATGTACTCCTCGACTGTCGTTAAAGTCACGTTATGTGAACTTCATTTCTTAGTACAATGCAACTGGACGCGCATGCGAACCACACGAGTGATTGTTACATTTATTGCACCTTCGGATGTCTCCTAATATTATACTAAGAGACTCCGCAAATGGGCGTGGTCAGCAATTTGCGTGCATAATTATCAGCTTATTGATCATATAAGGCACAATGGTATTCGACGTCATTGTGCGTTACAATATATCATCATGTGGTCCCGTGATTGTGATCCATTGAAACACTTCAAATATAAGATTGTCCGCTAGTAAAACTGTGTACAGTATTCGAATTTTGTTTATTGTGATTAAATCGTTCGCACATGTAATTGTGCATCTTTATATCATCACAGATTGCCCAAGTGATCAGTACATCATTGAGCACAACATTGCCCTCCCGTATTCTACATTCTAATGCGGTGAGCTGCAATGGGGATCAATGACACAAACCAGCTAAGGTGAGAGACAGTAACACCCACTCTCTATCCCAGACCTTTGTGATTTACTGCATGTTTATAATTCGCGTGGTGGTAACACCTTTTTTATCGGTTCCTTGTGGTGGTGTTTTTATCGTCCCTTAATGAATGAGCAATAAAGACCGACTCAAGCCGTTACCTCCGTAATGATTATCCACGATTGACAATTATCATTATATGCAATCGCTACATTTGTAGGACTGTGCCCAAAGAATGCGTGAGTCAGTCACTCCATTCAGCGTTGCATGAGAGGTTAATATATGAGTACATGTTTACCCAGTTATTTCCAACGCAGATTGCTAACAAAGCTTAACGTGGTCCGAATATTAACAATGTCCACTGATGGCGTTCTCTCGCTGATGTTTTATGCAGACCCTGGATAATTCACATGTATAATACAACCGCAACTCATCGCAGCTGAATAATACATTAAGTTTAGGACGGTAGACTCATAAAAGATAAGGGCGATTGAGAATGTCTCGCACGAAACTGGCCTTGTAAATGAAACTCTGAACTACGATCTTACATTGCAAGCATTGTTGTAAGCTGATATGTTAAATGCATTGCAAAAACATAAAGGGTTCGCGTATGGATGGCGGCTGTCCAGCTATGTGTGTTACTGTATTATGTTTGTTAGGGAGATTGTGAGTGGTTGTGGAATACGTAACGATAATCCTATTGTTCACAGTACCTGCTGATGCCAACCATTTCTTAACGAGTACCCCTTGAAGCGTACAAGATTGTAGAGTTATAACAACGTTATGGTGATAAATATGATGATGATGATGATGATGATGATGATGGTAATGATGATCATGATGATGATGATGATGATGATGATGACACTGGTGAAGGAATAACACGAGCCATTTATCCTCGATGGCCTGAACTGTATTCACAAGATCGTTTCACTCCTGCTTAAACAGGTCGTTTATTCTCCGCTCCAAATTTGCTCTAGGGAGTTGGCACTAATGTTGCGATAAGATCGCTGGTGCTGGTGATTCAGTGGAGAAACACTGTATGGGTGATGAAACGTGTCAAGGGGTGCAATATGTTATAACGTGGCAATATGAAGATGCGCTGTGGATTGAGAATGGAAGAGGGTTGGAAAGCAGAGAGCAGTTTATATAAGAAAACAACCCAGCATTGATAATATGGAGGAGATGAGGAGGAATATTGAAGTTGCTTTATATGAAAGAAGAAGTTGCATTAACCGAATTTTGTGTTGTATTGATAAGACTGCTATGACTTCGACGAATATTTCGACACGGGTCGGGATTTGGTAAATGCTATAATAGGGATCCTCAGCGCTGAGGTGCTAAGATAGATTGATTAGAAATCCTTGAGAAATTAATTCTTTAATTTTAGACCTAACTTTAACATCGTTCGAGATAGAATATACAAAGATTATCTCCTTTTCATATCTGACAACGTATTGCCGGCGTATCATATGGTAACACATCTAAGGAGTTTCACTTATTAGTCCTTTAGCTTTAAACTCTAGTATAATTTGTAGTAGCAAATTATACTAGTTTTCAAGGTAACCTACAGTTTCACTTATTTTAGCTTTAAACTCTAGTATAATTTGTAGGTTTTAAGCAAATTATACTAGAGCTAAAACGGTCGCTGTATTTCTACGTCAGAGTGATTCGTGATGTAGATTTAATAACTGTAAACTTAAGAAAGCCATACAGTCAGTTGTAAAGACAACAAATGCATACTACTATTCATCAACAGTTAATGATACCATCTTAAATGAGTTGTTGGGACTCGGTTTTGTGTTATGTGAGAAATAGAAATTAGTAATATTACATTGTGCGTTACTAACCACCAGTCGTATAACGTCATCAAATATCCTGGATGCTCATTAACTTATCCAGTACTATGCCTAATGTATTCCAACCTAGATTACTATCGTCATTAATATAAATTGTGTTATATCAGTTAAGCACTTATGGCGTATTCCACTTGCTGTATAAGCTGACAAGCAGATATTTCCCTGGTATTGCATCCGACAATTTAAAATATTACATGATATCAATGTCTATTTCACCACGGGTAAGTTTCCATCCCATGCCATACACCATAATAATACGTGATTATACGGCAAACTAATTTATTATACTATTACTTCATAATTGCGGGATTATTTGACCAGTGACTGTAAGCAAAACCTCCCTTAATTCCTCCCTCCACTCGTTTACCTTAATTAATGTGCCTAAGAACCGATACAGTCCTATCAGATGCCATGCATAGCAACATGTTTTTTTCATTTCAATTAATGCGTGACATGCCAAGCCACCTTATCGCTCCTTTCCGCTTCTATTTTACCAGTTCATTAGCCTATTGCCGGATTCCCCATTCATTGAAAGCACATCAGCTCGATAAAAAATACACTGAGGCCGTCAGCTGATAAGATCAATCTCTCCTGGTGGAAACCGTAATTTCCAATAAATGCTTGCCCACACGTGTGTGAAATAATCAATCAACACATTCCACACCTAATGGCCCATCCATCGTTTTAAATGTGGAACCGATTGGCAGCGGCAGTAACTAATATGGACGAGTCTCGTGCGTGGCTGCTCGTGGAGAACAAGCAACTACAATGGAAGTGAAACCGTGATTTGTATTTGGCAATAAAACACTGTTGACTTCGACACTTATGTGGCATGATGTTAATACCACAAAGAAGCATATGAAGTGCTGTAATCATAGGAAATACAAATGATTAGCAACGAAACAGGAGCTAGAATACTTTGGCTATCATCTCCAACCATGATGCGTCAATGCGGGTGATATGTTCATTCGGTGTATACATTGTTGATATCACATATGTACGCTTTATTTAACACATGGCACTGGTACTCAACTTCTGAGCGATTATTTGTAGGTACTGTGTAGTTAGTCTTAGGAGACAATTCTGATTTTAATTATGGAAAAATGATACTCATCATAAACACCCTCTTCCCCTGCGCTGATTGTTAATGATTCAAATCATTGATGCATTGTATCATGTGTCATAGCGGTGTATATCTAATCAGCGAATACGCTAAATGTTGGTCAAATATGCTCATAGCCAACATGCTATTCATCCGGTTGAACACATTATGATGGAGCTATTGTATATTTCTGTACCAAAATAAGAGCACAATGACGTCAGCATTGTATTGCTGGACGTTTGTTGCATAAGATAGACCAGCAGCATTTCCAGTAAAATAAGGCGTACATTGCGCTGAATATGACGATAGCGTTGATCCCCAAGGCAACCAATGCCACAGTATAAATATGATGATCTGTCCTCTCCGGGATCTGGGTATAAAGATTAAGTTCCAAACTATGTTGGTCGTGTTGTTTGGCTACCATTGTCAACCACAAACTACGCAATGTCTTAGCTACTCAATTCGAACAGTACAGAGTTATTGTGACGATTGGTACATCCTTAAACACAATGGTTGAACGCTCCACAGCGGTTTGGTAGCCTGTCATCGGAATCATTGTGGTGTTGCGATGAAAACTTTATTTGTTATATAACTCAAAAACAAGAGCGTCTTGATGTGATGTCCGAGCAATATGCAAAGAGGCTTGATTAGCCGCCGTTATCATAGATAAGTTTGACCCGAACAGTTTGCAAGCCTGATCTGCGCGTCAATATGTGGTCGAGAATTATTGCAACATTGCTGTGTTACTTTTGGTTGCTCTTCGAAGGGTAGGTATGGAACAAGCCGAAACACGTCAATGAGATTATTGGAGCAGTACGCTCTGGTCCAATACAAAGCACCAACACAAATCTACAAGACGTTTATTTGTCATTATTCAAGTGGACGTCTGAAATTGGTTGTCGCAGCTGCATTGTGGGACAGAGAACATTGGCATTTACTGAGAGAAGGAAAGGTTGGCACCTATATTTGATCGAACGTGTCAAGCGTAAGAAGAATTGAGCACAAACCCCTAATATATAACAAGTCGCTTTTAGCAGCTGTGGTACTAACAAGCCAATTGAGTGAAACCGAAAAGCTTGCAATGTGTCATTTAAGAGACTTCATGCAATATAATGATGGATTATCCTTCTTAACCACCCTTGGAATGACTTTATTATCATAGCGCAGACGGACGTCTAACACTCAGAATTCAATTTTGGATCCACCATACTTTGCGATGGCTTAAAATTGAAAATTTGCTCGCAAGCTGACGCAAACGCCACTAAACGATGCTTTCTTTGACGTAATATTAAAGCTCAGGTTCAAAGGCTCATGTATTGGGATGATGAATAATGATATATTTAATTTCTGGCTGAAAAAAGGTGTGCTTCTCGTCCACTGACTGGGTGTTCTGATATGACTTAAGCTAAGTCATGCTAGGGATGATAATCAATCTTATGTATTAGATTAAGGATGACAAATTTCAACATCCTTACTTAGTTGAGTGTATCACCATATATTTCAGAGGAGACACCTCAGTAATATGTTATGGTAGATATCGCTTCCATACCTACGAACAGGCGAACGTAGAGTGCAAACAGGCAGCTGCAGAGTATGGGCAGGAAGCCACAGAGTGTGGACAGAAAACCACAGAGTGCGGTGAGGAAGGTACCGAGTGTGCCGCCGCCCTGTCCATCCAACGATTAGCTCTTCATCAAATATTCAGCTTTTGCAATAAATATTTACTGGAACATGCATATCAAACATCTAACATTTATGACGAAGCTTAAGTGACCAATAAACCCATTTTCTTGAATTACCTGGGGGTCACACGAAGACTGGCTGTGCTCATAATAGTCGCCCATCGGCCTGAACTTTTCTTATTCCAAGCACCAAATGCAGTATTAACCAGAGCCTCTGGGGAGTGCACAATAACGGTACGATGCGAGAGACGGCGCTGAAGGTTCACTTGAAGCCAAGATGAGTCGTATATGCTGTGGTCTCAATAGAGCGATATCATGCAGCAAAGAGGGAATGATAAGTTATTATTTGTGAGGTGATAAAGGCTCGGTGATAAAGGGAGAAAGATTATGAGAATATGTGAGATATGAGGGTAAGGATGGCATTGATAAAACGGCATCAATGAGACTAATTGAGACGTTGGTAATATTGTTTGACTTGGACCGTTAAACATGGGTATATATCATAAACGTTGCTGTGTGCTGGATTTTGTGCCTCAGCATCATAACCAGTAAACATGTTGAATCTTAATTCTGACGTTACAATGCATTCTCGATCATTCTGTTGGCAGAACGGAAATTGAACTTTAGACATTTCTAAAGTCTATAATTATGTCTTCAGCTAGGGTTTCAAGGCAATAAGGCACCTTGCCGGTATGGCAACTCGCGTATACGTTGAAGCTGATGCGGCAGTTTTGTCGTCTATGATACTGGCTCATCCAGCAATGTTGTGGCAGAGTAATTTAAAAAAAGAAATTCGTCGGTTGAGCATATTATGGTTGTCTCATTTGTTTTATCGTTCATTTGAAACTAGATACAAGTCGACTCAAATTTATTTACTTCGCCATTATATCCATGTAAACTAGACATAGTATTAGTGCAAATTAAATCATTTGCATCGTCATATCTATATTGTGTAGTGTCCATCATATGGTATCTAATACTTTTTTTCATACAAGGACCATTCAGAAAATTAACTGCACGAAGTAGAATCTTAGTTGTGCGCTGACCAGCTAGTACTTGCAGCTCTCTGTAATCTTTGCGTTGGTATCTCTTGATTTTCTACTGCGAAACCAGTTTGACGTTGATTTCCACTGTCTTAGCCTCGTCATGGATAAAATTAGGTGTGAAGACGTTGAGTATATGATCATAGAACGCAATGACGTGACACACGGTGAGATCTGAAGACGTTTTGGTAAAGAAAATCCTGTCGATGGTGTCAAGAGAAACTGATTAAAAAACTCTATTGCTATCAATATTATCATTCTCAAAGGTCAGAAGTCGACACAGGCACCTAGTGCCGTATCGGCAAAGTGCCGTATCAGCCAGATTCCTACAGCCACCGCTTATGACGCGTAGATTAACGCAAGACAATCCTACCCTGCCAGCATATTATTGACACTTTCTCGCAGGGAGCCCGATCCGAATGCATACTTAAGATATGCCATTTAATTCACTGCTGGTTTATGACTCGCGGTATGTGTCGTAAATCGCTTAGTGGTCGCGTTACCTTGACGTTTAATGGGCTCGTCTTTATTGGTTATCGCGATATAGTCGTAATTGATGCGACAGACTACCAACCAGAGCCATATCATCGCAGATCATAAAGTCAATCACATAAAAGTGTTCGACGTCTTTTGTCGGTAGGATATGCAATTAATGACTCTCGCTGGGGGATGTATATATTGCGTTGGCAACGATAAATCAGGAATTCTTAAGGTTTCTATCAGTTCCAACTAGTTGCATTTTTGTTATTTGATATGGCAATGTTTGTATGAGTATAATGCGTATATATGATACGTAAAGTCTGTCTGTCGGTCCGTCTTTCTGTCTGTCTGTCTGTCTGTCTGTCTGTCTGTCTGTCTCTCTCTCTCTCTCTCTCTCTCTCTCTCTCTCTCTCTCTCTCTCTCTCTCTCTCTCTCTCTCTCTCTCTCTCTCTCTCTCTCTCTCTCTCTCTTCTTTAATACTATCTATTGGGTTTTTTGTGCTAGATCTCGAAGACGGAGAAAAATTAACAGAGAGATTCACATGAGTTGTTTTTAACCATGACGCCTCAGATCTTACCGTACAAGACGCCACTTCACGTCGTCTAACGCGATTATCATAATGGTCACTTCTGTAGTTTGGAATAAGCAAACGTTTCAGTGTAATGGGTTGAAAACATATAGGTAAACATACAATCGTGAGCCTTTTGCTGACACATAATGCAAAAGTTAGCCGATCCTTTATTGGGTTTTGTATATAATTAAATGAGTATTTATACCGCAAACTCGAATTAATTCAGTATTCTAAAAGGAGATTCACTATTGTGACCGTGCGAAGTGTTCTGTGATATATCAAATGATTGCAAATAATTAATGTACACACAGGTAGAGCAATCCTCCTGTAACACTGTCATGCCTTTGAAAACATGGCAGACAATGCATGGTACATTAAACTTGCATTCCAGAATGTTATGCTTAAACGTTCTCCCTTTCACATCGATTTGAATTATTTTAGCCTAAGAACGGATGTCGCAATGTCAAAAGCCATGTATGAAAACGTTTTCTTTTGCTATTGTGAATAATGAATGTCATACCAAGTGGCCTGGCTCTATCGCATCCCTTCTCGTCGATATCCATTATTTGTGAGCCTGAGACAGCAATTAATCATCCCTCAGCTCTGCCATGAATGAATTGGATGGCCAAATTCTTGTAGATTCTACGTTGTATATTGAATAATGGGCTAAGTGTTCGGAGGAGTCCATTTTGTATACATACGGTAAATGATTCCGCACATGCAATGCCTTCAACATGATAAACAATCAAACAATTGCCTGACTTTATATGAAACGTCCTTGTGGAACGTACCACTGAATGTAACAAAATTGAACTAATAAGGCCACCAGCTTCACGCTGATGCATGCACGCGTTTGATGATTCACATCATTATAAATAAACCAAACACAGCTTGGGCTGGATACAGAATAATGAACAGTCAGCCGAATCGCATGCTTATATTGTAACTCGATGGTTTGAAGCATTAAATAATGGCTACAAGCAATAATCATCCCTTACCTTCACAATGAGGATGTATAACTGAACATCTAATAAAGTTTTGATGAATAGATTAGACCCATTACCAAATTACTTAAATTGCACAAAGCCACCTCGACGGGCGCTATTGATGAAGTGTAGATATTACGATGTGATTTGTGATAATGAGTAGATGTTCTCACTAAATATACAGACCATTGTCAGACCTTGTACAATTCTATGTATACAGTACAAAAACGTACCAAGTGGGTCAACCACTTGCTGGCCTTTACCTTGAATGAATGCTGAGAGTATGGTGCACTTATGTCTAAACATATTCGTCAATGTTATTAAATATGCATACAATTTTTTCGTTCCTAGCAAGCCTCATTGCGATGCCATAGTCGATTGATTAACTGACAAAAATATTTTCCAATGCTTACCAAATCGAAAAAGTTGGAAATGCAACCAGATAATTCCTTGTCCCAATGCATCGTGATACTTCGTGATTATACATCCACAACAATTATTTGAATGAGCTGCATTATTGAGCAAAGACTGTCCAAAGAGAAAAGCGTATCAAAGGTGTTAGCCTATTTGTCCTCTAAATAGAAGGCTCATTTACATGTTATGAAACCTTTCACTTTGCTTTGGTTAAGAAATGTAGCTTTTTCTATTCATGTAGCACCATGATAAGGCATCTAAAGGGAATGATTAGGTCGTGTGACGTCATCTTTGATGGAAAATGATCCTCTTGATCTCAGTGCATGCATATCCATGTGCTAATCATTTTTCATGACACGTTAACCCAATATCTATCATACTCTATGCTAGATATCGGGCATAAATAATAGAGGCTTTGAAACGTGAGACAAAGTTTAACGCTTAAAGCTCCAACAATGACAGCCCATTACATATGCTATGTTAGCAAACATCACAAGCGGCAAGACCGAGGGAAAAATAAACTTATCTTTGTTGCTACGGGGAAGAATTTAACATCATAACATAAAATACACCTTTGCAATAGCACAATGCTCCTTGTTGACTAACGGCATAAATTGAGTGAAGATACCATCAACGATTCGCTTGTAAACTATATAAGAGGCTTAGGAGCTGCGCATGCTCAATGATGTACTCGTCGAAAGAACATTCTGAATCTTCAACAATTGCTCTGAAGCACACGCGATGATAAGGCAACCCAACAAAGACCGTTCAGGGGCAGAGGGCTTGTTCAAGCTAAATTGAATTATATTCACCATTGAAGATGCACGGTATGCCTCCTGCTTATTTAATCTCCATGAGCTCGACACTGCCACAGTCATACTGCTGAGTGATATTTGCGGTTCTATTAAGCACTTTCCCATGAAACAGACATTCGTCATTGCGAAACTTGTATTGGTGATAAAGTTTATCAAGCTCACGAACAATATCACGTGAGTGCAATAAGGGTGTTATCTGTTGAATAAGCTGCATTACAAGATGCCTTTGGCTAGCTTTCAGCGTATAACGAGGTCGCCATAAAAAATAAGACACCCGGACACACATGATATAATTCGGAAATGGTATGGAGAAGGACAGACGGCTTCATCGCATTGTCAACGTATATCAAGGCACAAATTGTCTGGAATAATAACATGTGTGAGGAAGGATTTACCTCATATGACACGTCACAAAGCTCGTTTATGCCATTATTGTTATCATATTGGAGAATCCATATCCATGGGTTCGTCGTTAAAGGTGCTTATATTATCACAAGGACAATGTAGGGCTCAGTTCATATAAATATAAATGATCGATTCATAGACACACTTTCATCTATCGAATCAAAAGCGATTACACTGTACTGTCACGTTGCCCATCCTGCTGCAATACTATAATGAAAGCATTCAAAAGCAAGCGTCACAAATCAGCCTGACCTAAAGTAGGGCATATCGGATCAAATTCTGTTGTGAATCAATTTTCATCCTTCCACAATAAGCCGCGCGACCTTGCCATTTTGTCTCTATAGGGTGTGGTGCAAACGACGGTTGGATGCTTTTTCTAAAGCGGTACTACGACGTCTGGGAGTGAATTATTGATGAAGGCCGGTCTAAAGCTTACTCACAATATTACGTAAATACACTAAGGGTACACTCTGTTGTTTTGTCAAGATCTAAATGGATGAGCTGCATTACATGCTATATCTGGTGAGTATTTATTGTGTGACAAGAGCGATTGTTGTTCAATAGCGTGACACTGTCCGATTGATGACAGATGGACGTACACAATGTGTGGCATGATTGATGTTGACAAGTGGATAATGCAAAGGTGTAGTGAGTCTAATTATGTTATATGAGTACAGCATTGGTGGTGAAGGCAAGGCAGTTAGGATGAGACCGGTAAGGAGACGTTGTTGAATTAATCAAAATACACTGGACGTGAAGGACGAACCGTTATATGCTTTGGGGGTAATTTTGCAAGGACCTGAATAATGACGGCACAATTTTCATGCAAGGCCCCATAATAATACATTATGCATCTTATCGAACGTTCGGTTAGGTTAGGCAATTTCCCAACATCTTAACCACCGCTTAATAATGTACATCAAGGTTAAGGGACTATGAATAGCTCAACAACAGAGCCAACAAAGTGCGGTGAGAAACCATTCTGAAATTATTTGACATTCAAATATGCATGTAAGCTTCATGCAATTATCCCTGACTGACTGTAATAAATATTACGGCAAAAAATATTTGAATAAAACTGCCAGTGCAACTTACTCACAACAGTTGCTTATTGTTTGACTATCGTGCCTGAGGCATGGAGTAATTGTTCTAGTATTATTGTGCATTTGATAGGGGGCAATTACAAAGCCCACAATTGATTTTTCGGCCTTCATTATTCGTTGGTCACAGCTTGGTATCTATGTTCGTTTGAACCCTCGATGATTCCCTCAGGATACCAACGACTGTCATATAAAAAGGCCTGTACGTTGATTGCTACCTAAAATGTCGTAATAGATGTACCCGGCTACTGATACGTCACAGCACTAAAGATGAAACAATATATACATACCAGATGTGGAAGCTAGGTGTGAAGGAGATGTTAGATATTGTGATCGCAAGTTAGCTATAGGAAATGAACATTCTTCTTTCATCATATAAATGCTCATAATATTGCTGTTGCAATGCTTTTGCGTGGTCAATGGTAGCGGAAGCGTCACAACAGAACTCAATGTCGCTGGTCCAATCTGAAAACAACTGAGGGGAAATACCACCCCCAAACCCCAACCCACCATCGTGTCAAATTCAGTGTTGTTATAACTGGCGTTAACATGCAGATAGCTGTCAACCGAAAAAGGCTATAATTACATACTAAGTTATTTTCGTTGTCATATAATATTTTTAAGACAATATATAACAACACATATGTTCACATGATTTATTTATTTAGCAAGGAAGTAGAAAGCATCATAATCATGACAGATTTCAAATCATAATTCCACATATAACACGCATCATTTAAGATTTGTGTCGAACAATTTTCATGTAACACTCAATGACCAAGAAAACGATCGTGGAGCAGTGCAGTCATTCATTATGATCAATGAGGTTTATTTAAGGGGGTAAACAATAATTTAATGTAAAATAGCTAGGCAAATTTTAATTTAATGTAAGAATAGCTAGGCAAATTTTAATTTAATGTAAGAATAGCTTGGCAAATTTTAATTTATGCAAAAAAAAACTGCATGTGTAGTTGCTATATATTGTTTTTTTATGGAAATGCACACCTTGAGCGCATTAGTTGTGATATCAATAAGTCGATTGTATAATGAAAAGATTATAAAAACCAATAATAGTTACTAAATGTGTGTAGTTATATGTTTCTCAGTACCAGAGATCTTTCCTAGACTGATATGTTAGATACCGACGAGATAGAATGTAATTCCAAATAAGAAACAAAAGTAAGATGACATCTGTCATTAACGGCTCCATTCCATCCCATCCGAATGATGTCAGATTGATCTATTGTTTGTGGCCCCGGGCAACCTTCATGGACCAGAAAGCGATGAGTGATTTATAAGGGGAAAATCGCAATATATCTTCGTAAGTTCCATTCAACTTGTCTGATGCCCTTATCAAAAGCCAATCGAGAGAAGGGGCGCATATAGAACAGTATCATCCTTCATCTATTGCCCCCCAGCCACCCAAATAGGGATCGTTGCGCAGCATCATCCTTTATCTATTGCCCCCAGCCACCCAAAAAGGGATCATTGCGCAGCTGCGCGGCAGACATCTTATAAATTATTCGCTTTTATGAGGTTATTCGCATAATTTTGTATCCGAGGATGGCTTGCTCTAGGTTATTTGTTTACTGCTTATATATATATATATATATTTATTTCATTCATAAAAATATCACATATAGTCATTAAAATATGACAGTATAGTAAAGTCAATCAGTCATACAATACAATGTCTATACAATCATTATACATCGTGATAGCCATAATATATAATCTTAATTGATAAGAGAACATAAGATAGAATCGTGTTTTCATAATCAGGTTACTCAGTACAAAGAAGACTAATTATGTTCGCCAGATTGGAACGATCTAATCTGGCGAACATAATTAGTCTTCTTTGCACTGAGTACCGGGTACCGACTGAAATTGTGGTGTCCAACGCCACCAAGGGTTGAAAGGTCTGCTTGGTGGACATCCTTGGGAGCAGCTCTACCAGGAAACTGGTTCGCTCAGATGGTGCTGGTGTATATTTTTATCAGAATCAACATATGACTTAAAGATAACAAAATGAAGTAATAATAACAATTATTGATAATAATAGTAATAGCAACAGGTACCAAAAGCGAATCAAACTTTCTTTTCTATTAACAAGTCTCATTGCCATCTTCCAAAGATGGGAGCCCTGGCCAGCTGGGAGGTCAAGGCCGAGGTCAGGACAGAGGCCAATACACGCCTTTCGAGTCTGCAGCAAGGAGGCCATCCACTGAGGCGCTGCTCAACCCCATCGATATAGTTTTGTAGCTATGTACACCCCTAGCACGGCAACACAATACGCAAACTATTCGACATTCAACCATGCAGCCTCAAGATAACAGTCGTTTCATGTAAATACCCATTACTGCATGCTTCGATCATTGCTGTGACGACGTAAATGTGTTTATTTTACGAGGACCTTTCTCTGTTTGTCAGCTTATGAGGCACATTAAGCCAGGCGATTGTTTTATTGTAAATCATCAAACGTATGTATAATGATGGACTCCTCCGTACACTTAGCCCATCATTTAATTTCAACACGGAATGTACAAGGAATATTCGTCACCCAATTACTTCATTGTAGTGCTGACTGGCCACAGATGCAAACAGAATGAGTTATTATTACTCCTGCAAATGAAGGAAGTCGACGAGGAGGGGTGGGGTACAGCAGGACCATTTTGCATGGCATGCATAATACATGGCTTTTGATATTATGGCATACGTTCTCAGACCCATAATAATTGCAATGGATGTAGATGGTTGTGTTGGTAAGATCTGAGGCGTCGTGGTTAAGAAACTCTCCGTTAACTACCCTTTGTCTCTGAGGTTTAGCGCTCGAACAAAACCACGAACGGGCTGAGATACCTTGTTATAAGCCTGAACATTCGAGGCAGCTGACAAAGAAGTCAGGTGTAAATAAATGATGTGCTACCCGTTCCCTAGATTCACAATTACTAACAATCGATTCGGAGAAAACCGGTGCCCCTCTTTCCACGAACTGAACCACCAGTCCTCCACAATCCCAAACCCATTCCTCTCTCACTACAAGGTAAATACCTCCTGAATGCCAAATAGAGGGGCCATACGCGACAAAGAGTGACAATGATTGATCACCTGGATGTTACGCTATTGTCTGAATAGAGGTGCCATGTGGGAATCGATGATAAGGCTTGTATCATCCTGCACCAAACGATTACCATATGTGATGCCAGTGGTTATGAAAGACAATAGGCAATGTAATATTTATCCATTTCGTGAGCTGAGTTGCTTTATTCTTAACGCCACGTATATAAAATAATCCCAACAAACAGTGTGAATGTGACTATAATCTGTCGAAATAATTGAACAAAAAATTCGATTTAACCTATAACAACTTATTTCGCATTTAGTTCAGCAAATCGTAAAGTGCATTAGGAATGGCTGATACGATACATATTTAGTTATCGTCAGTGGCATTGGCTCTGTAGTAGAATGAATGTTCCTTGGAAGGGTTTTGTACTCTCAAAAACACATGGGCACACGTCATTTGCTCCGTGACCCACGGTGTTCTGTAATCATTAATATTTGTTGCCTTGTACGTTAAAAAACCCATGCAATTTATCTCGGGAAATGTTTGCTCTAACTTTGTAGCACTTTTATGGAATAAGTTTATTTACAATAGATTTACTATATTTACAATAGATGTAGTATATTTACATTAGATTTAGTATATTTACAATAGATTTTGTATATTTACAATAGATGTAGTATATTTGCAATAGATGTAGTATATTTACATTAGATGTAGTATATTTACAATAAATGTAGTATATTTACAATAAATGTAGTATATTTAAAATAGGTATAGTAAAAGTTCCCTAACATTTCCTCATGAGAGTAGAATTTGTTCTCATCGAACTTGTTACACTTGGTTATCGGAATGGGTCTGGGTAAATGTGTAAAGTAAATGAGGAACAATTCTAAAGATCGCTACAAATTGTTTCTTGGCACTTACCAAAGTATCATTTTATGTGGCAGCTCTTCTGACAGACACTAAGGCCATGGTATAAATGTGATCATATGACTAGTTATGGGGCTGATGTGTAATGATTAAACTTTGCTGGTCCCAATGTTTGGTCAACACAGTAAGCCATGGACTGTGGAATGTCTTGACTGCTCCTTTTGAACTATAATTCATTAGTAAATTCTTTGTGGCAAATGGCGCATCCTCGAACACAATTGTGAAATTCATAACAGCTGTTGCTGCATCATAATATGACACACCCAACGGAGGAAGGTAGAGCTGCGCAGTACTCATTTGATGCAACCTTTCAAAAATGTTCATGCGTTGGTTCAATGAGGATATACATGGAGTTAGGACAAGCTTGAGCTAACACAGCGGAAGAAACGACCTACGTTTGTCCCGTGCAATTGATGAGTTAACACGAGGACATTCGTGTTGTCGAAATAATTACGGCAGTGATCGAATGAAGGGAGACATCTATATGGCATAAGCTGAAACCTTTAAATGACAGCATAGTCTGGTGTTTAATAATTTGCCCATTTCAACGTCATCACAGTCTTTAAGCTGACGTGTTGAGAGGAATCATTGAACACCGTTTTGATAAGATCAACGTGTATTGTAATTTCATTATTGATGCTATTGATGCGATGTGCGACGCGCTTGTCACAATGTGTCGATGATGCGTCATAAAATTGCCATGGTAGGTGGGGTGATTCGAGTGGAGCTGTATAAGTGCTGTTTCCCTAAAAGTATACATTCATAAACTAAACCCCAACAGTTGTGATTGTAATGCGAAACAGTAGCTATCATGTCCCACAAACTAGTATCCTCTCTCTGAGCCCATGCCATGCCGGAAACCATCTGTTCACTTAGAGGGATATTTTTATGTGAAAGAACGTAAATTGAGTGGCTGGTCTCTGCTATGTGAAAAAATTCCATTTCATGGGTTGTCAAAGCTCATTGTGCTATTGTCAAACCTATGCTTTTATTAATGACTTATGCAAAGAGTGCGGAGGTCGATTCTTCGATATCGAGACCGTCTGATCTCAATTCGTGCGTTGCCTAAATTGAACCCAGACAGCCATCCGATGGTTACAGAGGCGGTAATCAGGGAGACACCGCTTGATGCCCCGATCAATTCCGCACTATACATATGAGTGCCATTTACAACATCGACCAAGCTGTCAAACCTATCTTATTTCTTATGGGTTATACAAAGAGTATGGAATTCTAAAGAAGGACAATTTGTCATTTATGTGAAGAATCCGCATTTAACATCATCACTATTGCTCATGCTCCTCTCTCCTGATTCAAAATAAAATTTTGAATATCGATTCGCCTTTATCTCAACGTATTTGTGAGTGCTCTTTATAACACATAATAAATGGTCGCGAGTTAACTACTCAAGGACAGATAATGACAATCTAGAATGTGGACAGCCCAAGAGAGCGAACAGCCGAATGAAGAGTGAGGACAGGCAGCCACAGAGTGCGGACAGTGGAGCAGAGTGTAGACAGGCAGCCACAGAATGCAGGCAGGAAGCCACAGAGGGCAGATAGGCAGCCATAGAGTGTGGACAAGACGCCATGCAATGTGGGCAGGCAGCGATAGTGCTGACAGGCAGTCGTACAGAGTGGCCAGGCAGCCAAAGATTGTAGACAGGCAGTTGCAGTCAATTGTTCAGGAACGAAAAAAAAAAAAGTAAGTGAGAGTGCTGTCAAGGTTTGAATAACTCAAAATGTGTTGTACTCTTCCAAGCTTTATTCCATTTGCTGCCATCCGCCTCGTTTACGTCGCCAGAAGCAAATGCAACCATCATAGAAGGTGGTTAGGACTGTAACTTCAAGAGTAAATGTCACCATGCTGTCCCCACTGTATCACATGAAGGATGTGTCTCAAAGCTTACAACAAATCGAGCGTCATATCGTTAACATAAAATAAATGTTAATAATACGAAATATACTAATACATACACCAGAGAAAATAAGTTTTTTCAAAAGATATGATATGTGACTGACGTAATTTCCTTGGTAACCATCCCTTCGGAGGTCTTATCACTAACGTGGCTCATAAAATTGTGATACACATAACATTACAACCGCAGAGTATGTCAGCACATATTGTATTATGGAGAAGTGAAAGGTTCTCAGTAAATGTTATTTTACAAAAACTGTCACAATACCAATCTGCAACAACTGATTGTCGTGCTATGCCATGATGTATGTTCACATTTTATGTTTTATCAAATTTGTGACAACAATAATTACAGCTGTTTGGGGATAATTTTAATTGCACTGATGCTGTTCCTTGTCAATGGTATGAATCGATGAAGGAGGGATTTCTTACTATCTCAGATGCAAACAAATGAAACCAAATATATTCGAAAATACTGCCATTAGTCGTGCGAGAGATGCTTCTGAATAACCTTGGTGAATTATTACATATGTGGCAGCCGTCAATGCAATCCAAAAGCAAGAATAACTGTACAATAATGCTGTCTGTCAATGTTTGGTGTATAAAAACCTATTAGGATGGAGGGTTATTATCATTCTTAAACAACATACGCATCCATAAAATAATGCAAACGCGATAGGATCATTTTCACAAGCACCAAAATGGCCGTCCCAAACCATTAATTCACAGATCATAAAGCAAGCTACTCTGAATGCCTTCCAAGGTTTTATAGTACTGGTTGCATTCATATGCCTCAGGGTGTAAATGCATAGATTGTGTTTGCACCGATAAATCGTGAATTCGTGCAGAATTCTGTTTCGCCCCATTTGTTATTGATTCAATTTTTAATGTAAATAGGTTTGGTGCCTGGCATTTTGTACTTTTTTCCTTTGTTAATAATGCCATCGTGCAGCCAGCCTATTCAGCTCACAGACAAATATGGCGTTAAGTGCAACTAATATCAATAAACATGCACAGATGGATTCATAGTAAATTCTATGACCCTTCCCGCTCTGCCGGTATGCCCATTAATCTACATAGTTCCACCTGCGATATCAAAACGGGCCATATGATTGTACGTCAATTAGAATGAATTGTTACTTCAGTGTTTGTAGGTGGGCCTCTTTTACATTGGCTATCACTTCTGGCAAATACATGGAACTATCTAAATGGCATGACACAAGCCATGTTTGCAATCATATAATTATTTCCGAATTGCCATGGGGACGATAAGTAGTTATTACCCACAAAGCATCACAAACGGACAAGCTCAACCTTGCCAAAGTAACAACACGAGCAACATGTTTCTACCTACAATTGTTAAATTACCTCATACAGCACGATTCTGCCTCTCTGTCGCCTTTTTATATCATATCATCAATGCCATCGAAATATTAATTAGTCATTAAATATATAGCTTCTGTGATAAATACTCATTGGAACATGCATATCAAACATCTAGTATTTATGACGACCTTTAGCGACCAATAAACCCATTTTCATGAATAATTCGGAGAACCTTGGGGTAGCAAGAAGAGAGAGTTGTGCGCATAATAGTCTCCCATCGACATGAACTAGCCTTTATTCCCAGCACCTTTGGGGAGCGGGCAATACAGGTGCGATGCGAGAGATGGCGCTGGAGGTTCACATTTATGACAAGATGAGTCGTACGGACCCGAATGGAGGGATAGGATGCGGGAATGAGGTAGTGAAAGGAGAGGTTATTAATTTGTGAGACAAAGATGATAAAGGGTGAAAGATAAGGTGAATATGTTATATGTGAGAGTGAGGATGGCTTTGGTGAAATGACATTAATGAGACTTTTTGATACATTGGTAATACTTTACTTGGTCAGTTCAACATGTGGTAAATGGCATAAATATTGCTGTTTGCAGGATTTTGTTCTGCAGCAACATAACGATTTGACGTGCTGCAGCTATATTCATTTGTATAGAGCAACTGTTCATAAAGCACATAATTAAGCAAGGCCATCCTAACCCTTCCAGCATATCATTGACATCTATCTCGCAGAGAGCCCGATCCGAATGCCTACTGTACCAATGCTATTGAATTCACTACTGGTTTATGACGCGTGGTATGTGTCGTAAATCACTAAGTGGTCGCGTTACCTTGGCGTTTCATGGGCTCGTCTTCATTAGTTATCTTGATTATAGTCGTAAATGATGACACAGACTACCGATTTGAGCCATATCATCGCAGATCATACAGTCACTGACATTAAAGTATGCTACATTTTCGTCAGTATGATATACAATTAATGACCCTCGCTGAGAGTGTGTATTTTGTGTTGACAACGATAAATCATTCGTTACGTTTCTGTCAATTTCTATTTGGTGTATATTTGAGACACAGCATAACATTGCATGGCAATGTTTGTATGAATATATTAAGTAATATGTTTCTACATGAAACGTTCCTAGCACAAAAGCAGATTTTCTCCTTCTTCAACAATGCGTCCTAAGTCAATCTGAGGTCATCAATCAACGATAATTCTTTTCTGTTTGCACCGTTATATTCGAAAATACTGCCATTAGTCGTGCGAGAGATGCTTTCTGAATAACATGGATATTGAACAATTCCGCTAACAATGCGCAGCAATAAGAGCTGATCTGCTCTGAGTGATTGAATGTCGCAATTACAGTATCAGTTGTGCTGTTGGTAGAAACAACTGCTTTATATACACTACCTGGTGGATATTGCAGTTATCGTACCCTTAGGCTTCAATGCAGCGCTAAGATTAATGCACTCATTGTTTAATGTGTGCCCTAGAAATGAATATATTGCATGTGATGATCAATAATTTATAGGGAAACATGTTGCAATGTGGTCTGTCTGGTAGCGGATGTTGTGAGAAATAATATAAGATGTTATACACACGTCTCTGGTAAGCGCCCCGCTATTTACGATAGGAATAATTAACCATGGGCAACATAATTACTTTGGCATATTATTTTGAGCATCCCGAATGACGTATGGCACGTAAAGCCACCTTATCGAACCTTTCCACTCAGATTCTTTTATTTAGGGACATAGAAAGTGATATCTCAATTCTAATTCATTGTTCGTCAACACGACAAACAACACCTGTAGCACTCAGATGATAACTTACAATTAAGTAAATGGAATGTTGGCCCAGGTCGGTGGAATAAACAATCAGGGTACGCGAGTTTGATAGATGATTTCCCACTTGCATTGGACATAATGTACATGCGATAAAGTTATAGGCAAATATATTTGATCGATGTAAACAAAAATTGTCGAGTGGGGACACAATACGACGAAAACATCCGCGAAGTACTATTATCACATTATGGTTGAAATATGTCATCATCAGAGTACATGTATAAACTTCATTAGACGTACACGCCCTCAATGGGACTGCTTGCCACATGCGATATATGTAAATGTATTTATATGTACACATCGACTGACCTTAAAGTCACGTTATGCGAACGTCATAACTAAGTATGATGCAAATGGACGCGCATGCAAACCCAACGAGTGATGATTACATTTATTGCACCTTCGTGTATTGCCTAATAATATGCTACTGAGAGGCTCCTCAAATGGGCGTGGTCAATATTCTGCGTGCATAATTATCAGCTTAGTGATCGACTCACACACGCACGCATCATACACACACCTAGCAACATTGTATAAAGTTTATCACATATTTTCATATAGAATACTTTCTGTATGGTGAATGCATCACCCCGAGTCTACGCTTTGTTCGCCCTCGCATGTAGGGTTATACATCCTTGTGTCATGGACGCCTTGCCCATGGATTGCCCATTGTGTCAATTCTGCAGCCTCGTTGGCGTATCTGACGATCTACCGCGTCATTTTCTCAAATCAGATCACGGAGTCTGCCAAACTATTCCTTATATATGTAAACCGGCAAACGATTGCAACGAGTGCGTAGCTTACTCCGATATCGCACTGTATGCCAACCAAACTATTGCCACTTTACTCCTGCTTGTAGATGTCATAGAGCGGTATTGAATCAACCAATCTACCACTACTGTAGTACACTGTCGTTATATAACGCGGCAGATTTTAGAGAATGTTTAAGAATAGAATCAGCTAATGTACCATATTGATGGGTGGTGAACGGTAAGCGAAAAAGACAGTAACAAACTCCCTGTCATGGCATGTTTTGCATTGATGCATGAGGCCATGCAACTCGTTCGGGATATAGTAAACGCGGTAAAGGTTATTCAATACTTTTGGTGAGATGGGAAGATGGTTGGATGGCAGAAAGTATTTTATATGAGCAAAGAGACCTGCATTGGTAAACATGGCGGTGTTGGGGAAGAAAAACTGTTGATATTGAAGTCGCATAGAGATATTTAATGCTTCATTGCTTTGAATAGTTCGACACGGGTAGCTTATTTGATAAATGCTGTAAATATAGAACTGCTGGTTGAAGAGCCAAATGGGATGTAATTACTGATACTAGGTGTCTAATTAAGTCAGACGCGTGCAGTCAATTGTAAAGACAACAACTGCAAACTATAATTTATCTACAGTTACTGATATAATATTAAATAAGTCGTTTTGACTCGGTTTTGAGTGTTATGTGACTAGAAATTAGCAATATCACATCGTGCTTTACTATCTATCAGTCGTATAGAGAAGGAAAATTTCTTAATCCTGGATGCTAATGCATCACACAGAATTAAATATATTCCATAATATAAATCTCTATTTCACCACAGGTAACTTTCCTGTTATCATTTGACCTTTGCCTCCATCCCATGCCAGACGCCGTTATAATACTTGATTATACGACAAATTCCCGTCCAGCTATAAGTTTGTGTATCTTGTCCACTAGCTGTCATGTTGTGTGACAGCTGTCTGTAATCATATCGTGTAGCAGTATTATAGGAACAAAGAAGAATGGCAAATGTTGTTCGCGAGTTCACGGACAAAGACAATGAGGTTTAATTGTGACAAGGGGCATTTCATGCATGAATGTTAGCCGTCCTTTGCTCCGCATGATTTGTAGTGTCAGACGTAGGGTTAAGTCGCTACAAATACATAGTGGCGCTGATCTACTAATTTTCTGGCTTTTCACTAACAAAATAATTCTATTCCAACAGTTGACGTGCGCGCAATTAATGTGATGGCAAATAGCTGCACTTCTGTGCTTATTTGGATTAATATATTTACGTCAAAATCATGCTGACCTTATCTTTACATCACTAGAATTAATGATAACATGGTGTCATTGTTGATATTGCTTAAGGTAACCATTGTTGGGAGGTTGGGAGGAGGTCGCTTATGGACTGATATTCTCTGTCTCACTATTCGCAACAATAATGTAGCAAAGGTGTCTCACTATGAGACACAAACTCAACGTTGCCAGGTATATGATTCTGGAGATTTGCATGTCAAATCTCTGCTTTGGTACTGTATGGTTAAGAGCTTCTAAAAAGCATATAACGACACGATGCATAACAAGCTCAACGTCTATAAGTATATTAATCCACCCAAGATATTGCGTGGCACATTGTTTTGCTATCCTGAACGATGCATGACATGCCAAACCTCCCTTATTTCATCCCTCCTCTCAGCATTGTTTTTCTTACTTTATGAGCCCAGGAACCGATACAAACCTATCAGAAGTCATGAATGGCGCAATGTTTCTGTCATTTCAATCGATGCGTGGCATGCTAAGCCACATTATCGCTCCTGTTCGCTTCGATTTCACCAGTCTATTAGCATATTGCATGATTCCTCATTCAATGGAAGCCCATCAGCTCGAAAAAAATACCCTGCGGCCGTCAGCTGATAAGATCATTCCCCCTCAGTGTTAACATTATGTAAATGGAATGCTAGCCTACGCGTATGCAGAAATCAATCAACACATTTCACACTCAATAGCTTATGCCATCGCTCGTAATGTGGAAACAATTGGCAGTGGCAGTAACCAATACAAACCAATCAGGTATGTGTCTGCTCCTAGAAAAGCAGTTGCAATGGATGTGAAAACGTAATACATGTGTTGGATGTTTACTTCGTGCTTTACGTTTGCCTCAGCATTTTGTGCGGGTTGCAGCTTTAATATACAGTACGAATAGACCTTATATATACTCAATAGCTTATGCCATCGCTCGTAATGTGGAAACAATTGGCAGTGGCAGTTACCAATACAAACGAGCCACGTACGTGTCTGTTCCTGGAAAAACAGTCGCAACGGATGTAAAATGAGTTCCAATTATACACGATAATAACACAAATATACATATGAAGAATAATTTTTCACATAAATGAATGTTTATTAACAAGTTGAGTAAGTTTACGTGTGAGATTTGTTCAAAGGCGATTTAATCCGGCCACACACACACACACACACACACACACACACACACACACACACACACACACACACACACACACACACACACACACACACACACACACACACACACACACACACACACACACGCACACACACACACGCACACATTGCGCAGAGTCATAGTAGTCAAAGTCCCCTAGCCACTTGGATGCGGGCCCTGTTTACATGTTAATGAAATTCAATAACTTTTAAAAATTTGTGTTATTATCGTGTATAATTGGAACTCATGTATCCTTCACGCCGCATTCGGTTACCATCATCGTGCTAAGAATGATAAATCAAACATTATTGGCCATTGGTATCACATAACCTACAGTATTTGTCGTGTCCAACACTGACGTGATTAAGACATCGCGTTTGCAAGCCGGACGAAAAATTATGCGATATCCCCCACCTGCTCGCATATAACCCTGTCGCTCAACAACCGGCGCTATCTTCCACGATAGCAGGCTTCAGACCGTCTACGCGTCCATCGGCACACCTGTCGCGTCCAGTCTTCTAACTGAGTCTGAAACAACAAATAATCTCTGAACCTCCCTTGACCCAATCAAACAAAGCGTCGTCTATTTTTCCAGCCCCATCCACGAGCTCCTAAATATTTACCCCCACAGCAGCAACAAATATCTGGGGTCGTATTCACCAACCGGCTTGAATCTAAGTTCTGTCTAAAAGCGCTGAGCCGTCGGTATTCTGACTCAAAACGTGCTCAAAACTGAGCTACCTTCGACGACGACTTAAAATTTAATAATAACTGAAATATGGCCGACACAGTTAACATCTACGTGCCACCGCTGTTTTTTGTCTGTTATTATTGATTGATAATGAGATAAAGTGACACGCTTTTCCGTTTACAGTTTTGATTTCAGCAATGCTTATGCAATCGGCCGAAGGAAACTGCACTTTGTCTGCGAATCGGGGTATTTTGCTGGCAAAACTGAAGCGCAGTAGACACGGCTCGGCAGGTGTTAGAATTTCGCGCCTCAGCTAGATTCCGGGGTGATGGGATAATACTGTGACTTCCCGATGAGCGATACGCAATCAGATTAGCGGCTGGCAAGCAAATGACTCTTGGGAAAACCTTCGTTATAAGACTTGCAAGGTGTGCGTGATATTAAGAACCTCCGTAGTGTTGCCATGCTAGAGCAGCAGTGCTCTGTGAGGGACCTTCTCAAATGAAGTTGTTTATAGGTGATATATCGACACGGTTGCAGTTATCGCACGGCAAACTGTGCGTTTGAGACGATATGGGAAAAAGACCGAGCTTTTTCTCGAGCTCTGATTGGCTGAGAGTAGGGTGCCATGCGATAAGATGACTTAATCATCTTCATTTGAATATGAACAATACATGATAAACTATATTTAATTTCTGAAATCAATCTGATGATAATTGGAGTTTAATGCATGATCAAATTTTAAGAAATTTCTACAGCCACGCCCATTATGAGTAATATAATTAAGATAAAAGTTTGACTATCAATCATTCAATTAACACAGGGAATAGTCGGGTCTTGGATCATCTGCCTATTAAATACTCACCTATAAACCACATCGACCACTGCCAACCACGCCTCATTTTTGGACTGTTTTATCAAGGCTCCCTAAAAACTCTGATTCGAAAATTTCCCTCAATAACCCCGATTCGATTTTCAATGTCCTCCTTCAAGCTTGTTTCCGCGAACCCCGCCCAATTCACGTTTCCTTTCCTATAACGCGCGAGTCAATTATTGATTACAAAACTCTGATACGCTGATTAAACTGGACTTCCTAGTAGCAAACGACTAATTATTACAAGGAAGGGGTTGGGCAGTAATACGCCGGTAAACAGGTAGAACCTGAGTTGGACTCCGAAAGAAGAGCTAAACCACTCATTATCTCAGCAGAGCGATCTGAATATAATTTTTAATTCAACAAACAATTATAGATAATCTAAAACGTTTAATCAATATATTTTGCTTTGAAATTGATTAACTTATAATTGATGATTTCGTAGTATTGGCTTGTTTTTCATTGATTATCATCCATCGCCAAGATAATCAACAAAGTCAAGCTCGAATTCTCTTTGTGTTGACCAGGAATAATCCTTTATATCCATCCATTCACAAACAGGCTGATGTAAATCGCCTTATTGAAATTGTCAAGCTCTATTCGACATCCACGACCTTCATTTGCTTACAAACCCGCGCAAAATTGATTCTTGCAGACAGCCAAAAAGTTGCACGCGCGACTGAACTAAGTCCAACGATTTTTGGTTAATACCAACTTAGTAACGGCTAAGCTGAGTGATCGTAACGGCGACACAACGATGAGTCGTGACTTAAGCTCAGCGCGGCTGGTGAATACGCACCCTGATGTATTTACTGTAGTGAGTAACAAAAGTCTGCATCATTTCTCCCTTCCATTGATATGGTTAAAATTCTCGTCATTGGTCACAGAAGTTTACTATAAATGATCGTAGGAGACGAGTAATTTAATCCCGACAAGCAATACCCCATGATTCCCCGACAGTTATAGCTTTACTTACTAGGTACTTAAGTAAGTTAACTTGCCCCCTGATGGGGTGAAGATGTTTATTTGTTTCGTGAAAGTTCTCACCTTAATCTGGTTTCCCTTCGCGTTAGGGTGTTGTTCGCAATCGAAATAGATTTCAAAAGTTAAGTTGTAATCAGCACGAAAGCTGTTCCTGCAACTGGTGAGGGCGGAATGGTTTTTAGCTCTGCTCGTCAGCAGAGCTTATCATATACCTTTGCTCTGGCATCCGTCCGTCTGTTTGGTGGTACGTTTTGTTATTGAGCAAGCTGGCTGCCCCTAATTACATGTGGACCCCTCTCGGGACAATTGCTGCTTGCAGTCTATCTATCTACCCATTATGGCTTTTGACCCCTAAGCTATTATTGAAGCTGGAATTTCCATGTGGAATGTTTGATATCCTCATCATTAACTTGGTAAAATGATATCCCAGGGTAATACTCTATGCCTCGTATTCTGAGTGATTGTTGCCTTAATAGTTATGGTGTATATAAAATGCTCCACTTAATTTCGTAATAAGATACAAGATAGAGAGAAGAGATGAGTTTATTTTCCGATACGGGTCATTGGGATGATTCAGTATAAAGTGTTGGAAAGTTTAAGATATTTGAAGCATGCCGACGGTTAAACCTGTACACGCAATGGTGGGCAATCGATTTTAGACTACAAGAGGCCCATAAGTGGAAAACTAGTTCAGTTAATCATCAGTGAAGCTTCAAATACGTGTCGTACTTAGGCAGTTAGATTCGTCTCCCCTAAGACACTAGCGCAACAGGAACACTTAAGGTCGAGGGCCGTTGCCTAGGTATCGAATCGATAGTGATGGGGTAATAAGCCGATTATACGGTGTCTTTAAATTGACTCGGATATTAGTGATAATTTAAAAGTTATCCGAGTTTTGAAGGGCTGTCCTGTTTTGATGGGTCAAAATTGCCATTTAACACTTGAACATCAAAATTTGGTCAAAATTCATTCGGAGCATATACTTCCACTCTTCTATCTTTTTGCGTAATTTATGTAGCAATTGTATGGAGAACAAATAATACGACCCTTGTTCGCGAAAATGCAACTTATCGCCATTTTCGTTGGTAACTTAGTTATCGACTAATTAGAAAAATGAAAATTGTATCAAACGAAATTACTACTCATTTTTCGCAAAATTTCAGACGTGCATGGTGCATCACACCATCGTTTGTGTTTATTTATACCAGACAGCCAAACCGCCCAGAATAGCTTAGTCAAAACGGATCGGTGTGACATGTGCCCACCATACTACAAAGGAAATGTTAGATAACAGTACCCGCTGCCTAGGTGCCTTCAGTTTCGTATTACTGATGCTAAATAAGAGTTGCGAAATTAATGCCATTCAGATATGTTGATGCTATAAGTTATTGATATGAAATTCTATATGAGATAAAAACTTTCATGTTATCATTGTCTTATTATTACATCGATTACTTCTATGAGGCAATTTGCACACAGATTGTCACACCTTGCAGTCGAACCCATAGCCTATAGATCGAAAGGCGAGGCAGTAAACTACCCCGCCACTGGGCCCTACCAATAAACTCTGGGACGATACTTGCTGCGGCCGTATACGAGAGGTAAAAGGTAATCACTCGGCCGTCACAGAGCATGCCAGGAGTAACTGACAAACTCGGCCTTATTACAACGTTCACAGGGACAAATTTATCACTAACCACCTGCAATTTGTAACCATCCGATCTGGTTTTTCACCGGACATTTAACAAAATAGCATAGTTTTTATGATATGTACTATATAAACACTCCACAATACACCTCGTGATTTTAAACCGGAGGTCTAAGTAACCCCGACTGATCTATTTCAACGTCTCCATTTGTTATATACTTATAGTGATGTACAGTGCATGTGGTTTTTTCCCGCTACTTCGTCATATTCGACACGCCCCAGGGTTTGTACCCTGAATCATCTGATGTTAATCAGCTGACATTGTTTCACAACGAATGTTTCTGACTTGAATTTCAATGGGAAAACTGAAAATCGGACATTTTGTTTTGAGAGCCATGACAGTCCATGTCTATTGCTAATATGATGCAAGCATTACATAACGCCAATGTATGAAACGTTCATTTAAAGATACACTCAGACCTAGGGATAAAGACCTTGTTGAACAATCGAGAGATAAAGAGTCATGGACTACACAATATTTTTAGCCCAGAGAGATAGCGACTTCTCGGGTGTGACTGGTTCATCATTTCCATTAGTCCTGCTGATTGGGAAGTGTCTCAAATGAAAACAAACCATAATCGTTAGGTATAACATTGTTCCACCCGCTGCCAACAGCCAGCTACATGCGAGCACAACAGTGCCAAAATGGGCCTCGACGAAACGGATCTGGCTGACCGAATGCATTGCAATTGTATGTAGCCAAAAAAGCACAGTTGCCATAGTTACAACCTTAACCCCCCCCAGGATTCAACGTCGGTCCCGTAGATGTAGCCTGGGATATTCGTCACAATTCAAGACTTTGCCAAGGTCTAACTTATTATTGTGGTCTCCACTTATCGGCAACACCTAGTTGCCATTGTAGCCTTTGTATGTTGTAAAATCGTCGCTTGGATGTAGCCTAATAGCTCGCTGGCAATGTTCTCAATTAATTCAGTTACCTGCATAATTAATTACGCCGCTTGGCGCTTGTTAACTTTGCAATTACCACAAATACAACTAGAGTGAACTCGGTAGAAACCATACCTCCACCAAGCTGAGCAGAGTCTTACAATGGTACAAATATGATGAGCCACAAGACTTGGAGAATGCATTGTTACTTTTAAATAGAATAAGCCAAAACATATTACGGTGCAACCATTATTGTCTCACCACACTTATATCTTGCTGCGTTAGCAACGGGAAGTGACATAATCAATTATGCAATATGCACACTTGGTTTACTATGCTATCAAAGCAAAGCGACACAATATGGGTTGACTTAACTATCCAAGCTAGGACACTCGGAGTGTGCAATGTTATCCAAGATAGACCACACTGGTTTTGTTTAACTAACCAAGCAAGTACATGCTGCAGGTTAACTGTGCTATTCAAACCCGGATATTCATATGCTATCTAATTGTAGGCACTGTCGTTTCGTGGTCTGTAGTGTGGAGATGCACACGATACGCACTTGCGAAAATTAAGACTCGAACTCCAGCAGTAGGATTTATAATAACTTGAACTTTATTAGCTGACTTCAACTTTCGAATTTTGCATGTAACCCAGCCTTAATTTCAGAGAGAGATGTGTTGAGCTCGGAGGCCAGGAGAGAACTGATATCAAAATGTAAAGGGCTTCCCTCAACGACATTGGCACGCCATCCCAATTCTCATTGGACGTGCAGTAGCCAGGTCAGTGAGGGTTGGGGCCTTCGGGCGTTGCCGGGGCAGGATGGTCATGTGGCTCTGGAATATGGGGTATATATGAGGAGAGGGGGGAAGTGGCAGGTGACATGTAGATTACTCATGGATCTGGGAAGCTGGGGCTTATAATTAATATTCCCTGTACGGGGTTACTCCATCCACTGATGACTGAGAGGGTACGTTATGATGATGGGGAGGTTTGTTATCAATTTGACACTCAGCAGGCAGACTGTGGGTTTACAATGCTATCCAAGATACGACTCTGGTTCTAATATGCTGTCCAAGCTAGGACACACTGGTCTTTCCATTGATATCCAAGCTGGGGGACACACTTTGAGATACTATGCTGTCCTAAATGGGACACTGTTTACTATTCGATCCAAGCTTTGACACACTTTGTGGGTTTACTTTGCCATCCAAGGTAGGATGCATTCTTGGTTTATTATGCTATCCAAGCTAGGACACACACTGTGGGCTAACTATGCTCTCCAAGCTTGGACATAGACTATAGGTTTGCAGTGCTATCAAGGCTAAGACACTGCTTACTATTATATATAACCTTACTATGAGGCTATAACCCGGGGGGGGGGGGGGGGGGGCACTTGACCTTATTCTGGATAGGGATGTGCCGCGGGACCTCGAAAACCCGTACTCGTCGTACAAGGTCAAAATGGCCAAAAGCAAAGTAAAGGCCAGGATGCAAACTTTATTTAATATGATAATCAACACAAATGATATAGCACATGAAGGAAATTACTCTCACTCAGGGCTAAAAGAATGATGTAGACAACATTAGGCCATCTGAGAATTTGGTATAGTACGTTTATATTACGTTAAATTTTATGTGCCACTAATCAATCTAAAGTTGCAATGGTTTTTATTGCTGAAGAGAAAGCCATCAGTGTTGATGGTAAGATGCCAAGTGAAAAGAACACATTGAAAATACATAGATGTAGTGATCTGCCAGCATAACAAATAATTTTTTTATTCTTTATTGGGCATACTTAGAGCGAAAAACACATCCTGTGCATGTGTTTCATTCTGTAGATCTGTTTGCACCTATCACAAGCTCTGAAGAGCTCAAATCAGATGAGCTGAATGGTGACAATCCAAACCATGAGGGTTATTGAAGATATATACGATAATATAATAATCCCCCAACATATATTCTTGTCTGATGGAATGTGTATAGGCGCATGCAAATCAATAATCAATCTATAATTAATTTCTTTCATGAACTCATGATAAAAACATGTGATGATCTCGTCACTTTCAATATTCTTAAATGCCAAATTTTTATTGCAGTCTGTACTATTCCTCATATTTATTGATATTTTATTTGTCTTAATCATAACTTTATGTCAAAATCCATGATGTGATTTATTCAGACGAAATGATAAAGAATGGCAATGGTTAGTGATATTTGATTCAATAGGTATTGTATGATGTCATGGGTTGGTTTCTAGACCAATATTTCATTTCATATCTTTGTTATAATGATGAATGGAAATATATTTTCGTTTTATGTATTTTTTAATTTATTTTCTACATTAATGGAATAACGAATGAATATTATGTCAATGTTTTAGACTGTTTGATCACTACATTGTAATTCAAAGGTCTTCACCTAAGGTGGTTTCATTGTTTGTAAAAATCTCATACACCAAGACAGTCTCATAATTTGAACTAATTTGAATTAATGCATAAAATTTTGGCAGCCATTCCAAACCATTTAATATGAATTCATAACTTAATGATTACTGACTCATTTGAGTACTTAAGTACACCTCCTAGCTTGAAATATGTATCATCAAGGCAAATCCGAAAGCTCTAGAAAGGTCATCATCAAATACTTATTTTACTTCTTATGTAATTACTGAGGCATATCAATACAAACAAAAATAAAATTCTAGATCACTGACTCAAGTCAAATATGCCCCTTAGATATCATTCACATATAACATTGATCATTCGGTTCAACAAGATTATTGTATATGCATTGGTCCATTGTATGCTGATTTCTTTTGTTGAGTACTCCGCTGGTTATCGCATCTTTTACACCGTAATTAAATCACACATAAACCTTCCAAACCATGATGGCGGGAGTGTCTTTTACGGTTGCGTTTCTCACCGTATCATAACACTGGCCGGGTGGTTAAGCCCATTAGCGCAAAGGTTAATCAGTAGTCGTGTTGATGATATATGATTTAGCTATGATGGCTAAGATCCCTAATTGTTTGCCAAATATTCCGTGACGATTTTATACGGTTAAGACCTTATGTTGCGAGTCACTCAAACGTCGCGACAACAACTTTATTAGAACTCACGCCTTGCCGCTCTTACGATGCTTCCCACTGGTACAACCCATCATTTGCTTAGATGACAAACGATCAATATTAAGTGTGTAAACCTGATGAGTATTCTGACTTCGTCTGTATGATGTCTTCTACAGCAGAGTTTCATTTGTGACCTGATCATCTTGTCGAGGAAGATGAATATTTATAGTATGCTACTTCCATTCTTCTGTTCCCCTTTTACCCTTAAATCAGTTCGACGAGCCTACAATTTTGCATTTAAATGTATTATTCCCTTAAAAATATAGTATAACTGTGTACACATGTCAATAATGATTACGCTATTACCTGTCTACAGGTTCCCATCCTTCCGGAAACATTTTCGATGCAGTAGCTCCACTCCACCTAAGATCCTGACGAGCACAAACTACTCACATAGAAGACTCAAAACTGGTATAAACATAACATTAATCTTGGGAACAATTGCTTCCCCAGAGATCAGATAACTGTCAGGTGATACCGGGAGTGAATGAGACTCTGATAATCTTAGTGTCTATCGAACCATGTCTCGCCTGCCAAGATATTTGTTGACATGGTTTATAATTACGATGATATGTGGCCTGTGTATTGCATTGCTTGCCTATGTCACTCTGTCTGAAACCGTGATGGAGTCGCCAGTACCAAAACATAAGGAGCAAGTCAACTGCAGCCATTCTATTCTTAGATCTTTTACAAAACGTGCCATTCATTCCCAGAATCTGGCGTTGGTTGAGCGACCCGAAGAAGAAAAATAAAATGTTTGCACCGTCGATGTGCGAGCTTCGTAATTGTGATGTCTTCGGCATGTTCAGGACGGAGGGTATAACAAATGTTCTGTTTTTGGGCGACTCACAAGGCAGGCACAGCTTCTTTGCCTTGAGAAAATATATTTTAAGTTCATATGATGTGAGTTGCACTCCTGTACTCATCATTAATAGAAGTAATTTATTTTCACAAGAGGGCTTTGAAATACTGAATCCTGATGCTAAGAGTGGCCGTTTCAATTGGCGATCCATAGTCGTCTGCAACCATCTCCGTTATAACTTCACAGTCAAGATGCAATACATTCTTGTAGATTTATGGGACGAAGCTGTCATCGTATCCGGTTACCGCGATATGCCAACATTCCAATTTTCCTTCGCTGAATTTATCTTCAAATACTATCTCCACAACAACTACCCGGAATTGGTTGTCGTCTTCCCGCTGTTCAACCACATAAATAGTCATATTAACATTACAAAATCCGACTTCCTTGGCCACTTCATGCCACTACGAAATTTGCTTCAATCAGAATTGCCCCGAACAACCTGGGTGCAGTGGTTGACAAATCCTATGGAATTTAAAAGACCCAGGAAAAGAGCTTCCAGCAAATATAATGGGTACCTAGCCGGGGAAGTCGTGATTCTATTTTCACAATGAATGTTCGACGCCATGGCTGACCTTTTGGTCGAACCGGATTCTAATCACCTTGGATTTTTTAATGTTGCTAACATGACGAAGCCGTGATGGATTACATTTAAATGGCCTGTGGTATGAGCAATGGATGGCATACATGCTTGAGACAATGTGCCACGGTCTATACCAATGAACCTCAAAGTGCACAGGCCATATCACCCAATGTATCACTCTTGTATTTGTTAAAAAAGGTAATTCTCACATATGGGACCAAGAGAAAAAGGGTAGCAATTCGATGTTGCTAGGAATTGTGATTGACAGAATAAAACAGATAATACAACGTGATAGTACTTAGCGCAAAATATAACTAATAAGGGGCTGACGTGAGTGGTTTGAGTGAAGAAGCACATCTTGTGTTATTTATTAGATCCTAATGCTTCAAATGCTATAGAAAAATAGTGTTTATTCTTTTGAACTGCAATGAATGTTTGCGAGTAATAAAGCAATTTGTATTATTCATTTGAAATTTGTAATTCATTTGAAGTACCTTGGGTGACATGAACTGATTTCAGTCATCGTTAGACCTCGTGTGAGTGATACGGGTGGCATAGAACAATGTTGACTGTATATTCCATATAAGATAAGGGTCGGGAAAATTCGACAACTAGAGTAGAGGCCATTTCCAACCATTTGGTAGACATTTCGGGAGTCTTCTACATCAGTTACATTGTCTCAGAGGATATCCGACTGGCCTGTTGATGGCATAATGCAACACATAGTGTTTTTTCTGAACAGCGTACAAATGAGCGATAAAATGATACATAAATCGTACAAGTTGCCCACACCAGTACCATTGAATTAACATCCAGTAAGACGCAGTCCTGTAAGGTCCTGATTTGTACTGCGATTTCAAGACAATGGAAACCCTGTTTAGGCACATGCCATGAATCAATTGCCCTGAATTGGATTGTGCGAGGCCCCCTCTGCTAAATGATTTAGCATTTGCACTAGCGTCTTTGGAAAATTTCCTGTGAAATATACGTGATTTAAATACTGAACAGTGAGCCAAGGTAGAACTGAGAGCAAGATGCGCTCATCTGGTAAGCACCCCTTTAAACATATAATGTGAGAGAGAGAGGGCGAGAACGAAAGAAAGTGAAAGAAAAAGAGAGACAGAGAGAGAGAGAGAGAGAGAGAGAGAGAGAGAGAGAGAGAGAGATGATGATGATGGTGATGATGATGATGATGATGATGATGATGATGATGATTGATGATGATGATGACATTGATGATGATGATGATGATGATGATGATGATGATGATGATGATGATGATGATGATGATGATGATGATGATGTTGAAGGAATGTCACGTGCCATTTATCTTCGATGGCCTGAACTGTATTCTCGACATCGTTTCACTCCTGCTTAAACCGGTCGTTTATTCTCCGCTCCAAATAGTCTCTAGGAGTTGGCCCTAATGGTTTACATAACGTAAGGTAGGTGTTAAGGGCACCCTATGCACCGCATACGTTTTCGAAAGATGTCAGCAAAGGCAGCTGGTAACGCGCACTATTTTAGGATAGCTGTCACAAGCTGCTGCCGCTTAGATGTTTTGACATGACCCCTTAGCCAAGTCAACGCAAAGCCGAGGCAAGCGATGAATGCCTCTGGTCGATTACGTAAGGTTTGGCCTACTTACACCAGTGGAGCCTTCAGAAAGCCTACTCGCTAAGCTGACGCAGTAGAAAACATTCAAACTGAGCGTTCTTTTTACTGTGAATGCTTACAATACTGTTACAAGCATTATCACGAGGCCAAGTTCTATATACTGACACATTTCATGTGCGTACATACAGCCGTTTTGGAGATATCAGCGAGGAGAGAACTCGTAGCAAAAATCGCGATAGGTACTCTAAAACACATGTCATTGTACAAAAAGTGAAAGCAAGTAATTTTTCCGCTTATTCTATGCTACGACAATTGCTTGTTACAACCATGTAATTCATATATTCGTAACTGCAGTAATCATGGAGGAGATAGTTACAAAAAATTGGGGTAAAAACAGACGAAAAATCGATCCCATAAACCTCCAACACTGCGCATGCGCGTCAAACTAGATCGGTAATTGTATCCAAAATTTATATATCATTCCCTAAAATTTTATGTTGATATGTCCAACAGTTCCGGAGAAAAGCTCGAAAAACTTAGGCCGGAGAAAAAAAACCCCAAAAAACCAATCTGACGAAAACAGTCGTTGGAAGACATAATTAGCAATATCACATCGTGCATTACTCCTCACCAGTCGTATTCAAGTAAAACTTCATCAAAAGTCCTGGATGTCCGTTAACTAATCCAGCAGTATGTCATATGCTTCAATTATCAAACGCCGTATTGGCCGTATTGCGGCAGAATGCTCACCTTATGTATTTCAACCCAGATTAATATCGTCATTCATATTAATTGTGTTATATCAGTTACGTATTTATGGCATATTCCGCTTGCTACATCAGCTAACATGCAGATAATTGCCATGGTAGAACTCATTAGAATACAGAGATTGCATCCCACAATCAAATATATTCCATAATATCAATGTCCATTTCACCACGGGTAATTCTCACCTATTGCAGACGCCATGATAATACGCGATCACACGGCAAACTAATTTATTATACTATTACTTTTTAATTTCGGGTTGATTTGACCAATTTATGTAAGCATGGAGATACCTTTCAAGCAATCGAGGAAATGTATAAGAAACGCACCTACCAGAAATCGACCTCATATCTCACACCAGCAGACAGATGATGAATAACAGGCAGTGTCAGATACGGAGGAGATCACTTATGGGCTGACATTCTCTGTCTTACTAATCGCACCAATAGGGCAGCAAAGGTACCTCTGAGAGCAAAGCTTAACGTTGCCAGGTATATCATTCTAGAGCTTATGGATTTTTATACTTAAATCTACTTCTAACAAGCATGTAGTGACACAATAAATGGCAAGATTCAGCGTCATTAAGTATATTAAGCCACCCAAGAGCTCGCGTTTTTGCCATCCTTACCGATGAATGACATCCAAAACCTTCCTTATTTCTTCCCTCCGCTCAGCATCGTTTTCCTTAATTTATGAGCCTAAGAACCGATACAGTCCTATCAGAAGCCTTGCATAGCACAATGTTTTTGTCATTTTAATTGATGCCTTGCATGCTAAGCCATCGTATCGCTCCTTTCCGCTTCGATTTCATCAATCCATTAGCCTATTGCCGGATTCTTTATTCATTGAAAGCCCATCAGCTCGATAAAAAATACACTGCGGCCGTCAGCTGGAAATATCAATCTCTCCTGGTGGAAACCGTAATTCACAATAAATGCTAGCCAACGCGTGTGTGCATTAATCAATCAACACATTCCACACCTAATGGCCCATCCATCGTTTTAAATGTGGAACCGATTGGCAGTGGCAGTAACTAATATGGACGAGTCTCGTGCGTGGCTGCTCGTGGAGAACAAGCAACTACAATGGAAGTGAAACCGTGATTTGTATTTGGCAATAAAACACTGATGACTTTGAAACTTATGTGGCATGATGTTAATACCACAAAGAAGCATATGAAGTGCTGTAATCATAGGAAATACAAATGATTAACAACGAAACAGGAGTTTGGATAGTTTTGGCTATCATCTCCAACCATGATGCGTCAATGCGGGTGATATGTTCATTCGGCGTATACATTGTTGATATCATGTGTACGCTTCATTAAACACATGGCACTGGTACTCAACTTGTGAGCGTTTAGTTGTAGGTATCGTTCGTGCAGATCATCAAGAGGATAATTATAGAGCCCCAAATCGTATGAAGTGATGGCTGATTTTGGTTTCGATTACTTCCAAACAGTGCCTTGCATTTGTTGTAAAAAGCCCTCTAACTGCAGTGCTTTTCAGAGAGACGATTGCAAACATTTCATAAATGTTTATTGCTGAAAATAAATCTGCACAAACATTTCGTCTCCATATCCTGCATTGACTGCGATTTTGCTCATCCCATACAGCGACCAGAAACCAGCTGCTCCTTATGCTATCTTTATATTTGGACTCATTTTTGTGATGCTTTAATGCTGCTAAACAGTGAGTATTTGTAAATATCACTCAGCGCTACCCTATTCATCAACATTATAAAAGCAAAACTCGATTGGATAGGAGTTACCGAGCAATGTGGCTTCGAGGCCCAAGGGAATTCAATGCTTCCAAGTATGTACCTCGAAATATCCATTATGTTCTCCAGATGTATGCGATGTTTCCCACACCATGACGCTATGATAAGCTTTTGAGCTATGTGACATATCACTCACCATCACTGGGAGGTCAGACACGTCTCATTGTACAATGAAGGAACAGGATTCATGCATTACAAGGCACGTGAAACACGGTTTATGCTTAATCAATGCGTGTGACATACATCCGAATCTATTTCCTTTCATATGATGACCAATTAAACAAAATTCGGTCAGACAGACAGAGCTAACTAAGACCATTGTCTTGACTTCACAGTACATTTACAATCTGTATTGCTGTTTTTCCGCCAGTTCTGTGTTATATTTAACTATTTCTATACGATCACTTATCCATGAATAATTCACCCGCGCGAATCTGAACTCATGCATAACGTGTACTATATTAAGGTATGCTTGATCAATTCGCTCTGCGTTCCAAATGACTTTCCTGTTCTTTTCACACACCCTAGTATTTGACAAAAAATCTTTCTCTCATGAAAGAGATATCACAGAGTTCCATCTCATAATATATAATCACACAAATGCTTGTATTTATGATAGGTGGTAAATCAGACATGATTTACTGCGGCTTCATTAACAATATTCCGTCAAATCAACTGTCTTATTGTACTCCGTAAGCAAGGCACACAGATCAATCATATTGTAGATTATGGCAATCTCATTGCAGATTGAATATGACAAGATCTGGACAGCAATAAGTTTCCCCGGCTTAGATTGAAATATACAGAATACAAGACAACCATAGTACCGTGCACCATAGGCACACTTATTAATGTCATTGAAAACACAGTGTAACAGTGAGTGACATTTCTCGTAATTGGCACTGGCCCAAGTTGTGGTTCCAGATGCACCTTATTCTGATTAAATATATTGGGATATCAACAAATTCGATTAACTAGTGTTGAGTTTGGCAACGGTCATAAAATTATTACTTTCTCTTGTTATCAAAACTGATTTACATTACATTTAGCGATTTTCAAATACCTGTGCGTGAGTCTGTAATCATCACCGCTGATATCCACATTATTTAACACTACTGACCAGCTGAATAAGGCATATCTTGGTTGTAAAACATGCGGTTCTGGCTGATTAGGAATCGCCCGTTGTCAGATGATCTCCGTGAACTATCAGATTTCAAAGAATGCGACGTATATGGACGATATCGGAAAGAGTGATAAGATTCATAAGACGAGAATTATGACAATAATCATCATGATCATGTGTGCTCTCATCATTTCACAGCCGGGACTCTGTCTACAGTAACCGTCTAACTATGTTTTGTATCCGAAAGATCTTTCTATGATTCACTGCCGCGAATTCTGATCCGTGATGTCCGTTTTAAAATGGCACAAACAAAGACAAAAAGTGTCAGCCTGAAGAGTTGATATGAAATACATAATATTTTTTTTGCATACTTTACTGTGTTAAATGTTGCGAAGAAAGTCAATTCCGCGATCATCATCATCATCAATATTGCAATGTTAACTCATGTTCCGCTAGCACCTGTATCGCATTAAAGTGATGGCTATTTCTTTAAGCTTTGAGTGTTCTTTATAGCATGTAATAAATGAGTGTAGATAGACAGAAAAGACTGTGGACAGTCAACTGCAGTGTGCAACGAGCAGCTGCTAAGTATGGACGCGAAGCCACAGAGTGTGGAGAAGAAGGTACAGAGTGTGGACATAAAGTTGCAGAGTGATGACAGCCACCGACTGTACTTCAGCGTCTGTAGGCGAACCTTTTTTACTTGGCCATAGCTTCTGGCAAGTATATGGAGCTAACTTTATGGCATGGTACAAGCCAAGTTTACATTCACATGTCCCAATTTCTATGCTGATGACAAGCAGTAGTTACAAACAAAGCATCACAAACAGACTAGCAAAGCCACGCCAAATGTACTCTTACCTGCTCGGCATGAAGTATATGATGAAGATTACAACAAATGTTAAATTACCTCATACTGCCCAGTGCTGCCGCCATGTCAATCGAAAGATTAAATATTCATCAAATATTCAGCTTTTGCAATAAATATTTATTGGGACATGCATATCAAACATCTAACATTTATGACAAAGCTTAAGTGACCAATAAACCCATTTTCTTGAATAACTCGTAGAACCAGGGGGTCGCACGAAGACTGAATGTGCTCACAATAGTCGCCCATCGGCCTGAAACTAGTCTTATTCCAAGCATTCTGGGGAGTGAACAATAATGGTACGATGCGAGAGACGGCGCTGAAGGTTCACTTGAAGACAAGATGAGTCGTATGTGCTGTGGTCTCAATGGAGCGATATCATGCAGCAAAGAGGGAATGATAAGTTATTATTGGTGAGATGATAAAGGCTCGGTGATAAAGGGAGAAAGATTATGAGAATATGTTAAATATGAGAGTAAAGATGGCATTAATAAAACTAATGAGACTAATTAAGACGTTGGTAATATTGTTTGACTTGGACCGTTAAACATGGGTTTATATCATAAACGTTGCTCTGTGCTGGATTTTGTGCCTCAGCATCATAACCAGGAAACATGTTGTATCTGAATTCTGACGTTACAATGCATTCTCGAACATTCTGTTGGCATTTCTAAAGTTATTTAATTATGAATACAGCCACGGTTTCAAGGCAATACGTCGCCTTGCCGTGCGGCACCTCGCGTATACGGTACTTCGTTGAAGCTGTTGGCGTCTATGATATGTCTCATTCAGCAATGCGTGCTACATCCATGGAAGTTGTGGCAGAGTAGTTTTAAAAAATAATTCGTCTGTTGAACACATTATGGTTGTCTCATTTGTATTATCGCTCATTTAAAACTAGATACAAGTCGAATCAAATTTATTAACTTCATTGAATCCATGCATACTTTACATCATTTGCATCGTCATATCTACATTGCATAGTGTCCATCACATTGTATCTTTACCGTTGTTACATATAAGGACCATTCAGAAAAATAACTGCACGAAGTAGGCTCTTAGTTGTGCGCTGACCAGCTGCAAATTCCTCCTAGTACTTGCAGCTCTCTGAAATCCTTGCGTTGGCAACTCTTGATTTTCTTATGCGAAACCAGTTTGGCGTTGATTTTCACTGTCTTAGCCTCGTCATGGATAGCATTAGGTGTGAAAACGTTGATATGAAGTATATGATCACAGAACGCAATGACGTAACACACAGTGAGTTCTGAGGAAGTTTTGTTAACGAAAATCCTGTCGATGGTATCACGATAAATTGAAACAAACTGTATTGCTATCAATTTTATCATCCTCAAAGGTAAGAAGTCGACACGGCACCTAGTACCGTATCGGCAAAGTGCTGTATCAGCCAGATACCTACAGCCACCGCTAATGACGCGTAGATTAACGCAAAGCAATCCGAACCCTGCCAGGATATTATTGACATTTTCTCGCAGAGACCCCGATCCGAATGCATACTGAAGCTATGCTATTAAATTCGCTGATGGTCTATGACTCGCTGTATGTGTCGTGAATTGCTAAGTGGTTGCGTTTAATGGGCTTGTCTTTATTGGTTATCGTGCCATAGTCGTAAATGATCCAAAAGACTACCTACCTAAGCCATATCATCGCAGATCATAAAGTCAATCACATGAAAGAGTCCACGTCTTTTGTCAGTACGATATGCAATTAATGACTCTCGCCTGGGATGTATATATTGCGTTGGCAACGATAAATCAGGAATTCTGTAGGTTTCTATCAATTATATATTTGTTTTAAGGTATGGCAATGATTGTATGAGTATAATGCGTCTATATGATACGTGCCAAAACCGCCTTGGTTTTCTCCATCATCAACATAACTTTTGAAGTAAAATTAGTAAAGTCTGTCTCTCTGTCGGTCCGTCTTTCTCTCTGTCTGTCTGTCTCTCTCTCTCACATACACTCACACTCACACTCTCTATCTCTTTCTCTATCTGTCTGTTTACCTCTCTCTCTTTCTATCTATTTATTTTTGTGTGCTAGACCTCAGAGACGGAGGAAAGTTAACAGAGGGATTCACATGAGTTTTTAACCATGACGCCTCAGATCTTTCCGTACAAAATGCCACGTCGTCTAACGCGATTATCATAATGGTCACTTCTTCAGTTTGAAAGAAGCCTACGTTTCAGTGTAAGGGTTGAAAACATATAGGTAAACATACAGTCGTAAGCCGTTTGCTGACACATAATGCAACAAGTTAACCGATCCTTTCTTGGGTTTTATGTATAATTAAATCAGTATTTATACCGCAAATTCGAATTCATTCGATATTCTGGCAGAAGATTCACTATAGTGACCGTGCGAAAGTGTTCTGTGATATATCAAATGATTGAAAATAATAAGTGTACACACAGGTTGAGCATTTCTCCTGTAACACTGTAAAGCCTTTTAAAAAACATGGCAGACAATGCGTGGTACATTAAACTAGCATTCCAGAACGTTGCATGTTATGCTTAAATGTTCTCCTTTACACATCGATTTGAATTTGTTTTAGCCTAAGAACGGAAATCGCCGTGTCAAAAGCCATGTATGGAAATTTTTTCGTTTGCTATTGTGAATAATGCATGTCATGCTAAGTGGCCCTGCTCTATTGCATCCCTTCTCGTCGATATCCATTATTTGTGAACCTGGGACAGCAATTAATCATCCCGCAGCTCTGTCATGAATGAATTGGGTGACAAAATTCTTGTAGATTCCACGTTGTTAATTGAATGATGGGCTAAGTGGTCGGAGGAGTTCATTTTGTATACATACGGCTAATGATTCCGCACATGCAATGTCTTCAAAATGATAAACAATAAAACAATTGCCTGATTTTATGAGCCTCGACAACTGTCAAACAGAGAAACGTCCTTTTGGAATGTACGCATTCAATGATTCACATCTTTATAAATAAATCAATCACAGCACAGCTTGGGCTGGATTCAGAATAATGAACAGTCGCTCGAGTCGTATGGTCACATTGTAACTCGATGGTTTGAAGCATTCAATAATGGCTATAAGCAATAATCATCCCTTACCTTCACAATGAGGCTGTATAACTAAACATATAATAACGTTGTGATGAATAGAGTAGATCCTACTACATAATACTACATTAATTGCACTAAGCCACCTCGACGGGCACTATTGATGAAGAGTAGATATTACGATGTGATTCGTGATAATGAGCAGATGCGCTCACTAAATAACCTGACCATTGTCACACCTTGTACAATTCTATATATACAGTACAAAAACTTACCCAGTGGGTCAACCACTTGCTGGCATATACCTTTAATGAATACTGAGAGTATGGTACACTTATGTCTTAACTGATTCGTCAATGATATTAAATATGCATACAAGCTTTTCTATCCTAACAAGCCTCATTGCGATAGCAATAGTTAAATTGACCAATTGACAACAATATTTTGCAATGCTTACCAGATATAAAAAATGCAACAAGATAATTCCCTGTAACAATGCATCTCGATACTTCGTGATTATACATCTACAACAATTGTTTGGATGAGCTGCATTATATAGCAAAGCAAAAGACTGCCTAATTATCCTCTAAAGAGATGCTCATTTACATGTCATGAAACGTCACTTATTTGATGGAAAATGATCCTCTTGATCTCAGTGCATGCATAACGATGTGCTCATCATTTTTCAGGACAAGTTAACCAAATATCTATCATACTCTATGCTAAATATCGGGCTTAAATAATAGAGGCTTTGAAACATAAGACAAATTCAAATGCTTAAAGCTGCTTGCCAGTCATTAAAAGCTCTGTGTCAATCCTTCAATGACAGCCCATTACCGGTATATATCAGTTTGGTGCTTAATATTATCTCTTATTTGCCTCAATAGCGCTATTCATTGCAGTTCAGCAAACATCACAAGCGGCAAGGCCGAGGGAAAATTTAAACTTATCTTTGGCGCTATGGGGAAGAATTTAACACCGTAACATAAGGCTCTATGTTGCGTTTTTTGCACAACTGATAATCGAGCAACGTCAACTGAGCCACTCTAGTCTGAGCCACAGTCTGAAGCAGGCAGGATCAGTGTCATATATGAATTAGGCGGCCCTCAATATTTCTTGCGCTTAAACAGATTGAACAAAATAGCCTAGCTTTTCTGTGAGTCACTTGGTCTCTTAGGTGAACGATTCCTCTCGGTCGTTCTTGCCATGACTGTATGATTCTATTGCAGAAGCAACCCAACAAACACCGTACGGGGGCAAAGAGCTTAATTGAATTATATTCACCATTCCAGATACACGGCATGCCTCCTGCTTATTGAATCGCCATGAGCTCGAACACTGCCACAGTCATACTGCTGAGTGATATTTGCGGTTCTGTTAAGTACTATCCCATGAAACAGACATTCGTCATTGCAAAACTTGTATTGGTGATAAAGTTTATCAAGCTCACGAACAATATCACGTGAGTGCAATAAGGGTGCTATCCGATAAATAAGCTGCATTACATGTTGCCTCTGGCTAGCTTTCAGCTTATAACGAGGTCGCCATAAAAAATAAGACACCCGGAAACGTATGATATAATTCTGCGTGATGGGCGACCCACACCATGCACCAATCGTGCATGCTTGGGGCGCTGGCTCGTGTCCATTTGTACTGAATTGACGTGACGATAACCCGGCTTATGTGTCTTAACTTACAAGATACCACGATCTTTGTTGACTATGACAACTGTAGGCCTGACTTGTATGTTAACTTAATCAATGTTCCTAGCAACCAGCAGTGTTACAAAGGACAGGCTAAGACGATAATGCATTGGAAATTGTATTGAGAATGACCAACTGCTTCATCGCATTGTCAATATATATCAAGGCACAAATTGTACTTTGTCAGGAATACAACCGTGTATGAGGAAGGATTTACCTGAAATGGCACTTCCCGCTTCCATCATTAAGCTGCTCGTTTATGCCATTATTGATATTATATTGTAGAATTCATATCCATGAGTGCGTCGTTAAAGATGGTATCATTATTTCAAGAACACTGTAGAGCTCAGTTCATATAAATATAAATGATCGATTCATAGTTACTCATCTATCGAATCAAAAGCCAGTTACACTGTATTGTCTCGTTGCCCATCCTGCTGCAATAATACTATAATGAAAAGCAATCAAAAGCACGCGTCACAAATCAGCCGGAGCTAAAGTATGGCATACTGTATCAAAGTCTGTTGCCGTATAGATTAATTTTAATCCTGCTAAAATAAGCCGCGCGACGTGGCCATTTAGCCTGACGTCTCTATAGGGCCCTGTGCAGACGACGGCTGGATGCTTTTTCTAATGCGGTACAACGGCGTTAAGAGTCAGCAAAAATAGTACTATTGGTGATTTATGAGGACAGCATTGGCGGTGAAGGCAAGACAGTTTGGATGAGACCGGTTAGGGGTCGTTGTACAACTAATAAAAAATACATTGGAAGTGAAGGACGAACCGTGATATGGTTTAGGTTAATTTTGCAAGGACCTGAATGAAATATGCCAACATTATGGTTTTGGAACGACCTGAATAATGTATGACAGCACCAATTTCATGCAAAGCCCCATAATAATAAATTATTCACCTTATCATAGGTTCTGTTAAGTTAGGAGATTCCACAGCATCTCAACTACCGCTTAATGATGTACATCAAGGTTGAAGGACTATGAATAGCTCAACAACAGAGCCAACAAAGTGCGGTGAGAAATCATTCTGAAATTATTTGACATTCAAATATTCATGTAAGGTTGATGCTGATAACCGTGACTGACTGTATTAAATGTTATGCCAAGAAATATTTGACCCTCTATCGCCTCAACATTCAGACAGGGTTATACAAATAAACTGCCAGTCCAATTCACTAACAACAGTTTAATATGGGTTTACTATCGTGCCGGAGGCATAGGGATAATTGTTCTAGTATTTTTGCGCATTCGCTAAGTGGCAATTACAATTTTTTTAGCCCTCATTATTCGTTGGTCACAGCGTGGTAACTATGTTCGTTTGAACCCTCGATTATTCCCTTAGGGTACCAACGACTTCCCCATATAAAGACCTGTACGATGAGTGCTGCCAGAGCATAGCATGAATTTCGTAATAGTTAGTCGACTGTACCCGTCCCGTCTACTAATACGTCACAGCGCTAAAGATGAAACAATTTCTCGCAGGCTTATCTGATGCCCTTATCAAAAGCCAATCTAGGGATGAAGCGCATATTGAACACCATCATCCGTCATTTTTGCCACCCAGCCTCCCACAAAAAATTACTGTGCCGCAGTGTGGCAGACATCTTATCAATTATATACCTTTTTGAGGTTATTCGCATAATTTTGTATCCGAGGATGCTCAAGGCATATTTGCCTACTGCTTATGACAGGGCATTGACTGAAATGCACATGCCCGAATGATTCCTTCGGTGATGAGTCATGGACATTAAATAAACAAACAATCCCGAATTCATCCCTCGTCTTTCGGATCGATATAACCGCCACAATGCCAGCAATTTCATGTTGAATACTGAACGACGAGTTTGGTTGACGTAGAAAACATTCATTGTGCATGTGTCGGGCAATTACTCAGGTGTATTGCTTTCATCACGAGTAACAAAAGAATATTTGTACAACTCCATATACCAAAAAAATAAATAAACCCAATGAAATGTGACGAAATGCAAAAAAAGTGCCGTAAGCTTCTGATTTGGATGACGCAGTCATTTTATTATCCTTCACTTCGAGCTACTTGAATACGTTTCCAGCCTATTAATCACCAATCGACTAAAAACCACAGCTGTTGCAACGCTACCGTCATTGCATGACAATAAACAAGCCTACATTAACCACATGCAGACCCGCGATGAATACTGATAGCTTATCTGTTTGATAAGATAACTGATTTGCCCATCCAAAAAGCTGCCTGTGGTAGTGGCATACAATGTGGCAGTAGAGGCACTTTTTCTGCACAATTCTACAGATTGAAACCCGGAAATGAGTAGACAGTCCCTGATGAGTTTATAAAGACCATGACGGGATGATGATTTCGGATCCATATAATACCGTCTGATTGCGTGCAACTTGTAAAAAAACATCAGTACCACAATTCAGCCTATACAGTGACGGAGGTTATAAAGCAAAACATAGTCGCGTTTGCTTGAATACTAATCTCGATGCTATAACATAAAATATCATAGCTTGGCAGAAACATAAGAATGAAGTTAACCATGTTTATTTATCTATCATACTACAGCGAATATGTTTCCGCTCTAAATATTGTCTAATATGATTACCTATGGAAATAATTAATCTTTTTAGCATAAATCTCCAATTGTCTCACACAGGCATAAATAGGTGGTTTATTCTCAGACACAAATGCAAGCGCTGAATTGACTCAGACTCCATGGGATCTTAGGGGATTCAATAGAGTGGTGGAAAAAATGTGCTGAGCTGGCATTGAAAGACAGAGAGTTTGATTGAAGAGGTGATTATCGCTATGAAAAGAAGGTCAGAGAAAAGGAATGGCTGAATAGATAGATTCGATTAAATGAAGCTATTGGCATAGACAAACCACACAATATGCATCATCCAGCGATATATGTTGATCATCCGACCAATCGAAGTATACTAACACCAACATGTACCACATTATGAAGAATGTTTTACTGACCTATTGATGCAGGTTCGATTGTACAACCGAATAATTGTAATGGTCGTCATAGGTAAGCACAGACCAACGGCCATGTTGAGCTTCTATCAGAATTAATGATGCCACGTTATTGTTGCGCTCTGGGGTTAGCTGTTGGCAATAAACAATCTCTCTAGGTCATCGCAAATAGGTCAATGCTTTTATTCATCGTGTTTTCTTCATGGGGGACGCGACAGAGAAGATCCTAATTATTATATCGCCGCGAATGATATATCACTGTGCCTGTGGACTCTTGATTATGTTTCGGTGTTTCGGAGTTATTTGAGAAGCATACACCATTTTGTACAAGAACACGTACACAAAGATGCATGACGTTACACGGGTATTCTTCATATAATTCTTAGCTGCTCTAAACGGTGCAGGGCGGTGATGATAATCTTCAATTGTTCAATTACGGCTCTAGATTACATTTAATGTGCAGCTGGATTTTAACAGCAGTAGTGGGAAGAAGTTATGAACTAGTGCGCCATTGTTCAGATATTCTTCCCATAGCACAGGGTAGATCTCGGTAGATATCAAAGCAGCTCTAAACAGTGAACTGGGTTGCCAGCGATGTCTTACACCATAAATGTGGTGTCAATATGTCAGATGGCGACACTATGGCACCATAACCTTAAGGTCCAAACCACATACGGAATCGCATTAAATATTGTCGCATAATGTCAAATGAGCTACATTTTGGAGGACGAACAATACACTATTGTGAGGATAACTTTGTCTCAGTTAAGCAAGACCATTTATGAAGTTTCATGGAAATGGAAAAGTGTTTTGTTGAAACTTTCGATACATAAAAAATTAAATTAACTTAATAATATGTTTCACAATACCAAATATCTTTACCAATAAGGAAAAGTATATAAATGAAAGATACCTACCCCCACGCAAGCCCTGAAGACAACTTTATCCAAATTTGGTAGCCCATGGCAATGATTATGGCTTAGCACCAGCGGAGAAGGCAAGCTATAGCGAGTGATAGATAGGATGGAATTAGGAAATTTATCTTCATATTGTCCAGTCTCGTGACCTCCCGCAGCCCTCTCTGATACGTTGACCACGTACACAGACATACACTCACACTCGCGCACATTAATGTTGGGGGGAGGGGGTTGTACATACGGGTGTTTGGCAATACTATGCATCATTCTGTTTCGCTTTATAACCTCAAATCTTTGTTACAAGGTGGCTGGTCTCTTGGTGTCCCACAACTCGATATTCCTTACAAACAGACAGTTGCCTTGTTATGAACCATATAAGCCACTGTCGGGTGCAATATATACGTGTCTGATAACAGACACCAATCGGGAATTTGAAAAGCCACATCAAGAGTACAACTTTGAAGTGCGTGATAGTGTTTTTGTATGCCGACGAAATGCAAGCTTCGTTCGAATAACCCGGGAGGCGAAGTTACCATAGAGCGCTCCGACTTCCCGGGAGGCGGGGTTACCATAGAGCGCTCTGACTTCCCGGGAGGCGGGGTTACCATAGAGCGCTCCAACTTCCCGGTAGGCGGGGTTACCATAGAGCGCTCTGACTTCCCGGGAGGCGGGGTTACCATAGAGCGCTCCGACTTTCCGGGAGGCGGGGTTACCATAGAACGGTCCAACTTCCTTACTCTGCTACTTGTATCGCCCACAGACATCGGCCTGTTACCCCAGCTGGCCCTCATCTTGATGACCCCCTTGGGATACTCACGACGTCCATAAATAAAAGTCAGCGCGGCCTCTCATCTGCGCGGGGACAGTACTGTTACACTTTTATGTAACATTATTGCTTCTTGCGCCATCATCCGAATCCATGTTTGTGTGAAAGCTCCATGATCCCCATGATTGCTGCAAAAGCATACCATGTATTTCATAACTGATGTACCCCGTCCCGTCTACTTATACGTCACAGTGCTATCGACGAAGCAAATATTTACACACCAGATAGGAAAGCTGGTTTAATAATGCCCCGTTATTGTTGCGCTCTAGGGTTAGCTGTTGGCAATAAACAATCTCTCTAGGTCATCGCAAATAGGTCAATGCTTTTATTCATCGTGTTTTCTTCATGGGGGACGCGACAGAGAAGAGCCTAATTATTATATCGCCCCGAATGATATATCACTGTGCCTGTGGACCCTTGATTATGTGTCGGTGTTTCGGAGTTATTTGAGAAGCATACACCATTTTGTTCAAGAACAAAGATGCATGACGTTACACGGGTATTCTTCATATAATTCTTAGCTGCTCTAAACGGTGCAGGGCGGTGGTGATAATCTTCAATTGTTCAATTACAGCTCTAGATTACATTTAATGTGCAGCTGGATTTTAACAGCAGTAGTGGGAAGAAGTTATGAACTAGTGCGCCATTGTTCAGATATTCTTCCCATAGCACAGGGTAGATCTCGGTAGATATCAAAGCAGCTCTAAACAGTGAACTGGGTTGCCAGCGATGTCTTACACCATAAATGTGGTGTCAATATGTCAGATGGCGACACTATGGCACCATAACCTTAAGGTCCAAACCACATACGGAATCGCATTAAATATTGTCGCATAATGTCAAATGAGCTACATTTTGGAGGACGAACAATACACTATTGTGAGGATAACTTTGTCTCAGTTAAGCAAGACCATTTATGAAGTTTAATGGAAATGGAAAAGTTTTTTGTTGAAACTTTCGATACATAAAAAAATTAAATTAACTTAATAATATGTTTCACAATACCAAATATCTTTACCAATAAGGCAAAGTATATAAATGAAAGATACCTACCCCCACGCAAGCCCTGAAGACAACTTTATCCAAATTTGGTAGCCCATGGCAATGATTATGGCTTAGCACCAGCGGAGAAGGCAAGCTATAGCGAGTGATAGATAGGATGGAATTAGGAAATTTATCTTCATATTGTCCAGTCTCTTGACCTCCCGCAGCCCTCTCTGATACGTTGACCACATACACAGACATACACACACACTCGCGCACATTAATGTTGGGGGGAGGGGGTTGTACATACGGGTGTTTGGCAATACTATGCATCATTCTGTTTCGCTTTATAGCCTCAAATCTTTGTTACAAGGTTGCCGGTCTCTTGGCGTCCCACAACTCGATATTCCTTACGAACAGACAGTTGCCTTGTTATGAACCATATAAGCCACTGTCGGGTGCAATATATACGTGTCTGATAACAGACACCAATCGGGAATTTGAAAAGCCACATTAAGAGTACAACTTTGAAGCGCGTGATAGTGTTTTTGTATGCCGACGAAATGCAAGCTTCGTTCGAATAACCCGGGAGCCGAAGTTACCATAGAGCGCTCCGACTTCCCGGGAGGCGGGGTTACCATAGAGCGCTCAGACTTCCCGGGAGGCGGGGTTACCATAGAGCGCTCCGACTTTCCGGGAGGAGGGGTTACCATAGAACGCTCCAACTTCCTTACTCTGCTACTTGTATCGCCCACAGACATCGGCCTGTTACCCCAGCTGCTCCTAATCTTGGTGACCCCCTTGGGATACTCACGACGTCCATAAATAAAAGTCAGCGCGGCCTCTCATCTGCGCGGGGACAGTACTGTTACACTTTTATGTAACATTATTGCTTCTTGCGCCAGCATCCGAATCCATGTTTGTGTGAAAGCACGATGATCCCCATGATTGCTGCAAAAGCATACCATGTATTTCATAACTGATGTACCCCGTCCCGTCTACTTATACGTCACAGTGCTATCGACGAAGCAAATATTTACACACCAGATAGGAAAGCTGGTTTAATAATGCCCCGTTATTGTTGCGCTCTAGGAATTGCGGCACTACTCTATAAAATGCTATTATGATCGAGAATCTCTTCTTCATTGTATGTTTGTAAAAAAATACCACGGTTGTGGTAAGGCTACACAGCCGGGGGCTTTGCCAATTGTATACCTGTTCCTGGTGTGCACTAAAATGCCAAATTTGATAAAGATAATTTCGTGGAATATTTTCAATGTGCTTTCTTAACATAAGTCAAGTACAGTGATTCGGAAGGCCAAAATGTCCGTTGCAACGTGCCCATAGAGAAAGAATGAACTATTTTGCACTTCACATGGATGTTTGAATTTCCACCAAAACGAATTCTGCTGAAAATGAGGAAATCTTATTGTTAGTTTCTGGATTGATCGTCGTTGGTAGCTAGCCTATTGCTTTACTGCGTAACAACCAAACCATACGGAGATTTGTTACCTGTGATTTCTATACGAATGACAAGTTATTTTCTAGACGGTTAAAAGCATAATTACATATTTCCCAATTCACGCACATCATTATAGACATGTGATTAGCAATTTCCAGGTAATATTTATCAACACTTAATGACCCATCGTGGAACAATGTAGTCGTTATACCAATGAGGTTTATATTAGAGAATCAACAATAATGTAAAGTAAGAATAGCTTGGCCGTACAATAACATACTCCCCCAGGTACCTTGACAGTAATATCAACACAATCTACGATTACTTACGCTAGATACTCAATTTCGTTTCCTCTCACTATTCAATGCTTGGCAATTCTTAATTGATGTTGGTTTGCCCAACATATGTATGTGCAGCTGCAATAAATTATTTTGTTCCCCATGGCAATGCACCTGTTGAGCTTATACAATAATTTTTTTTTCAAAACCATTTATAGTTTCGCAGGACCGGAGGTAATTCCTACACTGATGGGTTAGATACTGACGAAATAGAAAGCAATTCAAAACAAGCATCTGTCATTAACAGCTCCATCTCACCCTCTCCGGCTGATGTCAGATTGATCTATTGCTTGTGGCCTCAGGCAATCTTCATAGACTAGAAAGCGGAGATATCGTGATATATAAGATGGAAAACACAATATATCTTCATACGTTCCAGTCATTCAATTTCCCGCAGACTTATCTGATGCCCTTACTAAAATCCAATACAGAGAAGAAGCGCATATTGAACAGCATCATTCGTCATCTATTGTCCTCCAGCCATCCAAAAGGGATTATTGTGCAGTAGCGCGCCAGACGTTTTATCAATAATTCACTTTTATGAGGTTATTCGTATCCGAGGATGACTTTCTTGTAGGTATATTTGTCTACATCGTATCGACTGAAATGTACATTCCCGAACGATTCCTTCGGTGATGAGCGTAAACAATAAAAATAATGCACAATCCGCAAGCTTTTAGTATGCGATAACTGAATTGTCTATAACAATGTTGCCAGTGGTAATTGGTATTGTGTGATACTATTCGGGAGCAGAAGCATATTTTCACCGCAATTCAACAACAGATTTAACTTGTATGACTTGAACCTGATACCAATGAATTGTATCTGACTAATGAACCTGATACCGAACAGTGCATGAATGCTGATGTGTATTTGATATAATGTGTATCTGACATACTGAGGCTGTTTATTGCCAGTGAACAGTGCATCTGACATACTGATGCTGTTTATTGCCAGCGAACAGTGCATCTGACATACTGATGCTGTTTATTGCTAGCGAACAGTGCATCTGACAAACTGATGCTGTCTATTGACATGACGGAATGCATGTTCGTATAGCATATAGTAATATTGGCAGTCTTGCGTTAGATATCCTGACAATAATGTCCCCCACAATGGACCCTACTAGAATAATAAATTGACCAAATGGTCGATATATTGATGCAATTCAAAGGGAAATATTTCCATCCCACATTATATCGTACTAAGTGGTCGTAATCCATCTCTCAACAGCCAGGCGGATGACGGTAAATCCTTGATGTTGCTGCATAATTGAACAAAGATACCGATTGAGGAAAAAATATATTGAAAATCATATTAAATGTTTCTCTTCTCCATGAGAAGTAGGTATGCTTACACCGATTTGGTCTTGTGACGTCGGAAGCTATTCTCTAGGTCTCAATTCACACATATCTAGTATCATCGCCGATATATTGGCGTGCTCATCAATATTGTAAGTCACACAGTTAAGTAATCAAATCATACAAGTATTAATGAAGCGATATTTATGCTGCCTGCCATTACGAAATGCTATCACACATCATCACAGTAGCACAAAATGATATTTCCGGGTTACCATTGTGTTGCAGGGGCAACAAACTGCAACCAATCCTACAAGAGTCGGATGTATGAAGGATAAATGACAGTACCAATGCCCGATAAGATCGCCTGTTGGTGTCTTTATAATGAGATAAACCAATTGAGTTGAGCATTTGTCTGCTAAGTGTCTTGATCTCATGCGATATACGATTCCTCTCGGTCACTCGTGCCATGATCATCATATTGCGCCGATGGCCGAAGTCCAACAAATCGGGTGCCGTATCGACATTTTCTATATTTCAGGAGTCTTACTCAATTAAGCAAGTGACAATTATCGATGTGAATACATCAATAGAGTCGCTCATAACTTCCTCACGCACTCATTGCTGCTTTATGGGGAATCAATGCAGCTTTCACTAATTATGCCATACGAAAAATGGTGTAACTGATATAGCAGAGGTAGCCTGCTGATGACAGGGTGGTTCAACGGGAGATAAGCATGAATGAAATGGGGAAAATTTAATATGTGAGACATAAAGGTTTGCAACCACGATGATGCATCATTAAATATGACGAATAAAAAACTGCGGCGTCGATGCGATGGAAAGACGACATTGTAGACCGAGTCGTATTGAATAGGTAGGCAACATCAAGCAGCAGTGATTACCACGGACATACATCATAGAGCAGCATGGATTACCCAAGACAGATATCATCGAGCAACATGGATTACCACGGACATCCAACATCGAGCAGAATACAATGTATAGGACAAACAACAGTGAGCAGCATTTATTACGCATGACAGACATACTGCAGAATGATATCTGACTCAGCTATACTGCAGTTTGATATCTGACCCAGCTATGCCGCAGAGTGACATCTGACTCAACTATATTGCAGAATGATATCTGACCCAACTATACTGCAGTTTGATATCTGACCCAGCTATAATGCTGAGTGATGTCTGGCTCAACTATATAGCAGAATGATATCTGACCCAGCTATACTGCAGTGTGATATCTGACCCAGCTATACTGCTGAGTTATGTCTGACTCAACTATATTGCAGAATGATATCTGACCCAGCTATACTGCAGTTTGATATCTGACCCAGCTATATTGCTGAATGATGTCTGACTCAACTATATTGCAGAATGATATCTGACCCAGCTATACTGCAGTTTGATATCTGACCCAGCTATACTGCTGAGTGATGTCTGACTCAACTATATTGCAGAATGATATCTGACCCAGCTATACTGCAGTTTGATATCTGACCCAGCCATACTGCTGAGTGATATCTGACTCAACTATATTGCAGAATGATATCTGACCCAGCGTTACTGCAGTGTGATATCTGACCCAGCTATACTGCTGAGTGATATCTGACTCAACTATATTGCAGAATGATATCTGACCCAGCTATACCGCAGTGTGATATTTGACCCAGCTATACTGCTGAGTGATATCTGACTCAACTATATTGCAGAATGATATCTGACCCAGCTATACTGCAGTGTGATATCTGACTCAGCGTTACTGCTGAGATGGTGGTTACGGATCCTCAGCATCCCGTCTGGTTGAGTGCAGCTTGTCGACTGTAAACAAACATCAATACCGAAGATCAAACCATAAAGTAACCATGCAGAAGTTGCTGATAGTGATACCCCATTGTTTGCATTTTGTTCTGCAGCAGTATGACGCAGAAAATCATTGGATAATTGCATACAATTTCGCTCAGGCATTAGTACAACATGTAGGTGTGAATTAATTATGAAGGCCGTCATAAAGCTTTCAAACAATAATAAGCATGTGTGATAAAGAAACACTCTTTTGTTTCCAGATATTAAAAGATGAGCTGAATTACACGTTGCTTTATTGCAATGTGAATTGAAGATGCAATACAACAAAGCATCGACGAATTATAAGGGCGTGTTCAGGGTCGACGAAGTGGATGCACTAGCATGGTACGCAGTGACCTCAGACTCTACAAAATTACCTTATGTTTCTTTGCTCGAAATGTATTGCTTAATCAGAGTTTCACCGTGTTGTTATGTAGTCACATATTTCAAATATCCTTTTGGTTAAGACCTATCAAAAACTTTCAGCACATATTGCATAATCTCAGTGAGCATTTAAAAAAAGTTATGTACCAGGGGCTATAAAAAAACTAGCAAACGCCGAAAGTCACCGCAATAGAGCGTGTGCTGGTAGATTAATCTCGCCGCTATAACATAAAATATAATAGCTTCGCTAAAACAAAAGGATGAAATAAGCCATAGTTATTAATCACACTACAAAGAATGGTTTTCCACTGTAAATATTGTATTTGTCTGATGTGATTACCTGTGAAAATTATCAATGCGACTGTCTGTCTTTCATTTTCTTAACATAAATCTCCAGCGATAAATATGCCTGATTCATTAATAGATCACAGGGCCTCTCAATCGTCTCACATAGGGATAAATAAGTCGTTTATTCTCAGACACAAATGCAAGCGCTTAATTGACTCAGGCTTCATGGGATCTTAGGGGATTCAATAGAGTGATTGAACGTTGCGAGATGGAAAACATGCGCCGAGCTGGCATTGAGATAAAAGAAGGTCAGAGAAAATGTATGGCAGAATTGATAGATTCGATGAAATGAAACTATTTGCATAGACAATTCACTACGTCACTCAGCACAATTTGCATCATCCAGCTAAATATATATTGATCATCCAACCAATTTACTGAATATCCGAACGTATCTATCACATTATGACGATGATACAATGGCTAATCAGAGTACTTTCTACCGACCCACTGACGTGGGGGTCGATTTCAAAGCCGCGCAATTGATGTGGTCGTCTTTGGTAAGCACAGAACAACGTACATGATGGGATTCTATCAGAAATAATGAATAACGCCACTCTATTGTTGCGCTGTTGTGTAAGCTGTAGGCTTCTAGGTCATCGCAAACAGATCAATACGTTTATAGTTGGTGCTGTGAATTATCTTCATGGAGTAAGCCACAGAGAAGGACAGAACTATTATACCGCCACGAATCATATTTCACTGTTCCTGATACTATTTGGAATCTAGGATGTTTCAGTGTTAAGTTAATATGGTAATGGTAATATTGGGTTTAACGTCATTTTCATCAACTAAGGTGATGTCGCAACGGTGATAGATGAGGGTGATTGTGATGCTTGGACCACTCTGCCAAGACTATTGAGCTACAGGGCCGGGTGCATTCCCTTTCGGAGGTGGGACCGCCATTTAACGTCGCCATCCGAGTCATGGGGAGCCAGTCAGGTTTTCACACCTTGGTATTGAACCAGCAACCTGTGAATCGAAAAGCGACGCAATTTACCACTACGCCACTGGAACCGGCTTCAGTATTAAGGAGTTATTTAAGAAAGAGACAGCATCTTATTCTAGAACACACCGACAAAGATGCGAAGGGTTTCACGGGCACACTTCATAGCAGCCTCTGTAAGAACTGCATTCTCAGTTGCATGACACGATGAAGGTCGGTCATTGTAGACTGTATTCCTTGAATTCCCGTTCTGGATGCATTTTATTTGTATCTGGAATTTAACAACAGTAGAAGCAATCATTTACAACTAGTAAGTCATTTTTTCAGATATGGTTGATCCTGTCATTTCCTTTACGTTCTACCATAGCACTGGGTTGTCCTCCGTAGACATCACGGCATCTCTAGGTAATTAACCGGGTTGCCAGCCAACGCGATTATATCTCTCACCATTAATGCTATGTCACCGCTCTTTGTGTGAGTTTTGTTGGAAATACCAGGAATCTTTACAAATAAGGTAACGTATATGATAGCTGCCCTCACACAAACCCCGAATATGCTAATTGTTCAAAAACATGTCGCTATAAGTGTAATATATAAGAACCCGATCGAATCTCACCTTGTTGCCTGTATTAACGCGATCAACACATCAATGTTAGCTTTCTGACACCACCATACCGCAACACCACCTAAATCTGGAGGGTATGTAATTGTTATAGAATATCTATTCATAAGTCTTTTTTCTTTACAGAAAATCACTTATAGACTCAATTCACGCTGCTATAAAGAATAACCTATTGCTCCAGGCATCCCCTCGTTCATCCATCGTTCAACAATGTAAGGGCTGCGCCCAGGCCTTTACATGTATTCTCCTAAGTGGAAAAAGTTAGCTTACCTGAAGCTACCTGCACCGATGACGATTCAGGTCTCGTGCGTGCATTGGACCAGATGAGTACAACGAGTCTAGTGTACTAAGCAACATAAACCATAAAAGTGATACCTGTTCAATGACAAATTGAAGACCGCTGGTCACGTGACTCTGATTCTGCATACATCACTTGTGTTCAACACGTGTTTGCGTGAATATTAAAAAACCGTTTACAAACAATAATAGAGACGCAAAAGTTATGTCGCTTTTATCCAGCATCATTCGTTTTCGGTCGTGTGTTTTATGTCATTGATAATTATCCGAAAGATTAGTGCATAATTTGGCAAAAATCAGTTCTAACTTAATTATCACGAAGCTTCATCATAATTAAGCAATTTAGCTTAATCAACCTAAATCGTCCAAGAAGAACTGTGCCCTGATTCCAAATATAACGTAACAATTACAATAGCTTCTTAAATCTCCTGTGTTAGTTATTTAGTTTTCACGCCAACCATGCTGTGTATAACAGGTATTCTGTCGGTCTGATTACATCCATGATATTGAGATCGGTATCAACTCGGTTTAAATCCTTATACTTATGTAGTTTCTACAGCCCAGCCAGCCATATACCTTGTCCCCAGGACCCCTGATAGTGGTGGGCTGCGTTGTGATTTGCCTGCATACCATATATTTGTGGGATAAAAAGTTTCGGACGGTTGAGGCTTCAAACAACTGCTGTGGCCAAGATCCATAAATGTTCTACGAGCGATCCCACCGTTTTATTATAAAATTATGTTCAACAACCAAGAAAGAGCAGTTCCAGCCAAACCAAGGAGCACAGCTGCAGCGTTACCGGTGATAGCGCGATATGTTCAACATAAAGAGCAACAACCCTTCATCCCCGCACCGCCACCCCGTGTTTGCTAACTTGGCAGGTGTATAGGGAAGGCCAAATATAGCGTCTTGCCAATCTCATCGAACGCTTGTGTCTTATCATTTACACCAATAAGTTCACAGTTTTACCTTATGATGAAATACCTTGTACGTAAAGCATTAGGTGCAGACAGTGATACAAAAACGTAAATATTTAGTGGCAAAAGTCAGAGTATTGCTTGCCATATCCTCCAGGATGATGCTATTACATGTCTTTGGATTTATTCACTATAATGAATGGTGATGTACTCGAAGCTCAAATGAGTTCATTCCGTTTTGATTACATTATCTCATGCAAATTGTTTAGGGGGACTTCACCAACTCGTTTGTAGGGGACCGTTATTAAAAACATACTCGATTCAATAAGAAAACAGCTCAATTGACCAAATACAGCAAATGCGCGTGGCATGCACTTTTACTCACTGGCAGGTAAGTAAATGACGTGCACTTGAATGAAATGGTTCTTTCTTTACTCTATTTATATGCATCTAACCAGGTTCAGACCATGGTTTCGATTCAATTGAGGAGTCTGGCGCAATCTTGGTAATCATTCCACTTTGAATCTCCGCCAATGGTTTAAATTTGCTCATCGTCCTGGAAATTATTGGTACAGTCGAATGCATAATCGATCCTTATTGTGGCACCTCTATCCAGCCTTCATAAAGCTTTCTCCTCGCTAACACATAACGTCGGTGCTGCTAGATCGATTTTGTTGATTTGAGTACAAAGGAAGCTGTGCTTGACACCTTGCTCTACAGGCAGTTGCTAAACATGTCAAGATGTTAATGACAGTACCTATTGTCATGTACAGACGTTACTACTGAACACTTTGATGCAATCTTGCCAGTGATGAAAATTCTTTATTATCAATTGTCAGCGGCGTGATAAACCGCCTTCAGAGCAACATATGGCACATTGTTTTTGCGCTTATAAATAATTCATGTAGTTCCAAACTATTGTGCTCCTACCCATGCTGATTTTCTTAGTGAGTCACAACAGAACACGCGCTTTGAATGCCAATGGCTGTTGTGTGCTGTCCATATAAGTAAATAATGAAAACGGAACACAGCTGAGGGCCGAACTATAAATATATTGATTTCCACTTGACACCATTGCGACGCGTTTAAACTTGCACAGTGTCCTTGTGATCATTTAGTGTCATGGTACGGTCCAAAGCATATCGATTATCTTTTAGCACCTGCTTTCAGCCTTCACAAAGTATTCCCCTCACGAGGGCATGGTGGCTTCTCTCCAATCATTATGTTTAAGTGTGAAGGTGCTTTATCAATAATCGACGCCTTGCCTTTGGCTTGCTCTGTTGCCCGCTATAAAAAAACGCGAGTTCGTTCACAGCATTGTCCGTCGGTCCGTTGTCCTGAGCACCGAATACCTTGATGAAACATTAAAAGTGATATACAGTTATACTCATTATGCAGGCTTCAATCTAGCTGAATAATATTTTAGACTGTCGATGGTGTGTGATGTCTAACCATTATAAGCATGGATCATGGTACTTCTGTACATAATGCGTTCAATAGTCTGTAAATGCAGCTAGAAAACCCGTCTATCATCTCTAAAGGCCCGGTCACACAGCCTTTCACGTCTGTATCGCTGGTAAAATTTCGCGATTTTTTTTTGCCCGCGGTTGCTCGTGGTGGAAAATGTGCAAAATTGGCTTACCTGTGGTTTACCCGTGGTATGCCCGCGGAACAGACGCCGGCGACTGTTCCGCGTCCTTTGTCGCGGGTGAAGCGCGGCGGTACCGCGGCGGTACCGCGGCCTACCACGGGTATAATAAAGCAGCCGAACCGGGCTGTAGAAATCATAACTGCTCAAGACACAGTCCCGTGAAGATCAAGCTATGGCACCTAAGAAGAAGCCCACGTCGAGTTCCCCGGCCAAGAAGAAGAAGCAGCGTGCGAGCAAGAAGCTGAGGGCGAAGGCAGCAGATGAAGGCAGCCCAGTGCCAGTGGAGGCCGCCAAGAAGCCCAAGGCAGGAGTCACAGTGGAGGTGCAAGCTGTCGTTCACTCTGCTGCCGAAGTTCCGAGTGCTCGTGGCGAGGTCAAGGCCAGTCCTGCTGTCAGTCCAAGAGCTGCCAGTCTAGTTGAAGAGGAGGAAGAATTCTCTTGATGGTGAGTACAATTTATGTTATAATTTTTTAAATTTTTAAATCTTCGTCAAGGAATGGTGGACCACTGTTCGTTCAAAATTCATTCATTTAAAGAAAAAAGTTGTCAAATAAAATTTAATATAAATAAAATATATTATACAGCAATTCGACATCATATTATACATTCATGTTATAACAATTGTAGAATAATCCTTAGTTTAACCATCATCAGTTCATAGATTAAATGTCACAGCTCCATAGCATGAGCAATCACAATAACATTGTCACATTCACAATAATTAGAAACTGCATACTCCATAGCATGATCAATCACAATAACAGTGTCACTGTCACAATAACTAGAAACGGGGTAGGAGCATGTCATCCTGCCATGGAACCCTTCCAGCCGGTGAGTTGCACCACTCCATGATGAGGTTCCTCTGAGCCTTGGCTATCCTGAAATCTCTATTGTTTCCTGGTACTCGGTCAGGTCTCGTGTCGTCAAGGTTCCTGCCTGCACGCCAGGCACCAGGCACCAGGGCTCCATTTGGACGCTCGAAATCCACCAGTCTGTTCTGCATCACCCGGTAACGTGTTCTCATCAGGTTGTGGAGGAGTATACACGCCTTGACCAGGAGCCTCACAGTGTCAGCTTCATGCATCATGGTAGTCAGGAGAACTTGAAATCGGTTGGCAAGGATGCCAAACGAATTCTCAACTACCCTTCTGGCTCGCGAGAGTCTATAGTTGAATATCCTCTGCTTCCTGGTCATGTCCTTGTTACCATACGGCTTCATCATGTAGGTCCGGAGTGCGAAAGCATCATCTCCCACCAGAAAGTAAGGTATATCCTCAGTGTCACCTGGGAGAGGATCAGGCTGTGGGAACCCAATAATGTCATTGTTCTGGAGACCCTCTCTGAAATCACTTGCATTGTAGATGTGGGCATCAGACGAAGACCCCTTGCCGCTGACGTCTATCCAGAGGAACTTGTAGTCAGATGTGACGACTGCCAGGAGGATGACACTGAAGAAGCCCTTGTAGTTGAAAGTAGTCGGACCCAGTGTTGGCAGGAGATTTACAGGCAATGTGCTTGCCGTCTATTGCACCAATGACATGCGGAAAGTTCCAACTGTTCATCCAATTGTCACTAATCTGACGCCACTCTGCAGCAGTCTGTGGTGGCGCGAGCAGCTCATCACGGAACTCCTCGACGATGGCCGCACACACTTCGCGCAACACCAGACTGATGGTGTTGTGAGGGACCCTCCAGCCATACTGCATCTCACGGTACTTGGCGCCAGAAGCAAGGTGCCTCAGGGTGAGGGCAACCTTCAGGCCTGGATCAAGGGGTGCTCGCCAGTTGGTGGTCTCCTTGGTAAGGGCTGGTGTCAGTCTCTGCACAATTTCATCGAACATGGCAGGTGGCATTCTCATGAAGTTCTGGAAGGCCCTTGGATCTTCATTACGGAGCTCCACCATGAGACGATCGTACAGCCCCAGCTCAGGTCTCCTGCCAATCCAGTCGCGCACCCAGATGTTCCGGACCACCCTCCTCCTCCTCCTTCGTCTACTTCTGTCAATGAGGAGCTGATGGACCTGTACCACTTGGTTCTGATGCTGCTGGAGCAGCAAGACGAGGTCATTACGGTGACGGGGATCCATGTTCACCTCTTGACGTCTGGAGCACAACTGACGAATGCTCGGCAAATCGCGCTTTTTATATACCTAAAATCAGACGTTGTACGGACGCGATTAGGCCGTGGACAATCGTATTTGGGACGTGTACAAGACGCAATTGAACGTGATTAGGCCGGTATTGGGGCGCGCTGTTTACGCGGAGAAAGGCGTTTGTCCGTGCTTACACGCGGTACACACGCTAATGCACGTGATAACAACGCGGTACAGACGCGGAACAAACGTGCTATGACCGTGCTCCACCCGCGATTACCCGCTAAAATTTCGCGTCCTACCGCGTGTAACCACGTCTTAACCGCGGCCGTAGCACGTCATAGCACGTTCGTTCCGCGTCTGTACCGCGTCTTTACCCGCGTGTGTACCACGTGTACCGCCCCGCGATTACCCGCGGTCTAAATTTTTGGGCAGCCCAAAACTTTTTCGCGCGGGCAACCGCGTGTGAATTTCTTACCGCGTGTAACGACGGGTAACGTACGGCTGTATCGCGTCTTTATCGCGACCTCAAAGCGTCCAACAGCGTCTGCTTCACGGGCAGAAATTTTTGGCCGTGATTCGGCCGCGATACGCCCGTGGAGGGCTGTGTGACCGGGCCTTAATGCACCAAAAACATAGAAAATAAAGGCCTAATCATTCGTTAGACTGCATAAGAAATTATGCCTTCTTTGACAACGGAAGATAACTCCAGGTTATTTGCGCTCGCAGTGTGAGACCAATTACTGAAAACAAATGTTGTTCTGTTGGACTTATGTCTAAGAGCTTATAGCTATTCTAAGTGGGCTCACTCCATGTTGTTCCATGAAAACAAATTCGGAAGACAATTTGCAAGAACATGATAATTGAGTGTCTTGTTTGGCTGTAATGGTAAACGTAGAAGCCTCGATAGAACGTGAAGCGAGACGGCAATGAGAGAAATATCAGCATGAACACTCCTGCGTATCCAACAAAAGCTATGCTTAGGATGTATAAAGAGTAACTTAAAAGCCCAATGAACCTTAATAACATTTACCATAATCGTTAAGTCCTCTTTGGGGCTGTAATGGGAGAAGTAGCAGCCTTATTAGATGGGAACGCGTGCTTTATATTTTAAGTAAAACAAGTTGTCAGCGAACGCGCAATTATGTCCATACCGCATGATAATTGTATAACATCAATAGTGGGGGGAGGGAGTTAAGAATGTAATTGGTTCATATTGATGACATTGATTAATTAATCATACGCCTACTGCAATGAAATCCGCTTGGTTTCCCCACCAATGATGTAACATACATGGCCAATGTACATAATGCGTTCAATAGTCTGTAGACTCTGGTCAATGCCCATTGCAATCAAATAGCATGTCAATAAATAGTTGAGGTACAGTATTCATAAGTGTAGAACATTTCTTAACCATTAAGTACTTATTGCTATGCTATGAGGGCTCACTCGGGCCTCCGGCCTACCAAATGTGCGAACACGCCACCTTTGAGTAGCGTGTTTCTTTGTCATGGCGTCTCACATAGAATATTCTGTTCAATTCAGGGGCGCTGTCGCCTCGACAAATCAGAAGACTTCATGTATTCAACACATGTCGCCAACAACCTCAGTTGGGTCAACAACCAGTTGTTTTTCTATTTTATGGTAGCGCCACCTGACGACACTCATTTACATACTCACTCTGTGGCTAATTGGAGCGAGCCCACTAAGCATAGCTATAAGCTCTTAGAAATAAGTCAAACAGAGCAATATACATCCATTATGGTCTGTACTTGAACTTCCTTTCGTCATTTGGATAGGTGCAATTTAGGCAGCACAGATGTTACCATGTTTATATTCTAATGCTGGCAGAGTTGAAATCTTGCAATATTGTGCACTTTGGTATTAGACTGTGTCAATATTTACTGCACCGCGTGTCAACTAATGTGTTCAGTGAGACAACTCGTGTGACAGCTGTCATTTTGTCATTGTTATGATAAAAAAAACATTTGTAAGGCTCGGTGAGAGGGAGGGGTGATTGGGGGTGTTGTTCGTACCGTTATCTAGCTCAAACCGTGTTACAATAACATACATGGTTCAATGACATTTACCAAAGCCCATGTGTTGTGTTCAAAGGAAGGTGAGCTACTGTTAAGCACATAAGGGCTTATAGCACATACTGACAATGTCAAAGCCAAGTAAATTGATACAATTATGTGTTCAGCAAATACATTTCCTTGATTTGCTAACTGTATACACTCGCCTAATGCACATGGCTCAACAACATTAGAAAACATCAACTGCTGCCCTACTGTGAGTGAAATGATTGACGATATCAATTTCCATGCTATATCCTTCAATGTCAGTCAATGAATAAATGATTGATGGCGAAATATCCGTTCTGATGTTAGTGATACGGGAAGCGTATCTCCTTGAGCTAACCCTTGCAATAGTAAAACATGTTCGTGAGTGTACGATGGGGGGATTGATCAAATGCTCATTATGAAGATGGTAATCAGGGAGATACAACGGGTTGCATAGTGATTGATTTGAAGTAAAGTGCAGATAAGGTACTGTTTGAACACTATAAGTAAATGTTTTGAAGACAATTTTGGGAATCGTGCAACTGAGGAATATCCCATCATTACAATATTCCCATCTGCTACCCAAACATATGGTACCAGAAGGGATGTTGATAACAATACAATGGACAAGTCGAAGATTGTGAAATTGGCCGAGTATTTGGTCAATGCCTGGTACAAAGTTACATTAATGCTAAGCCAAAACTCAAGCCAGTGCTTGCATCAGAATCATGATAAACACCTTTGGCAAGAACCTAAGAATACAACTGCTAAAAGCATAGACAAGTTTTTGTTTGCTTAACTATAGCTATATTAGCTATATCACAGCAAAATGTACTTACCAAGAAACTAAAAAAGCCGACGTTACTTCCTATTTTAACGCGAACGATAACTACCTGATATTTACTATCACTATATATATATATATATATATATATATATATATATATATATATATATATATAGAGATATATATATATATAGATATATATATATATATATCTATATATATATAAATATATATATATATAGAGATATATATATATATATATATATATATATATATCTCTCTCTCTATATCTATATCTCTCTCTCTCTATCTCTATATCTATATCTCTCTCTCTCTCTCTCTATCTCTCTCTCTCTCTATATATATATATATATATATATATATCTATATCTCTATATATATATATATATAGGCTGCTCATGTATGATGTTCTTGCAACTCGATTATTGGGATTATAATGTAATGTTAATGCCTGGTATAAAGTTACATTAATGCTTAGCGAAAAGTCGATGCAATAATAATTGGAACAAAATCCTCCGTCCAGTTTTCATTGTTGAAGAACAATGGAAGCACAATAGATATTTAACACCGTTACAAAAATGATAAATGTCAATGCGTACTGTTGTTGATCCCAGGGCGCTTGGTACGTAAGTGATAGACTGATATGGAGTTATACGTCCAAGGCTTTGAGATCGCTAACACGGCTTTAAGAAATATATGTTTTAATATACGTTATCATACAGCTCAAGAGGCCGTCGCCCGAGGCTTTCACTTTTCTGTCGGCAGCAACATCCACGGCTCCATTTAATGGGCGTTGTCCGTAAGATATAGCCGGTAGGCCGTATGGTTTATTCTTTTCCTGCTATTGTTTGCCACCGACAGAGACACGGATCACACGCATGCCGTGTATAATATCGCACCATCCGGGCTCTTGCGATGCTCTAGCTGGATAAGAATGAATTAATGTTAACCATTGTAAGAGTTATGAATCAAACTTAATCATGGCCTGTAGGAAGTAGCTGTTGCTTTATCGAAATCTTAACAACGCATTTATTGAATGGCGATATCCGAGATGAAATGCATCTATATTGTTCTGTGACTGACCCTCAATACATCACTCACCTGATAACTTTCTCAATCCTGCGCGTATTTGAATGATATTCATGAATATTGCTATCCGCGATACGGACGGCGGCTCCGCAACCAATATATCAAAAGCCTTGATTACCGTATCTGCTCGGATTTCCGCTTGCTATCATAGGGTTAGATTTTCTCACTGGAAAGTCTTGTCCCACCTCTCCACATGCAAGGACTAACCAGCGGTGTTTTGTTGGAGTACATGTTATTACCAGCCAAGCTCTTGAATTACAATTTACGAGAAGCTAACTTGGTCAATGGTTGTCTTATGGAGCATAACTTCCGCGTAGATCGATTACTAATTAATTCAAAGCACTTGTGGCGGATAATGAAATACGTTAACCTCCTTCATCCACTCGGAAATCAAACTAAACCAAAACACCAAATCGTATAGAAGGGAAGAATATTCGTAAATGCAATCAGCTTACAAATGACGACAGCAGTAAACTTACTCCCATACAAGCGCATTGAATCAAAGTTGTGTTGTTCCTCTTAAAACATCAGTAAGAGTGCCTTTATAAGTCGGGGCTGCAAACCATTGAATGGCCGTGCAGTACGTGTTCGTGCCATTGTTTGATTTGCGTCTCAATATTTAATGCATCACTAGCGTTACTCTCAAGGCTCCCTCAACCATCAAATATATGATGCAACCCATGAATTGAACGTTAACGTCACAGGCACACAGTACATGAGCTAGCAAACACGCTGATGATCTTATGTCGCGGGATGCATGCAATATGACCTCGGCGAGATGTGGAAGCAACATCATAGAAAAACATGATATGTGAAATTGGTAGTCAAGACTGTATTGCTCATTCAACATAGACAGTTGAGCCCTGAAATAGAGCAGTCGCGCACTATTTGATGAATATTTGACAGTCCGCTCTCGTCACAAGGGCAGCAACTAATGTAAAGCACTACACGCACATGGATCCATCTAATCCAATGTTTATGATATCAATATAAACAATGAGATAATGGTGGTTTCTAGGTTTATGACTTAGGATAAATGATGGTCAAAGCCTATAAAACATAGCAAATACTTGCCTTAAAGTGAACGTAAACCTTAGGATAAGCGTGATTCACATGCTCTATAACGGATTAAGCATTGCAAACACAAATCAATCGGTTGCGATGATTAGCAAACAAAAAAGAGCCAAACTCTTTATCTGTTCCAATAAACATCATGTTTTTGTGATGTTAATCTTATTTATGCCTGCTCATTGTTCGTTATTCAGGAACAATCAGACAGTATATCAACTTTGTGCGTATAAGTTGTTCACGATACAAATGTGAAAGGTGGAGTTGATAATTTAGCAAAGTTTGATCAGTATGTAAGCTTACTGCTATTGCTAAAAGTGCATTTATTCGCATTGAAGTGTAATTATGAATTACAATTTACAACAATACATCCCTGAAAAAACTGACAAATGTATTGCAGAAGTGACAACTTCTTTTCATAATCTTTTTGATATTTGCAATCAGTGATCGGTTGTAAATTATAAATAGCATTTTTTTAACCGGAAAATAGTTTTGTCATGCAACGATCTTCCAGCTTCAAGCAGATAGGTGAATACCATTAGTAAACATATCATTACTTTCAATTATGTCCATATATATATATATATATATATATATATATATATATATATATATATATATATATATATATATATATATATATATATATATATATATATATATATCTATATATATATATATCTATATATATCTATATATATATATATATATATATATATATATATATATATCATCATATAAGACACTAGGTTTGATCAGAACAATTGGACTATATTACATATTTTACATGATACAATTCTCATTTAGACATATTATTTAATCAATATTAATGGGTTTATATTGTATATTTTTTACCTGATACCCTTCCGATCCTTTCATTTCGCATTTATTCCACCTTAGTAGGCACCATATAACATACTCGTTTTTTGTGCCGTTTTATCTTACCTTAGGCTTCACCTTACTGAAAATCCGATATTTACATATGGGGGAGCCAGACAGTTATGGTTGCCAGTAGTCGTGTGAGGCTGTATCATCATAGAAGTTAGTATTCATCAAGAGCTTTAATTCGTATATAATTCGTGATAGACGTTAATGGCTATACTGCAAAGGACGGCTACTAAGATACCATTCATACATTTACTTGAATTCTATAACATATATCTATATCAAGTGCCATCCTATTAGCCATTAATAATTATGCTGCAAAAGACAACTACCATCATACAAATAATACATATCCTTGAATTCTATAAAATATTTTTACATCAAATGCCATAAGCCATTTCGATTGACAGAAAATTACTTCATTTAATACAAAAAAAATGGCGTCAGCACTAAGGTTTGGACTGGCAAGTCGATTTATTGGCCGCAGTGGTGCATCGGCTGAGATTGTCGAAATTGCAGGTAAGCTAAGGTAGGAAATTGGATACACTACATCATATCAATTTTGTCTCGCCGACGAGGCATTATATATTACTCAACATCTGGGAATAAATTCTTCCTTTTCCTTCTTCTCAGGATCCCGAATCAAATAGAAATGACTTTGCCAATCAGATTTATTCATATCGATGTGCACTTTGTTATGTGCTTAAACTCAGCTCAATTATGTTCTTGGACTCATGGAAGAATAACATCATAATATATGGAAATCACTATGCAGAACATAAATGACAATACAGTAAAAGCATCAAAGTCCGCCAACTGCGTGTGCTTTGAGGATTTCTTTATGACATGAAGTATGAAGTTGTTGGGACCCTAATGGCTGCAGATTAGGCATCATCCGATGAACAGCGAAAGCGGGTTACATGATAAGAAATCAACAGTTTTTATATGCTATACACGTACAGATTTTAAAATATGACTTGAGCAGACCACCATAATAATGACATCGCATCCACACAGTGGCACACTTTCCACGTAGTTCTCGCTCTCTTTGCTGGGGTAATTCCTGGGCAACCGATTGCTAACGCCTTTATCGCTTTCTCGTTAAATTTCAAGGATATTTGGAGCAATAATTGCAATTTTGCCTCGCCCACACGTATTACTTTACTTGAATGGCACTAATCGAAGCTTCATTCGAAATTTACAAAATTATTGAACCTTTCCAAAAGAACCGAATCAAAAATAACCGCGGTAATGAGGCAAACACTCAGACATATAGCACTCTGACCGCGGTAAGTGGCAACGACAAAGGTCATTGGAATGCGATTCATACATAAGATATAAATGTCATACTGTTGCCTACAATTATGTAATGGCCGACTAAAACAAACGTAAATGACACATGTTGCTTTCAATCTTTATACCAGTGGAAGGTATAAATAAGTGTAATGGGGGAGTATTTTGAATCGAATAATTGCTTATACAAATACTAGCTATTTGTAGGTCCAAGTTATGTTCAGTCTGTTAGGTAAAATGTTACCATTCCATTCATCTGCACATACTCCGATTGCTCCGAAACAAAATACTTCTATTTCAACATAAGGTTAATGTGAATGTACTGTGATCACCAGCCCACGAACCTTAAACATCAAGTGTTGCTACCATATCAGCAATGCAATTTGATGACTAACACGCACGCGTGCACCTCTTGCAGAATGTTTTGTTGCATGCATTAAGCATGAATGAAAAGCAAAATTGTAGCTGTGAGCCGCGATTAATACTGTGCGGGAATAACACTGTGAATAAGATCCCGCAAAAAACAGCTGAATGTCCCTCAAATGAAAATCAGTTTGGGGCTGAAAATTCGACTGTTCACACAGTCCCCATAGACGATTTATTGTATGAATGCGATAGACCTTGCAGTCACTTCTCTTTTCAGCCGCGAGCATGTCCGTTTTATGTCAGTAAAGCATCTTCGACGTTCATCCGCTTTTGAATAGAATGGTTGATGTAATGCATGCATGCATGCAAGTATTTGATTCAGTGTTGAAATACATTATCTAACATGGTTGCAGTCCAGTCCATAGGTATGGCTGATTGGCTTGAAAAATGCTCTCTAGAGTAGAAGCACCTGGCGCATCATGAAGAGCATCTACTAGTAAGATACAGTGGATGTCATTTTGTGCATTCCCTGCGATGCAAAGTTGAAACCGACGTCAATGTGTCATCATCATGCCATGGATTGTCATAATGGAACTTATTCATTAGTTGACATATCTTGATGCAGACTGCAGTGATAATAACATGATGATGTTTGTCCCCACATGCATCTGCCAAAAAGACTTTAGCGGTGGAAACTCGGTACAACTATTTTCATCGCTACTTGAAGATGCTTCGGGTCAGTTATGAACCCATCTACCACGTTTGGTAAATATTGCGTCGATCACCAGATGACGATTATGATCAGCTATTGCCGATGGTAGAGTTGAGGTTATAGCAATGTCTCTCTTAGCGCAATGGTGTGTTTTGGAGGTGATATTCTAAGCACGTTGCCCGAAAAGCAACATTGACAGTTCAATCTTGGCGCACCTGCTTCATGCTAGTTTTCATTGTGAAAACAAACCGGGATTGTTCTGGCAGCTGGTGGCCATCATCATATTCGGTGTGGCTTTCTTCCTTACAACGCCAGTCGTCAACGAATAATCTGATGGCCATCTTGGGACACTAACACTTTCATAAATAGAGGCATGGATTACCGCTCTCTCACCATAGATGTAGCAGTGTTGCTTCTTGGGCCAATATCCGACACTGAGTGTGGATGTATATGAGCTATCTACTAAATCTTCACTAAGTTGTACCTTGCACGGAAAATGTGGCAACGGGGCCGGATATCGAGACGCTTAGTAGGTACTTGCTATATATATATATATATATATATATGCATATATTATATATACATATATATATAAACGTATATATAAATATACATAAATATATACAAATATATATATATATATATATATACATATATATATACATATATATCTATATATATATATGAATGCATATATATATATATATGTATATATTATTATTAAGTGCAGATCCAGCAGGCATTGGTAGGAGTATAATCTCCTATGTGCAATTTAACAAATGATAGGATGATGCCTTTCAACCTCATGGAACTTTCGTGGCTCGAATATCTTTTGTCTGTTGCCTTCCATCAACGAACAATTGACTTGATTATACCTTCATTGTACCCTGTTGCCTAAGTGGGATGATAGTTTCAATTAGATTTCCAGGCTGCTGCTTCCCTTGATGATCTTCTAGGGATTGAATGTAGCCCATCAAAGGAGGAAAGGGTAAACATATCTACCACATGGCGCATTGCGAGTCGCTGCTGCCTAATGCTTCACTGCGTTTACCGTACAAACAACCCAATCATGCACAGGGCGGCAACATTTGTGACGATCCTAACTGAGGCAACAGTGTAACGTTTTCCCTCATTATGTCAAAGACACATTGCCTGTGGATAACGTTAACATATATGTTGCATTTTCAAAATACGGGCTAGCATCCAAGGGCTGTTTATGTCCAAACTATCGCTAAGATTGTTATAAGCATGTTTAGTAAGCTTTGCAACAAGTGTTGATGCGCGTGCGCTTTTTATGGCTCGAATATCTTGTGTCGGGACGATCCCTTGAAGTGGGATGACAGCTAGATTTCAACCAGTGACCTGTACAGAAAATAATGAAAAATATCATATCAAATGAGGAAGTCTATGTTTGCTGCACAAATAATGTAATTACCGCTTGAATGCACATGGATGAAATATATTCCAACACAGGATCCTTTTCAGTGATATATGTCAGCACACTTGATAATGTGTAATGCTTTGTTCTTCAAACTGTCACTATAGCATCAAATGACGTACCTCGTGCTCACCGTTATCCAATAAAGGCCAGTAGCTACACTATCTACTGAAAAATATCCGTAAGTGTTCAGCGGGGCGTGATGACACTGCCTTGGACATCTATGTTTGCTGCACAATAATGTACTAGGGCTTGATCACACTAGGAAATATATTCTTTATCATCCTTTTCAGTGATATATGTCAGCACACTTGATAATGTGTATCTTGGTTCGAACTGTCACTATAGCATCAAATGACGTACCTCGTGCTCAGTAGATCTAAATAAGGTTAACCTTCCTGACAGATGCATCACGTCATCCATGACTAGCCTGCACAGCATGCATACGTCAGATTACTATTTAAGTGGATCTGTTGAGTTGCAAGATAACGCTAGAATGTAGTTAAATAGTGCAAATAAAACCATGGGATTTTAAGGAGTCTTTGTTTCTACATTAAAGATGTACCTCATAATCAATTTCAGAACTACACTGCAAGAATTAGAAGTGCAGTTGAGCGACTAATAACTTTAAAGTGAACTTTTAGCCTGTGCGTGGAATATTTTAAATCAAGTTGTGAAAAGGATGAAGTGCACAAACACACCACAGAGCTCGCTTCTACGTAAATATCTTGTTGTCGATGATAGGGTATAGAAATACTCTTTAAAAGACTGAATGCTTCTTATTCAAGTCCCGGCACATCTGCTTGCCGCATGTGTAAGTGAACAATAAAAAACCATTATGACTTGAATGACAATATTGCACATTGGTCATTGTAAACAAAGTGTACCTGCAATCGACTTACCTACAATCGACAAGCGAATCAATGACAAATGATTTAATGAAAAAAAATTCATAGCTGACCCTTGTATCATCAAACCGGGTAGTACTGGCTGCCCACAGGTTACATTATATTAATGTGAACATAGTTACTAAACAGTATCGTGTGGTGTATTATAATATCATCTTATATACATTTAAAAGCGACCCCATATCGTGCTACGCCCGTAAATTCTGAAACCAAACCGCGCGCATTATATTTTGGCAAACAAGCGAGTGATATCTGACACTGAATGGAAAAAATAGCGTCAAACGATTCTGTTTAGAACAGTTCCAAATTACATTTGATCGGTTCGTGTTTGATTCTATTGCCGATACACTATGAATGTGGATTAAACATGTATAGTTAGAGTAAACAATAACTAGAGAAACCGATGAGAAATGTATTCATTCAGTAGCAATTAATAAAATTTATTACGCAAGGTCGGTCTCATGTGTGATGCATTAGTAAACAAAACCCTGATGCCTAACTCTTCCCAAAGTCGCTCCTTTCTGATTTTCACATTGCATTGTTTGCAAATGGATGTTGATGGATGTTCTTTGCAGCATTCATATTGTTTCCAACTTTTTAGCATTCCATACCGTTTGACCCAATATTGTAATTGCGACGCATCCGCCCATATGTTATTGAAATCTGTAGACAGGATTGAGGAGACCTTCATTATTTATGTATACATTTCACGTCAAACTGAGAGTTGGTAGTCCTGACATGAGTTAGATGGCGCTTCTAATGGCGTGTCTCGGGCAATTAGGCGTGGGAACATACACAACAAACGATAACACGTTATTCGAGCATAACAATTGGATTGGTAATGCCCCTTTGGAATCATTTACGTTATAACATCAGCGATGTCGATGTACAGTTTCCATTTCCATTGAGTTCTTGCTGAATGAATTAAGCAAACATGTGAGATAAAGTAGTTCAACCCGCAGTGAAAAGTGAGCGTCTTTACAGTTGTCACCCATGGCAGCCCTTCACGCTCTATTAGCCTCTTCCACTTATTTTGTCCAATCAGTGATGGAATATGTAATCATTTCTCGCTGCATCGGCTGCCGTGTCCACAACACAATATTGAAATACTAAAGCTGAAGCCCAGATTCAGATAGATCAGCAGCTACAACTTAAACAGGGCATCAGACAACACCATCCTATTGCCATTGAACACATGCTCAGAAATATCGTACCATCTCGTTTCAAACAGCTTTCAATGCACCTTTTCGTAGAGACTGCTATAAAAATTGCGGTTGATCTTTTTTTCATATTTGTCCAAACGTGCCATGCGCAGCATTCTCATGCAAAAGCAACGCAACTTAAAAATGCAATTTCATATTTGCATTACACCCGGCAGTGATACAGAGAGAAAAACGTTTATTGCCCACAGCTATAATTGCTTTTTATTACACAAGCGGCAACTATTTGTAGAGATAAGCGTAGTGTCTGAACCCTACTTCGTACTTGTAGCACGGAAAGGCTCCACAATTGCCCCACATTGAAAGCCACAGTATCTCTTGTCAGGTAGAGCACATCATCACGCTATACAGCAACAAAAACCTCCTTAGCCCTGTAGCAATAATAAAACATATGCTGTGAGAATTGCGATTCATCTTTCATTACCACTCTCGTCGATTGCGATGATTACTGGCTTGTATCGGAGGCTTGTAACATCACTGTGCTTTGGTAAGGGACGGCTGATTATGCATAACTTTATTATAATGAGTAAATATTTGAAGGGTTGCAGAAATGACACGGATGTGATAGAGTCGATAAATGGCAACAAGGCAAATATACAACTCGCTGTTGTACAATGTACATAGAGGGCAATGCCAGCGAAGCATAAATGTCCGAAGTAAAATCTAACCGTGCATTATCAAACAGCTGTTTATAATTGGCATGAGCCACACAAAGTTGCATTTGGGTACTAAACGACCACATAATGAGAATCTCAAGGTATTCCCCCTGTAGAACACATTGTCTGCTTCATGGTTGCTCACGAATCGACTTATTATTTGTGAAGCTGGGCGCCTCATCTTTTATTCAGCTGGCTTCTTGCCACTCCATTAACACACATGCAGCTGCCACGGGTGTGTGCTGGTGCTCCGTTCATGACATGACGTCCACAATAGATAGACTGGAGGCAATGGAAGATAGGACGCAACGGAAACCAACCTAACATTATTGCTTTACGCGTGATGCCAACAAACATTGTAAATTCTTTTGTTGATTCATGCTGCTCCGATTGCTGGCACTGAATAGTCATAATGTTTTGAAAATCTCGTTTTATTGACATGCATCTGAGCAATTAGATTGCGTAAAAGTTGCAGTATGCACTGACATATGACATGGAGTAATTTGGTTAATGCCCATACCTCACGCAAGCAGTCTAGCTTCCGTCTAGCTTAGTAGGTTTCAACCCTACTTAATTACTAGTCAATTATTGATTACCCTTGGCTGGCCACCCATCACCATTAGTTCTTGGGTGACTGACCATCATTGCAAATCATTGTATAGCAAGCATACATTGATCACCTCAGGAAATGAGCCATCCACACTATCCGTAAATTATTCAAAGGTGCATATGTTGATGTAGGTTAGCACAGCCTGTTATATACACCACCAAAGTTAGTCTTACAGTGAAAGCCCCAGTTCCTTTAGCCGTCGTCCGACATGAATAAAACATTCCACAGGCGACGATGGCGATGTAACTCACGTTCTGTCTTATACAAGACAATGACTATAATCAAGTCTCGTCGTTATGAATGCGGGACACATTTATCTAATTATATGCATAACGCAAGGTGTCTGTAAGGTGTAATACAGACATTACACCTATCAAATTGTGCTGCTAAGACATTCACTGACCTGTCACTGAGGACGCTCATTATGCTTCCAGAGCTGAAAAATCGGCATGATTCAGTTCTCAAATAACACGGATTTCTAGAAGCTTCAAGTCTGAGCTATTATGAACACTTTTGGTACCGAACACTCAAACCTACACGAATGCCATGCAATACTAATCCGCAGCGTCCTGCATATCTCATGCATAGTAAGGACATTATTAGCATAGAATTCTCAATCTAACGATTTAGGACATTGACTGAATAATGTCATCGTTGTGGATCACACGTATGATGTAAAGAGTGACATCATCATGATATACATTATACGCATTTGTATTATACGCATGATCTGTTGCAGTATTTAGAATGACGGTTGTCTCACAAATGTATTTTGTAGTCGGAAATGGCTGCTTGCCCTTTATGCACTCATAGCGACGTTCACATTTAAGCTAGACAAACAACTCTGCAGGCAATCTGTGTAACGATCTACCAAGACGGTTGCTGCTATATTTAAGATGCAGTTTACATACTTGCGTCTGAAATACTTGTCGTACGCCAAAATGAACTTGTGAAGCTTGATGAATAAACGTTAATTGGTAAGCAAATTAAGAACATTACAAGAAATCGACAGTATTTATATTTTATCAATGTACGGTTTCACAATGCAAAACCAAAACACATTTAAAAGCTTGCGTGTAGTATTGTTTTACGATTTCTGATATAATGGCCCAGTCAGCCATTAGATTCATCATTGTCATGGCAACTGATTATCAGGACATGCATTTGAAGGTGTCATCCATGACACATGCCACGTGTCGTACAGCCGTCGCTAAATTCAATATAGTTTATTACCATAGTGTGTCCATACTTTCGTAAGTGCGTGAATGCTGAATGCACCTCTAACATTGCTAGAGGCCTCAATATCAGCTCAATAGTTTGTAACTACCGACAAATGTAATGCTTGCGATGCTCATGGGATGTTATATAGGGAAACACATAATTCATATGTATGCTCAAAAGATACATATTTTTAGATCTCACTCCAACCAGTAAGGCTAGTATTTGGAGTTGTTTAGGTCAGTTGTGGGCGATGACATCGGTAAACTGATTCTTTTTGGAATCACCTGGTTACACTATTAATAACAGCGTGCTTTTTTGCACATTGATTTATTTAGTTGTTATATTTCTGAAGGCTAGCATGTCTATGGATAGTTTGTATATATACTCGTATGCAAAATACATTATTTGTGGATCCAGTATCAAATCTGCCGCGGTGCTAGACAATCACCACTGAATATATGTAACGGGTGACGTTGATATGCTTTCAATCAATATCTTACAATTTAACCATAGAGTGAACATTATTACACACAAGCAGTAATAAAGTATTTACAGCTTATGGCATCATCGCATGATGCTTCCACGCTTGGTGACGAAAACATTGACAATATGGTATTAACATAAGGTAATCCACTGAATTTAGTGACTGAATTCCAGTCACGCAGTGAACTAATTTGATGAGATTCCATCCATCTGATGAGATTCCAACCATCCAAATTTGCATACCTTGTCTATTCCAGAGTCATAATCCCCATCTGACATGAAGTCATACTCTGTAAGCCTCAAACGAAGTGGAATCACCCGACTGTATGTTTGATTTCCAATCATGTCATAGCAACTTGTACCGGTGTAGGATAGCTTATCCCAATATCGTGCACAATGAACATATTACAACATATTCTCGCTAATATATGGCAATGTCAGTTTCATTAATTAGCCACTGTGTAATGTGGCAATTGTAAGAAATTGTTGCTTAGGTCTCTAAGATACCGAGGGGGGCGGGGTGGTGGTCTGTCCGTATCAAGCGCTGACGGCACTTGTGATATTTGGATCATGACCTGTCTCTGCATTAACCTCTAGCAGCACGTTTCACATCAAAGAAAGGGCTGTATGTCAATGACGACTTTCTGGGCTGGATCACGGTTAAATATTTGCATTTTGTTCCTCTCTAGGCCGATATTTCTATTGATCTACAGAGGCATCTATAATATCAGTCAGGTTAGCACATTAAGTGGCTGCTACAGCAAAGAGTGAATAAGGTATAACGTTAAGGTTTTATTCACGGCACGTAGAGAACCTAAACCCGCACCGACTGTAGTGTTCAAATATATTGCAGCTGGTCCAAATCATTAAACTTTGCCCGGTCCCAACTTGTGAAACTGCGTAGACTAAAGCGGCTGCTTGATGAGAATCAACACTACATTCGGGCCATGCAACGAATAAGTGCAATTAGGGAATAAGCCTATGCTTTAATGAATATGACGAGCTTTATTAGTCAAGAAAACATTATTGTTGACAATTCCGAACTCCTATCGCTCTTGCGGCTATATGGAGTCGATTTGGCTCCCTCATTAAGCATATGGCTGACAGATGAACCGCTCATATAAATAACAATGGGACTTTGGTGGCATAGGCGGGGACAATCCTCTCTGGCCCACATAAATGTATCCCGCTAGATTGCAGTCTTGTTTTTCTAAGGTTTAAATGGATTCGCGAATTAAACTTGAGTCTCGAGGTGTATTGATGGGTTTTAGCGTCGTAATGGTATGATACGAGAGAAATGACTAGGTGGAGGAGCGTTACCTGACTTTTACAAGACGACAATGGGAGAAAAGTGTTGCAATGATGATTTTAGAAAAGAGGGACAGTTGGTGAGATAGTAAAGTGCAGCATTAGGAACAACGAGCTTAAAAGGGCAACATTGGCAAGATTGAGGGGGTTAGCGATAGCAGTATCAATAGGGTCGGGAAATGATCGGTAAATCGTCCACGGATTGTGCAGTTTGATACAAATAACAATTTGATAATCGCTTCGCACACCGATGCCTTCAATGATGGGTGAGTTAAGTGATGAAACTACTAATGTGGATTAAATAAATTGGCTGTATTCTTATTGTTCAAACGATCCTTATAGCATCGCACACAATCCACTTACAAATAACTAAGTCATATTTGGATATTTACTGTTAGAGCCACCTCTGCAGATCCATTTTATGTTACTGAAAACATCCGTGAAAATATTCCGTCGTGATTAGATTAATTAAAGCTTCCTGGATGAGTGCAGCTACACTAGAAACAGAATATCTACATGTAAGGGCAATGTCATTACCACGGCCAAAATGATCATTCCAGTAGCAGTGCTTTGCAGTTGTGGGTAGCCTCCTGCGTTAGCAGCGTAATATTACATCTGAGTTCGGCGGGAAATGGTACTCCTCAACTTAAGTACAGGGTGGGGCTGGGGGGATTCTTGATTATTATTGACGTACTGCCTAAAGCCGACCTTCTATATTTTACTTTGCGTGGCTCTCGATCCAGGAGACTCTAACGGCAGCTGACGGTAATCATCCAAAACTATCTTGTTAGTAATTCCTGACATTGTAACCTAATAACTACCAAGAGCAGATATCCTGGCATCTCCACAGCACCAAAATTCACCAAAGGTTAACTACAGACCTAGAGGTAGTTGCAATTGGTCATTCTATTTGGAAACAAAAGTGATTATCATCTAATTGTTTTGGCATTGTATAGGTAAGTTAGCTGACGTCTTTGATTACCGGGGGTTACACGTTTATAAACATTAATTACATTTTTACCTCCACCCTGTTTTGCGCAGTTATTGCAAATGATATGGCATATCATATGTTAATTTGTGTTTTCTTCTCTTTATGTTACGGGGTTAACGTATATTTTTTACAGATATAAATTTCGAAACAATATTCCGAAAAACGTAATGAGTACAAAGCACCATAAATATGCGTCTTCCAATTACCTTGAGCGAAATGCCCACCTACTAATAATTGGATGATTAATCATCTAGTATGAGGCCCAGGCGAAACGCATATGCTATCTTATACTGGCGACAAGGCACTCCAGGTTACATCATTACCATTGATAGACCAATTTGTTAAGATTTATGTGAGACCCTGAGGGTCATGGTCAGATCCCCAAACCAGGGCGGCGTCATCATGACATCAGCTGAATGAGATACGTGTCTGTTTAACTCCATTTATTGGTTCCTTGTCTCCCCCTGTTGTACGTTCATGATCACCATGATTGTTTGATGCTTAACAAATTTAAATACATCATGATGGATTTACCATGATATTCAGTGCTTGAATATTGACTACAAAGCTGAACGCATATATTCGCATATGCATTTTGAATAACATACAAATAGCCATAAGAATGTCAACATCTTCTTAACATGATATATCTGGCATATAAAAATGAATATGACAGCTATCAACTGACATTCTGTTCGAATTACGATATGGTGCAATGGCTATGCAGCACGGCAAACGGATAAAATGGTTTTCTTTCTATTGTATCTATCGATAAAAGTACCGCGTCCTGGTGAAAACACGTATATATATAAATCATAATAAGGGAAATTGTAGGGCCGCCACAATATCATTTGTGAAAATTATTCGTTTCGACTGAAGACCAAGACATTAAAGTTAGGATGTCAACAAGGGTGGAACCCTATTGGATAATAACCTGCAAGCTATAATTACAAAGAGTGCTAGAGAGGCATTTGAGATTAAAAACAACACAGGACGCATTGCACTAACAGAGCGGATTCACCGCATTGCTTCTATCACTATTGACCACATATGAACCACATAGCAACCCACTAATTGCACATTAAAGCCTTCCATGCTTTCGCCATGCGTTCAGTATGTTACGATGCGCTACGCATTACGTCGTAATCAATGTCTTGTCGTTTATCTAGACGTAGAGCCCCCGTAGGATGGATGATAGACTTACAGTGCCTACTACAATAACCAGCACATACTCTTGAAAATATCACTTATACCACAAGCCGTGCTAATAAAGCCCTCTGTAGAAAATAAGCAGCTGAAAAGTAGACTAATGCTTGTTGTAACTGCGCCAGTTTTCTATGCATATAGATGTACCCGGGGCGGCCAAAGAACAGAAGTGACATATGGCCTTAAGCAACCATCACACAATGTCAGCCTCTATTCATATACATATCTTATAGATCCTGAATGGAAGACAGCTCGATTAGTACTGGCGCGACCTCAATTAAACTGGCTTGCAAATGTTGATCCATTGCGACCGAAAAGTCAGCGGATATATCAAAATGTCTTTTATATGCCTCTAATCGCATCGAAAACTAATTTGGAGGAGTCTATCTGGTGCCGTCAACCAGGGTGCATTGGACTTTTTGTACCGCCCTAGAGGTTTTACGATAAATGTGACGCTAAACAATATTCCTATCTTCGAGGGCAAAAACATTGTATCTGATAATGTTTTTAGGTGTGCTACATCATTTGCTCAATCTCAAACACTATGCATTCAATTCCACGCTACAATAACTTAAATATTTACCGCATCGCTTAAGAGAGCATAATCAGTTACAGTCCCAAAGCATTCTTGAACAAGCTATAATTAACACAGCGGCGCCTTATGATCGATCTCAACTGATCTACGGAATGTATCGATACGGTCTGAATGAAATGTTCAACCATACAAGGCTTGATAACCTTCGTTTATATTGCTTCATATATTGGGTGATTATGTAAAAATTGAAGCCAAATGTTATTCACCTTCTGAGCTTGTTTTTCAAATGCATCTTTCAAGTGTCTTCTATGGTTATAGGAAAAGCGTTGCAGAGGTAGACAAACAGCACTCCAAAGTTAAGCTTGACAACTACCACCATCAAACCCCCATGTCGATTTCCGTTCTGTATAGATACCAGCAAGAGGAAGTGAATCTTTTATGAAACATGTATCGTTCTTTATAGGTATTGGCAGCCGTATGCCAAAGTTGCTGCCGAGTCAGTGACATTGGAGAGGGTATTTTGTTTGAGCGATGGATAAGGATGGACACACAACTACCGATATGAATGGTATCAGAAGATCCATTGAGCATGGCGTTGATGATTTCAATGATCATGGAACGCGGCACGCCAACAGCCTACTGAAAGCTACCTATCCGGGTTACAATATGGTACAATGACGCCATCAGTTATTTCAATTATGCCATGAAATGCTGTAAGAAAGTGTTTCAATGGATATTTCATTGATGTTTGCCCGGTGACATTTTAGTACTTGATTAGCTTTTCCAGCAGTGGCAGCACTCAACTGCTCTTACATACTCCTTAATAGGCCTCGGTCATTGTGCACTGGTAGCCCACGGGATGCTGGATTATGCAGGCCCCATATGTACGTAGAACCTGTAAAGATTTGATGCGCTTCAAAATGTTGCAGCAGAATGTACTCAGTAAGTATATCAATATAGCAGGTTACTCTCCCGATACGAGCAACAGTATGATATTCCGTTATAATGCGGCTAAAGTGTTTTTGTATAAGGTGACATGTAAATTGCAAATAATAATTATTTCTAATGATCGGAGCAGTCGGCTTGAATGCTTTGGTCAGGTATCAATTTTGGTCTATACTTATGGTTATATTTTTAAACAAATGCCATCCTGTGTGGCTCTGTTCATTATGAGAGAACTAATTTTATGTTGCCGCAGCCATGGTAATGCGCATCATACATTTCACAACCGTAGTGATTGGCATTGCATACTCAATTTATAATCCACGATTTAATAACTACGCCTGACTCACTTTTCAATTTAAGGGTCTGCCTATGGTGCTTTATGCATCTCTTGCATCTTCGACAGCTTTGCTAAATATGTTGATGCATCAAAATAATGTAACGCCAGCAATTTATTAGCTAAATATGGTAGACGGTTATGCGTTCATAATATATAGAGAAATGTGATGCGTTCATATCATATTGTGAAATGAAAAGGTAAGATGAGTCATATGGGTAGTAATCGTTCAATTGCAGTATAAATATATATATATATATATATATATATATATATATATATATATATATATATATATATATATATATATATATATATATATATATATATATATATATATATATATATATATATATATATATATATATATATATATATATATATATATATATATCTCTATATAGATAAAAAATATATATATTTATATATGTGGGTGTGTGTGTGTACATGAGTGTGCATACGTGTGAAAGCGATATGGTGCAATGTACAGCATCCCTGATGCTATTGTTTAAGTAGCACTGCAGGTTATGTATATGGTTGTTGACAATATAATAAGTGGAAGGTTATATATGTTCGCTTATTTGACATTTGGAGATGCTTCTGTATATTGAAAATAAAAGTGACTGGCAGCACAAACGTTGCTTTGTTGCGTTAATTGTAGAAGTCAACCAGGCGCACATAAATGGAGCACAGTTTGTACACGAATCCCATTGTTTCATAACCATGCGAAAGATTATAAAAAAATGCTTCTGGGAAACATCGGTCGAGCTTTGTTTCATAATTCTCGGTTGCGACGCTGTCATATCGGTATTACATCTTGCTAATAATATATTTGATATGCTCTATGCTCACTCTAGATTGTGATAGATCGATGCATTTGGTTAAAACCTGCATAAACGTATAAATAAGAATCCAATTGTCATCAATGTTCAATTTCATTTTCATATGATACCATATGGATTGAACAGGAATCTTCTTATGATAGGAGTTATGCAGATTATGTGATATGATGAATACAAAATGGATTTTTCTTTTGCTGTTGAGGATCACATGTTTATTTGTTTTATGATCTTCGATGGGATGGTGGACACCAGACGCGTGGTGCATCGTTTATGATGTTTGCCATGGTAACGGTTAAACACGAGCTCACAAAGAATATAAACCGGTAATACCCGATGATTCGAAGCAATGCCAGTCTAAGATTGGTGTTTGGTTGTATAAATCACAAATTTGTAGTGTATGATACACGACAAGACATTGATTGCGACGTAATGCGTAGCGCATTGTTACATACTGAACGCAATCTGGCGAAAGAATGGAAGGCTTTAATGTGCAATTAATGGGATGCTATATGGTTCATATGTAGTCAATAGTAATAGAAGCAATGCAGTGAATCCCGCTTTGTTAGTAAATGGGTTTTGTGTTGTTTTTAATCTCAAATGCCTCTCTAGCACTCTTTCTAATCATAGCGTGCAGGTCATTATTCAATATGGTTCCATCTTTGTTGATATCCTATCTTAAATGTCTTGGTTTTATTAACGAATAATTTTCATAAATGATATTGTAGCGGCCATACAATTTCCCTTATCATGATTTATATATTAACGTGTTTTCACCCCGGTACTTGCAAGTTTTATCGATAGATAAAATAGAATGAAAACTATTTTATCCGTTTGCCGTGCTGCATAGCCATTGTACAGTACCGTAATTCGAACAGAATATCAGTTGATAGCTATCGTATTCAGGTTGATATGCCAGATATTTCATGTTGAGAAGATATTGACATTCTAATGGCTATATTCATGCATCAGCTTTTTATTTCTTTTTGTGTCACAACTAAGAACATATCCATAAAATGTGCCAAACTATGACTACCTCTCAATAGTGATTAAGGGTCAATAGAACGGGACGGAAACAGCAACCGGTCAAGACACTAATCAGATAGCCTATAGGGTTAAAATCCTAATGTGAGTACAATCGGCTGTGCTATGTATCAATCATTCAATCAGATTTGATTATGAATTGCCAAAGATTTATGTCATGCAAAGTACAAAAGAACCACTCAGTAAACCGACCTGAATCAAGGCCATTAAACTGCTGAGCATTGCAGAGACTTTTGTAGTCATTTTGTAGTCACATTGGTTATTGTTTCGTTTGCTTTGGCCATGACAATTTGTTTGATGCAAGATGACGCCGATCTTACCATGACCCTCAGGGTCTCACATAAATCTTAGCAAATTGGCCTATCAACTGCGATGATGGAACCTTGGGTGCCTAGTAGCTAGTGTAACATAGCATTTGTGTTTTCCTTGGGCCTCATGCTAGATGATTAATCATCCAATTATTAGTAGGCGGGCATTTCGCTCAAGGAAATAGGAAGACGCATATTTGGTACTCATAACGTTTTCGAAATATTGTTTCGAAATTTATCTTTGTACAAATAAATGTTAGCCCCGTAAAATCAAGATAAGAAAACACAAATTAATAAAAGATATGCCATATTATCTGCAATAACTGCGTAAAACGGGGTTAAGGTACAAAAATAAAAATTGTTATTTGCATCAAACTGAACATTCCTTCGACGATTTACAGATCATTTCAGCACCCTATGAATACTGCTTTCGTTAACGCACAAATACCCTCTCAATCTTACAAATGTTTCCCTCTTATGTTTATTGTTCCTTATGCTGCACTTCACCATCTCTCCAACGGTCCCTCTTTTCTCAAATCAAAGATAGTTGTGTACGTTTTTGCAACACACCTTTCTCCCACTGTCATCTTGTAAAAGTCAGGTAACGCCTCTCTACTTAGTCATTTCGCTCGTATCATACCATTACGACGCGAAAAACCCATCAATATACGCTTAGGTTTATATCTAGCTGCAATATTTTGAAGATAGTTGTGTTTGGTTTTCTACGTGCCGTGGATGAAACCTTAGCGTTAAAATTGCATATTACCATATCGCTTTTCGTAGTTGCTCTTAATCGGACCGTTATCTTAAGCCCCTGTATGGCCCAAATGTAGTGTTTGATGCTCATCAAGCAGCCGCTTAAGTCTACTCAGCCTCACAAGTTGAGACCGGGCAAGGTTTAATGATTTGGGCTAGCTGCAATATATTTGAACACTACAGTCTGTGTGGGTTTGGGTTCTCTACGTGCCGTGGATGAAACCTTAGCGTTATACCTCATGCACTCTTTGCTATCGCAGCCTGACATTATATATGCCTCTGTAAATCAATAGACATGTCTGGCTTCAAGGGAACAAAATGCAAATATTTAACCGCTTTGATGAAATGTGGCATGTTGTGCATTTTATATCGGGACGATTACGAAAAGACCGCTGCTTTTACGTATTATATGTTTAACGCAAATCATGAGATGTACATAATGTCGATACAGGGAAGAAAGAAGCTTAGGAACGCGACGAGACACGACCACTGATCTGTGTGTGTGTGTATATATATATATACATATATATACATATATAAAGATTTAAAGCTTCTGGAAATCCGTGTTATTTGAGAACTGAATCATGCTGATTTTGCCGCACTAGAAGCAAAATGAACGTCCTCAGTGGCAGGTCAGTGAATGTCTTAGCAGGACAATTTGGTGGGTGTGGTGTCTATATTACCTCTTACAAACACCTGGCGTTATGCATGTTTTTAGATAAATGTGTCCCACACTCATAACAAACGAGGCTTTATTATATTGGTGGTTTTGTATTAAACAGTACGTGTAGGGTGTCCCCCAGCAGAGATACCTCGCCTTCGTCACATGTGGTATTATTCATTCGTATCGGACGAAGGCAAAAAAAAACTGGGGCTTTCACTGTGCGACAAAGTTTGTTGTATTAAGCTATGGCTTTTTGTACAATAGCTTATATGACGGGTTGTGCTGACCCCCATCAACATATACACTTATGAATAATTTACGCATATAAAAGTGTGGATGGCTCATTTCCTGAGGTGATTCAATGCATGCTTGATATACAATGATTTACAATGATGGCCACCCGAGAACTAACGGGGATGGGTGGCCAGGGCAAAACGACCGATAGGTCCATAGGATCCCAGCCAATGGTAATCAATAATTGACTACTTATTAGGTAGTGTTGAAACATTATTGAGCTGACGGAAGCTTGACTGCTGGTGTGAGGTATGGGCATTATACATATCCATCCGTGTCATATGTCATTGCATATTGCAACTTTAACGCAAGCTAATTGCTCAGATGCATGTCAATAAAACGAGATTTTTAAAACATTATGGCAATTCAGTGCCAATAATCAGAGCAGCATGAATCGACAGAAGATGTTCCAATGTTTGTTCACATTTCAGGTTGGTTTCCGTCGCGTCCTTTCTTCACCATTGCCTCCAGTCTATCTATTGTGGACGTCATCTCTATGGACGTGGCACCAGCACACACCCGTGGCAGCTGCATGTGTGCTAATGGAGTGGCAAGAAGCCAGCTAAACAAATGATGAGGCACCCAGCTTCACAAATGATAACGATTCGAATGGTCGGTAGGTACCCCAATGCAACTTTGTGCGACGCATGCCAATTATATACAGATGTTTGATAATTCACGGTTTGATTTTACTCCGGACTTTAATGCTGGCATACACAATGGCTGCTCCCCCGGCATTACCCTGTATGTACATTAGACAACAGCGACCCGAGAACGTTGTATTCTCGCCTTTGTTGCCATTTATTGACTCTATCATTTTCGTGTCATTTCTGCAACCCTTTGAATATTTATATGCACTCCCTTATTCAGTCCAAGCGATAACTGTCAAGAGATACTGCTGCTTTCAATGTGAGGCAAATGTAGCGCCCTTTCCGTAGGGTTCAGACTCTATGCTTATCCCTACAAATAGTTGCCGCTTGTGTAATAAAAAGCAGTTTTAGCTGTGGGCAATATACAGTTTCTCCCTATAACACTGCCGGGTGAGAAGTAATGCAAATATGCAATTGCATTTTATAGTTGCTTTTGTTTGAGAGCACTGTGTATGGCACGTTCGGACAAATATGAACGAAAAATACTGATTAAATATTCCATCACTGATTGGACAAAATAAGTAGAAGAGGCTAATAGAGCGTGAAGGGTTGCTATGTGTGACTTCTGTAAAGACGATCACTTTCAACTGAGGGTTGAATTACGTAATCTCACATGTTTACTTACATTCATTCATTAAGAACTCAGTGGAAATGGCTACTCTAAATCGACATCGCTGATGTTATAAGGTAAATGATTCAAAAGGGGCATTACCAATTGTAATGCTCGAATAACGTGTTATCTTTTGTTGTTTATGTTCTTATGCCTAATTGCCCGAGACACGCCGTTAAAAGCGCCATCTAACGCACGCCTGGACTACCAAATCTCAGTTTGGTGTGAAATGTAGCAACACCTCATCTCTGAGGCTCTGTGTACATCAATAATGATGGACTCCTTAATCCTTGCTTGATAGATTTCAAGTATTAATAGACGAAAGAAATACAAGATGAAGCGTGGGCTGGAGCGTACTCAATGCGTAATAGATTTTATCAATCGCTACTGAATGAACACATTTCTTATCGGTTTCTCTAATTATTGTTTTCTCTAGCTTTACATGTTGAATCCACATTCATAGTGTATCGGCATAAGTATCAAACACAATCGGATCAAAAGGAATTTTGAATTGGTCTTTTTCGTAACATAATGGCTTTTGCTGCCTAAGATGATGGACAGAATCGTTTGATGCTATTTGCTCCATTCTACGTCATATATCACTCGTTTGTTTGCCAAAATATAATGCGCGCGGTTTGATTCAAGAATTTAGGGGCCTAACACGATATGGGGTCACTCTTAATGTTGTTTAAGATGATATAAGCACACATCTGCGACTCGCGTGGTGACATTCAAATACACTACACAACACTGTTTTGTAACTATGTTCATATTATCATAATGTAACTATCCGGTTTGGTGATACATAGGTCAGCTATTGAATATTTGTCATTAAATATTATGCAGGCGCATGCCGTGCTGTATCAAACGATGCTTCCAGTATTTCCGTTTTGCATTTACTTCAATGAGATGTTATTATTCGTTCTGTCGGTTTTGTTCTCTGACCACAACTTGAAACTGCCCTAAATGGCCCCCGAGGGATTAAAGGAGCCGCTTAGTAATAGTTTTTGTTGCCGCCTACTTGGACTAAGGATTATCTTTGTTTTATGAATCACAATAAATACTTAACCAGCAACTCTCTCCGCCGAAACCTGCCCATGAAATTGACGGCATTCACCGATATATACTCTTTGAATCCGCCCTATGCAAATAAGCAGTATTCGATATCTTGTTCCAGTACGTGGGATGGTGTACGTGAGATTAGGTACACACCACCCATCTCATGAGGGGATGGGTGTGGTTCCATATATTTACATCTGAAGATAATCGATTTCTGCAGTTGTAAATTGATTCCCATGTCGATTGTAGGTTAGTTTACAAAGATTAATCTGCAATATTATCAAACAATAACAATGGTTTGTTATTGTCCGCTGAGACATGCGGATGCATATGTGCCGGAGCTTGAATATGAAACCTGCAGTCTTTTAAAGAGTATTTCTATACCCTATCATCGAAAGCAAGATATTTATGTAATAATGAAACGAGCTCTGTGGTGTTGTTGTGTACTTTATCTTTTTTTACAACATGATTTTAAAATATTCCACACACACAGACCAAGGTACACATTGCAGTCTTTAGTCGCTCAACTGCACTTTTAATGCTTGCAGCGTAGTTCTGAAATGTAGTATGAGGTACATCTTCAATGTGTAAACAAAGACTCCTCAAAATGCCATGGTTTTATTTGCATTATTAAACTACATTCTATCTTGCAACCAAACAGAATAACTAAAATAGTTATCTGACGTATGCATGCTGTGCAGGCCAGTCATGGATAATGTGATGCGTCTGATGTAAAGGTTAACCATGCTATATTCTACCCTGTCGGTCCAATGTTCGAACCATGGATTTGTGTGGTATATGATGATAAAGATATATTCCTAGGGTGATCATGTTCTAGTACCAACGGCAGTGTCGATGAACATTTATGGATATAAACGCAGCAGATCAGATACTGGCCTTTATTGGATAAAAAAGAGGTAAAGGATGATGCGGTTTAACGTGTGGCTCATCATGCCATGGTGACAGTTTGCAGAACAAAACATTACACATCATCAACTGTGCTGACATTTATCACTGTAAAAGAACCTGTGTTGGTGTATATTTCATACGTGCGCATTCT
>CM067350.1:13683912-13783912 GCA_034190875.2 Urechis unicinctus | reverse complement strand
GAGAATATCACCTCCAAAACACACCATTGCACCACGAGAGACCTTGCTATAACCTTAACCCTGTCATCGGCGGGCGGCAGCGTAGTACAATAGCTGATCATAATCGTCATCTGGTGATCGACGCAATATTTACCAAACGTGGTAGATGGGTTCATAACTGACCTGAGGCATCTGCAAGTAGCGATGAAAATAGTTGTACCGAGTTTCCACCGCTAAGGTCTTTTTGGCAGACGCAAGTGTGGACAAACATCATCATGTTATTATCACTGCAGTCTACATCAAGATATGCTAACTAAAGAATAAGTTCTATTCTGACAATCCATGTCATGATGATGACACATTTAACGTCGGTTTCAACTTTGCAACGAAGGGAATGCACAAAATGACATCCACTGTGTCTTACCAGTAGAGGCTCTCCATGATGTGCCAGGTGCCAGGTCCTGATACTCTTAGGCGCAATGTTCAGGCCGTTCAGCCATACCTATGGACTGGACTGCAACCATGTTAAAAATTTATTTCAACCATTCTATTCAAAAGCGGATGAACGTCGCAGATGCTTTACAGACGTGCTCGCGGCTGAAAAGTGAAGTGACTGCAAGGTCTATCGCATTCACACAATAAATTGTTCATGGGGACTGTGTGAAAAATCGAATATTCAGTCCCAAACTGATTTTCATTAGAGAGATATCCACATGTTTTTGCGGGTTCTTATTCACAGAGTAATTCCCGCACAGTATTGATCACAGCCCACAGCTACAATTTTGCTTTTCATTCATGCTAAATGCATGCAACAAAAATTCTGCAGAGGTTCACGCGTGCGGGTAAGTCATCAAATTGCATTTCTGATATAGTAGCAACACTTGATGTTAAAGGTTCGTGGGTTTAAAGCGGGAAATTTAATACGGCTGCTGGTGATCGCAGTAAATTCACATTAACCGTTATGTTGAAAATAGAAGTATTTTGTTTCGTAACAATCGGAGTATGTGCAAATGAATGGGATGGTAACATTTAACAAAACAGACTGAAAATTACATGGATCTACAAATGTCCAGTAATTGTATAACCAATTATTCGATTGAAAACACTCCCTCATTACACTTATATATACATTCCGCTGTTATAAAGATTGAAAGCAGCATGTGTCATTTACGTTTGTTTTAGTTGGCGATGACATAATTGTACAATATGTCAGACTGTTTGCCTCATTACCGCGGTTATTTTTTATTTGGTTCTGTTCGATAGGTTCCATTATTTTGTAAATTTCGAATGAATCTTCGATTAGTGCCATTCATGTAAACTAATACGTGTGGACGAGGCAAAATTGCAATTGAGCACCAGATATCCTTGAAAGTATGGCGTTAGCAATCGGTTCCCCATGAATTACCCCAGCAAAGAAAGTGAGGGCTACGTGGAAAGTGTGCCATTGTGTGGATGCGATGTCATTTTTACGGTGGTCTGCTCAAGTCACATTTTTAAAATCTGACTGAACGTGTATAGCATTTGAAAACTGTAGCTTTCCTATCAATGTAACCTGCTTTCGCTGTCAATCGGATAATGCCGAATCTGCTGCCATTAGAGTTACAACCACTTCATACTTCATGTCATAAAGAAATTCTCAAAGCACACGCAGTTAGCGGACTTAGTTACTTTTTCTGTATTTTCATTTATGTTCTGCATAACGATTTGCATATGTTATGATGTTATTCTGCCATGAGTCCAAGAACATAATTGAGCTGAGTTTAAGCACATAACAAAGTGCACATCGATATGAATAAATCTGATTGGCAAAGTCTATTGGATTTAGTATGCTAAGATGAAGGAAAAAGGAAGAATTTATTCCCAGATGCTGAGTAATATATAATGCCCTGTTGGCGTGACACAATTGATAAGATGTAGTGTATCAAATTTCCTACCGTAGCTAACCCTGCAATTGCGACACTCCCAGCCGATGCACCACTGCGGTCAATTAATCGACTTGTCAGTCAATACCTTATTGTTGACGTCATTTGTGATGCATTAAATGAAGTTATTTTCTGTCAATCAAAATATCTTATGGCACTTGATGTAAATATATTTTATAGAATTCAAGGATATGTATTATTTGTATGATGGTAGTTGTCTTTTGCAGCATAACTATTAACGTCCATCAAATCACGAAGCCAATATAAGTAATACACATAAAAGCTCTTAATGAATACTAACTCCCATGATGATACAGCATCACCTGCCTACTGGAAACCATACCTGTCTAGCTTCCATGCAAACATTACTGCACGTAAATATCGTCATTTATTTTCGAGCATTGTTGAACCCCATGGTTAGGTAAGGGGTTTAACGGCACACAAACACGAGTATGTTATATGGTGCCTACTAAGGTTGGAAAATACGAATATTAAAAAGGATCAGGATGAATCAAGGATTTAAACAAACTAAAATTTAACCCATTAGTATTAATTTAATAATGTGAAATAAATGAGAATTGCATCATGTAAAATATGTTATGTTGTCCAATTTCTCTGATCAGACCTATATATATATATACTTATATATATAAATATATATGTATATATATATATATATATATATATATATATATATATATATATATATACATATATATATATACATACATATATACATATATATATATATACATCTCTCGCTCATTCTCTATCTCCCTCTATATATATATATATATATATATATATATATATATATATATATATATATATATATATATATATATATATATATATATATATATATATATATATATATATATATATATATATATATATATATATATATATATATATATACATATATTATATAGACGAAAGGGCCTCAGTGGACATGATTGCAAGTAATAATATATTATATATATATATATATATATATATATATATATATATATGTATATATATATATATATACATATATATATACATACATATATACATATATATATACATCTCTCTCGCTCTTTCTTTCTCTCTCTCTCTCTATATATATATATACATATATATATATACATATATTATATATATACATATATACATATATTATATATATAGAGTGAGAGAGAGAGAGAGAGAGAGAGAGAGAGAGAGAGAGAGAGAGAGAGAGAGAGAGAGAGAGAGAGAGAGAGAGAGAGAGAGAGAGAGAGAGAGAGAGAGAGAGAGAGAGAAGAGAGAGAGAGAAAGGGTGAGAGAGAAGAAAGGGCCTCAGTGGACATGATTGCAAGTAATAATATGTTTACTAATGATGTTCACCCATCTGCTTGAAATTGCAAGAACGTTGCATGACAATGATTATTTTCATGTGATAAAAAACATATTTATAGTTTACCACAACTGATCACTGATTGCGAATATCAAAAAGATTAGGAAAAGAAGTTGTTACTTCTGGAATACATTTGTCTTTTTTCCCGGGATGTATTGTTGTAAATCATAATTGATAATTACACTTCAATGCAAATAAATGCACTTTTAGCAATAGCAGTAAGCTTACATACTGATCAAACTTGCTTAAATTATCAACTCCTCCTTTCACATTTGTATCGTGAACAACTTAACCACAGTATACGCACAAAGTTTATTTACTGTCAGATTGTTCCTGAATAAATTTTATTTGTTTGATCATTGGTATCGGGAATAACGAACAATTAGCAGGCATAACTAGGATTTACATCACTAAATGATAATGTTTATTTGTACAGATACAGAGTTCGGCTTTTTTTTGTTTGCTTATCATCGCAACCGGTTGATTTGTGTTTGCAACGCTTAATCCTTTATAGAGCATGTGGATCACGCTTATCCTGTGGATTACGGTCACTTTTAGGCAAGTATTTGCTATATTTTATAACCGCTTTGACCATCATTTATCCTTACTCATAAACCTAGAAACCACCATTATCTCATTGTTTATATTGATCTTATAACATTGGATTAGATGGATCCATGTGCGTGTAGTGCTTTACATTACTTGCTGCCCTTGTGACGAGAGCGGACTGTCAAATATTCATCGATAAGTGTGCGACTGCTCTATCTCGCGAGGTCATATTGCACCCCGCCTCATAAGATCATCAGGGTGTTGTCTAGCTCATGTACTTAACGTTCAATTCATGGGTTGCATCATATATCTGATGGTTGAGGGAGCCTTGAGAGTAACGCAAGTGATGCATTAAATATTGAAACGCAAATCAAACAAAGGCACGAATCTGTATTGCACGGCCATCCAATGGTTTGCAGCCCCGATTTATAAAGGAACTCTTACTGGTGTTTTAAGAGAAACCACACAACTTTGATTCAATGCGCTTGTATGGGAGTAAGCGTACTGGTGTGGTCATTTGTTAGTGGATACATTTACAGATATACCATTGAATGGAGCCGTGAATGTTTCAGCCGACAGAAAAGTGAAAGCCTCAGGCGACGGCCTGTTGAGCTGTATGATTGTATATAAAACATATATACATATAATATATATATATATATATATATACACACACATATATATATATATATATATATATATATATAGAGATATATATATATATATAGAGATATAGATATATATATATATAGAGAGAGAGAGATATAGATATAGAGATATATATATATATATATATATATATATATAAATATATATATATATATATATATACGATAGATATATATATATTTAGATAGAAATGTATATATATATATTTATATATATATATATATATCTATAGATATAACTATGTATCTATATATCTATATATATATATATATATATATATATATATATATATATATATATATATATATATATATATATATATATATATATATATATATCTCTATATATATATATATATATATATATATATATATATATGTTTATGATGTTATATCTAGCTAACCCCCCTGCGCATCTCCCATTCATTATCAGCACGATATGGCCCGCCATTAGCGTGGGCTGGTCAAAGTCCTCTGGGAAATCGAACTCCAAGAGCACGATGTGACCAGTCTAGCCTATCGTGTGGACCGATCAAGGGTTACGGGAAAGCTAGTCAGCTGACCCGCGGTACCCTTTATAAGCACCACAGATGGGTCAGTCACGGAGAGCCGGTCCCAGTGGCGTAGTAGTAGTCTTCAACTTCTGATTTAACTTTTATTATATATTCTTTTATATTATATATAGATATATATATATATATATATATATATATATATATATATATATATAGATATATAGATATATATATATATATATATATAGAGAGATAGAGATATATATATAGAGAGAGAGATATATAGAGAGCTCGAGAGAGATATATATATCTATATAGAGAGATATATAGAGAGATATAGATATATAGATATATATATAGATAGATATCTCTCTCTCTCTATATCTATATAGAGAGATATATATATATCTATATATCTCTCTATATATCGATATAGATATATAGATCTATATATATAGTATACCTATATATATTACTATCTCTATATATATATCTCTCTATATATATATCTCTATATAGATATATCTCTCTATACATCTCTCTCTCCCTCTCTAGATATAGAGATCTCTAGATATAGATCTCTATCTCTATATATATATAGATCATATATATCTCTCTATATATATATCTCTATCTCTCTATCTCTATATCTCTATATATATATATATATATCTATATATATCTATATATCTCTCTCTATATATATATATATATATATAGATATAGATATAGATATAGTGATAGTAAATATCAAGTAGTTACCGTTCGCGTTAAAATAGGAAGTAAGGTCGGCTTTTGTAGTTTCTTTGTAAGTACACTGTGCTGTGATATAGCTAATATAGCTATAGTTAAGCAAACAAAAACTTGTCTATGCTTTTAGCAGTTGAATTCTTAGGTTCTTGCAAAGGTGTTTATCATGATTCTGATGCAAGCACTGGCTTTAGTTTTGGCTAAGCATTAATGTAACTTTGTACCAGGCATTGACCAAATACTCGGCCAATTTCACAATCTTCGACTTGTCCATTGTATTGTTATCAACATCACTTCAGGTACCATGTGTTTGGGTAGCAGATGTGAATATTGTAACTATGGGATATTGCTCAGTTGGACGATTCCCAAAATTGTCTTCAAAACATTTACTTATAGTGTTCAAACAGCACCTTATCTGCACGTTGATTCACATCAACCATTATGCAATCCGTTGTATCTCCCTGATTACAATGAGCATTTGATCATTGCTACCAACATACACTCACGAACTATTGTACTATTGCAAGGGTTAGCTCAAGGAGATACGCTTCCCGTATCGCGAACGGATATTTCACCATCAATCATTTATTCATCGACTGACATGGAAGGATATAGCATGGAGATGGATGTCGTCAATCATTGCATTCACTGGTAGGGCAGCAGTTGGTGTTTTCTAATGCTGGTTAGCCGATGAACATAGGCGAGTGTACACAGTTAGCATATCAAGGTAATGTATTTGCTGAACACATAAGTGTGTAAATTTTCTTATGCTTTGTCATTGTCAGTATGTGCTATAAGCCCTTAAGTGCTTAACAGTAGCCCATCTGCCTTTGTTTTGTATCCAACAATATCATGATTGCATAATACAAGCTTTAAACACAACCCCAGGGCTTTGGTAAATGTGGGTCATTGAACCATGTATATTATTGCAACACGGTTTGAGCTAGGTAACGGTACGCACAACACTCCCAATCACCCCTCCCTTTCACCTTGCCTTACAAATGGTTTTTTTATGATAATAGAGACAAAATGACAGCTGTCACACGAGCGGTCTCACTGAACACATGGTACTCACAAAACATGCAGCAATTGGATCAGATGACACGCGGTGCAGTAAATATTGACAGTCTAATACCAAAGTGCGCAATATTGCACAATTTCCACTCTGCCAGCATTAGAATATAAACATGGTAACATCTGCGCTGCCTTAATTGCACCTATCCAAATGACGAAAGGAAGTTCAAGTACAGACCATAATGGATGTATATTGCTCTGTCTAAGAGCTTATAGCTATGCTAAGTGGGCTCACTCAAATTAGCCACAGGGTGAGTATGTAAATGAGTGTCTTCAGGTGCCGCTACCATAAAATAGAAACACAACTGGCTGTTGACCCGACTGAGGTTATCAGTGGCATGTGTTGAATACATGGAGTCATCTGATTTGTCGAGGCGACAGCGTCCCTGAATTGAACAGAATATTCCATGAGAGACGCCATGACAAAGAAACGCGCTTCTCAAAGGAGTGTGTTCGCACATTTGGTAAGCCGGAGGCCCAAGTGAGCCCTCATAGCATAGCTATAAGTACTTTGCTTAAGTCGCTCCGTAGGAATACATCAAACGGTTGTTACAACTGGATATTGTCACGCAGATACTAGCAGAACTAACAACGAACCGAATCTTAAATGGCTAAGAAATGTTCTACACTTATAATACTGTGCCTCTACCATTTATGTACATGCTATTTGATTGCAATGGGAATTGACCAGAGCAGTTTTACAGTGGTCTACAGACTATTGAACGCATTATGTACATTGGCCATGTATGTTACATTATAGGTGGGGAAACCAAGCGGATTTCATTGCTGTAGGTGTATGATTAATTAATCAATGTCATCAATATGAACCAATTAACTTCCTCCCCCCACTATTGATATCCTATCATTATCATGCGGTATGGACACAATTGCACGGAGTTGCCAAACGCTGACAACTTATTTTACTAGCAAAATATTAAGTATTCTTTTCCATCTGATAAGGCTGTTACTTCTCCCATTACAACCCCAAAAATGACTCAACGATTATGGTTAATGTTATTAAGGTTCATTGGGCTTGTGCTGTATACGCAGCAGTGTTCAGGCTGCTATTTCTCGCATTACCGTCTTCACGTTCTGTCGAGGCTTCCACGTTTGCCATTACAGCCATACAAGACACTCAATTATCATGTTCTTGCAGATTGTCTTCTGAATTTGTTTTCATGGAATTCAGTAATTGGTCTCACACTGCGAGCGCAAATAACCAGGAGTTATCTTCCGTTGTTAAAGAAGGCATTATTTTCTTATGCAGTCTAAAGGTTGATTGGGCCTTCATTTCCTATGCTTTTGGTGCATTAGAGATGAAAGACGGTTTCTAGCTGCATTTATTGAAGGAATTGGTGCTAAAAAGCGATACGTAGAGTGACGTGGCGCGAAATGCGTCATTCACTGGGTCGAGGGGATAAGTGAGTACATTATTAATAAATAAAAGTATTCGAGTGAGGAGGGAGTGATTTAGCAAATTATTTAACGTTGACATGTTTTGTTTGCGGAGGTAAAAGTTAAGTGACATACACATCATTGCATGGCAGTGGCAGCATTATAACTTGTGGTGTTTTGTTTATAATTCATCGTCAAGAATGGTTACCCCAACGAAGACATTTTGTCCTTCGGGAGCTGTAATTATTGGTCTCATACATCCCAATGTCGTACTAAACATCACCGCAGATGAATTAACCACATCGAAGACTGATATTATAGCTGCTTGAGGTCACCATTGGGCAGACAAGATTAATATGCGATCAGTGGATGTACCTTAAGTAAAGCTATTTTTCATGTTGACTATGGTAATGACCTGACATGACAAGATCTCACACCTTTGCTGACGTGATGATGAGCGTATTTGAGAAGCGAATTCAGTCACTCGCGAAAATAGGTTTCCAATAAGGAGCTTTCACTTGGTTATTTGGCACGTTCGTGAGGAGCAAGAATGATATTTGCATTCTTTTATATATTTAAATAGTCTGCAGCTAACGGATTGCGAAATACATTCTGTAAATACATGCTGGCAGTAAACTGGGTGTAATTTTCAACATTGCGTGTGTTACATTGTTTAAATTAATTGGTTGGCCATCATCTTTCACAAGTTTTTACTGTATGTCCAGTTCGTCGATTAGGAATGAAAGGACGTTTCTTTTGTTATCATGTCCAAAGGAACAACCACGCGATACGAAATTGCCGTGTCAGTAGATTAATTAATTACTACAAATACATGGGCGAGCATTCCATTTAAAAAATGGAATTCACCAGGATCGATCTGCATCAAATGAACTGAATGCTGCTGAATGTGTTGTATACTTGACAAGCAACTGATACAGAATTTGGCCGAACGTGCAAAGTTACAGCCCTTCTGAACGACAGCGTTCCGTGTTGCCTTATAACGGAAAGTGAAACCAAAAGGAGCAATAGAGCAGAATGGTTTTTCATCGCATGAATCATTTACCATTTGTTTCAACGGCCAGAACGTCTGACGAGTCAATCAAACCGTTTGAGAAAAAAAGGTTAGCTAAATTGCCAGACATAAACACAACGTCATGCTTGACGATGCACTTTCTACGTAATTCCGAAGTACCATGATCCATTCTTATGATGGTTAGACAGTCTAAAATATTATTCAGATGGATTGAAGCCTGCATAATGAGTATAACTATACAGATGATTGAAGCCTGCATAATGAGTATAACTATACATCACTTTCAATGTTTCATCAAGGTATTCAGTGCTCAGGACAACGGACCGACGGACGATGTTGTGAACGATCTCGCGTGTTTAACCGAGGGCAACAGAGCATGCCAAAGGCAAGACGTCAATTATGGATAAAGCACCTTCACACTTAAACATAATGACTAGAGAGAGGCCATCATGCCCTCGGGAAGGGAATACTTTGTGAAGGCTGAAAGGATGTGCCAAAATAATAATCAATATGCTTTGAACCGTACCATGATACTGAATGATCACATGGACACTGTGCAACGTTGAACGCGTCGCAATAGTGTCAAATGGGAATCAATATATTTATAGTTCGGCCCTCAGCTGTGTGCCGTTTTCATTGTTTGCTCATAGACACCACACAGCAGCCATTGGCATTCAAAGCACGTGTTTCTTTGTGCCTCACTAAGAACACAAACATGGGTAGGATCACAATAGTTCGGGACTGCATGAATCATTTATAATGGCAAAAACAATGTGCCATACGTTGCTCTGAAGGCTGTTTATCACGCCACTGACAATTGATAGTAAAAAATTTACATTACTGGCAAGCTTGCATCAAAATGTTCAGTAGTCACGACTGTACATGACAATACCCCACAGGTTTTGTCATTACCATCTTGACATGCTTAGCAGCGGCAGGTAGAGCAAGGTGTCAATTATTGATGAAGCATAGCTTTCTTTGTTTGCAAATCAACATAATCGATCACGCAGCGCCGTCGTTATGCGTTAGCGAGGAGAATGCATTCTGAAGGCCGAATAGAGGTGACTAAATTAGCATTGATTATGCATTCGACTACAGCAATAATTTCCAGGACGATGAACAAATTTAAACCATTGGCGGAGATTCAAAGTGAAAATCAATCATGCACGCAACCTTCATCCACATAGAATGATTACCATGACTGCGCCAGACACCAAAGCACCATCGAAACCATGGTCTGAAACTGATTAGATGCGTATAAATAGTGTAATGTAAGATCAATTTAATTCAACTGCACCTCATTTACTTTCATGCCAGTGATTGATTAAACGTATATGCCCGGCGCAATTGCTGTATTTGGTCAATCGCGCTGTTTTCTTATTGAATCTATTATGTTTTAAAATAAAGATCTCTTATATGTGCCAAACAAGTTTGTGAGGTCCTGCTAAGCAACTTGCATGGAAAAATATAACCAAAACTCATTTAAGCCTGATATGCATCACCGTTCATTACAGCGAATAACTCAAAAGACGTCATAGTATCATCCTGATGAACAAGGATAATGGCTGATATGGCAAGCAATGTCTGACTTTTGGAAGAGCTATTTATCTCGTGGAATCGCACTGTTAAGTAATCTAGGATAGGAGATGTGTCAAACACAAAATAATGATTCAACAGCAGAATGTCGGTCCAATTTGCATTCACGTTTTTTCACCTAATGCTGTACGTTCTAGGTATTTTATCATAAGGTAAAGTTGTGAACGTATTGGTGAAAATAATATGACACATCAAGTGTCAGATGAAATTGGCGAGACGTTATATTGGTCATTTCCTATACACCTTCTAAGTTAGTCAACCAGGGGTGGCGGTGAGGGGATGAAGGGATGTTGCTCACTATGTTGAACGTATCGCGCTATCACCGGTAACACTGCAGCTGGAGCTTCTCTTTCTTGGTTGTTGAACATAAATTGTCAATAGGTGGGATCTCTCGTGGAACATTTGTGGATCACACAACTATATGGTATGCAGGCCAATCACATCGCAGCCCACTACTATCAGGGGTCCTGGGGACAGGGTATATGGCAGTATGGCTGGCCGGGATGTAGAAACTAGAAAGGATTTAAACCGAGTTGATACCGATCTCAATATCATGGATCTAATCAAACTGACAGAATACCTGTTATACGCAGCATGGTTGGCGTGATAACTGAATAACTAACGCAGGAGATTTAAGCAGCTATCGTACTTGTTACCTCATATTTGGAATCAGGGCACAGACGATTGAGGTGGTTTATTCTAAATTGCTTGATAATGATGAATCTTAATGATAATTAATTTCGAATTCAGATTTGCCAAATTATGCCTAAATCTGTCGGTTAATTATCAATGACATAAAACACACGGCCGGAAACAAACTTCGCTAGATAAAAGCGTCTTAATCTTTGTGTCTCTTTCATTGTTTGTATACAGTTTTTTCAATATCCCTGCAAACACGTGCTCGTTGACCACACGTGATGTATGTAGAATCAGCGTCACGTGACTTGTGGTCTTCAATTTGTCCTTGAACAGGTATCCCTTTGTTTGTGTATGTTGCTTAGTACACTAGATTCAGTGTACTCAACTGGTCCAATGCATGCGTGAGACCTGAACCGTCGTAGGTGCAGGTGGCTTCAGGTGGGCCACTGAGAATACATGTTAAGGCCTGGGCTTAGCCCTTACATTGTTGAATAATGGATGTATGTTTAGGAAAAGTAAGGAAAACTAATTTAGTCAGTAGCTGGAACAATATGTTATTCTATATAGCAACTCGCCTTGAGTCTTTTTGTGGTTTTCTAAGAAGAAATTATAAACCCTCGAGCGTTAACTCGATTTAGGAGTTATTGTGGTATGATGCTGTCCGAATAGTAACATTGATGTGTTGAGCGCGTTAATAGAGACAACATATTACTGTCCAGATGAGGTACTATCGGGTTATTCATGATCAGAGTCGGATGCTGGCGCAAGAAGCAAAAATGTTACATGTAAGATGAACGGTTCAGTCCCCACGCGGATGAGAGGCCGCGCTGACTTTTGTTTATAGTATATGAAGAGAAGGACCAGCTTGGGGAACATGCCGATGTCTGTAGGCGATAAAATTTGCAGAACGCAGTACGCTCTATGGTAACAACCCTCCCCCACCCTACTTATCACTACATACCCCCCATCACCCTCTCCGGCTATTCATACGAACTTACATTTCGCCTGCACAAGAAATCCCTATCAAGTGCTACTATATTTTACTGTCAATGTGGCTTTTCTATTTCCCGATTTTTATCTGTTTTCTGTGATGCTGAATGAATGGGATTGCAATACTAACTGAATAAACTTAGAAATGTTATTTGACTCTTTGTTATGCTATAGTGTCAATAACGCATTAACTTGAATAATGGAATGGAGGTAGTATCATGCATTATACACCAGAGAATGAATGGCAAATATCAAATTCGCAGTAAAACTTCACGGTTGAATTGTGGTCTGCAGTATAAATTGCAAAACCTTATTTCTGACACTGTTTTTTATGATGTCAGTAATCGCATTGGATTCTCAGTTTAGTCGACAAAAGTAGATAGTGCACCCGACAAGGGTACTTAAGCGGTTATTCTTATTCTTAAGAATATCAATTCATTCCCATTAAAAGTATGTTCGTCTTTGTGAGACGCCAAAAGACCTACCACCTTGTAACGAAGATTTGAGGTCATAAAGTGAAACAGAGTAACGCATATTAATGCCAAACACCCATATTGAAGCCCTCAAGTGTGTGTGTATGTGTGTGTATGTGGTGAAGGTATCAGAGAGGCCTCATATATCACTCGCCATAGCTTGTCTTCTCTGCTGGTGCTAAGCCATGCTGAGCGCCTGGAACTACCAAAGATGGATAACGCTCTTATCTTTCGGGGTTTGTGTGAGGGCAGGTATCCCTAATTATGTACGTAACCTTATTTGTAAAGATTCCTGGTATTGTGAACATATTATTCAGCTAAACATAATGCTTCTATAAATATATATAAATGGTCTTGCTTTATTAAGACAAAGTTATTCTCACATAGATGTATTATTCGTCCTCCGAACATCAGCTAATTTGACAAATGTACATTTCAGCTTCTTGAAAGGTCGTTGCCGACCGATTAGCACGCACGCAATCAGACTTAATAACAATTCTTTGTCGTATTTAAACCTACGTTTTTGTGACATTGCACTCTGGCTGGTGCATTTCAGGTCTTATGTTCTAATTACCACGTGATACATGGTCTGTGGCCCGTTTTCAACAATCCATATGTTATTATGGGCATTAAAGCTATGGTTCCATAGTGCCTACATCTAACAATTAACGGCACGGACCTACAGAAATGTTTTTCCAACAAAACTTACACAAAGAGCAGTGACATAGCATAAATGGTGAAACCGGCAACCCGGTTAATTACCTAGAGATGCCGTGTTGTCTACGGAGAACGACACATTGCTATGGTAGAACGTAAGGGAAATGGCAGAATGAAGCATATCTGAAAAATAACGTACTTGTTAATAAGCTTTTGCTACTACTGCTGTTAAAATCCAGATACAAATAAATGCACCCAGAACGGGAATTCATGTTAAGAAAAAGAAATACAGTCTACAATCACCGCCGTGAATCGTGTCATGCATCTGAGAATGCAGTTCTTACAGAGGCTGCTATGAAGTGTGCCCGTGAAACGCTAAGCATCTTTGTCGATGTGTTCTTGAATAAGATGCTGTCTCTTTCTTAAATAACTCCTTAATACTGAAGCCGGTTCTAGTGGCGCAGTGGTAAGTTACGTCCGGTTCAATAACAACTTCTTTCATCTCAATGCCAGCTCAGCATATATTTTACATCTTGCAAAGTTCCATCACTTTATTCAATCCCCTAAGATCTCATGAAGCCTGAGTCAATTAAGCGCTTGCATTTGTGTCTGAGAATAAACGACTTATTTATGCCTATGTGAGACAATTGAGAGTCCCACTAATCTATTAATGAATCTGGAGATTCATGTTAAGAAAATGAAAGACAGACAGTCGCATTGATTATTTCCATAGGTAATCACATCAGACAAATACAATATTTACAGTGTCAAACCATTCGCTCTGGTATGATTAATAACTATGGTTTACTTCATCCTTTTGTTTTAGCCAAGCTATTATATTTTATGTTATATCGGCGAGATTAGGCTATCAGCACACGCTTTATTGTAATGACTTTCGGCGTTTGCTAGGTTTTTTTTAAAGGACCTGGTACATAACTGCATTTAAATGCTAACTGAGATATGGCATTCTCCTATTCCGACTAAGCAATACATTTCGATCAAGAAACATTGTAAAGCCTAAGGTCATGCACTGCTTACCATGCCAGTGTACCCACTTCGTCGACCCTGAACACGCCCTTAAAATTCGTCGATGCTTTGTTGTATTGCATCTTCAATTCACGTTATGCCTCAATCGCCTCTGCTGATGAGGCGACAGAAGATCAAATAATATTAGGCGTACCATTTAATACAGTCAGTCACACATATCTACACAAAGCTTACATGCATAATGGAATGTCAGGTGCGATTTTCATTTATGATTGATTATTGCTAATTTATGAGAGTGTATATTAGTAGCTATTGAAGTATTTCAGTCTTGCCAGTATTGTCACAGTAAACCAGGCATCTTGAGCTTCTGTCTTTTGCCTTAAACAGAGTGATGTATTAGATGATGGGATTTATAAATTCATGATCAGAGTTAGACACTGGCGCAAAAAGCAATAATGTTACATACAAGTTGAACGGTACGGTCCCCGCGCGGATGAGAGCCGCGCTGACTTTTATTTATGGACGTCGTTAGTATCCCAAGGGGGTCACCAAGATTAGGAGCAGCTGGGGTAACAGGCGATGTATATAGGCGATACAAGTAGCAGAGTAAGGAATTCAGTACGCTCTATGGTGATCCCGCCTCCCCTGTTATTCGAACGAAGCTTGCATTTTGTCGGCATACGAAAACACCATCACGCGCTTCTAAGTTGTACTGTTGTTGTGGTTTTCCATTTCCCGATTTTTGTCTCTTTTCAGAAGGGTAAATAGGGCACGCGACAAGGTTGCTTATGTGGTTAAGAACAAGGCAACTAATAGGAAGGAATATCAAGCCATTCACATTAAAATTATGTCCGTCTTTGTAACAAAGATATTATACAGCGAAACAGACGTATTTACCACCCCTACCCCACCCCAATTTGATCACATTAATCTGCGCGAGAGTGTGTGTATGTGTGTGTATGTGGTCAACGTATCAAAGAGGACTGCGGGAGGTCAAGAGAAGGGACAATATGAAGATATATTGCCGAATTCCATCTTATATATCACTCGTCATAACCTGCCTTCTCCGCTGGTGCTAAGCAATGATAATCGCCTGGGGCTACCAAATTTGGACAAAGCCGTCTTGTTTCGGGGCTTGTGTGACGGTAGGTATCTTTCTATTATATATATTACCTTACTGGTTAAAATTGTGTATGTTTCTCAAATAACTACGTAACACCGAGACATTATCAAGAGTCCACAGGAACAGTGAAATATGATTCTTGTCGGTATAAGAATTAGGCTCTTCCTGTATGACGTAAATTCACAACTCAATGAATAAAAGCATTGATCTGTTAGCGACTACCTAGAAGGAGCGTTTAGTGCCAACAGCTAGCCCTAGAACGCAACCACAGAGTGGCTTCATTGATTATTTCTGATAGAGCCTCTACAATTATGCGGTTGTAAAATCGAACCTGCGTCAGTCGTTCAGTAAAAGTTCTTCATAATGTGGTACATGTTCGTGTTTGTATACTCCGTAAATTGGTTGGAGGATCAATATATATCGCTGGATGATGTAAATTGTGTGGTGTGTCTTTGCCAATAATTTCATTTAATCGAATCTGCCATGCCTTTCCTCTGACTTTCTTTTCATAGCGATAATCAACTCTACAAATTCAAATTCTCTCTTCCCGGTTCAAACAGGAACGGCTATCTCTCAATGCCAGCTCAGCACATGGTTTCCATCTGGCAAAGTTCCATCACTATTGAAACCCCTAAGGTTCCATGAGGCCTGAGTCAATTACGCGCTTGCATTTGTGTCGTAGAAGTAACGATATGCGACAGAAATAAGCGGAGATTTATGTTGAGAAGAAGAAAGACAGAGAGTCGCATTAATTATTTCCTTTGGTAATCATATAAGCAAATACAAAATCCTTTACGCTGTAATGTGATAGATGAATAGACATGGTTTACTTCATTCTTTTTTTTCGGCCAAGCTACGATATTTTGAGTTATATCAGCGAGATTAGTCTTCAAGCATACGCGTTAATGTGGCGACTTCTGGCGCTTCATGCGTGGCTGGTGTTTTACCGAGATCGGGCACACTGCTCACTTGCATCAAGATCGCCATCCACAATTCAATTGGTAGTTGAATTGTGCAGAAAAAAGGCTTCTACTGCCACATGTTATAACACAATAACAATTAACACAGACAACATTTTTGATGGACAAATCAGTTATCTTAATACACGCGGTCAACCATGAAGGCTTAAAATATGCAATGACGGTAGCGGTCGAGTTATTGAATGGGCACTTTGCAGCAGCTGTGGTTTTTAGCCAGTTGGTGGGTAATACGTTGGTTATATATTTAAGCTTTGTCAGTCATCACACTGTGCGATGGCTTAAAGTAAAAATGCGGCTGGAAGTGAGGATAGTGAAGTGACTGCTACAACCAAATCAGAAGCATACGGCACTTATTTGTGCATTTCTTCACTTTTCATATGTTTTTTCCATTTACTTTGAGTTGGACAAATATTCCATTGTTGAAAGCATTGCACGTTGGTAATTTCTAAATACATGCACAATGTCAACCAAACCCGTCGTTCAGTATTCAATTGCTGGCAACGTGGCGGATTCACAAATCCTATAAACAGGGGATAAATTCGGGATTATTTATTTATTCAATGTCTATGGCTCATAACCGAAAGAAATCATTAGGGTACGTGCATTACAGTCAGTACCCTGTCATAAGCAGTAAACCAATAACCTAGAGCAAGCCATCCTCGGATACAAAAAGTATGCGAATAACCTCATAAAAGTGAATAATTGATTATATGTCTGCCGCGCAGCTGTGCAACAATCCCTTTTTGGGTGGCTGGGGGGCAATTGATGAAGGATGATGCTATTCTATATGCACCCCTTCTCTCGATAGCTTTTGATAAGGGCATCAGATTAGTCTGCGGGAAGTTGAATGGAACTAACGAAGATATATTGCGATTGTCACCTTATATATCATTCACCACAGCTTTCTATCACCGCTTTCTGGTCCACGAAGATTGCCCGGGGCCACAAACAATAGATCACTCTGACATCATTCGAATGGGATGCGATGGAGCCGTTAATGACAGATGCCATTTTACTTTTGTTTCTTATTTGGAATTAAATTCTATCCCGTCGGTATCTAACATATCAGTCTAGGAAGGATCTCTGGTTCTGAGAAACATATAACTACACACATTTTGTAACTACTATTGGTTTTTATAATGCGTTTAACGTGTGTATTTACATAAAAAACCCACAATATATAGCAGCTACACATGCAGTTTTTTTAGCATGAATTAAAATTTGCCAAGCTATTCTTACATTAAATTAAAATTTGCCTACATATTCTTACATTAAATTAAAATTTGGCTAGCTATTCTTACATTAAAGTACTGTTTACCCCTTAAATAAACTTCATTGATCATAATGAATGACTGCACTGCTCCACGATGGTTTTCTTGGTCATTGAGTGTTGACAACTGTTACATGAAAATTGTTCGACACAAATCTTGAAGGATGCGTGTTAAATGTGGAATATGCAGCAACTTTATATTCACTCTGGAAAATGAATCGTTATTCATATGGAAATTACCCGTTACTAATCTTCTTCTTATTTTATGTTGCTAACGCAGACAACTACAACGGAATCCAGAAACTAGCAATAAAATTTGCCGCTTATTGTGGCAGGATGAAAATGGATTTAAACGGCAACAGAATTTGATCCGATATGCCCTACTTTAGGTCAGGCTGATTTGTGACGCTTGCTTTTGAATGCTTTTCATTCTAGTATTGCAGCAGGATGGGCAACGTGACAGTACAGTGTAACCGCTTTTGATTCGATAGATGAAAGTGAGTAACTATGAATGGTGAATATAATTCAATTAAGCTTGAACAAGCCCTCTGCCCGTGAACGGTCTTGGTGGGGTGGTCTTATCACCACGTGTGCTTCAGAGCAATCATTGAAGATTCAGAATGTTCTTATGATGAGTGCATCATTGAGCATGCGCAGCTCCTAAGCCTCTTATATAGTTTACAAGCGAATCGTTAATGGTATCTTCATGAAAGACAGCATATAGGAAGATGGTTTCTGCACTACAATCATACAGTCATGGCAAGAATGGCTAACAAAGTAGATGTAATGGCTGCCATTGTTGGAGCTGTAAGCGTTAAAATTTGTCGCACGTTTCAAAGCCTCTATTATATATGGCCGATATTTAGCATAGAGTATGATAGATATTGGGTTAACGGGTCATGAATAATGATGAGCACATAGATATCCGTGAACTGTGATCAAGAGGATCATTTTCCATCAATGATGACGTCACACGACCTAATCATTCCCCTTTAGATGCCTTATTATAGTGCTACATGAATAGAAAAGGCTACATTTCTTAACCAAAGCAAAGTGAAAGGTTTCATAACATGTAAATGAGCCTACTATTTAGAGGACAAATAGGCTAACACCTTTGAAAAGCTTTTCTCTTTGGAGTCTTGGCTATAAATTGCAGCTCATTCAAACAATGGTTGTAGATGTATAATCACGAAGTATCACGATGCATTGTCATTAACGAATATGTTTAGACATAAGTGCACCATACTCTCAGTATTTATTAAAGGTAAAAGCCAACAAGTGGTTGACCCACTGGGTAAGTTGTTGTACTGTATACGTAGAATTGCACAAGGTCTGACAATGGTCTGGTTATTTAGTGAGCGCATCTGCTCATTATCACAAATCACATCATAATATCTACACTTCATCAATAGTGCCCTTCGAGGTAGCTTAGTGCAATTATAGTAGTATTTAGTAGTGGATCTCCTCTATTCATCTTTATTAGATGTTTGGTTATAAAGCCTCATTGTGAAGGTAAGGGATGATTATCGCTTATAGTCATTATTCAATGTTTCAAACCATCGAGTTACAATGTAAACATACGATTCGGGCGACTGTTCATTATTCAGTATCCAGCCCAAGCTGTGCTGTGATTGGTTTATTTATAAAGATGAGAATCATCAGCGTGAAGCGTGAAGCTGGTGACATATTCTTCGATTGTGTGGCGACGTGAAGTGGCGTTTTGTACGGTAAGATCTGAGGCGTCATGGTTAAAAACAACTCGTGTGAATCCCTCTGTTAACTTTCCTCCGTCTCTGAGGTATAGCACAGAAAACAAACAGATAGAAAGAGAGAGAGCGAGAGAGAGAGAGAGAGAGAGAGAGAGAGAGAGAGAGAGAGAGAGAGAGAGAGAGAGAGAGAGAGAGAGAGAGAGAGAGGGAGAGAGAGGGAGAGAGACAGACAGACAGACAAACTTTACTAATTTCACTTCGGACGCATTGTTGATAAAAGAGAAAATGCAAACAGTTTTGGCACGTATCATATAGACGTATTGTACTTGATATACCTATACCAACATTGCCATATTATATAACAAATATAAAACAAGTTTGAATTGATAGAAACCTAAAGAATTCCTGATTTATCGCTGCCAACGCAATAAATACATCGCAAGCAAAAATCATTAATTGCATATCATAACGACAAAAGACGTCGAACACTTTTATGTGATTGACTTTATGATCTGAGATTATATGGCTCAGGTTGGTAGTCTGTCGCATCAATTACGACTATCTCGCGATAACCAATAAAGACGAACCCATTAAACGTCAAGGTAACGTGACTATTAAGCAATTTACGACACATACCGCGAGTCATAAACCAGCAGTGAATTAAATGGCATAGCTTTAGTTTGCATTCGGATCGGGCTCCCTACGAGAAAGTGTCAATAATATGCTGGCAGGGTTCGGATTACCTTGCGTTAATCTACGCGTCATTAGCGGTGGCTGTTCGGTATCTGGCTGATACAGCACTTTGCCGATAGGGCACTAGGTGCCGTGTCGACTTCTGACCTTTGAGAATGATAATATTGATAGCAATAGAGTTTTTTATCAGTTTATCTTGATACCATCGACAGGATTTTCTTTAACAATACATCTTTAGAACTCACTGTGTGTCACGTCATTGCGTTCTGTGATCATATACTCAACGTCTTCAAACCTCATCCTGTGTTCACGTCATTGCATTCTGTGATCATATACTCAACGTCTTCACGCCTAATGTTATCCATGACGAGGCTAAGACAGTGGAAATCAGCGTCAAACTGCTTTCGTATAAGAAAATCAAGAGATTTTAACACAAGATTACAGAGAGCTGCAAGTACTAGGAGGACAAAATGTAGATATGACGATACAAATAATTTATTTTGTGTTATTTGGTATGTCATTATTGTTGCTCAAATGAGATGCGATGTAAGTATGGAAGCGATATCTACCAGAACATATGACTGAGGTGTCTCCTCTGAAGTGTATGGTGATACACTCGACTAAGTAAGGACTTTATTGTTTATCTAATACATAAGATTATTTATCATCCCTAGCATGACTTAGCTTAAGTCAAATTAGAACACCCAGTAAGTTGACGAGAAGCACGCCTTTTTTCAGCCAAAAATTAAATATACCATTATTCATCATCCCAATACATGAAACTTTAAACCTGAGCTTTAATATTGCGTCAAAGAAATCACCGTGGCGTTTGCGTCAATTTTAAGCCATCGCAAAGTATGGTGGATCCAAAATTGAATTCTGTGTGTTAGACGTCCGTCTGCTGCTCCAAGGGTGGTTAAGAAGGATAATCCATTATTATATTGCATGAAGTCTCTTAAATGACACATTGCAAGCTTTTCGGTTTCACTCAATTGGCTTGTTAGTACCACAGCTGCTAAAAGCGACTTGTTATATATTAGGGGTTTGCTCTCAATTCTTCTTACGCTTGACACGTTCGATCAAATATAGGTGCCAACCTTTCCTTCTCTCAGTAAATGCCAATGTTCTCTGTCCCACAATGCAGCTCCGACAACCAATTTCAGACGTCCACTTCATTAATAAATGAAGAATAATGACAAATAAACGTCTTGTAGATTTGTGTTGGTGCTTTGCATTGGACCAGAGCGTACTGCTCCAATAATCTCATTGACGTCTTATGGCTTGTTTCATACCTACTCTTCGAACAGCATTCTAATGAAACCCAGCAATGACGCGCAGATTTAGCTTGCAAACTGTTCGGGTCAATCTTATGTATTTCCGACGACTATGATAACGGCAGCTTATCACGCCTGTTTGCTTATTCCTCGGCCATCGCATCACGACGCTCTTGTTTGTTAGTTATATTACAAATAAAGTTTTCATCGCAACACCACAATGATAGAATACGATAGAAGGTCAGAACCGCTGTGGATCATTCTACCAGTGTGTTTGAGGATGTACCAATCGTCACAATAAATTTGTTAGAGATAAACGATTCAAATGGAGTAGCTAAGGCATTGCGTAGTTTGTGGTTGATAATGGTTGCTAAACAACGTCATTGTGCTTTGTGATAATGTGTCGGAAAGTGTGCATGAAATACCTCTTACACGTGGGCAAAAGTTACATTGTCTTTCTTCATTTCATTAGCAAACGGCATAAAACAATCGTACAACAACATGCTATCTGACACGTTCATACATGTGCACTAACACAAGACCCAATATCTGTTTTAATTCATAAGCGATGGTGTTAATTAAATATCTAATAATTCATTTCTTTTTGCATACTAAAGCATACACGTTTAACAAGCTTTATTCGTCAATAATCAAGTTATTTTGGTACAGAAATATGCAATAGCTCCATCAGAATGTCTTCAACCGGATGAATAGCATGTTGGCTATAAGCATATTTGACCAACATTTAGCGTAATCGCTGATTAGATATACACCGCTATGAACCATTATTCTATTCATCAATGATTTGTATCATTAATAATCTGCGCAAGGGAAGAGGGTGTTCAAGATGAGTATAATTTTTCGAAAAAATTAAATCAGAATTGTCTCCAAAGACTAACTACACATAAGCGTCGAAGTCATCAGTGTTTGATTGCCAAATACAAATCACGGTTTCACTTCATTATAGTTTCTTGATCTCCACGAGCATTCGGGCCCGAGACTCGTCCATATTAGTTACTGCCACTGCCAATCGGTTCCACATTTAAAACGATGGATGGGCCATTAGGTGTGGAATGTGTTGATTGATTATTGCACACGTGTGGGCAAGCATTTATTGGAAATTACGGTTTCAACCAGGAGAGATTGATCTTATCAGCTGACGTCCTCGGGGTATTTTTTATCGAGCTGATGGGCTTTAAATGAGTGGGGAATCCGGCAATAGGCTAATGGACACTGAAATAGAAGCGGAAAGGAGAGATAAGGTGGCTTGGCATCCCACACATCAAATTAAATGAAAAAAACATTTTGCTATGCATGGTTTCTGATAGGCATGTATCGGTTCTTAGGCTCATAAATTAAGGTAAACGAGTAGAAGTAGGAAAAGGGAGGTTTGGCATGTCATTCATTGTTCAGGATGGCAAAAACAATGTGCCACGCGAGATCTAGGGTGGATTAAAATATTTAATGACGTTGCAAAAGCTCTAGAATGATATACCTGGCAACGTTGAGCTGGTGTTTCAAAATAAGGTACCTTTGTCGCCTTATTGGTGCGAATAGTGAGGTATGAGGTCGATTCCTGGGAGGTTCGTTTCTTATTCATTTCCTCAATTGCTTGAAAGGTTTCCCATCCTAACAGGCACTGGTCAAATCATCCAGAAATTATATTGTAATAATTGTATAATGAATTTAGTTTGCTGTATAATCACGTATTATTATGGTGTATGGCATGGGATGGCAGCTTATTAAATTTACATCACGAATCACTCTGACGTAGGAATACAGCCACCATTTTATCACGATATAGCCTGAAAAATATACCAGAGTTTAAAGCTAAAGGACTAATAAGTGAAACCTCTTAGATGTGTTGCCATATGATACGCTGGTAATACGTTGTCAGATATGATTGGAGATAATCTCAGTATATTTGATCTCGAACGATGTTAAAGTTAGATCTATTATAAAAGAATTAATTTCAAAAGGATTCCTGATCAATCTATCTAAACACCTCAGCGTTGAAGATCCTTAAATTAAATGAAATCTAAACCCCCATCTTCTGTTAATTTTCATTTGTTTTCTCAATCACTGCCTCAAAAAGCCACCTTGCTTCAGTAATATCATACCGTTCAGTTCTTACACCTATTGATATATTATTACAGCATTTATCACATCCCGACCCGTGTCGAAATATTCGTCGAAGTCATAGCAGTCTTATTAATGCAACAAAAAATATTGTCAATGCAACTTCTTCTGTCATTTAAAGCAACTTCAATATTCCTTCCCATCACCTTCATGTTTACCAATGCAGGGTAGTTTTCTTATATAAAGTGCTATCCAACCCTCTTCCATTCTCATTCCACAGCGCATCTTCACATTGCCACGTTAGAACATATGGCACCCCTTGACGCGTTTCATCACCCATACAGTGTTTCTCCACAGAACCACCAGCGCCCGTGCTCTTATCGCAACATTAGAGCCAATTCCCTAAAGACAATTTGGAGCGAATAATAAACGACTTCTTTAAGAAGGAGTGAATCGATCTTGTAAATACAGTTCAGGCCATCGAAGATAAATGGCTCTACCAGTGTCATCATGACCATCATCATCATCATCATCATAATCATCATCATCATCATCATCATCATCATATTTATCATCATAACCGTTGTCGTCGTTGTGTGAACCTTATTTGTTCCTTTCGCTCTACATTCTTGTAAGCTTAAAGCGGCCCTCGTTAAGAAATGGTTGGTATCCGCAGGTGCTGTGAATAATACGATTATGCTTACGTATTCAATAACCACTCAAAATCTCCCTACCAATAATAATACCAGTAACACACATAGTTGGACAGCGGCCATTTATACGCGAACCCTTTATGTTTTTGCAATGCATTTAACATGTTAGCTGGAAACAATACTTGCAATGTAAGATCGTCGTTCGGGGTTTTATTTACAAGGCCACTTTTGTGCGAGACATTCTAAACCACCTTTATCTCTCGTGAGTCCACTTTCCTAACCTTATCGTATTATTCAGATGCGATAAACGCCCGAGAACGCCATCAGTGGACATTGTTAATATTCAGAGCACGTTAAGCTTTATAAGCAATCTGCGTTAGATAAATGGGTAAAAAAATGTACTCATATATTAACCTCTCCTGCAACGCTGAATGGAGTGACTGACTCACGCATTCGTTGGGCACAGTCCTACAAATATAGCGATTTTACATAATAATGTTCGTCAATCGTAGATAATTATTTCGGAGGTAACGGCGTCAGTCGGTCTTTATTATTTCATCATTAATGACAATTGTCAAGGCGACCGATAAACACCACCACAATAATCGTTAAGGAATGGGGATAAAGAGTGGGTGTTACTGTGGCAAAGAAGACGCGAATTACTGTCTAAGGCGCAAAGGTTCATTACTTTGCTAAGTCACAAAGGTCTGGCAGCATACTTTTTGAAATCATTTCTCTCGTTCCTTGTCGTATGTGTGACGAAAATAATCTTCTGCTATCACTTTTTTTATCTGATTTTGTGAAAGCATGTATTGTATGAGATTGGCGAAAATAGTTTTTGGCCCATTTGGAAGACATTTCCAGCCATTGCAGTATTCAGGCCGCACTGTCTCACATCTTAGCTCTTGGGTGTGATTGATCCCCATTGCAGATCACCGCATTAGAATGAACAATACGGGAGAGCAATGTTGTGCCCAATACATCTGTGATGATATAGAAATGCACAATGACATGTGCGAACGATTAAAGCACAATCAACAAAATTAGAATACTGTACACAGTTTTGCTAGCGGACAATCTTATATTTGAAGTGTTTCAATGGATCACAATCACGGAAACACATGATGACATATTGTAACGCACAACGACGTCACATTGCGCCTCATATGTTCACAGCTGTTTAGTCGCATCAATTAACCAGAAGCTGTTTGGTTTCTTCTTGTCAATGTGTACAGGGGGTGGCATTTTTATAACGGCGCCTGATGCAAAGATTGATCCAAGCACTTCATTACTGGGAAACGGACGATTCATAAAGCAATAAGACATGCTCTGAACATATCTTACTATAGTGAAATGCAATGTAATGATTTGATAAGCATCTGTGTGAATATTTCGCGTAGTGTTTCGCAAAGTGACACTGAATTAGAGAGAGTTCCGATTCTATACGCCCATCTAGATATCACCAAAGGCATTGAATAACCTTCAGCATCTAACATATCCCTAACGAGTTGCTAGGCAATATACATCAATGCAAAGCATGTCCAGAGAGGGATATTGTTATTGTCTCTCCGCTTACCGTCCACCACCCATCAATTAGTTCCGGTGTAACGGTAACATGAATTTATACCGTTACGAAGAGTTAGTCAAACACAGTCGGCGATATCTCGTTTGGACTATATCTCGCGAAGGGCTATATTTCGCACCTAGAAAATAACATATATCAAGAGCCTTTACAAAAAATAGACCTTTCGCTCCAAAAAACTTACCACCACTCGACGCTATTCTTCAATGAATGCCATCGATAGTTCGTTTCCGAACAAATCGCGATACGAAGTCTGCCATTTTGGAAACTATTAATTCTCGCGATTTCCCGCATTGCCTTAGCATCCCAAGTGGGGGGCACTTACCCTAACTTGGATAGGGGTGTGCCGCGGGACCTCGTAATCCCGTACCCGTTGAACTCGTTGAGAATGAGAAAAAGTATACTCCATCGTACAAGGTATTATGCGATTGTCTAACCCGTCGTAAAAGTCGAGATGTCGAAATAACCACCCCCTTCGTGCGGCACATGTATACTATATCCTTACACTTAAGTGCCCCCCCCCCCCGGGCTTAGCATTAGACTTCGTCATTCTGTAAACAAACATGTTGCTGTGTTTCTGACTTTTTACCGCTTCCCAAATTGATCGAACTATAAAAAATTACCATGGATGAAATCCCCCGCCGAAAAGGGATAAAATCGTCCGTAAAACATCATTGCATTCTATAACTCCATCACTTGTGTGTGTTTTGTGCTTGGTAGTTGTCTGAATCGATCTAAAAATATTCGCATTGCGTTGTTTCGAAAAACGGTAAGACGTCTACGCAGACGTCTTGTAGGGCTACCCATCAATATGCTACAATAGCTGATTCTACTCTCGAACATTCTCTGAAATCTGCTGCGGTTTACTACGACAGTATACTACAGAAGTGGTAGATTGGTTGATTCAATACCGCTCTGTGACATCTCCAACCAGCAAAAAAGTGGCAATAGTTTATTTGGCATTCAGTACAAAATCAGAGTGAGCTACACACTCGTTACAATCGTTTTCCGGTGTACCAATATAAGGACAGACTCCATGATCTGATGAAACCATTTGAGAAAATGACGCGGTAGATCATCAGATACGCTAATGAGACTGCAGAATTGACACAATGGGCGACTCATGGGCAAGGCATCCATGACACAATGATGTATAACCCTACATACGAGAGCGAACAAAGCATAGACTCGTATGGATTCACCATACAGAAAGCATTCGATATAAAAATATATGATAAACTTGATACTGTGTTGCCAGATGTGTTTATGGTGCGTGGAATTATGATACCCAGTATGAGCCGATCAATAAGCTGATAATTATGCACGCAGAATGCTGATCACGCCCATTTGCGAAGCTCTTAGTAAAATATTAGGCGATACCCGAAGGTGCAATAAATGTAATGACCACTCGTGTGGTTCGCATGCGCGTCCAGTTGCATCGTACTAAGTCATGATATTAAAATAACGTGACTACAAGGACAGTCGAGGAGTACATATAAATACATTTACATATATCCCTGTGTGAAGCATTGAGGACGTAAAGGTTGATCAGACAATAATAAAATAAGGTCTAATAAAGTTTATACATATACTCTGATGACAACAAAATACATATTTCAATCCATTTTGTGATAATATTACTTCCTAAATGCTTATGTCGGATAGAGTCCCCACTCGACATTGTTTGTTTACATCGATCGATTACATCGTATGTTCTGTTGTATATCATGTTCAGTGCATGTGGAGAAGCATCTATTTAACTCGCGTACCCTGATTGTTTATTCCACCGACCTGGGCCAGTATTCAATTTACATAATTGTAAGTTATCATCTGAGTGCTGCAGGTGTTGCTTGTCGATGTGACTGAATGAATTAGAATTGAGATATCACTTCCTAGGTACTTACATGAAAAGAAATCTGAGTGGAAAGGTTCGATAAGCATGCTTGGCATGCCATACATTATTCCGGATGCCCCCCTAATTATGTTGCCCATGGTTAATTAGTCGTCGGGGATCGATCGTAAATTGCGATATACAAACAGCACTACTGATACTGTAATTGCGACATTCAATCACTCAGAGCTGCGCATTGTTACCACAATTGTTTAACATAAAATAATATGAAATGTCCTCAGATGGCGCATCAGTGCGAACAGAAACGGATTATCGTTGCTTGAAGGCACAGAAAGACGCGTCAATTAACCCACTGCAGACCAATCGTTCAGGATATACCCACGGAACCCAGTGATAACCAGGGAATCAACAGAAACTTTATATTACTGAAAATATCAGCTGTTATATAGGTGATACAATGGCGTGTATTCTATTTATTGTCAATCCTTGCCCTCATATTTCTATTCTGACGCATTGTTGATGAAGGAGAAAATGTACTTTTGTGCAAGGCAAGTATCAGGGAGAAACATTTTATTTCATATATTCATACAAACATTGTCACAAATATATACCAAATGAAAATTGAATTTGCATGACGCGACTCTTATCTTGATGCTGTTTTGTTAAATATCGAATAATTTGTGGTGCTGTTGGTCATCATGGCATACGTCACATGCTCGTATTTACCTGTGGTGATGCAAGCGGGGGTGTCTTGGTCGCCATTGTAGTGTGGAGGATCGGCAATGGGTGGCAAAGTGTTGTCTGGTACCAGATGGTATATATATGGTGATATCATTAATGAATGGTTAGTGCCTTGGGTGGGATGAATCTCACACGTTAGGTACTGTTACTCAACAGCTCGGGTTACGTCGCTTCGTTTTTTGTTTCTGTTTTGTTAATCTCTCTAATGCTCCGTGCTCTCTAGTGCTTTGCAGTAATTGTAGGGAACTAACGCACGTGAACCACTCATGTTATGAAAACAGGTTACCTATGCATCCAATCATGCATTGATGTTGATACTACCAGCGGAGATAGGAAGCTATAGTGAGTGATATATAAGGTGGAAATCGCAATATATCTTCGTAGGTTCCTGTCACCCAACTTCCCCAAGGCTTATCTGATGCCCTAACCGACATCCAATACACAGAAGATGCGCAGATTGAACCGCATCAGCGTCTTGCATTGCCGCCCAGCCATCCAATAAGGGGTTATTGCGCAGTATCGTGGCAGACATCTTATCATAGTTTATGAGGTCATTCGCATTTTTTTTTTGTATCCGAGGATGAAGTTCTCCAGATTTCTTTCCCAATTTCGCTCTTTTTCGAAAGATTCCTTTATTGATAAGCTTTAGACAATAAATAATACACAATCCAAAATCAACCCTTCTCCTGTCTGATCGATGAAATCACCACTCTACAAACACCCTATTTGATAGAGAACATTCTATGTTGCTTTCATGCTGAATCCAGGTCTAGTTAATGGAGAGATCCACCATTGTGCATGCATCGGATGGTAACTCATATGCAATGCTTTAAACACATTTAAGAAAAAAACACCACGAAATGTGACGAAATAAAATAAAGTGCAACACATTTGTGGTTGGCTCACCATGCATCACGTCCAGCCACTTTATTCCTTTCAATCATCGCATAGTGTAATTGGGATATCCAATGGAAGAAGAATTGCCAACAAAACGGAAATATATCCCTCCCACACTGCATCGTATTAATTGGTCGTTAACTATTTCTCAACAACCAGGCGGATTTTGATATTTGATTGATGTTACTACATCCTAGAACACAGATTGAGGAAAATATGTACGCTTAATGACATTTAATGGGTCTCGCCAACTTGTCCTCTCTTATGATGACTTTCATATGCCAATTAGCCTTTCAGTACCATTGCCACTTTTATACCCGTTTCCACCCAACGACGTGACACATAAATACCTCAAAACGACAACATCGTGACCCTCGCTCAACTAAACAGACCGATCTTACTGAGTCTACAGCCAACACGACGTCGATCTGCGTGGCGTGACCAGTGGCGCTACTGTAAAATAACCTTGAAGGTAAGTAAATTTGATGTGCGTATTTATAAAGCTGTGAATTATCAAACGCGTGTATGAAGCACTTTCTTCTATTTCGTTACATTTCGTTATGTGTTTGTTCCACGAGGACCTTGCTCTGCTCAAAGGTAAGTCATCAAGTAAGTACAATGAGGGACTCCTCCGTACACCTAGTCAATCATTCAATTTACGGCACGGAATCTACACGGAATGCTTATCACCTTAGTTTAGAAATAAAGGAAACCGACGAGAGGTGCGATAAATGACGGAGCTGAGTTTTCACACAGATGACAGGCAAGGAATGAACACGGTATGAGTTATTAATGTCTTAGTCTTAGAAATAAAGGAAACCGACGAGAGGTGCAATAAATATTGGCGATTTGGCACGACTTCGTCATTTACAGTAGAACATGCATGGTCTTCGACACTATGGCATCCGTTATCAGACCTAAAATAATTGAAATCGATGTAGAAAGGATAGTGGTTTATTTAACATGCATCGTTATGACCTGCAAAATCCATGACCCATGCATTGGCTGCCACATCTTGAAAAGCAGTGGCGTAGCCAAAATGCTCATCCTGTAGATTTATTGATTATTTTTAATCATTTGATTTCTCACAGAACGTATTGGCACACTCACGAGAGTGCATCACATGCCAGTGTGCCTAATAGCTTCGTGTATATTATATAAAGTAGTGATTACATTTGCAGATTTGCATCGGTGTTGCCTTAACAGCTACGTGTATATTATCAAAGCAAGTAGTGGCCCTGGCCTCGTTCAAATTGAAGGAAAATGTATTGTGATAATCGCATGGTACGACTTTTGTACGGGAACACAGCATGGCAAGATATGAGGCATCATGGTTACAACAACTGATATAAACCTCTCCGTTAATCATCCTTTGTATCTGAGGTGTAGATAGAGCGGCTTTTAAGTCAGGTATAAATAAATGAAATGGCGCCGTTCCTTGGTTCACGAATTCTAACAAACGATTCTGGAGGAAGAGTAGAGCTGAAAATCCGTGCACCTCTCCCTAGGTCCCCAACCGACCCCAACCGACCCCAACAACACCCTCCCCAATGCCAGATACCGAATCCCCAACCCTTTTCCTCTCACCACAATGGCAATATGCTCTGAATGCCTAATAGAGAGACGATAACAGGAATGGATTTAATACTCGACAGGTTGTGGCAATGATTGATCACTTTGACCAGATGTAACGCACACGACTGAATGGAGGTGCCAAGTGGGAATCGATGATAAGGCTGGTCTCATCCTGCACAAAACGCTTGTGACGTAAACCAGTAACTGAGCAAGATAATGGACCGTGCACCATTTTTCGATTTCGTGAATAAATTACTTTACCTCTTCATTTATATTTTATAACGGAATCCAAACAAACATTGTTCACGTGACTATAATCAATTCCATTGGGGATCGTGTCGTACCCTTTTTCAACTTATCGCTCATGCGGTTTCCGCTAATCGTCACATGCATTATGATTGGCAAATACGATACTTAAGTTATAGTCAGTGGCCTTGGCAGCTTTTGTTGAATTAATGATGCTGTGCCTAAGACGGGTTTTGTATTCGCAAATAAACTGACACACGTCATTGGTTCAGTTGTTCGCGGTGTGCTGCTTTATCATTGTGTCCTTCCTTGTACCCTGGTTCCTCTTAAACATTAGCTCATGAGAGTAGTGTTGTTTTCATCAAACTTTTTACACTTTTGTTATTGGAATAGGCAAGGGTAATTGTTTTGAGGTAATGAGCAGGATGCAAAGCGATTCTTATAATAGAAACTTTGGATAACGCAGTAAATGCTATACAGCAGTATCTGTCAACAAAATGGGCTGAACAGAGTAACATATGTAATTCTTAATAACGTTTGTTTGAATATATGGGATATGAGAGAGATAAGAAAAAGTAATTAATTTTGAAAAGTAGCGCTACCAGCCATTGATTTTATCAATAGTCAGGTCACCGTTGGCATTAGAGTTTCGGGTTGGGTCAGGAAAGGGATTGGTGTCGGGTTAGTCTGAGTCAGGAGGAATTATGGCTGCCATTATTCGTGTCGTGGTTACGATGTGAGTATTTCATTAGGCGTGTGTGATCGTGGTAGGAATTATGTAATGCTGCCATTATTCGTGTGTGGTCACGATGTAAAGAAGGTAATGCTGCCATTATTCGTGCGTGGTCACGATGTAAAGAAGGTAATGCTGCCATTATTCGTGCGTGGTCACGATGTAAAGAAGGTAATGCTGTCATTATTCGTGTGTGATCGCGGTGGGAATTAGGTAATGCTGTCATTATTCGAATGCGGTCACGATGGGAATTAGGTAATGCTGTCATTATTCGTGTGTGTTTACGATGGGAATTAGGTAATGATGTCATTATTCGTATGTGTTCACGATGGAAATTAGGTAATGATGTCTTTATTCGTATGTGGGATGTGAATTAGGTAATGGTATTATTCGTATGTGTTTACATTATTCGTCATTATTCGTATGTGTTTACGATGGGAATTAGGTAATGCTGTCATTATTCGTATGTGTTTACGATGTGAATTAGGTAATGCTGTCATTATTCGTATGTGTTTACGATGTGAATTAGGTAATGCTGTCATTATTCGTATGTGTTTACGATGGAAATTAGGTAATGCTGTCATTATTCGTATGTGTTTACGATGTGAATTAGGTAATGATGTCTTTATTCGTATGTGAATAAGGTAATAAGGTCATTATTCGCGTGTGGTCACGATGGAAATTAGGTAATGCTGTCATTATTCAAGTTAATGCATTACCCTAGAGTGAGAGCCGCATTGTCGCTTAATGTTGTCACATTGGAATGAATAAATGAATTGATATCAGCATGCAACACAATCATCGAAGCATTCATTGCCTTTTATGATTGATTCCCTCTGGACTAAGACTTAAAATATGCATGTTCCACCTATGTACATCTGCTCTCTGCTATTGTCAAGTCTCATCGTTATAAATGTGGTGGTTTACCATGGGACATTAATAATGCAAGAAGTGGAAATTGTTTTGTATAAAACACATTTCAGACACAACATTTTGGAGCTACGATATACAATAACCTGTAACAATACAGCCCATGTAGCTTGCAATGATGTGTTACCAGCATTAATTCCCATTGAGATCACATGAATTGCCTTGACACGACTTCGTATGTACCAATGTGTACAAGCATTACCGCTCAAGCCGACTCAGTGCTGAAAATTCAATGCCTACGTTGTTTTTCCCTGTCACCAGTAGGACACAGTACGACGCTATAGATTGCTTATATTATGTTATCGATCGAATGTGACTTACGTTGTTGATGTCACAATATATCATATACGTGTGTACAATTGGTTTTAACTTATTGGATGGGGCAGCGTAGGACCACGAGGGCTGACTGATAGATGCCATAAACAACAGCTTCGTTAACAATTAGTTAAAGCTTTAATTGAGGCAAACCAAATACTGTAATATTCTTGGTTATATTGATTTCATAACTCGTAAAATATTCATAATGAAGGGTTATCGATTTATCCAACTTTCTTAATAGATTCACATGCCGTGACGAGATATATCAACTGGTTTATATGTTGTTTGCTTTATGATCTTTGATGTTATGTCTTAAGTCAGTTGCTCGCTGATTTTGTAAACACTATCGTCATAGAAATTAATGAACAAGTTCATTGGTCGTCACGGTAATAGGGTTACTGAGTGATCGTAAGTGGGACAAAGCGGGTGTGATATTCAACTGAATGTGCGATTCCAAACGAAGAACCCGTGTCATTAGCCAGTAGTGTGAACCAAAGGTTTTGTAGCATGGTTGAAACGATCCGCTCCCGCTTCCCCTTAAAAATAACCTGGCATTGTCCTTTGCGTTTATGGACAACTGTTTTAAACCCATTTCAGCGACAATTTGCGATGTTGCACTGAAGTACGAGCTGTCTTACAAACCGACCCCTGGTCGGTTTTGGTTTTGATTGGCATTAGTTGCTTGCACACTTCACATTGCGGCTTCAAATTATCTGCAAGGCATTCAATTCTAGGACAGATAACTAATAAAAGCCGTTATCAAATGTAGCCATCTAGTCAGTTAACAAGTTCATTCTTTTCATGTGCGTATCATCTGAAAAATGCCTGCAAATTATCTGTTGAATTATTAACACAGTTACAGACCTCAATGCTGTTAAAACTTTCAATATGGTTATTGTGGGCAATGAGTTAATGCTACTCCTGCATTATTCAGGTACAATTAAGGCCAGAATAGTGAGCGGGCACCATTAACAATTTACTCAACAAGACGCCTTTGAGAGTGGCAATGGCCAATGACCCTGGTGAGTACGTACGCGCTTACGTGCGTGGCGGGTGTTGTGATCATATTTATCATAAATATACGCTTGCTACTCCCCCAAAAAACCCCACAAGCACAAATAAATGTAATATGCTGAAATAGAATGTGGGTTACAGCCCGCAGCCCTGAGTGACGTCACATCAATTGTTGGTTGCTCGTGTGGGTCCTGAACGATCAGCAGAGGCTGGGACAGTAAGCTTTCGTTGACTACAAATTCGAACGTCGTTCACTTTCCTTAGGCACCTGACTGGTATTTTCTATCCTTGAGTATGGTTAATAAAAGTACAACATATCTTGTACTTTTGAATAAATGAGGTCCTCTACAAATGAACAATTGGCCGTGGTATAAGCATGGTACAACGAATGAAATCCTGTGTAAAAAGGTTTGAAAATAGCAGCAGTGATTCATACACACGGGAGCCGAGCGGCCTTTAGATCAGCGCTATTTATTGTTTTATTGACTTTGATATAGTTTAAGCCTGACCAAACCTCTTTACTGTGGAACGATGAAGCTGGAATAGAGCACAAGATAAAAGTATATATCACGTTTTGCTTCTTTATATTCGATGCATAAGTCTTTTTTTCACAAATTTAACGCTAGTTAATGATCCATGGTGCGGCTCGTAGTTGATACCCTAAAAGTGAGATAAGAAGGGCCTTAAACACTACTTATGTTAATTCATACGTTTCAGTACAAGTACATTCTACTCTTCCACTTCTCGTGCATTGACCATTATGCATCAGGGTAAATTGCGTGGTTCTCCATCGGAATGCTGACTTTAGCAACATGTTAAAGCATTTATAAAGAATTTCGCTGATATAATTGGAAGTAATAATCCCTACGTGAACCCACAGAATGTGAATAGACCGCATGTGCGGACAGGAAGTCACATAATGTAGGTGTACAGCAACAGTGTGCAAACAGGAGGCCACAGAGTGCGGACAGGTAGCCACACAGTGTGAGCAGGCAGCTGCTACGTGTGAGCAGGCATCGAAAGTGCTGACAGGCATCCACAGAGACTTAATAAGCAGTCGCAGTCAATTGTTCACGATGGTACTACACATATGTGTGACAATGTCAATGTTTAACTATACCAAAATGTTGAATACTATTCCAAGCTTTATTTGGTACTTCCACTAATCAGAAATGTACAATTTATATTCTCTGTCGCTCTTAGCGTCCGATGACCATCGTAACAGGTGGTTAGGACATCCGAACAAAGTGGTCAGTGCCTTTAACAGTAAATGTCACCATGTTGCCCCCATAGTATCACGTAGGATAATGTTCTAATTATGTAGCTACCAGTACTTCATTTGAAACAACAGTGTTACAAAATGTTTCACAAAGCTATCAGCAAATCGAGCTTCATACCGTCTACACATTATAAATTTTTATTATACGAAACATGATAATGCATACACATGGGAAAGATATATGTGTCGGACGTAATTTTCTCGGTGTCAACTGCTTCTTGCTGCCTAAAGAATATGGTTGCTTGTGCCATATTCTTTCTATCAAAGGACTGTCCACTCTCTGGCGCTAATGTAGCTTAGGGTACATCTGAATACAAAGAAGGGAACATATTGCCATATATTGGTTTGTCATATTTTATACTCGATTTGAGTTATATATAAAGTTTTACAATGTGACGTGGCCTCTAATTTACATCACCAATAACAAGGAAACTTATGATTACTAGGTCAGAGAGCTTCCAGACAAAACATGTGAAAAATTGTGGGTAGTGCAAACAGACCTACCTTGAAGCGCGGGTTATGAGATGAGATGTTCATGCTTTCTAAATTTGATGAATTATTAAATATGTGGTAGCCGTCAATCAAAACCAAAATGCATGTACGTCAGTGCAATAATGCTGCCTGTCAACGTGTATACAACCTCATTGGTTGGAGGGCTATTTTCATTCTTATACAACATACGCTTCCATAAAATAATGCAAACGCGACAGGATCATATTTGTCAGGCGCCTACCATTTTGCTTTCCCGCACATACAGCTATATAAGTTGAATTCATGGCTTATCGTGGTAAGTGACATGGGTCACGCCTTTGCAAGCAAGTTACATCCACTATGTCACCATAACATTCACTGTCTGGCAGATACAAGGAACTGTAGAAATGGCATGACACAAGCCATGTTCACAATCATATAATGATGTCCAAATTGCCATGATGATGTTAAGCAGTAATAACCGGCAGAATGACAAGCTCAACCTTGCCAAGGCAACAACACGAGCAATATGTCGCCACGTACAATTTTTAGATTACCTAGGCTGCACGTTGCTGCCGTTCTGTCTCGTTTAACATCATATCATAAAGGCCATCGAATGAATCAGCTTTTGCAATAAATACTCATTGGAACAATCATATCAAACATCTAGCATTTATGACGAACTTTAAGTGAACAATGAACTCATTTTCATGAATAATTCGAAGAACATGGGAGTCGCACGACGAGCGAGCTGTGCTCATAATAGTCTCCCTGTCACGCTGTATTAACCAGAGCCTTCGGGGAGTGGGCAATAATGGTGCTATGCTGGATGTTAATGACAAGTTGAGCTGACCCCAGTTGAGAGGTAGAAAGCAAAAATGAGGAAATGATAGATGTTATTAATTTATGAGAAAAAGATGATAAAGGGAGTAAGATGAGGTGAGCAAATTATTCATGAGAGTAAGGATTGCATTTGTGAGACGACCTTATTGAGACTATATGGGACAATGGTAATATTGTCGGACTTGGACCGTCAAACATGGGTCAAACACTTGGTGCAACATGTCATAAACGTTGCTGTATGTTGGATTTTTTTTACCGCAGCATCATAACCATCAGACAAGCTACATCTGCAGTTATACTCGTTTATGTAGAGCAACCGTTTATGAAACACATAAAAAAGCAAGGCAATCGTAACCTTGCCAGCATATTATTGCCTTCTATCTGCTAGTTTATGACGCGTGGTATATCGTATATCATTTACTGGTCGCGTTTCCTTGACGTTTAATGGGATCGACGTTATTGGTTATTTTGGCTATAGTCGTAACTGATACTACAGACTGCCAATTTTAGCCATATCATTAAATTAATCATAAAAGTGTCCGTCGTCTTTCGTCAGTATGATATACTGTAAATGACCCTCGCTTAGGATGTAAATATTGTGTTTGCAACAATAAATCAAGAATTCTTTAGGTTTATGTCAATTTCAATTTGGTGTATATTTGTGAAATTTTTTAAATCAATATATGACGTTCAAAGTTCCTACATGATACGTGCCTTGCACAAACGTACATTTTCTTTTTCATCAACAATGCAACAAGTGAAATTTGAGAGAATGGATTGGCAATAAATAGGCGGAATAGTCGTTGATACCCAGAATACACGCCATTTTAACATCTATATAACACCTGATTATTTGGGTTGATATAACGTTTCAGTTGACTCACTGGTTCTTACATGGTTCCTGACCGTATTGTCTGCAGTGGGTTAATTTACTTGTCCCTCTGTGACTTCGAAAAACGCCAAATGATTTCCGTTTGCCCCGATGTGGTCATCTGAGGGCCACTTCAAATCAACTAACATTAAACAATAAGAGCTGCTCTACTCTTGGGGGTTGAATGTTGTAAGTACAGTATCAGTTGTGCTGTTTAATGAAACAATTGCGTCTCACACGCTACCTGATGGATATTGCAGTCATTATACAGTAAGGGTTCAACGCACCGCTAAGACAATGTACTCATTGTTTAATGTATGCTTTAGAAATGATTGTATTGCATATTGTGATAGTTAATTTATAGGTAGCGAATGTTGTGTGAAATAATTTATATTGTTATGCAACGTCCCTGGTAAGCGCTTTCGCAATTTACGACCGGAATAATACCCCTACGACCAGTTTCGCATGGACAACAGAACTGATTGTACAAATGACCTATTTAAGTTAATATTGCTATGCTGTCTTTGGCGTTATGCAAACTATACATGAGCGCACCACACACTTTGCAACGCCGTTTAGCGCAGTCAGGTCCAATATGTCACCAAAGTGATTTATTGAGCAATGGTTTTGAGACCCTGAACGATGTATGCCATGACTAACCGCCCTTCATTACCCAGCCTCTCATCATCGCAGTCATTTATTTATGGACCCAAAAACTAATAACATCTAATCAAAAGGCACACACCGTATATTATTTTGGTCATCCTGGATGATTAATGGTGTGTCAAGCCACCTTATCGAACCTTTACACTCATTTCTGATTCATTATTCATTAACACGTCAAACACAACCTGCAGCACTCAGACTAACTATAAATGCTTGCCAAGTTCGGTGGAATAAACAATCAGGGTACGCGAGTTAAATCGATTATTGTCCACTTACCTTGAACATGATTTACTACAGAACGTTTGACATAGCTATAAGTAAATGGAATTGATAGATGTAAACAAAATTGACAAAAACATTTGCATAAAATTATAACAGGCTTATCAGTTACATTTTTTTATGGCGTATTCCGCATGCTGCAAAAGCTGACATGCAGATAAATTGCCGTGATTATATCACACAGAATTAAATATGTTCCATAATATCAATGTCCCTTTCACCACAGGTAACTTTCCTGATATCATTTGAATCTTTGTCTCCATACCAGACGCCGACATAAAACGTGAGTATACGTCAAGTTTCCGTCAAACGATTGGTAGGTATATTTTTTTCCTAGGCTACCATGCGGTGTGACAGCTCTCTGTAATCCCTTCGTGTTGCAGTATTATAGGTAAGTGAACAAGTATGAAGAAGAATGACAAATGTTGTTTGAGAATTCGCGGGGACAAAGGCAATGAGGTTTAATTGTGACAAGAGGCATTTCTTACATAATTGTTAGCCGTACCTTGTTCCGCATGATTTGCAGTGCCAGATGTAAGGTTCACTCGATACAGGTATCTAGCTTCGTTTATCAAATTTTCACCTATAAATCGATTCCATTCCAACATTTGACATGCGCGCCATTAATGTGATGGAACTTCTGCGCTTATTTACATCCATCATTTTCTACAGAAACTTGGCCTTAACATCACTGTACTTAATGATAACAAGGTGTCATTGTTGCATTGCTTGTGGTAGCTTTTGTTTAACTTTATTTGACTCGTTCGGCTGTGGTAGAATGCGGTTTTCTGTTCATAATGCTCCAAATGAACAATCCAAAACAGATTGTAATCCCAATAACTGTCAGAAATCCTTCCCTGCACGCAAATAGCGGTCTATATGAAATATGCGATCCTGAAAGATCAATACGGATGATGCGATCATGCAAGATTCGTATGGGCGATACGATCATGAGATATCCATATGGATGATACGATCATGAGACCAGTATGAATGATAAGATCCCGAGAGATCCGTATGGATGATACGATCATGAGAGATTCATATGGATGATACGAGCATGAGAGATCAATATGGATGATACGACCATGAGAGCTCCATATGGATGATACGATCATGAGAGATCCATATGGATGATACGATCATGAGAGATCAGTATGAATGATACGATCCCGAGAGATCCGTATGGATGATACGATCATGACAGATTCATATGGATGATACGAGCATGAGAGATCAATATGGATGATACGATCATGAGAGATCCATATAGATGATACGATCATGAGAGATCCATATGGATGATACGATCATGAGAGATCCATACGGATGATACGATCCTGAGAGATCCATACGGATGAAACGATCATAAGAGATCCATATGAACGATGCCATCATAATTAATCAATGACACCACCGTGACCGATTCATTCAAATGACATCGTAAGAACGGATTCATCTAAATGACGCTATCATGAGCGATCAGTATAAATGTTGTTATTATGAGCAATCTAAATTAATAACACAATTATGAAAGGCTTGCGAGCGATTACAGACCTACAAATAATATCGAACTATTTCATATGGGTAACTAAAGAAGCAATGCTACTTTATAACTGGGGGTGATTTCACCATTGCCTGTAAGCATAGAGATAAGTTGCAAGCAATGGATGATAAACCTCCTTTATTTCATCCCGCCTCTCAGCATTGTTTGTCGTTAATTTATGAGCTCAAGCACTGATACAAACCTAACAGAGGTCTTGCATAGCGCAATGATTTTGTCATTTCAATAGATCCGTGGCATGCCAAGCCACCTTATCGCTCCTTTCCGCTTCGATTTCATCCTGATTTCTCATTCATTGAAAGCCCATCAGCTCGATACAAATACCCTGCGGCCGTCATCTGATAAGATCAATCTCCCTCAGTGGAAACTTTATGTAAATTGAATGCTAGCATATGCGTATTCAGAAATCAATCAACGCATATCATTCTCAGCTTATGCCATCGCTCTTAATGTGGTAAACGAAGGCCTAAATTGAATGCTGCAGTGGAATTAAGAAATCAATCAATACAAACGAGTCACTTGTGTGTCTGCTTGGAGAGGAAGCAAATTGGAGAGAGGAAGCAGGTGTAAAAGAAAGAGTGGAAAGTTATTATCAAACTACGATGATATTGACAGCTTTTAGACATGATGTCAAAACCAGACACAAGCGTATGGTGTATTGTCGCTACAGTTAAAATAATTGATTGACAATAAGAACGGAGCAAAACTAATTTTGCTCGACATTTGTAACATTTATTGTATCATTGCAAATGTTTTTGACACAATCATTTACTGTCAATTTGGTGTTGGTGGTGTTGGTTGTCGGTGCTGGTGGTTGTAGGTGGTTGTGGTGGTGGTGTATGTGGGTGGTGGTGGTAGTGGTGGTGGTGGTAGGGGTGGTGGTGGTGGTGGTGGTGGTGGTGGTGGTGGTGGTGGTGGTGGTGGTGGTGGTGGTGGTGGTGTGGTGGTGGTGGTGGTGGTGGTGGTGCTCGGGGAGATTAACTTACGCCGTAATAAATGGTATACACAATAATATTTCCTGCTCTTTTCACATCCAACAGACTTTGCTAAAAATACTTTCCTTACATCAAAATAATATCATAGAGTATCACCTTTAATACATAATCACACAAATGGCTAATATTCACGCGGTAATGAGGTATGATAAACTATGGCTTTATTAACAGTATGCTGTGCAATATGCAATTTCTCTACTGCCTTACATCAAAATATACAGAAGACAAGCCAATCATTGTCATTGCAAAGTATCTCGTGTGAACAACACCTGTGTTAGAAAGCCGTAATTGGAGACCAAGAATGCCTCCGCCACGCCTTCTGGGTAGAATTGGCAAGATATTCAAGAAATCTAGAATGGTGAATGGTGGTTTCACATAAGCACATATATTGATTAATCATCAATGACCTTTTAGTCTAGCACATAAACGCACTCAATGTTGACATTTGTTTGGATTTTTTGTAGATTTTCCACGCGTCATAATGTCATTTTCCTGAAAACATAGGAAATAAAAAAAAATCAGTCAGGCCGTCTAAAAGTTCGGGAGAAATAATCCAACCATGTGCACACTTATTTATGTCAATGAGAACACAGTGATATAGTGTGAGAGGTTCATCTAACTGTAGACTGGCCAAATTAGTTGACTCTCCTATAGTTAGATTTGACTTCAGTCATATAATTCTTACTCTCGCTTGTTATCAAAATTTGTTGATCTCTACGAGTACCCATTAACAATGATTTTCATTTAACGATGTGCGTGCATATGTAATAAACGCTGGAATCCGCATTATTTACCTACATACATAAACAGTATTTGCATATGACCTGTTTCCAAGAAACATGCCTGCCCAAAGGCACTGAAGCTGACAGTAAATTGTTACATCGCTTATTAAAAAGAAGAAATGGCATGAGATTTGAAATTAATGTAATGAGTTTTTCCACAGGAAGCCAATGAAGTGTCCGAATGATGTATTTTCTTTGTGGTTTACTTTTGCAAAAAGGCGGGTGGCAGAATTTTGTGCGTGTTGCAGCTTTTGCGATACGGTATAATAGGCCTTATATAGCAAATTCTTGCTGTTTACTTATGTATAACTCTGCTGAGATAAGGCGTTTGTATTGAATATATGATAAATCTGACCTACGGTGTCATATTTGAAAAGAAGTTATTTGACAGCCTTCGTGGAAGTGACCCTGCTCATGAATAAGTACCAGGAAGTGTTGTCGATGGTGGCTCACACAGGCATAACTTAGTCTTTAATTGCCAACAACGAATGGGTACGGTATTAAAGGGAGGAATGGTGAGAGAAAAATACTAGTGATGACAGGCTGCAGGATGGGCAATATGTGCTGGACGGATAGTGAGCCGATGGCAGAGAAAAGGGGGATAGAGATTGCGGACAGCATGTATGAAATCGATTTATTGATTCTATTGATATAGACGGTAGCTTCAATATAATAGTGAGGTGGTAAGTGTCTTACATATGGCCTTCTCCAACATGCACGTGTGTTAGCCTGATAGCAAATGCGAGGTTTGCTATCTTGACGATTGCCAATACGATGAAGATGATGAAGACTATACACTGTACGCCATGACAACTGATTGCTTGGCATAAGTGACAAAGTTAGTTACCTTAGATAGGTATAATATTAATCTAACATCAAAATGATGTCGACCACCAATAACAATGTAACAATGTTATTTACCAGTTAACGTGTTTACCGGATGATCTTTGTACGGATCCACTGTAGCCACTTCTAATCCATGATGTCTTAAAGGGCACAAAGAAAAGCACAATAATTGATCCTGATACGAAGACAAGTTGATATAAGATACCATATATTGACTTGCATACTTGACTGCAAGGGATTGTAGAATTAGTATCTAACAGGCAGGCTGATTGAGTTATACACAACTAATTACTAATCCCACATTAATGAATCGGCTGATGTCACGATCTGGCGTGAATGGGAAGGTATTATATTCGATAGTATCCAAACAGTAACATCACATTATAAGAAACATTGCATTGGTATGTATGAGGCACACTATTCGCAAATAAACTGTTATGTATGTTAAAATATACCAGCATGCCATTAAATTAAATTATCCAATGCTTATGCCACCTGCATCTTTATGAAATGAACATTAATTATCATCCCTCCCCGACACAAGCATTCGAAATTAAAACAGAATGACTTGTTTCAAACAGGTGGCTCTCTCGCTAGCGACAAACCCATTGTCTTAGAGGTGGTCGCTAGCCTTACAAATTCTTTTGTATATATTCTTTTCAACCGTTTAATGTGTATTTCTTTATAATTTGATAAATTAGTGATGTACATCTACACAAATGGTTTCGAGTTTTTGTTTGGCAAATAAATAAATCTGAATCTGAATCTGATGTTGGTCAGCATTTTATGCGAGTTATAGTAGGCTAAGGGTAACAGCTCCATTTACATGTGCCGTTAAAGAAGCATCTGTTTGCAGCATTTATATATTTAATTATTATGTTTTGAACAAACCTAGCTGTCTGGTTATGCTCCAAATGAGCTAAACACACTCTTACTAATGCTCTTATTAGGGCTAGATTCTTGAAGCATACACGATATATGCCATGCCCTTCTCTATTCCTCCAATTAGCATCGTCGGCCATTATTTTTGTACCCAAGAACGCATAGCGTCCGATCTAAGGCATGGTTACCACATTGGTTTGGGCATCTTGAATGATGTATGGCACACTAAGTCACTTTATCGCTCCTTTCCGCTAAGATTCCCTTGATTGATAAATCTAGGAACGGTGATCTCATTTCTTATTCATTGTAGCACGTCAATTCGAGAAAACATAGCCTTTGGAACTCAGGTGATAAGATACAATAATGTAAAAGAATTCCGGGCTATATGTGTAGAGTAATCAATCAAGGTGCATGCATGTAATGACTGATTCCTCAATCACAATGCCTGGAACATAATTAGCAAAAGAACAGGCGGTCTTGCTGGCTCTGCGTGGTTTCCAGCTGGTATATATCAAAGGTAATGCGATGTTATCAGTGAATTATGAGAAAGTAGTTCACGAATGAAGGTTAATTTAATTTAGTTTGTTCTTATCTTGCCTGCAACTGGAACAGCCATATAAATATTTCGTTGCTTAAATAACAAAATGGATGCTAAACAACTTTAATGATTCGTGTCATTTGGCTTGGGTGGCTTTTTGTACAGGCTCCGTTGATGAAGGTGTTCAATTCCTCAAACCACACCCCACATCAATATGTTATTTTAATCTTAATGCTATGTATAACGACTTATTCAGTCAAATACAACCAGCACGCATATTATGCCATCTTTACATGGCCTGGTTTTTTGTCTGTTCTCTGTGGCTGGCCACAACTGTGTAACTTCTCTGGAAATATACCAGCGTATATACATACTAACATATATGTAAACATACACACATGCAAACACAAGCGTGCATACATACATACATACATACATACATACATACATACATACATACATACATACATACATACATACATACATACATACATACATACATACATACATACATACATACATACATACATACATACATACATACATACATACATACATACATACATACATACATACATACATACATACATACATACATACATACATACATACATACATACATACATACATACATACATACATACATACATACATACATACATACATACATACTAACATGTATGTATTTATTCACACATTCATACATACATATATATATACACATAATACATACATACATGCATACATACACATACATACATACATACATACATACATACATACATACATGCATGCATATATACATACATACAAACATACATACATACATACATACAAATACATACATACTTACATACATAAATTCATACATGCATATACACATACATACATGCATGCATACATACGTACATACATACACGCATGCATACGTACATACAAACATACATACATACAAACATACATACATACTTACATGCCTACATACATACATACATACATACATACATACATACATACATACATACATACATACATACATACATACATACATACATACATACATACATACATACATACATACATACATACATACACATACATACAACAGACATACATACATACATACATACATACACATACATACATACATACATACATACATACATACACATACATACATATACATACATATACATACATACATACATACATACATACATACATACATACATACATACATACATACATACATACATACATACATACATACATACATACATACATACATACATACATACATACATACATACATACATACATACATACATACATACATACATACATACATACATACATACATACATACATACATACATACATACATACATACACATACACACACATACATACATACATACATACATACATACATACACATACATACATACATACATACATACATACATACATACATACATACATATACATACATACATACATACATACATACATACATACATACATACATACATACATACATACATACATACATACATACATACATATATACATACTAAATACATAGCCACAATCACGACTGACCAAGATTTCTTAGTGAATGCGAATTCGCCTAGTTAAAGAGGTCGAGATCTATTCTTGAATGCTTATAAAACACTGCGTAAATAATTCTACATCTGGCAATGATTTATCGATTCCACATCTAGTTGTTATGTTTAGTGAGCATTTCCCTCTAGCAATTATACGTCGCTGCTTTAGGAAGGAAAGAGAAGTAAACAAGCAACCACAGTCAATCCGAAGCAACGGGTAGCGCAGCTTTGAGACAGTGATGTTTGTCAATGATTGATGCAATGGCTTGAAACCTCTTCATGGATGAAAAACACTTTGCAAAATTAATATACATCAGATATTGAAAACGGTACAAGATTTTCATCGACTCACATACGTCAAGTGAAGGGTGACTATTATAAAGTGTGCTGCAAAGCATTTAGTGTGCGCATCATAGTAATAAGCTAATGTTATATTCATTGCTTGTTTGCGACTCGTGGTATATGTCGGGCATCACGCCTTCCAAAGCACGTCACATCCTTTTACACACCATAACAATCACTCAAAAGCCCCGTTCCTTGACGTTTATTAGGGACGTGTTGATCAGTTGCCATGACAATTGTCGTTAATAATGCAACTAACGACCGACTCATGTCGTAACATATAAGATCATAAAGCATAGATATTGAGAAGCAATTCAACATTGCCCTAGTAATGATGTCATTATGCAACATATATTGTTTTATCTGAACAGTGTATTAATGCGCGACAAAATGATACAAAAGTCGAACAAGTTGTCGCACCACTAGTATCATTGAATTAACATCCAGTAAGAAGCAAGCCTGCCACTTCCTGATTTGTACTGCGATTTCAAGACAATAGAAAGCCTGTGTAGGCAGATGCCATTAATTAATTGCCCTGAGTTGGATTGTGCTAGGCTCCCTCTACTAAATGATTTAGCATTTGCACTGACGCCAGCCTCTTTGGGAGGTTCCCTGTGAAATAAACGTGATTTAAATACAGAAAAATGAGGAAGATGAGCTTATCTGGTGCAAGTGATTGAATATCACACACAATCAGTTGGTGGTGATTTTTATATTTACAATTGAACTACATGACAAATGTTTCTAGTCATTAGTTTTATCGTATTTAACGGGATATAGATTTATATGTGATTTTACACCTGGTCCTCTTACCTTCCAAATAATCAATTAATATTCATGTTCTGGATTTCTGGACACAAACGCAAATGTATTCACAAAATATCGATTATCTGTTAAGATAATAATAGCTAAAATAGGCATAAATAGCAGCACCTGTTACACGTTACCTCTTTCTGATGAACGAAACCATCCAATTAGTATTTCTTTTTCATTAGCCACTTATCATGCGTCCTGGTGTTCTTGGAGAAGCAAAAGTCTCATTTCATGCTGGTATAGTCTATTTGTCACACCTTGGGATCCTACCGTAAACTTATCCATACAATCCCCATGGGAAACTAACAGCTTCTACCTGATTAGGTCTGCATTGCCTCTCGACCTGCCTGGTACGGTTACGTTGGATATGTATTAAACCTCCTCGCTTCTGGTGCCAGTATCCGATACGTTTCCCTTCTAATGCTTTATCATTTCACATGAGAAATAATTCATAAATCCAGCAGGTTTACGTTTGCTAGATCAATGGGATATTGCACACTTGCAAACATCAGATGCCATACAGTACTAGACATGATGTTACTGGTGTAGGCTCAGTTTTCACTGTGCAATACTTGTTGGTGAATGACATCCATTTTGCACCACGATCTAATCAATAAGTTGAGAATATTTGACACTACTTCATTGTATTGTACCGTTGTGTAAATAACCTACATTAACCAAACATGCATCCAAAGCTGATGATGATCATTATATTCCTTTATTTGTAGGACTATGCCAAAAGCTGCATGTTTCAGTCACTATATTCTGTTGATATTTAGATAATACAAATATGCGCATGTCAGTAATCATAAGTAGAGCTCAGGCCACACAAACAGCTGGACGCGCTCAGCCGCGTCTGTTACAATGTTTATGGTTAGCATTCTTCTCTTGATGTTTTCATGCAGTCTCTGTGAAATTGCCATATACTGCATTAAGAGTTGTATATTACATCAGCTTTATAATTCATTATCGTAAGGAGGGAAGTCTCGCAAGCACCTGGCCAGGTAGATCATAAAGTCAATCGCGATCTAACAATGCAAACAATTTTCGCAGGTTGTATGCATAATAAAGACAATGGGGATGATCGCCCTCAAAATGTGTTACTGCATCATGATAGGTACAGGGAATAGGAATGTTTAAGAAGAACAATTCACGCATTATAATCAGAATTTGCATATGCTAGTTATTTACAGAAGTCGAAAATATGAAATGTGCGCTAACAGCGCACCCCTATAAACATATAAGGTGAGAGAGAGAGAGAAGAGATAGAAAGAATGTGAAAGGACGAGAGAGAAAGAGACAGTATATCATACTAGTTTAACATTTAAAAGCATCAGCGTCAGTACAATATGATTGACAGCTATCAATAAGAAAGCTGTGGCACAACAAAAAACAAGGTTTTATGTTGCTAACTGCGTAAGGCTATCGTTTACACCTAAACGATGCATGCTAAGCCAAACAGCCCCTTTATCCCTCAACTCAGCATCGGCTTCCTTAATTTAAGAAGCCATGAACGGATACAGTGCCATATTGTATGGAAGACCGTCAACTTTATAAAGCAAAACCTTGCAGCCGTCAGCTGATAAGATCAGCTTCAGTTATATAATCACCCAATACATGAAGCCATATAAACGAAGGATATCAGGCCTTGTATGGTTGAACATTTCATTCAGGCCGTATCGATACATTCCGTAGATCAGTTGAGATCGATCATAAGGCGCCGCTGTGTTGATTATAGCCACGAATGCTCGGAACTGTAACTGATTATGCTCTCTTAAGCGATGCGGTAAATATTGAAGTTATTGTAGCGTGGAATTGAATGCATAGTGTTTGAGATTGAGCGAATGATGCAGCACATCAAAAACATTATCAGATAAAATGTGTGCGTTCATCAACTTTTTCCCTCGAAGATAGGAATATTGTTTAGCGTCACATTTGTCGTAACACCTCTTGGCGGTTCCCGTTTATTACGCAGTAAAAGACGATATCTGCCTCTTTCAAGCTCAATCTCTACAGCGCAATCAATAACGTACTCTCAGCAATACATGTTACAGCTCCATTAGCAGCATGTGTATAACGGCTTGATTGCTGTGATAACTCGTATTTTACTGTAATTATCGAAGCTTTAGTCCACGCATCTCCTGGATTGTTAAGATTCTCAGTCGATTTAAACAGAAGCACTTCACTACCTCACGAATTGTCCCTCATCAGTGCAGCACGCTGAGCCAAATCGACTCCATATAGCCGAAAGTGGGATAGGAGTTTGGAATTGTCAACTATAATGTTTTCTTGACAAATATAGCTCGTCATATTCATTAAAACCCCACCTCACACCGTTTTGACTACAGCCTTACATATTTCAGCTACTACAATGTGTATTTTTATGATATATTTGCCGATCTTTTTGAGACTGAGTGAAATAACGACGCGACAAACCCATCAATATACGCTTGTCTATATCATGTTTTTTTCGTGAAAGGCGTATTGCCTAATCGCACCTTTTCGTTATTTATCTTAATCGGACAGAAGGCTTAAGTCCCTTCGTGGCCCGAATGTAGTGTTAATGCTCCGTGTACAATATCACCAAGCTGCAATATATATGAACACCACAGTCTGTGTTGGTTCAGGTTCTCTACGTGCGGTGAATAAAACTTGAACGTTATGCCTCCTGCATTCTTTCCTATAGCAGCCTGACATTACATATGCCTCTGTAGATCAATTGGCATGTCTAGCCGCTTTGATGAAATATGGCGTGTTGTGCATTTGATATGTACATATGTTTACATAAATATATATAAATACATGTTTATATATATATATATATATATATATATATATATATATATATATATATATATATATATATATATATATATATATATATATATATATATATATACATGTGCATATATATATATACAAATGCATATATATATATATATATATATATACTATATATATATATATAAATATATATATATATATATATATATATATATATATATATATATATATATATATATATATATATATATATATATATATATATATAATATATATATATGTATGTATTTACATATATATGCTTGGGGTATTGTATAGGCATAGATACTTTCCCTATACCGAGTACCCTGATTCGCTCACGATACCTACCATGATCCAGCCCAGATACAACACTCTCGATATATTCATTATGCATTTACCTGGAACATCGGTATTGCCGACCAAAACGTAGGTTTCAGTGCGATAGTTAGCAAGGTGTACCCCATTCTCCACAGCCCTTCTCGGCTTGCCCTTCGTACCAGTTTATGAATTGATCCACTACATTTGTGTACATTCCCCTTTGAAATATCTATATCGATTTACAAGAGAGCGAAATTCGGTCTCTATCATAGAGCCCTGAGCAACAACTAATCAATGAAATTGACTTTGCCATATGTTAGCGAGAATATGTTGTTATATCATCATTGTGCACCGCATTGGGATAAGCTTTCTTACTCCCGTACAAGTAACATTGCACTGACATTTTGGGAAAGCAATTGAATTAGACGTACAGTTGGGTGATTTCATTTCGTTTGAGGAAGTTACACGGCATGAGCCTTACAGTGTATGACTTTATCTCAGATGGGGATTATGACTCTGGACAGACTAGGTATGCCAACTGGGATGGTTGGAATCTCATCATATGGGAGGCAAGATTAGTTCACAGCGTGACTGGAATTCAGCTTCAGAATGCAATAGATTACCATATGTTAATGCCATATTGTCAGTGATTGCGTCACAAAGCGTGGGAACATCATGTGATGATGCCATAAGCTGTGAATACTTTATTACTGCTTGTGTGTAACAATGGTCACTTTATGGGTTAAATTACAAACATATTGATGGAAAGCAAATCAACGTTACATATATTCAGTGATTTTTTTTCAGCAGATTTGATATTGCTTCAAGAAATAATGTATTTGCATACGAGTGCATATACAATACATCCATAGACATGCTAGCTTTCAAAAATAAAACAATTGAATAAATCAATGTGCAAAATAGCACGCTGTTATTAATATAATAACCGAGAGGTTCTAAGCAGAATCAGTTTACCAATGACATCGCCAGCAATTGTACCTCACAACTGACCCACACAACTCCGAATATTAGCCTTACTGGTTGGAGTGATATCTGAAAATATGCATCTTTTGAGCATACATATGAATTATGTGTTCCCCTATATTACATCCCATGAAATTATCAAGCGTTATATTGGTCGGTAGTTATAAACTATTGAGCTGATATTGAGGCCTCTAGCAATGTTAGTTGTGCATTCAGCATTTATGCTCCTACGAAAGTATGGGCTGTTATAAAAATATGCCACCGAATATTTGCGACACACCATGGTAATAAACTACATTGAATTAAGCGACGGTTGTATGACACGTGACATGTGCCATGGATGACACCTTCAAATAAATGTCGTGTTTATCAGTTGCCATGACAATGGTCATGAATGATGATACGAATGACTGACTGGGCCATAATATCACAGATCGTAAAACAAAACAACACGCAAGCTTTTAAACGTGTTTTGGTCGTGCATTGTGAATCCATACATTGATAAAATATAAATACTGTCGATTTCTGGTAATGTTCTTAATTTGCTAACCAATAACATTCATTGATCAAGCTTTACAAGTTCATTTGGGAGTACGACAATTATTTGAAACGCAAGAATGTAAACTGCATCTTACATATAGCAGCAACAGTCTTGGTAGATTGTTACCCGGATTGCCTGCATAGTTGGCTGGCTAGCTGATATATGTACGTCACTTTCAGTGCATCAAGGGCAAGTAATCATTACCGACTGCAAAAGACATTTATGAGGCAACCGTTATGCTAAATACTGCAACAGATCGTGTGTATCCTACAAATGTGTAAAATGTGTACATGCTGATGCGTACTCATCACATCATACGTGTTATCCACAACGGTGACATTATTCAGGCAATGCCCTTTATCATTACATTACGAATCCTATGCTGCATGAGATCTACCGGGCGCTGCGGATTAGTAGTACATGGCATTCATTTGGTTTGAGTGGAGTGCTCAGACATCAGTCGGTACCAAAATAGTTTATGAATGCTCAGATTCGGAGGTTGTTCAAATCCGTGTAATTTGAAAACTGAATCATGCTGATTTTGCCGCTCTGGAGGCTAAATGAGCGTCCTCATTGGCAGGTCAGTTAATGTCTTAGCGGCACAATTTGGTGGGTGTGATGTTATATTATCTCTAACAAACACCTAGCATTATGCAGGTCCTTAGATAAATTCGTCCCGCACTCATAACAACGAGGCTTGATTATATTGATGGGCTTGTATAAGACAGTATAGGGTGTCCCCCAGATGATATACCTCGCTAAGATTTGACGCCTCGAGAATTCCGTGTTATTTTAGAACTGAATCATGCTTGTAACGCAGCACTGGAAGCAAATGGCTGTGATGTCAATATAATCTCTCGTAAAAGCCTAGCGTTATGTGGTATTTGGGTATCGTGTTTGTGCAATCGCTAATATAATAGTCTGTGCTGACCTCTATCAACATAAACACCTTTGAATAATTTAGGGATAAAATAGTGTGGATGGGTCATTTTGTGAAGTGATTCAATGCATGCTTGATATACAATGATTAACAATGATGGCCACCCAAGAACTAACGTTGATGGGTGGCCAGCCAAGGGTAATCAATAATTGACTACTAATTAGATAGGGTTGAACCATTACTGAGCTAGACGGAAGCTAGACTGCTGGCGTGAGGTATGGGCATTAAAAAAATCCCTCCATGCCATATGTCATTGCATATTGCGAATTTCACGCAAGCTAATTGCTCAGATGTGTGGCAGTACAATGAGATTTTTGAAACATTATGGCTAATTAGTGGCAGCAATGGGAGCAGCAAGAATCGTCAGAAGTGTTTCCAATGTTTTTTCACATAACGCGTAAGGCAATAATGTTAGTTAGGTTTCCGTCGCGTCCTACATTCATCAATGCCTCCAGTCCATCTATTGCAGACGTCTATAGAGACGGAGCACCAGTACACACCCGTGGCAGCTGCGTGTATGCTAATAGAGTGGCAAGAAGCCAGCTAAACAAATGATGAGGCGCCCAGCTTCGCAAATAATAACAGTCAATTCGAGAACAGCAATAAACCAGGCAGTGTGTTCCACAGGGGAGGATTCCTTTAGTCAGCTGCATACCACTGATCGTGTACTAGGTCACAAGTGACATAGGGTGATCACCTGTAATAAGTGTTACACTGATCGCTTAATGTAGGCTGCCCGTGAGGCTCGGACATGTACGCTGCCGTTATTACCAGCATGTGACGCGCTTCGTAGTCGCTTTTGTATTTTCCCTTTAAATACCTTGTGCATAATTTCATTTTGATCTGAGTTGTTTAAATGATAAATGGAGTTGTAGTTATCTAAAAATGACAACTCATTATGAGTTTGTTAAAAGTATCCCAATACAACTTTGTGTGACACATGTCCAGCTGTTTGATAATGCATGGTTAGATTTTACTCCGGACATTTTTGTTGGCATAAACAATGGCCGCTCCGCTGACACGGCCCTGTATGTACATTGGACAACAACGACCCGAGAACGATGTATTCTTTACTTGTTGCCATTTATCGACTCTATCATATTTATGTCATTTCTGCAACCCTTCAAATATATACTCCTTATACAAATGTAATATATAATCAGCGGTCCCTTACCAAAACACAGCAGGTGTAACATGGGTGCACTTAATATCACAATCCTCTGTTATATGTCTGTAGTCCTCGCAATCGAGAGATTGAATCTTAGTCATAAAAGTTATGTTTTATAATTGCTACATGGCATAGGAGGTTTCTCTGCGTGATAATGTGCACTCCCTAATTCAATCTAATGCAATCACTGACAAGAGATATTGTGGCTTTCAATGTGAGGCAATTGTGGTGCCCTTTCGGTGCGACTAGTACGTAGCAGTATGGTTCAGACATCAACTATGCTCATCCCTACAAATAGTTGCCGCTTGTATAATAAAAAGCAATTTTAGCTGTGGGCAGTAAACATTTTTATTTCGTTGCCCTGTGAGAAGTAATGCATGTATGAAATTGCATTTTACAGTTGAGTTGCTTTTGTATGAGAGCACTGAACGCAATGGAGGTTTAGTAGATAGCTCTAATACATCCAAACTCAAGGTCGGATATTGGAACATCAGGCAATTCTGCTACATCTATGGTGACTGAGCGGTAATCCAGACCTCTATTTATGAAAGTCGTTAGTGTCTCAAGATAGCCATCAGATTAGGGCTAGTTGGGGTCATACGTTTTGGGTTGTTGGTGACAAGCGTTAACTAGCATCTGGTAATCGTCGCGATATTTACCAAATGTGGTATTTAGGTTCATAACTGACCCGAGGCATCTGCAAGATGAAAATAGTTCCTACCATTAATGTCATTTTGGCAGACGCAAGTGGGGAACAACATCATCATGTTATTATCATTTCAGTCTACGTCAAGATGTGCCAACTAAGTTCTATTCTGACAATCCAAGGCATGATGATGACACATTTACGTCAGTTTCAACAACAACTTTGCAACGGAGGGAATGCACAAAATCACCTCAGCTGTGTCTTACCAGTAGATATGATGTGCCATGCCCTGATACTCTTAGGGTCAATGTTCAAACCATTAAGCCAAACCTATGGACGGGACTGCAACCATGTTAGATGATTCATTTCCACACTGAAGTAGATACATGCATGCATTACATCAATGATTCTAGTCAAAGGCAGGTGAACGTCGCAGATATTCTATGGACATGAAACGGAGACGTCCGCGGCTTAAAAGAGAAGTGACTGCGAGGTCTATCGCATTCACACAATAAACCTTTTGAGTGGACTGTGTGAATAGTTGAATATTGAGTACCAATCTGATTTGCATTAGAAAGATGTTCATCTGTTTTTTTGTTATTCCCTGACAGAATTGATCGCGACTCACAACTACGATTCATTCATGTTTAAGCATGCAACAAAACATTCTGCACGAGGATCATGCATGCGAATTAGTCATCAAATTGCATTTCTGAGATGTAGCAACACAAGATGCTAAAGGTTCTTATTTTTTGAACGGGGACGTTTATACGGCTGCTGGTGATCACAATACATTTACTTTAACGGTTATGTTGAAATAGAAGTATGTGCAAATGAATGGAATGGTAACATTTAACTAAACAGATTGAAAATCACATGGACCTACAATGTATTTGTATGAGCAATTATTCAATTCAAAACACTCCCCATTACACCTATATATACCTTTCGCTGCTATAAAGATTGAAAGCAGTATGTTTCCTATTTTGTTGTTATTATTTCCACTAAAACGTATCATGACATAATTGTAGGCAACAACTTCTGTATTACTGGAAGTGGCGTAATAACTCATAAACGAAACGTATAGGGGTCAACTACTAAACATCGTAGCAAATAGAATTCAAATATCATTTTTACATACCGCCGTCAGAGTGCTTTATGTCAGACTGTTTGCCTCATTACCGTGTTCTTACTTGAGTAGGTGTTCTTCGTGAATAAACGTGGTGTCGACATTGTAAAGTCATGTCACAATTATACAACACGGTTGAGGTTGACGGGGCAATTAGATATTGCGATGGCCGAGTGTGAAACTGCGAATACAATAGTAACAAAGCACCCTGTGAATGAGGGCTACGTGGATTGTGCGCCATTGTGTGGATGCGATATCATTATTACGGTGGTCATATTGTAAAATGTGATTGTACGTGTATAGCATTTAAAAAACTGTAGATATCTTATCAGTGTAACCTGCTTTCGCTGGTCATTGGGTATGCCTAATCTGCAGCCATTTGTGTCACTACCACTTCATACTTCATGTAACAGCCCATTAAGAAAACCCCAAAAGCACACACAGTTGGAGGGCTGTGTTGCTTTTACTGTATTGTCATTTATGTTCTGCGTGGAGGTTTGCCTATGTTATGATGTTGTTCTGACATGAATTGCAGAAAACAATTGAACTGAGTTTAATTTAAGCGCATAACAAAATGCACATCGATATGAGTACATCTGATTGGCAAAGTTGCTTCGATGTTTGACATAAGCGTACGAACCCCATGCAAGAGAATTCTGATCAATAAATGGACACCGTCCCGGTTTAGCGCTGAAGTGTATCATAAAGGGCATAATCAATTCCATTTAATTTGGTAATCTAAGAAAAAGAAAAAGGTAGAATTTGTTTTCCAGATGAGTGATATATAATGCCATGTTGGCGAGGTACAATTTATATGATGTAATGTACCCAATATCCTACCGTAGCTAACCTTGCAATTGCGACACTCTCAGCCGATGCACCACTGCGGTCAATAAATCGACTTGCCAATCCGTACTGTTTTTCTGAAACTTGTAATGTTCCGCCATTGAACCATTTCAGTCTATAGCATTATTATGAGAGGGACAACAAACCATTAACGTGGTGTACATTTCTATTGTTGGCGGATATTATGTTCGGTTTATTGCCAATTCTAACCTTGGTGCCGATGTCAATTTGTGATGCATTAAAGGTAGTTGTTTTCTGTCAATCGAAATGGCTTATGGCTAGTAGGATGGCACTTGATATAAAAATATATAAAAGAAGTCAAGGAAACATATGAATGGTATCATGTGTAGCATAGCTATTTACGTCCATAACATCACGAATTATACACAAATTAAATCTCGTGATGAATACTAACTTCTATGATAATACAGCCTCACACGACCAATGGAAACCGTACCTGTCAGGCTCCCTTGCAAACATAACTGCACGTAAATATCGTCATGTATGTTCGCGTAATTGTTGAAACCTATGGTAAGGTATGGGGTTGTGTTATATGCTGCCTCCTAAGGTGGGGAAGATTCGAATACGAAAGTATCAGAAGAAATCAAGGGATTAAAACAAACTAAAATTATACCCATTATTATTAGAATTGTATGATGTAAAATATATTATATAGTGATTTTTTTCTGATCAAACCTAGTTTCTTAGATGGACTCACCTTTTCATACAGTTTTGAAAGTGTTTGAACACGGAAGAAGCGATTTCGGATAAGAATCAGATAGGCACATTGAATTAGTATGTGCCAGGTGTTGCATGCGCATTGACAAGGAATGCATTCAGGGAAGGGTTCATCCCTAGGCAAGAATCCATGAGCCGTGTAGATACGTCCCAATGAGCACGAGAAAGAGTAACCTCATCTCTATGGCTATCGCTGCTGCTGTGTGGCTATTCCCTTAGGTGGGGATTAATTTTATGTAATTTGTTGGGTATCGATTCATCCTACTGATGCTGCCATTTGTGTTTAAAATATTTGACGATCTGAAGTGTAAAGTATATCAAGGAGACTTTAACCTCAGTTATTAATATTATTGAGAGCCTCTCGTGCAGCTCTGTCCGCTATCTCGTTGTTATGGGTCCCGGCGTGGCTCGGAACCTATATAAATACAATAACTTTGCCTCGATCCATTATTTCAGAATAAGACAGGACGCAATTTAAGATAAAAACGTTACGTAAATTACTCCCTATGATTGCCTTAAGGGCAGACAAGGGGTCGTTAAAAATTACAAAATGTTTCTCACGAGACTGCGCATAGCTATATAAACAGCCTTCAGCTATGCGTGAAAAGTGATAGTAATCCCATTCTGTATTCATTATTGCACGTCAGAGCCGCAGCTCCAACCCAGCCTCCCTCCGTGGAACCGTCTATGCAAATGACAGTACGACAAAGAGTATATAACTATGCTAAGAGGACTCACATCGAGTGGCTCTGCGGTGATCGCTTCCCTAATTATAATACCTTGCAATCGTAAGGTGGCGCTACCGAGACATAAACAAAAGCACATGGGAATATTGGGTTGACGTCAGTCACTGCGATTGATGAGAACGGAATAATGTCGTTTCGCAGAGCCTTGCCGCTGCCAAAACAGGCCTCACAATAGGCTTATTAATAGCGAAAATAAATAAATACTAAATAAATGTCAACTTGATGGATTACCCGGTCTGGGGTAACCCTGTGGAAAACAGTTCGCTTCTAGCAGCGTCCGCGCAGTTTACGATCTTCGATCTTTCATGTCCGCACTGTAGTTTTAGATTGTCTATAACTGTCTGAAGCGAGGGAACTGGCCTGGGGTCGACATTAACATTTTGGCATGTCAGGGTAATGTTAAGGTTGCGAAGAGTTCATAGCTGCGCTGAGCTGCGTTACGATTATGAAATTACACCAAAGACATCCCCGTCATCAGGCGACGATACCAAAGATATGTAGTCATCTGACTGGTCAAGCAAAACATATAATTACTTTGCAAGGCAACACATGCCATCAATGGTAGTTTCTGAAATATATATGCATATGTTCTATTGTTTTAAAGATATTTCTCAACGATAAATTTGATACCTATGGCCACATTCATTAATGCAGAGGCATGATTTAGTGGGACGAAACACACACATATATAAATATATATACTTACATATATATATATATATATATATATATATATATATATATATATATATATATATATATATATATATATATATATATATATGAAAATATGTATATATATAAAAATATATATATATGTATACATATGTATTAAAGAGACTGTTCAGCCACATATAAGGCAATCAGGGATCATTTCGTTATTACATTACTACGATTAACGCAGACGTAAGTAATGACATCTTCTAATTTGTGCCTCCGAGTTTACATGATGGAAGTTATGTTGATAAGTTTTTAACATTATTATTTAACTGGAAATGTTAATGATATACTGTGGAGATCTGTTTTATTCAGTTATGTCGTTCCATCGATAACGGTGCCTCCCTAAAACCATGAACTACACGAATGTTAGCTGTAAATCATAACGCGCTCTGAATTTACCTCGCTAACGATGTATATTCTTCCGCTTTAGTTACATAATGTAGATTTCATAAAATCTTCACTCATTCAAGTTGTGGGCATAATTGTGCACACATTAGACCGACAAGCAGGAAGGATAATGTCCGATAACATAAATGGCGACTGTCGAAGCAGGGATCTTTTTTCTGAGACCACAGCGCCGCGTAGCGACTGAAAGTCTGAAAATGTAACATTTTTGGTTTCCAAGGTGCTGTTACCAAGCAGCTTGCTAGGCAACCACTTTCCTTATATGGGGCTGAACAGTCTCTATAATATATATATTTATATATGTATATATATATATATATATATATATATATATACATATATATATATATATATAATAGATATGTATATATATAATATACATTTGTTATATATATATATATATATATATATATATATATATATATATATATATATATATATATATATATATATATATATATATATATATATATATATATATATATATATATATATATATATATATATATATATATATATATATTTATATATAGTGAGAGTTAATATTAAATAGTTACCGTTCCCCCGTAAAATAGTGGGTAACGTCGGCCTTTTGAGTTTCTTGGTGAGTACATTTTGCTGTGATATGGCTCATATAGCTATGGTTGTGCAAACAAACAACACTTACCGCAGCCTTTAGCAGTTCAATTATTAGGTTGATTGCAATAGGTGTTTATCATGATTCTGATGCATGCTGTGGCTTGTGTTTTGGCTAAGCCTTAATGTAACTTTGCGCTAGGCATCGACCAAATACTCGGCCAATTTCACAAACTTCGACCAGTTCATTGTTATAGCTCTCAACCTCACTTTTGGTACCGTGTGTTTGGGTAGCAGATGAGTATATTGTAAGGGGATATTGCTCATTTGGACGATTCCCAAAGTTGTCTTCAAAACATTTATTTATAGTGTTCAAACAGCACCTTATCTGCACTTTACTTCAAATCAATCATTATGCAATCCGTTGTATCTCCCTGATTACAATCTTCATAATGAGCGTTTTGATCATTCCTACCACCATACACTGACGAACATGTTTTACTATTCCAAGGGTTAGCTCAAGAAAATACGCTTCCCGTATCACGAACATCAGAGCGGATATTTCACCATCAATCATTTATTCATCGACTGACATGGAAGGATATAGCATGGAAATTGATATCGGCAATCATTACATTCACTTGTAGGGCAGTAGTTGGTGTTGCCAATGTTGGTGAGCCGATGTGCAGTAGGCGAGTGTAAACCGATATCAAGTTGATGTATTTGCTGAACACATAATTGTATCAATTTCCTAGGCTTTGACATTGTCAGTATGTGCTATAAGCCCTTAAGTGCTTAACAGTGGCCCACCTGTCTCTGTTTTGTATGCAACAATATCATGATTTAAAATACAAGCTTTAAGCACAACACTAGGGCTTTGGTATATGTGTGTCATTGAACCATGTATGTTATTGTAACACGGTTTGGGGTTAGGAAACGGTACGCATAACACCCCCAATCACCCCTTCCTCTGACCTTGCCTTACAAATGTGTCCGGTGGGTTAAATTCATTAGTGTCGCTGTAATGCAAATATCTACAAAATAAATGGATCCCCAGTTTTGATTATTCGTTGCGTATATTTGCTGCTATGGAATCTAATATCTTCTATGAGTATATTCTTTTGAACAATTGGAATGCAAACTTGAGTGTATACGAAGGTACAAATAAACTAGTTTCAATATTCATATATGCTTGTTAATATACTGCTAGACTAGTAGATGGGGCGCGTAACTGGGATCTGGTGCGTTATAAACAATAAACGCAACAGCGTTGATTGTAGATGAGCTTTCCAAACGGCTGTCTATCGGCCATTTATGCATCAGTAGACTACTAATGTAATGCATCATGCAGATTGCTCATTTAGCGCTTTCTGCTGTGGCACCTGAGGCAAATCTACGTAAGAACTGGTACATTGCTCATATTATATACATTGTTCATCACGACAAACGCCTCTATGACATCTCAGATTATGTCTAATCCTCCAACATTTAATTATAACATTGGCGTGATTGATCGCTTAGAACACGAGCTACGAGCTATCAAAAACTGGACTATCAAAAGACTGTTAATAACCAGTATCTAGTGTTGCTAGAGAGTGTTAGTGGCAAAGTCTATGATATCTCTAATCCGTGCAGGCTCACCTGGATTCGCACGTAACGCAAACATTGGAGGAAGATAAAGAACTTAGTCATGTGCGGCCCCCATTATACATCCTATAAAATGATACGCCGTTGCGAGTGAATTGATACTGATAAACAAAGTAGCATGCCCAAAGTTTCAGCGCAGCCGTGTCAACCTTGTTTTTATTATTTCTGTTTATGACACAATGCGGCTCGATTTGAAAGGTTTTTGCTGGTGTAAACGCTTTTTTTATCATAATAAGGACATGAATATCAGCTGTCGCACGAGTGGTCTGACTGAACATACGGTGCTTACAATACATGCAGCAATTGGATCATTGGGCAGGTAGTGCAGTAAATATTGACACAGTCTTATACCAAAGAGCGCAATATTGCAAGATTTTAACTCTGCCAGCATTAGAATATAAACATGGTACAGCTGTGCTGCCTACATTGCTTCTATCAAAATGACAAACGGAAGTTTAAGTACGAACAATAATGGAAGTATATTACTCTGTGGGACTTAAGTCTAATAGCTTATAGCTAAGCTAAGGGGGCTCACTCTAATAAGCCACAGCATTAGTATGCAAATGAGTGTCGTCAGGTGGCGCTACCATGAAATACAAAAACACACGGGCAGTTGATCCAATAAATGGAGTCTTCTGATTTGCCAAGGCGAAAGCGCCAATGAATTAAACAGAATATTCCATGTGATGTAAAGAGACGCCATGGCAAAGAAACGCGCTTCTCAAAGTGGCATGTTCGTACATTTGGTAGACCGAAGGCCCAACTGAGCCCTCTTAGTATAGCCATAAGTTCTTTGACTAATTCGCTCCTTTGGAATTCATCAAACGATTGTCACAACTGAATAGTTCCGTGCAGACAATAGCAGAACTACTAAGGTTTGGGTTTGGGTAAATTCGAGATGAAATGACGTTTCTAGGTTAAACTATTAAAGGAATCGGTGCGAAAAAAGCGATACCGTAGTGTGGCGTGGTGCGACATACGTCATTTACTGGGTTAAGGGGATAAGTGAGTACATTATTTATAAATACAAGTATTCATATGAGGAGGGAGTGATTTAGCAAATTATTTTCCACTTGTTTATTTGGCACATTCGTGAGGGGCAGGAATGATATTTGCATTCTTTTGTACTTTTTAAAAGTCTGCAGATAATGGATTGTTAAATATAGTAAAGTTACGGCCACATTAAATGACAACATGCGCTCCGTGGTGCCTCATAATCGAAAGTGAAACCAAGCGGAGCAACAAAGCAGAATGGTTTTTCATCGCATGAATCTTTTACCATTTGTTTCATCGGCCAAAACGGCTAACGAACCTGTCAAACAATTTAAACAAAAAAGGTTAGCTAATTTGGCAAATATAAACCCAATGTCATGATTGATGATGTGACTTCTATGTCATTCAGTACCATGATCCATACTAATGATGATTAGACATCACTCACTATCGATAGTCTAAGATATGATTCGAATGGATTGAAGCCTATACAATGTGTATACAGCGGACTGACAGACAATGTTGTGAACGACATCGCGTTTTCAACCGCGAGCAACAGAGTATGCCAAAGACAATGAGTCAATTATTGATAAAGCGCCTTTTTTAACATAAAATTGGAAAGAAGCCACCATCCTCTCGGGAAGGGAATACTTTATGAAGGCTGAAAGGAGGTGCCAAAATGATAATCGATATGCAATCGACCGTACCATGACACTGAACGACCACAAGTACACAGTGCATCTTTGAACGCGTCGCAGAAATGTCAAGTGGGAATCGATCTATGAATTACATGGAATGATCACCAAGATTGGCCTTCAGCCGTGTGCCTTTTTTATTCATTACTCATTTGGACAGCACACAGCAGCTATTGGCATTCAAAGCACATGTTTTTTGTGCCTCATTACGTTAATTAATATGGGTAGGAGCTCGATAGTTTGGGACTGCATGAATCATTTGTTAAGCAAAAAAGGCAATGTCCCATGCAGTGCTCTGAAGGCGGTTTATCACGCCGCTGATAATTGATGGTAAAGAATTTACATCACTGGCAAGCTCGCATCAAAGTGTTAAGTAGACACGTCTGCACATGACGATACCCCTCATGTACTGTCATTAGCAACTTGACATGTTTAGCAGTGGGCTGTAGAGCAAGGTGTCAATCATCGATGAAACATTGCTTCCATCGTTTGCAAATCAACAAAATCAATCAGGCAGCATCGACGTTATGTGTTAGCGAGGAGAAAGCTTAATGAAGGATGAATAGAGGTGCTAACATGAGGATCGATTATGCATTCGACTATAGAAATAATTTCCAGGACGTTAAGCAGATTTAAACCGTTGGTGGAGATTCAAAGTGGAATTCAATCATGCACGCAACTATTGTTCACAAGGTAAGATTGACTCCTCCTCAGCGCAATCAAAACAATGGTCTGAAACTGATTAGATGCCTATGAATAGTGTAAAGATAGATCAATTGTAATTCAAGTGCACATCATTTACTATCATGCCAGTGATTAAACGCATATACCCGGCGCAATGTCTGTATTTGGTCAATTGAGCTGTTTTCGTATTCAATCTATTATTTTTTAAAAAAATGAGGTCCCTTATAAGTGACAGACAAATTTGTGAGGTCACCCTAAACTACTTGCATGAGATAATGTAACCAAAACAAAACGAACTCATTTAAGCCTAATATGCATAACCGTTCAATATAGCGACCACACGTGATGTATGCAGAATCAGTGTCACGTGACTAGTGGTCCTTGAACAGGTATCCCTTTGTTTGTGTATGTTGCTTAGCACACGTGCAACACCTGAACCGTCATCGGTGGCTTCATGTAGACTAACTCTTTCAACCACGGAGAATACATGTAGGCGCAGTCCTGACATCGTTGAATAATGGATGTATGTTTAGGGAAAGAAAGGAAAAATAATTTAATCAGTGCCTGTTATTCTAAAAAGCAACTTGCTTTAAGTCTATCAATAGTTTCCTTAGACGAAATAGGTCTCATGAATAGATATTATATTACAATAACAAACTCTTGAGCGTTTACTCGATTTAAGATATATTGCTGTATGATGCTGTCAGGGTTATAGTGCCTATACCCATCTCATATATCACTCGCCATAGCTTGCCTTCTCCGCTTGTGTTAAGTCATGGTGATTGTCTGGGGCTACCAAATATATACGGTGTTCTGTGCTAACTAATGACGATCACGGCAATAGGGCAGCTACAAACAAAGATCGATCCAGAAACTGGCAATAAGATTTGCTCATGGTGAGATTTTAGATAAAAGGGAGACCGTTTCTTTTTCAGCAGAATACGTTTTGTTAAAATTCAAACATCCATGTGAAGGGCAAAATAGATCATTCTTACTCTATGTGTTTGTTGTAGAAAGGTCGAGACGTACATGCATGTCACACGGAGGCTATTCATTACGTCCCGTCAAAAATACTTTTATAAAGGCCCTCAAATGATAAGGGGTCATCTATTGATATCATTAAAAAAATAAAGTAAAGAATTATTGAATAACATTTTTTTTACCCCAGAAATTGCAAACAATATGATGTAATGCACCTTTAAGCTGTAAGACCGACCTATTGGAATGAAGCTCATACATAAACAAATGGTGATACATTATGAGCAGCAAATTGGTTCTTTATTACAAGTGTCAGACAGAGGTAATAGATGAGCCTGGTGAGAATAAATTTAGTATTTGTAGTACAATTATTGTGTTTGTGCATTTCTTAGTTTGCTGGAATAATCCCCAATGTGCACATGATCTGCAGTGAAATTACTAGCATTTGTGGGAGTCCTTTGACCCACTTTACATACCTCCGGCTACGATTCGTTGCCGGTTCACGTGATTGTGATAATGTTATTTCAGATGTACCAGCGTGCGAACGTACTACGTGGATTTCCACATCCTTGCTCAATAAATGAATCATTTGGTCATATATATTGTTACGCATAGTTTAAAGTATATCATATAGCAAAAGTCCTGAATTGCTAGAATATAATGAAAAATTCATAAGGCAATAACATAGTATGATAATTGGCTTAGGGTGACATTAATCTGTGTATCAACGCTAGTTATAACAAAACTGAATTTGGCAAGATGGTGGGTTGGGGGTCGGTGCTGTTATTGCCCCTCATTTGCTTTGGACTAGCGACGTCGAGTTCTGCTGCATTCTTCCTTTACCAATGACCAAGAAAAAATGATTTCAACGGCACGATTATAGGCATTTATATGATGAATACAAGGATTGCTCGTTGTCAATAGCTTACACACGAACACAACATCTAACATCTTTATCGAGCCAGCTTTCCCCTCTGGAGTGTATATATTTGTTTCGTCGATAGCGCTGTGGCGTATAAGTAGACGGGACGAGTAGAGATGTTATAAAAGGCATGCTATGCTTTTGGAGCAATCATTGGAATCATCAAGCGTTCAAACAGAAATGGGTACTACGCTGTGACCACCGACAATTTAGGACAAAAGAACATTACAATGCCAATCTTTTGTCATATGTTGACTCCGTAATTGCCCCTCAGCTAAGGCACAATACTACAAGAACAATGCCTGCACGCCTCAACCGCCTCATCTGTTGAGACGATAGACGATGAAATATTGCAATGCGTACCATTTAATACAGTCAGTCACACATATCTACACAAAGTTTACATGCATAATGGAATTTAAAATAATTTTTATAATGGCCTGTCATCGCACTTAACTTTTTGGGCTTGCTGTTTAGCTATTCAATGTCCTTCAACGTTAAAGGACGTCATCAAGCGGAGTTAAGATGTTAAATCTGCTAAAGAACATGCGTTAACGTGTGTAATTTATTATTGTAGGGCCTTGCAAAATCATTATGCCGTCGTACATTATTCTGGTCGTTCTAAAGATATTGCGCTGTCATACACTATTCAGGACGTTCTGTAAACATTCGGCTGTCATACATTAATCAGGTCATTGAAAGCATTTGCTATCATCGAAACATTTGTAGGAGGTATTGCGGTATGGGGCTGTCAGAGAGGTAACATTGAGTTGTTGATCGCGTTAATAGAGGCAACATTTTACCGTCCAGATAAGGTCCTATCGGTTTATTTTACATTACACTTCTAATGGAATATTTTCAACAATTAACATGGGTCATTTATTGATGGTTATCGTAGGGTAGCTTTCGAGACGTAATGGAGCAACCTACAGATAAGCAAATACCGACTTCCTATTACAGGATAGCCAGCTACATGTATCCATTCTAATACTGTTATCGTTTGATGGCAGGTGCGATTTTCATTTATGACAGTTGTTTGTTAATTGGTGAGAGTTTATGTGTATATCAGTAGCTATAGAAGTATTTCAGTCGTGTCAAAATTGTCATTGTATACCAAGCAACTTAAGCTTCTGTCTTCCGCCGTTTAACAGGCTGATGTATTAGGTGATGGGACTTATACATTAATGACCTGATTCGTATACTAGCGCAGGAAGCAATAATATTACATAAAAATTGAACATTATCGACTTTTATTTATGGATGTCGTTTAAGTATCCCAAAGGGGGTCATCACGATTAGGAACAGCGATGTCCATAAGTGATACAAATGGCGGAGTAAGAAATTAAGAGTGTTCTATGGTGACCCCGCTCCCGGTTATTCGAACGATGCTTGCATTTTGTCGGTATACGAAAACACTATCACGCGCTTTTAAGTTGTACTGTTGATGTTGCTTTTCCATTTCCCGATAAGGAATATCAAGTCATTCCCATTATGATGCCAAACGACCGGCCTCATTTAAATTTGGTCGCATTGGGATACCAATTTTGATATAGCTGTCTTCTCTCGGGGCTTGTGTTAGGGTAGGCATCTTTCATTTATATACTTTGTCTTATTGGTAACGATTTCAGGTTTTGTGAAACATGTCATTAAACTAATATCATGTTTTTTGTATCAAAAGTTTCAACTAACACCTATGTTATGTGCTTCGATAAGAAAATCAAAACATTGTTACAACACATGCGGGTTTTCCATTTCCATTCATATTCATAAATGGTCTTTCTTAATTGAGACAAAGTTATCCTCACAATAGTATGTTGTTCGTCCTCCCAAAAGCAACTCATTTGATATTTTGCGACAATATTGACTGCACTGCGCAGGCCTGCTAACGTACATTGCAACTTCTTGAAAGGTCGTAGCTGACCGATTCTGTATGTGGCTTGGACCTTAAGGCTATGGTGACATCTGGCAAATAAACAACACATTTATGGGGAAAGACATAGTCGCAATTGCTGGGAACCCATGTAGTTGTTCAGAGATGCCTTGATATCTATCGAGATCTACCCTGTGCTATGGGAGAACATAAACCAAATGGCAGGATATCTGAACAATGGCGTACTAGTTTATAACTTCTTTCTACTACTGATGTTAAAATCCAGATGCATATTAAATTTTATCTAGAAACGTCATTAAACTTATCCTCACCGCCCTGCACCGCTTAGTGCAGCTCAGAACGATATCAAGAATAACCGCGAAACGTCATGCATCTTTGTTAAAGTGTTCTTGAACAAAATGGTGTATGTTCCTTAAATAACTCCTCAACGCCGAAACATTATCTAGAGTCCGAAGAAACAGTGCAATATGATTGTATGTACTGTAAAATATGCAATGATGGTACAGGTCAGTAATTGAATGTGCACGCTGCGACATCTGTGGATTTTCGTCAAATGTTGCTTAATAGACTGGAAACATATTAAAGCTTTGTTAGTCATCACACCGTCTGATGGTTGAAAGTAAAAAAGCAGCTTGAAGTGAAGCAAAATAAAATGACTGCGTCAACCAGATTGTTTTGGCGGCAACTACTGCAGCCCCTCTGGTGTGTTATATTATCATATCTAACCACTGCTCCAGTGGGGACTCTCTACAATTGTCGTACTAGCCATGTCTTAGCTAAAAGAATACTGACATGACATCTATCGGTGTTATAGAACCTGTCGACAAACCTACCGAATGGGTCAGCCAGATGGCTGTCGTCGTGTAAGCGAATGGATCTCTGAGGATCTGCGTTGATCCGCAACCCCTCAATCTCGCTCTGAAGAGGGAACACTTCAAACTGCCTACCGTTGATGAGATCATTCCGCAACTCTCTCATGCCAAAGTCTTCAGTCGTCTGGACGTGAAGAGCGCATTCTGGCATGCTAAACTCGATGAACACTCTAGTAATCTAACAACCATGGCTACACCATTTGGACACTATCTTTGGAGGAGACTACCCTTCGGCCTTAAGGTCTCAAGTGAGATCTTTAAGAAGCGTCTTCTACAGGCTCTGGATGGTCTCAGTGGTGTGTTGTGCCAAGCGTGACCACAAGATCAATCTCTAGAGTCTACAGGAACGGTGCAATAAAAAAAAATATCAAGCTGAACGACAAGAAGTCAGACATTGAGAAGTCAAGCATCAGTTTCATGGGACACACTATCTATGACAAAGGAATCAGTCCGGTTCCAAAGAAGGTGAAAGCAGTTCAAGACATGCCGAAACCTACTGACGCTAACGGAGTACGTCATCTCTGCGCCTTCGTCCAGTATCTCTCTCGCTTCATGCCTAATCTCGCTGACGATCTCAAGCCACTCAGAAGGCTTACCTGTGACGATGAACCGTGGAACTTGACCAAGGACTGTGATGAAGCTCTCGCTAAGGTGAAGGAGAAAATCACCGAAAACTCCAGTGCTCACTTTCTATGATCCCTCTAAGGAACTCATGATCCAAGTGGACAGTTCTAAGGACGGAATCGGTGCAGCTCTTCTCCAAGACGGAAAACCCATCGAGTTTGTTCCTCAAACGATGACAAGCACCGAAGGCCGCTACGCCCAAATAGAAAAGGAGTGCCTTGCTGTGGTATTTGGATTTGAGAGCTTCGCCCAATACACCTACGGACGCGAAGTCTTTGTCCAGAACGACCACAAACCGCTTGCAGCTTTATTGCAAAAGCCTCTCAGTCAGTCGCCCAAATGACTACAGTCTATGATCCCCAGGATTAGGCGATACGACATCAAGTTTCGGTACCTGGAAGGTAAGAAATTGGTTCTTGCAGACACCCTTAGTCGCGCTGCTCTGACAACTACATCATTCTCTGGATGTGCTAAAACACGTGCCTATCTCCGATAAACGCCTCCAAGAACTACAAAGTGCTACTGAAAAAGACGACGTGATGCAGACTCTGGCCGCAACCATCCAAAACGGTTGTCGGAAAAGGTTGAGGACGTAGATAGTAGGATCAGGGTGTACTTGGACGTGCATGACACACTGACAATATGTGACGGACTTATCCTGAAAGGAGAGAGGTTAGTGATACCTCAGTCTATGCGACGTCTAGTGAAGGAAAGATTACATTCTGCTCACCTAGGTTATGACAGCATGATGCGCAGAGGTCGTGATCTCGTATTTTGGCTAGGAATGACCAAAGAGATAAGACAGCTGGCAGACAGTTGTGACATCTGCCAGGAGGCTAAACCAAGGAACCAAAAGGAAATGCTGATCCAACACGCACCTAGCACCGAACCATGGAAGAAGCTGGGCATGGATCTGTTCACGATTGACAACAAGAACTATCTGGTGATCGTGGACTATTATAGTAAATTTTGGGAGGTGGACCTCTTGACAACTACCACGAGCAGAGTCGTCATCAAGAAGCTTAAAGGAAATTTAAGCAGGTGCGGAGTCCCACAGGAAATTGGGTCGGACAACTGGCCCCAATTCTCCTCTGGTGAGTTCGAGGACTTTGTGGACGAGTACGGTATCTACCACAAAACATCATCTCCAGGACACCCCAAATCTAACGGGAAAGCTGAGTCCGCAGTGAAGGCTGCTAAAACCATGATGAAAAAGGCAGTCAAAGACAATAGCGATCCACACATTGCTCTACTGGAGCTAAGGAACAGTTCTCTAGCGAGCGCAGGAAAAAGCCCTACACAGCTACTGTTCAACTGGCGTACGCGCACACTTCTCCCTTCTACACGAGCTGTACTAAAGCCGACGCGCCTGCACAACATAGCCAAGAGAAAGGCTAAGAGGAACAAGACTGTGGAAAAACACTACAACAAAACTGCTAAAACCATGAAACCACTGAGTAAGGGAGACGAGGTGTGGATGTATCCTATAGACGGCGGACGTTCACGGAGAAAGGGAACTGTCTCTAATCGAGTCGACGAATCCAGAAACCAGCGATAAGATTTGCGGCTTATTGTGGCAGTATGAAAATGGATTTATACGGCAACAGAATTTGATCCGATATGCCCTACTTTAGGTCAGGCTGATTTGTGACGCTTGCGTTTGAATGCTTTTCATTCTAGTATTGCAGCAGGATGGGCAACGTGACAGTACAGTGTAACCGCTTTTGATTCGATAGATGAAAGTGAGTAACTATGAATCGATCATTTGTATTTATATGAACTAAGCCCTACAGTGTCCTTGTGATAATATAAGCACCTTTAACGACGAACCCATGGATATGGATTCTCCAATATGATATCAATAATTGCATAAACGTGCAGCTTAAGATGTGGGAAGTGTCATATCAGGTAAATCCTTCCTCACACATGTTATTATTCCAGATAATTTGTGCCTTGATATACGTTGACAATGCGATGAAGCCGTCTGTTCTTCTCAATACCATTTCCAATGCATTATCGTCTTAGTCTGTCCTTTGTAACGCGGCTGGGGACACGGCTGGGGACATTAAGTTAACATACAAGTCAAGCCAACATATTATAGTCAATTAAGGGGTTATAGTCTCGTCAATGCTGTAATTATGTACAGTAGTCAGCACCCCAAGCTTGCATGATTGGTGCATGGTGTGGGTCGCGCATCACGCCGAATTATATCATGCGTGTCGGGGTGTCTTATTTTTTACGGCGACCTCGTTATAAGCTGAAAGCTAGCCAGAGTCAACTTGTAATGCAGCTTATTCAACAGATAACACCCTGATTGCACTCACGTGATATTGTTCGTGAGCTTGATAAACTTTATCACCAATACAAGTTTCGCAATGACGAATGTCTGTTTCATGGGATAGTTCTTGATAGAACCGCAAATATCACTCAACAGTATGACTGTGGCAGCGTGGAGCTCATGGAGATTAAATAGGCTGTAGACATGCCGTGCATCTTCAATGGTGAATATAATTCAATTAAGCTTGAACAAGTCCTCTGCCCCTGAACGGTCTTTGTTGGGTTGCTTTATCATCGCGTGTGCTTCAAAGCAATTGTTGAAGATTCAGAATGTTCGTTCGACGTGTGCTTAATGGAGCATGCGCAGCTCCTAAGTCACTTATATAGTTTAAAAGTGAATCGTTAATGGTATCTGCACGCAATTTATGAAAGACCACATATAAGAACATGGTTGAACAAGCCAGCTGCCCTTGTACGGTCTTTGTTGGGTGGCCTTATCACCATGTGTGCTTCAGAGCAATCATTGAAGATTCCGAATGTTCTTTTGACGAGTACATCATTGAGCATGCGCAGCTCCTAAGCCTCTTATATAGTTTACAAGCGAATCGTTAATGGTATCTTCATTGATACTGTCTGCCTCAGACTATAGCTCGAGTTTTGTGACAAGTCTAATTGACGTTGCTTGATTATCACGTACTACGCGATCGGGCTGCCCTTAGTCAACGTGGAGCCTTAGCTGCTGCAACGGTGTATTATATGTTACGATGTTAAATTCTTCCCCGTAGCGACAAAGATAAGTTTAACTTAACGGTCTTGCCGCTTGTGATGTTTGCTAACATAGCATATGTAATGTGTTGTCATTGTAGGATTGACGTAAATGAGGACAAATAGGCTAACACCTTCGATAAGCTTTTCTCTGTAGACAGTCTTTGCTATATAATGCAGCTCATTCAAACAACTGTTGCAGATGTATAATCACGAAGTATCGCGATGAATTGTCACAGGGAATTATCTTGTTGCATTTCAAACTTTTCCTATTGGGAAAGCATTGCAAAATGTTTTGGTCAGTTGGTCAATTCAACTATAGCTATCGCGATGAGGCTTGCTATGAAAGAAAAATTTGTATGCATATTTAATATCATTGACGGATATGTTTAGACATACGTGCAACATACTCTCAGTATTCATTAAAGGTATAGGTCAGCAAGCGGTTGACCCACTTGGTACGTTTTTGTACTGTATACATTGAATCGTACAAGGTGTGACAATGGTCTGGTTATTTAGTGAGCGCATCTGCTCATTATCACAAATCACATCGTAATATCTACACTTAATCAATAGTGCCCTTCGAGGTAGCTTAGTGCAATTAAAGTAGTAGTTAGTAATGGATCTCATCTATTCATCAAAATTTTATAAGATGTGTGGTTATAAAGCCTCATTGTGAAGGTAAAGGATGATTATTGCTTATAGCCATTATTGAATGTTTCAAACCATCGAGTTACAATGTTAACATACGATTTCGGCGACTGTACCTTTTTCTGTATACAGCCAGACTGTGCTGTGATTGGTATATTTATAAAGATGTAAATCATCAAACGCGTGCTTGCATCAGCGTGAAGCTGGTTGCATTTTCTTCGATTTATTTTTATTCAGTGGTTCTTTTCTACAAGGACGTTTCTCTGCTTGACAGTTGTCGAGGTACATAAAGTCAGGCAATTGTTTAATTGCTTATCATTTTGCGGAATCATTAACCGTATGCATACAAAATGGACTTCTCCGAACACTTAGCCCATTATTCAATTTACCACGTGGAATCTACAAGAATTTTGTCACCCAATTCATTCATGGCAGAGCTGTGGGATGTTTTATTCCTGTCTCAGGCTCACAAATAATGGTTATCGACGAGAAGGGATGCGATAGAGCAGGGCCATTTGGCATGACATGCATTATTCACAATGGCAAAAGAAAACGTTTTCATACATGGCTTTTGACATTGCGACATTCGTATTTAGGCTATAAAAATATTCAAATCGATGAGGAAAGGAGAACGTTTAAGCATAACATGCAACTTTCTGGAATGCAAGTTTAATGTACCATGCATTGTCTGCCATGTTTCGCAGAAAAATCAAAAGAATACAGAGAGCTGCAAGTACTAGTAGGAATTTGCAGCTGGTCTGCGCACTACTAAGAGTCTACTTCGTGCAGTAAGTTATATGAAAGGTCCTTGCTTGTACAAATTCTATTAGATACCATGCGATGGACACTACACAATGTAGATATGACGATGCAAATGATTTATTTTGCACTAATATCATGTATAGTATACATGGATATAATGGCGAAGTTACTAAATTTGAGTCGACTTGAATCTAGTTTCAAATGAACGATAAGCCAAATAGGACAACCATAATATGCTCAACCGACGAATTTCTTTTTCTAAATTACTCTTCCACAACTTCCGGTGATGTCGCACACAATGCTGGATGAACTAGTATCATAGAGGTCAAAACTGCCGCATCAGCTTCAACGAAGTACCGTATACGCGAGTTGCCACACCGGCAAGGTGCCTTATTGCCTTGAAACCTTGGCTGAACACATAATTAGATACTTTAGACAAGTATAAGGTTCCATTTCTGGCCTGCCAACTGAATGTACCATAATGCATTGTAACGTCAGATTTCAGATACAACATTTTTACTGGTTATGATGCTCAGACACAAAAATCAGCACACAGCAACGTTTATGATATGTACTGCCGTTTTATCAATGACATCCTTACTCTCATATATAACATATTCTCATAATCTTTCTCCCTTGATCACCGAGCCTGTATCATCTTATCAATAATAACTTATTATTCCATCTTTGCTGCACGATAACGCTCCATTAAGACCGTAGCACATACGGCTCATCTTGTCATCAAGTGAACCTTCAGCGCCATCTCTCGCATCGCACCATTATTGTGCACTACCTAGAGACTCTGGTTAAGTCCAAGTCCATTTAGTACTTGGAATAAGACTAATTCAGACCGATGGGCGACTACTATGAGCACAGCGACTATTATGAGTACAGCTAGTCTTCGTGCGACTCCCAGGTTATTCAAGAAAATGGGTTTGTTGGTCACTTAAGCTTCTTCATAAATGTTAGATGTTTGATATGCATTTTCGGTAAATATTTATTGCAAAAGCTGAAAATTTGATGAATAGTTAATCTTTCGATGGAGAGGGCGACAGCACCGGGCAGTATGAGGTAAAATTTGTTATTATCTTCATCATATACGTCATTCTTAGCAGGTAGGAGTACATTGGCGTGGCTGAGCTTGTCTGTTTGTGATGATTTGTTTGTAAATACTGCTTGTCATCAGCATGGCAATATCATGTCTGACTTACCACCTAGAATATAAGCCATTTGAGTGATTATGTATTATGAGACTGAGCTCTATGATATCACTTTCTTGAGGGAAAGCATTCTTATCAAACACTTGGTGATGTGAAAAGTACACGAAAGTCAATTTGGAACGCAAAGCGAATTGATCAAGCTTAGCTTCTTTAAGTACAGGTAATGCATGAGTTCAGATTCGCGCGGGGAATCATTCGTGGATAAGTGATATTGTATCTGAATGTTAACGAGATATTATCATACATTATGTTTTTCGTGCAATATTGTAGGTCGTTACACGATTATGACGCTTATGACTCAGTGCAAGTTTATTTTACCTCACAATGTCTACTTATCAGTCTCCTCATCATAATTGCCTTTCATCGCCCCGTCTGATATCATTTTGATAATGGGTATTTCGAGGTAACTACAACTTATCCTTTCATTGAAGCATGTCTTGATGACCTACTGGCAATACGACTATGCAGACAGCACTCTCTATACATATTTGGAAGCATTGAATTCCCATGGGGCTAGAAATCACATTGGTCGGTAACTCCTTTCAAATCCAGTTTTGCTTATATAATTTTGATGTATAGAGTAGCACTGAGTGATATTTGCGAATTCTCACTGTTAAGCAGCATTAAAGCATCGCAGAAATTAGTCCAAATATAAAGATAGCATAAGGAGCAGCTGGTGCCTGGTCGCAGTATGGGCTGGGCTGCATTGGTGATGATTGTCGCCAATCGAGAGCCCAGCGTGCTTGAGCTGTTCACAATATCGCTTAATCGAAGCTAACTTATCAAGTTTAAGTGGATTTGTTTAGCAGTGCTATTTGACATGTCATTATTGTTGCTCATGTGAGATGCGATGTAAGTATAGAAGCGATATCTACCAGAACATATGACTGAGGTGTCTCCTCTGAAATATATGGTGATACACTCGACTAAGTAAGGACATAAGATTGTTTATCATCCCTAGCATGACTTAGCTTAAGTCATATTAGAACTCCCAGTAAGTTGACGAGAAGAACGCTTTTTTTCAGCCAGAAATTAAATATACCATTGTTCATCATCCCAATACATGAGCCTTTAAACCTAAGCTTTAATATTGCGTCAAAGAAATCACCGTGGCGTTTGCGTCAATTTCAAGCCATCGCAAAGTATGGTGGATCCAAAATTGAATTCTGAGTGTTAGACGTCCGTCTGCGCTATGATAATAAAGTCATTCCAAGGGTGGTTAAGAAGGATAATCCATCATTATAATGCATGAAGTCTCTTAAATGACACATTGCAAGCTTTTCGGTTTCACTCAATTGGCTTGTTAGTACCACAGCTGCTAAAAGCGACTTGTTATATATTAGGGGTTTGTGCTCAATTCTTCTTACGCTTGACACGTTCGATCAAATATAGGCGCCAACCTTTCCTTCTCTCAGTAAATGCCAATGTTCTCTGACCCACAATGCAGCTCCGACAACCAATTTCAGACGTCCACTTCATTAATAAATGAAGAATAATGACAAATAAACGTCTTGTAGATTTGTGTTGGTGTTTTTCATTGGACCAGAGCGTACTGCTCGAATAATCTCATTGACGTCTTATGGCTTGTTTCATACCTACTCTTCGAACAGCATTTTAATGAAACCCAGCAATGACGCGCAGATCTAGCTTGCAAACTGTTCGGGTCAAACTTATGTATTTCCGACGTCTATGATAACGGCAGCTTATCACGCCTCTTTGCTTGTTCCTCGGCCATCGCATCACAACGCTCTTGTTTGTTAGTTATATAACAAATAAAGTTTTCATCGCAACAACACAATGATAGATTACGATGGCAGGCCACTTGGCGCGACCAGAACCGCTGTGGAGCGTTCTACCAGTGTGTTTGAGGATGTACCAATCGTCACAATAAATTTGTTAGAGATAAACGATTCAAATGGAGTAGCTAAGGCATTGCGTAGTTTGTGGTTGATAATGGTTGCCAAACAACACGACCAATGTAGTTTGGAACTTAATCTTTACGCCCAGATCATGGAGAGGACAGATCATCATATCTATACTGTCGCATTGGTTGCCTTGTGGATCAACGCTATATCAAGGTCATATTCAGCGTAATGTATGCCTTATTGTACTGGAAATGCTGCTGCAGATAGAATTGTCTATAATATGCTGCAAACGTCCAGCAATACAATGCTGACGTCATTGTGCTTTGTGATAATGCGTCGGAAAGTGTGCATGAAATACCTCTTGCTCGACAAGCTTACACGTGGGCAAAAGTTACATTGTCTCTCTTCATTTCATTAGCAAACGACATAAAACAATCGTACAACAACATGCTATCTGACACGTTCATACATGTGCCGACACAATGATGTGCACTAACACAAGGCCCAATATCTGTTTTATTGCATGAGCGATGGTGTAAACTGAATATCCAATAATTCATTTCTTTCTGCATACTAAAGCATACACGTTTAACAAGCTTTATTCGTCAATAATCAAGTTATTTTGGTACAGAAATATACAATAGCTCTATCATAATGTGTCCAACCGGATGAATAGCATGTAGGCAACAAACATATTTGACAAACATTTAGCGTAATCGCTGATTAGATATACACCGCTATGTCACATGATACAATGCATCAATGATTTGTAATATTAACAATCAGCGCAGGGGAAGATGGTGTTCAGTATGAGTATCATTTGTCAATAATTAAAATCAGAACTGTCTCTAAGACTCACTAATCATAAGCGTCGAAGTCATCAGTGTTTTATTGCCAAATACAAATCACGGTTTCACTTCCATTGTAGTTGCTTGTTCTCCACAAGCAGCCAGGCACGAGACTCATCCATATTAGTTACTGCCACTGCCAATCGGTTCCACATTTAAAACGATGGATGGGCCATTAGGTGTGGAATGTGTTGATTGATTATTTCACACATGTGGGCTAGCATTTATTGTAAAATACGGTTTCCACCAGGGGAGATTGATCTTACCAGCTGACGGCCTCAGTGTATTTTTTATCGAGCATATGTGCTTTCAATGAATGAGGCAATAGGCTAATGGACTGCTGAAATCGAAGCGGAAAGGAGCTTGGCATGCCACGCATCAATTGAAATGGAGAAAAAACCCATTTTGCTATGCATGGCTTCTGATAGGACTGCATTGGTTCTTAGGCTCATAAATTAAGGTTAACGAGTGGAGGTAGGAAATAAGGGAGGTTTGGCATGTCATTCATCGTTCAGGATGGCAAAACCAATGTGCCACGTGAGATCTCCGGTGGCTTAATATACTTATTGACGTTGCCCTTTGTCATTCATTGTGCCGCTATATGCTTGTTAGAAGCATATTTTCAGTATTGAAATGCAAAAGCTCTAGAATGATATACCTGACAAAGTTGAGCTGGTGTCTCATAATGAGGTAGCTTTGCCGCCTTATTGGTGCGGATAGTGAGGTATGAGGTCGTTTCCTGGGAGGTGCGTTTCTTATTCATTTCCTCAATTGCTTGAAAGGTATCTCCATGCTCACAGTCACTGGTCAAATAATCCCGAAATTATAAAGTAATAGTATAATGAATTAGTTTGCCGTATAATCACGTATTATTATGGCGTATGGCATGGGATGGAGAATTACCAGCGGTGAAATGGACATTGATATCATGGAATATTTTCTACCATGGCAATTATCTGCATGTCAGCTAATACAGTAAGTGGAATACGCCATAAATGCGTTATAACACATTTGATATGAATGACGATAGTCATCTGGGTTGATGTGCACCCAGGACTTGGACATTTGATGATGTTATACGACTTGTGGTGAGTAACGCACGATGTAATATTACTAATTTCTATTTCTCACATAACACAAAACCGTGTAACAAAAAAAATAACAAAAGTTAGGATGGTATCATTAACTGTTGAAGAATAGTAGTATGTATTTGTTGGCCTTACAACTGACTGTATGGCTTTCTTACGTTTACAGCTTATGTAATTTACATCACTATATAGCCTGAAAAATATACCAGAGTTTAAAGCTACAAAACTATTAAGTGAAACCTCTTAGATGTGTTACCATATAATACGCCAGAAATACGTTGTCAGATATGATTGGAGATAATCTCGGTATATTTGATCTCGAACGATATTAAAGTTAGATCTGATATTAAAGAATTAATTTATTAATGATTCCTGATCAACCTATCTTAACACCTCAGCGCTGAGGATCCCTAAATGAAATGAAATCTAAGCCTCCATCTTCTGTTCATTTTCATTTGTTTTCTCAATCACTGCCTCAATAAGCCACCTTGCTTCAGTAATATCATGCCATTTAGTGCTTAAACCTACTTATATATTATTACAGCATTTACCACATCCCGACCCGTGTCGAAATATTCGTCGATGTAATAGCAGTCTTATCAATACAACACAAAATACTGTCAATGCAACTTCTTCGGTCATATAAAGCAACTATAATACCCACACCCCCACCCCCCCCCATCACCTCCATGCTATCCAACCCTCTTCCATTCTAATTCCACAGCGCATCCTCACATTGCCACGTTGAAACTTTTTGCACCCCTTGACACGTTCCATCACCCATGCAGTACATGCTCTTATCGCACCATTAATGCCAACTCCCTAGAGGCAATTTGGAGCGGAGAATAAACGACCATTTTAAGCATATGTGAAACCATCTTGGGAATACAGTTCAGGCCATCGAAGATAAATGGCTCGTGTTATTCATTCATTATTGTCATCATCATCATCATCATCATCATCATCATCATCATCATCATCATCATCATCATCATCTTTATGATCATAACCGTTAAGTGAACCTTATTTGTTCTTTTCTCTCTACGCTTAAAGGGGCACTCGTTAAGAAATGGGATTATCGTTACGTATTCCACAACCACTCACAATCTCCCTAGCAACCAAAAAATAGTAACACACATAGTTGGACAGCGGCCATTTATACGCGAACCCTTTATGTTTTTGCAATGCATTTAACATGTTAGCTGGAAACAAGGCTTGCAATGTAAGATCGTAATTCAGTTCATTTACAAGGCCAGTTTCGTGCGAGACATTCTCAACCACCCTTATTTCACATACTAATGTTCGTCGATAGTAGATAATCATTACGGAGGTAACGGTGTGAGTCGGTCTTTATTGCATCATTAAGGACAATTGTCAAGGCAACAGATAAACACCACCACAATAAACATGCAGGAATGGGGATAAAGAGTGGGTGTTACTGTGGCAAAGAAGACGCGAATTACTTACAAAGTCGCACAGGTTCATTACTTTGCTGGGCCACAAAGGTCTGGCAGCATACTTTATGAAATCATCTATCTCGTTCCTTGTCGTATGAGTGACGAAAATAATCTTCTGCTATCATTTTCTTTATATGATTTTGTGACAGCGTGTATTGTATGAGATTGGCGACGATAGTTTTTGGCCCATTTGGAAGACATTTCCAGCCTTTGCAGTATTCAGGCAGCACCGTCTCTCACCTTAGCTGGTGTGTGTGATTGATCCCCATTGCAGCTCACCGCATTAGAATGAAGAAAACGGGAGGGCAATGTTGTGCTCAATGATGTATTGATCACTTGGACAATCTGTGATGATATAAAGATGCACAATGACATGTGCAAACTGAACACAGTTTTACCGGCGGAAAATCTTATACTTGAAGTGTTTCAATGGATCACATTCACGGGAACACATGATGACATATTGTAACGCACAATGACGTCAAATACCATTGCGCCTCGTATGATCAAAGGGTGCCACTGTTTAGTCGCATCAATTAAGCAGAAGCTGTTTGGTCTCTTCTTGTCATTGTGTACAAGGCGTGGCATTTTTATAACGGCGCCTGATGCAAAGATTTATCCCAGCACTTCATTACTAGGTAACGGACGCTTCATCAAGCAATAAGACATACTTTGAACATATCATACTATTGTGGAATGCAATGTAATAATCAGATAAGGATCTGTGCGAATATTTCGCATAGCTTTTCGCAAAGCGACAATGCATTAGAGAGAGTTATATACGCCCACCTGGATATCACCAACGGCATTGAATAACCTTCAGCATCTACTATATCCAAACGAGTTGCTAGGCAATATGCATTAATGCAAAACATGTCACAAGAGAGATGTTTTTACTGTCTCTCCACTTACCATCCACCAACCATCAATATGGTAACATAGCTGATTCGACTCTTGAACATTCTCTAAAATCTGCTGCGGTATACTACAGCAGTATACTACAGCAGTGGTAGATTGGTTGATTCAGTACTGCTCTGTGACATCTACAAGCAGCAATGAAGTGACAAGAGTTTGGTTGGCATTCATACATCCCTATATGCATACATGCATGAGAACATACACACATACAATCATATATATATATATATATATATATATATATATATATATATATATATATATATATATATATATATATATATATATATATATATATATATATATATATATATATTTATATATGTATATTATATATATATATATATATATATACATATTATATATATATATATATTTATATTTATATATATACATACATGTATACATATATATAACCATACATACATACATAAATACATGCATACATACACACATGCATACATACATACACGCATACATACATACTACATACATACATGCATACATACATACATGCACGCATACATTGCATACATACATACACATACATACATACATACATACATACATACATACATACATACATACATACATACATACATACATACACACATACATACATACATACATACATACATACATACATACATACATACATACATACATACATACATACATACATACATACATACATACATACATACATACATACATACATACATACATACATACATACATACATACATACATACATACATACATACATACATACATACATACATACATACAGACAGACATACATACAGACAGACATACATACATACACAGACATACAGACAGACATACATACATACATACATACATACATACAGACATACATACACAGACATACATACATACATACATACATACATACATACATACAGACATACAGACATACATACATACAGACAGAAATACATACATACATACACATACATACATACATACAGACATACATACAGACATACATACATACATACATACATACACATACATACACATACATACATACATACACAGACATACATACATACATACATAGACATACATACATACATACATACATACATACATACATACATACATACATACATACATACATACATACATACATACATACATACATACATACATACATACATACATACATACATACATACATACATACATACATACATACATACATACATACATACATACATACATACATACATACATACATACATACATACATACATACATACATACATACATACATACATACATACATACATACATACGTTAGATACTGTTACTCAAAAGCTCGGGTTAGGTAGCTTCGTTTTTGTTTTTGTTTTGTTAATCGCTTTAATGCTTCGTACTAAGTGCTTTGCAGTAATTCCCGGGAACTAACGCACGTGATACACTAATGTTACGAAAACAGGTTACGTATGCATCCATTATTTATCTTCATACTTCACGAAGGCTTACCTGATGCCCTTACCAAAATCCAATACAGAGAAGAAGCGCAGATTGAACAGCGCATCCGTCATCTATTGCCCCCCCCCCCCCAGCCATCCAAAAAGGGATTATTGCGCAGTAGCGCGGCAGACATCTTATCAATAATTCACTTTTTATGAGGTTATTCGCATGCTTTTGTATCCGAGGATGGCTTGCTACAGATTTCTTTCCCAATTTCGCTCCTTCAAGAAAGATTCCTTTATTGATAAGCTTTAGCCAATAAATAATATACAATCCAAAATCCATCCCATTTCTCTCAGATCAATGAACTCACTACTCTGCTTTCATGTTGAATGCAGGTCTAGTTAATGGAGTGATCCCCCATTGTGCATGCATCGGATGGTAACTCAATGCTTTCAATACGATTCAGAAAAAACCACCACGAAATGTGACGAACCAAAAATAGCGCAACACATTTGTGGTTGGCTCATCATGCATAACATCAAGACACTCTATTCCTTTCAATGATCGCACACTGTACAGTTTTATGTAGGATTAGAATGATGAAGAGGTATTATCCGCCAAATGATTAAAAACCACAATGGACTGATAATTGACAGCATAATGACAACATAAAAATATCAGCGAGGCAGCCTGGTTTAAGCGCGAATATTGATCGTATGGTACAGCTGTTGAGACTGCGTAAGCAAATCGTCGGAACAGCTGTCAGTTTTGTTGTTTTTACAGTAGAGGCTTCTATCAAAGCTTTAATCACACTGATGCTGTTTGCAGCTAGTGAAGAGTGTATCTGACATAATTATGCTAGTAAACAGTGTATCTGCCATACTGATGCTGTCTATTGCCAATTAACAATGCATCTGACATACTGATGCTATCTATTGCCTGTGAACAATGAATCCGACTGATGTTGTCTTTTGCCAATGAGCAGTTTATCATGTATACTGATGCTATCTACTGCCTGTGAATAGTGTGTACAAACTGATGCTGTCGATTGCATGTGAACAGTGTATCGGATATGCTGATGTTGTATATTAGCATGGCCGAATCTATATTCGTAATGCATACTCATAACATTTATATTGACAGTCTTGTATTAGATATGTAGGCAAACTTTTCCCTACTTGAGCCCAAATAATTGACCAAATAATAGGGATATCCAATGAAAGAAAAAGAAATTGCCAACAAAATTGAAATATATCCCTCCCACACTTCATCGTACTAATTGGTTGTTAACCATTTCTCAACAGCCAGGCGGATTGTGATAACTTATAGAACACAGATTGAGGAAAATATATACGCTTAATGACATTAAATGGGTTCGCTAATTAGCCCTCTCAATATCCTTGAGAAATAGGCAGAGTTTATTGTCATGATGTCCTTCATATCATAATTAGCCTTTCAGTACCATTGCCACTTCCCCGTTATTTTTTGAGAAATTAGTCGTTCTTGTAGGGATAAATTGCTATGACAAAAATGCTCCACCGTACTACGAGGCACATAAATACCTCAAACACGACTACATCTTGATCCTCGCTCAAGTAAACAGACCGATCTCACTGAGCCTACAGCCAACACGACCGTCGATCTGCGTGGCGTGAACCAGTGGTGCCACTATAAAATAACCCTGAAAGTTAGTAAATTTGATGAGAGTATTTATAAAGCTGTGAATTAACAAACGCGTGTATGCGTCAGCGTGAAGAACTCCTCTTCTATTTCGTTACATTTCGTGATGTTTTTGTTCCACGAGGACATTTTTCAGCTTTAGAGTTTCTGAGGCACATAAATCATCATACGTAAATCATCAAACGTATGTATAATGAAGGACTCCTCCGTACACCTAGTCAATCATTCAATTTACGGCTCGAAATCTACAAGGGAACCAGAGGTGCGATAAAGATTGGCCATTTCGCATAACTTGCATCATTCACAGCAGAACAAAAGTCGTGATACATGGCTATCGACACTATGGCATCCGTTATTAGGCCTAAAATAATTGAAATCGATGTAGAAAGAATGGTGGTTTTGTATAACATGCATCGTTATGAACTGCAAAATCCAGATGTCTGCCACATCTTGAAAAGCTCATCCTGTGTGTTTATTGATTATTGTCAATCATTTGATTTCTCACAGAACGTATTGGCACATTCACTAGAGTGAATCACATGCCAGTACGACTTGCAAGGGTAATTTGTACGGGAACAGCATAATTAGCTGGTAAGATACGAGGCATTATTGTTAAAACAACTGATATAAACCTCTCCGTTAATTATCTTTTGTATCTGAGGTGTAGATAGAGCGGCTAATAAGTCAGGTATAAATAAATGAAATGGCGCCGTTCCTTGGTTCACGAATTTGGGAAGAAGAGTAGAGCTGAAAAATCCGTGCACCCCTCCCTAGGACCCCAACCTACCTCAACACCACCATCTTCAATGCTCAATGCCCAACGCCAAATCCCCATCCCCTTTTCCTCTCACCACAAGGGCAATATGTTCTGAATGCTGAATAGAGGGGCCATAACAGGAATAGATTTAATATTCGACAGGGAGTGGCAATGATTGATCACCTGGACCAGGTGTGACGCTCAAGTCTGAATGGAGGTGCCAAGTGGGAATCGATGATAAGGCTAGTCTCATCCTGCATCAAACGATTGTGACGCCTAGCAGTGGCTTTGCAAGATAATGGACCGTGCACCATTTTTCGATTTCGTGAATAAATTACTTTACCTCTTTATTTATATTTTATAACGGAATGCAAACAAACAATGCTGTCATTATTCGTGTGTGACCACGGTGGGAATTAGGTAATAATATCACTATTCGTGTGAATGCATTACCTTAGAGTGAGAATCCCATTGCCGTTTAATATTGTCACATTGGAATGAATAAATGAATTGACATCAGCACGCAACACAGTCATCGAGGCATTCATCGCCTTTTATGATTCATTCCCTCTTGACTATGACATAAAATATGCTTGTTCCACCTATACACCTATGCTCACTGCAATTGTCAAGTCTCACCCTTGTGGTTAACCTTGGGACATTAATAATGCAAGAAGTGAAAATTGTTTAAAAAAAACACATTTCAGACATTTTTGAGGTACGATATACAATAACCTGTAACAACACAGCTCGTGTAGCCTTCAATGATGCGTTACCAGCGATATTTCCCTTTCAAATCACATGAATTGCCTTGACACAACTTCGTATGTACCAATGTGTACAAGCATTGAGAGGTTATTTATTTATGAGAAAAAGATGATAAAGGGAGAAGGATGAGGTAAACATGTTATACACCAGAGTTAAGATGGCATTTATGAGACGACCTTAATGAGACTATTTAAGACATTGGTAATATTGTCTTACTTGGACCGTTAAACATGGGTCAAACACTTAGTACAACATGTCATACACGTTGCTGTATGTTGATTTGTACCACAGCATCATAACCTGTGTTGTGCAACAATAAATTTCAATTAGGAGTATATTTGTGAAAATGTTTCAATAAATGTATGAAGTAAAATGTTTCTACATGATACGTGTCTTGTACAAAAGCACATTCACTTTTTCATCAACAATGCGTCCAAAGTGAAATCTGAGGGCAAGGATAGACAATAAATGGAAGGAATGGTAGTTGATACCCAAAATACACGCCATTGTAACACCTATAGGACACCTGATATTACGTTTCATTTGCTTTCTATGGTACTTACTTGGTATCGTGGGGATATCCTGGCCGTTATGACTGCAATGGGTTAATTTACGTGTCCTGCTGAGCCTTCGAAAAATGCCAAATGCGTTTCTGTTTGCCCCGATGTGGTCATCTAAGGGCCACTTCAAATCAACTTACGTTGAACAATAAGATCTGCTCTACTCTTGGTTGTTGAATGTCGCAAGTACAGTATTAGTTGTGCTGTTTATATAAACAATTGCGCAATACACACTACCTGGAGGATATTGCAGTTATCATACAGTACGGGTTCAATGCACCGCAAAGACGATGTAATCATTGTTTATTGTGTGCTCTAAAAATGAATTTATTGCATATCGTGATAGTTAATTCATAGGGAAACCTGTTGCAATGTGGTATTTCTGGTAGCGGATGTTGTGTGAAATAATTTATATTGTTATACCACGACCCTGGTAAGCGCTTCGCAATTTGCGATCGGAATATGCCCCGACGACTAATAAGGCAATGAAAAAGTATTAATTGGGCAAGTGACCTTCATATTGCAATGCTGTAAATCTCTTCTTTGGCGTTATGCAACTATATATAAGCGCACAGTCACACATGTGCAACGCCCTTTAGCGCTGCCATGTCCATTATGTCACTAAAGTGTTTTATTGAGCCAATGGTTTTGACACCCTGTACGATGTATGCAATGTCTAACCGCCCTTCTTTACCCAGCCTCTCATCATCGCTGTCATTTATTTATGTACCCAAGAACGGTTAACATCTAATCAAAAGGCACACACAGCATATTATGTTGGTCATCCTGGATGATGAATGGCATGTCAAGCCACATTATCGAACATTTCCACTCATTTCTAATTCATTGTCAAACACAACCCGCAGCACTCAGACTAACTATTATGTTAATTGAATGCTGGCCCAGGTCGTTGGAATAATCAATCAGGGTACGCGAGTTAGTTCGATGATTACCCACTTGCCTTGAACATGATTTACTACAGAACATTTGACATAGTTATAAGTAAATGGAATTGACCGATGTAAGCAAAAGTTACGCAAACAATCGCGAAGTACTGTTATCACAATATGGGTTGGCATACAATTATGGAAGGCTTATCAGCTCAGTTGTATGGCGTATTCGGCATGCTGCATAAGCTGATATGCAGATAATTGCCGTGATTATATCACACATAATTAAATGTATTGCATAATATCTCTTTCACCACAGGTAACTTTCTTGATATCATTTGACTCATTGTTCATGCCAGACGCCGACATAAAACGTGGTTTTACGGCAAGTTTCCGTTCAACAATTGGTAGGTATATCTTATTCATTGGCTGTCATGCAGTGTGACAGCTCTCTGTAATCATTTCGTGTTGCAGTATTATAGGTTTGTGAACAAAGAAGAATGGCAAATGTTGTCCAGGAGTTCACGGACAAAGGCAATGAGGTTTAATTGTGACAAGTGGCATTTCTTACATGATTGTTAGCCGTACCTTGTTCCGCTTGATTTGCAGTGCCAGATGTAAGGTTCACTCGATACAGGTATCTAGCTTCGTTTATCTAATAATGTTCCGGCTTTTCACTTACAAATCGATTCCATTACAACATTTGACGTGCGTTTATTTACATTCATTCAATTTCTACAAAAACTTTATATTAACAACACTAGAATTAATGATAATTTGGTGTCATTGTTGCTATTGCTATTCATCTGTGGTAGAATGCGGTTTTCTATTCATAATGCGCCAATGAACAATCCAAAAAATCCTTCCCTGCACGTAAGTAGCGTTCATGAAAGATCAATACGGATGATACGATCATGCGAGATTCGTATGGGTGATGCGATTATGAGAGATCCATATGGATGAGACGGTCATGAGAGATCCATACGGATGATAGGATCCTGAGAGATCCCTATGGATGATACGGTCATAAGAGATCCATGTGAATGATTCGATCATGAGAAATCTATACTGATGATACGATCATGAGAGATCCATACGGATGATAGGATCCTGAGAGATCCCTATGGATGATACGGTCATAAGAGATCCATATGAATGATGCCATCATAATCAATCAATGAAACCACCATGACCGATTCATGCAAATGACATCGTATCGTAAGAACGGATTCATCTAAATTACGCCATCTTGAGCGATCAGTATAAATGTTGCTGTTATGAGCAATCTATATTGATAATACAATTATGAAAGGCTTGCGAGCTATTACAGACCTACAAATAATAGTGAACTATTTTATATGGGTAACAAAAGAAGAAATTCACTGGGGTGATTTTACCATTGCGTGTAAGCATTGAGATAAGTTGCAAGCAATAGAGGATTTTTATTAGCAGCGCACCTCTCAGGAATTGACCTCACGCCTACCAACAGCAAACAGATGATGAATAACAGGTTGTGTAAGATAAGGAGGAGGTCGCTAATTGGCCAATATTCTCTTACTACTCGCAGCAATAAGGCAGCTCACCTCACTATGGGGTATATCATTCTGGAGATTAGCATTGCAATACTGCAAATCTCTGCCTTGGTACGGTATGATTAACAGCTTCTAACAAGCATATAACGACACGATGGATAACAAGCACAACGTCGATTAGTATATAAATACACCCAAGATCTCGTGTGACATAACATGTGCTATCCTGAACGATCCATGACATGCCAAACCTCCTTTATTTTATCCCGCCCTTTAGCATTGTTTTTCTTGATTTAGGAGCCTAAGAACCGATACAAACCAAGCAGAGGTCTTGCATAACACATTGGTTTTTTTCCCATTTCAATCGATGCGTGGCATGCCAAGCCATCTTATCTCTCCTCTCCGCTTCGCTTTCATCAGTCCATTAGCCTATTACCTGATTCCCCATTCATTGAAAGCCCATCAGCTCGATACAAATACCCTGCGGCCGTCATCTGATAAGATCAATCTCCCTCAGTGGAAACATTATGTAAATTGAATGCTAGCACATGCTTATTCAGAAATTAATCAACGCATATCATTCTCAGCTTATGCCATCGCTCTTAATGTGGTAGCAATTGGCAGTGGCATTAACCAATACAAACGAGTCACTTGTGTGACTGCTCGTGGAGAGGAAGCAGGTGTAAAAGAAGTGGACAATTTATTATCAAACTCCGATAATATTAACAGCTTCCAGACATGATGTCAAAACCAGACACAAGTGTATGATGTATTGTCGCTACAGTTAAAATTATTGATTAACAATAAGAACGGAGCAAAACAAAGTTTGCTCGACATTTGTTACATTTATTGTACCATTGTATATATTTTTGACACAATCAGTTACAGTCATAAGTAAATTTGGTGGTGGTGGTGTTGGTGTTGGTTGTATGTGGTGGTGGTTGTAGGTGGTGGTGGTGGTGGTGGTGGTGGTGGTGGTGGTGGTGCTCGGGGAGATTAAATTACGCTATTGTTAAGATGGAAGTGTCATAATGGCGTAACGACTTGTAATGTTCAGTAAACTCATATATCCATTTATTTGTCAAAATACATTATAAACCCTCTTCAGACCAAATATCTTCACATAGTCTAGAATAATTCACGGCGGGAATCGCAATAAATACCTAACGTGTACTTAAATCAAACTATTGGTATACACATTAATATTTCCTGGTCATTTCACATCCCACAGTGTTTGCTGAGAATATATTTTCCTTACATCAAAATAATATTATAGAGTATCACCTTTAATACGTAATCACACAAATGGCTAGTATTTACGCGGAAATCAGGTATGATAAACAGCTTTATTAACAATATGCTGTGCAATATGCAATTTCGCTACTGCCTTACATCAAAATATACAAAAAACACGACAACCATTGTCAATGCAAAGTATCTCGTGTAAACAACATCTGTGTTAGCAAGCCGTAATTGGAGACCAACAATGACCCCGCCACACCCACTGGGTGGAATTTGCAAGATAATCAAGAAATCTAGAATGGTGAATGGTGGTTTCACATACGCACCTATGTTGATTAATTATCAATGACTTTTCTAGTCTCGCTCATAAACGCACTCAATGTTGACATTCGTGTGGACTTTTTGTACTGTGTTGTAGATTTTCCTGACGTCATAATGTCATTTTCCTGAAAAAATAGGTCATGAAACAAAATCAGACATATAATCATCAGTCTTCTTACTCTCGCTTGTTATCAAAATTTGTTGATCTCTACAAGTACCCATAAACAATGATTTACATTTAACGATGTGCGTGCCTCTGTAATAAACGCTGGCATCCGCATTATTTACCTACATACATAAACAGTATTTGTAAACCGCCTGTTTCCAAGAAACAAGCCTGCCCGAAGGCGCTGAAGCTGGCAGTTAATTGTTGCAGCGCTAATTTAAAAGAAGAAATGACATGATATTGGATCTAAATGAATGAGTGAGTGTGGGTAGCCAAAACATTTATGTAATGCGTTTTTCCACAGGAAGCCAATGAAGGGTCCGAATGATGTATTTTCTTTGTGGTTTACTTTTGCAAAATGGCGTGTTGCAGCTTTGCGATACTGTGTAATAGGCCCTATATAGCAGATTCTTGCTGTTTACTTATGTATCACAGCGCTGAGATAAGGCGTTTGTAGTGAATATGTGATAAATCTGACCTACGGTGTCATATTGGAAACGAAGTTATTTGACAGCCTTCGTGGAAGTGACCCTGCTCATGAATAAATATCAGGAAGTGTCGTCGTTGGTGGCAAAAACAACCAGATGTGCTTATAAGTGTCCCACACTGGCATAACTTAGTCTTTAATTCCCATAAACGAATGGGTGCTATCAAATTAAAGAATGGTGCGAGAAATATGAGTTATGACAGGCTGCAGGATGGGCAATATGCACGGGACGGATAGTGAGCCGATGACAGAGGAAAGGGGGATAAAGGTTGGGGACAGCATGTATGAAATCGATGTGTTGATTCTATTGATATAGACGGTAGCTATAATATAATAGTGGCATTAGTGATGTGGAAAGTGGTAAGTCTTACATATGGCCCACTCCAACATGCACGTGTGTTAGCCTGATAACAAATGCGAGGTTTTCTGTCTTGATGATAGCAAACACGATAAAGATGATGAAGACTGTACTTTGTACGCCATGACAGCTGAATGCTTGGCATAAGTGACATAGTTAGTTACCTTAGATAGGTATAATATTAATCTAACATCAAAATGATGTCGACCACCAATAACAATGTAGCAATGTTATTTACCAATTAATGACCTTTGTACGGATCCACTGTAGCCACTTCTAATACATGATGTCCGTTTTAAAGGGCACAAACAAAGGCAGAATATTTGAGCCTGATGAGAAGACAAGTTGATATGAGATATATATGACCATATCTTGGCTTGCATACTAGACTGCACGGAATGGTAGAATTAGTAGCTAACAGACAGGCTGACTGAGTTATACACAACTAATTACTAATCGCATATTAATGCATCGGCTGATGTCATGATCTGGCATGAATGGGAAGGTATTACATTCGATGTTGGTCAACATTTTATGCGAGTAATAGTAGACTAAGGGCTACAGCTCCATTTACATGTGCCGTAAAAGAAGCATCAGTCTGGAGCATTTCTATATTCAATTCTCATGTGTTGGAGAAATCTAGCTGTCTTGTAATGCTCCAAAAGAGCTAAACACATTCTTACAAATGCTCTTATTCGGACTAGGTTCTTGAAGCATGAACGATATATGCCACACCCTTCTCTATTCCTCCAATCAGCATAGTCTTCCATTATTTTTGTACCCAAAGGCACGTTATCGCTTCTTTCCGCTAAGATTCCCTTGATTGATAAATCTAGGAACGATGATCATATTTCTTATTCATTGTAGCACGTCAATTCGCGAAAACATAGCCTTTGGAACTCAGGTGATAAGATACAATAATGTAAAAGGATTCCGGGCTATATGTGCAGAGTAATCAATCAAAGTACATGCATGTAATGACTGATTCCTCACTCACAATGCCTTGAACATAATTAGCAAAAGAACAGGCGGTCTGGCTGGCTCTGCGTGGTTTCAAGCTGGTATATAACAAGGTAATGCGATGTTATCAGTGAATTATGAGTTTGCACCTCACGAATGAAGGTTAATTTGATTCAGTCTGTTCTTAACTTGGCTGCAACTGGAACAGCCATATAAAAAATATTTCGTTGTTTAAATAACAAAAAGGATGCTAAATAACTTTAATGGTTCGTGTCATTTGGCTTGGGTGGCACCTTTGTACAGGCTCCGTTGACGAAGGTGTTAAATTCCTCAAACCACACCCAGCATCTGTTAGTTATTCCAATCTAAATGATATGTATAACGACTTATTCCGTCAAACGCAACCAATACGCAGACAATATCCTATAATGCCATCTTTACATGGCCTGGTTTATTTTCTGTTCTCTGCGGCTGGCCACAATTGCGAGACATCTCTGGAAACATACAAACGTACATTCAATCATACTTACATATATGGATACATACACACATGCATACACAAACGTGCATACATACATACATACATACATACATACATACATACATACATACATACATACATATATACATACATACATACATACATACATACATACATACATACATACATACACATACATACATACATACATACATACATACATACATACATACATACATACATACATACATACATACATACATACATACAAATACATACATACATACATATACATACATACATACATACATACATACATACATACATACATACATACATACATACATACATACATACATACATACATACATACATACATACATGCATGCATGCATGCATACATACATACATACATACATACATACATACATACATACATACATACATACATACATACATACATACATACATACATACATACATACATACATACATACATACATACATACATACATACATACATACATACATACATACATACATACATACATACATACATACATACATACATACATACATACATACATACATACATACATACATACATACATACATACATCCATACATACATACATACATACATACATACATACATACATACATACATACATACATACATACATACATACATACATACATACATACATACATACAAACATACATACTAAATACAAAGCCACAAACACGACTGACCAAGATTTCTTAGTGCGTTCGAATTCGCCTAGTTAAAGAGGTCGAGATATCTTCTGGAATGCTTATAAAACAATGCGTAAATAATTCTACATCTAGCAATGATTTATCGATTCCACATGTAGTTGTTATGTTTAGGGAGCAATGACCTCTAGCAATTATACGTATCATTGAATTTACAACCCGTAAGAAGCAAGCCTGCCACGTCTTGATTTGTACTGCGATTTCAAGACAATGGAAACATGTGTAGGCGGATGCCATGAATTAATTGCCCTGAGTTGGATTGTGCTAGGCTCCCTCTACTAAATGATTTAGCATTTGCACTGACGCCAGCCTTTTTGAGAAGTTCCTTGTGAAATATACGTGATCTTATTACTGAACAATGAGGAAGATGAGCTCAGCAGGTGCAAGTGATTTAATATCGCACACAATCAGTTGGTGGTGATTTACAATTGAACTACATGACAAATGTTTCTTGTCATCAGTTTTATCGTATTTAACGGGATATATATTTATATGTGATTTTACATCTGGTCCTCTTACCTTACAAATAACAAATCGATATTCATGTTTGCGATTTCTGGACTCAAACGCAAATGTATTCACAAAATATCGATTATCTGTTAAGATAATAAAGCTACATAAGCATAAATAGCAGCACCTGTTACACGTTACCTCTTTCTGATGAACGAAACGTTCCAATTGGTATTTCTTTTTCATGAGCCATTTATCATGCGTCCTGGTGTTCTTGGAGAAGCAAAAGTCTCATTTTATGCTGGTATAGTCTATTTGTCACAGCTTGGGATCCTACCTTAAACTTATCCATGGGAAACTAACAGCTTCTTCCCGTTTGGGTCTGCATTGCCACTCGACCTGCCTGATACCGTTACGTTCGATATATACTAAACCTCCTCGCTTCTGGTACAAGTATCCAATACGCTTCCCTACTAATGCTTATCATTTCACATGAGAAATAATTCATACATACAGCAGGTTAACAGTTGCTAAATCAAAGGGATATTGCACACTTGCAAAAATCAGATGCCATACAGTACTAGACATAATGTTATTGATGTAAGCTTAATTTTCACTGAGCAATATTTGTTGGTAAATGACATCCATTTTGCACCGCAATCTAATCAATAAGTTGAGAATATCTGACACTACTTTATTGTCCTCTGAGTTCCGTTGTGCACATAACCTGCATTAACCAAACATCCGTCTAGAGCTGATAATCGTCGTTATATCGCTTTATTCGTAGGACTGCCAAAAGCTGCTTGTTTCGGTCACTATAGTCTGTTGATGTTTAGGCAATACAAATACGCGCATGTCAGTGATCATAAATGATGAAGAACCACAAGTAGAACACAGGCCACACACAGAGCTGGACGTGCTCAGCCGCGTCTGCTACAATGTGTATGGTTGGGGATCGCCCCTTAAGGTTTTCATGCAGTGTCTATGAAATTGTCAGATACACTGCATTAAGCGTCGCATATTATAGCAGCTTAATAATTCATTATCTTAAGGAGGGCAAGTCTCGCAAGCAGAGGCTATGTATATAATATCTTCACCAGCGATCTCACAATGCAATCATTTTTTTCCGATTTGCAGGTTGAATACATAATAAAGAAAATGGCGCGTTGATGATCGCTCTCAAAATGCACCCGAACGAATGTGTAACTGCATTATGATAGGTACAGGGAATAGGAATGTTTAAGTAGACTATAAACATATAAGGTGAGAGAGAGAGAGAGAGAGAGAGAGAGAGAGAGAGAGAGAGAGAGAGAGAGAGAGAGTAGGAGAAAAAGAAAGTGAAAGGACGAGAGAGAGACAGTGAGAGAGAGATAGCGAAAGAAAGAAAGAGAAAGATAGAAAGGGAGTGAGAGAGAGAAACGATCAGGGGTACGGTTGTGGCAACAACGATGGTGATGGTGATTGTGACAATACCGATGATGATGATGATCATCATCATCATTATCATGACAAAGAAATTGACACGCTCAATGTTTGCGACAATAACACGAGCAGTAGCACCTTGCTGTCATCAATGACCAACTGGTAACACACAACTATCTCCCTCCTGTTAAAATTAGTCTTGTATTCTAAGCTCCATAATAATGTGAAATCCCCAGGAAGCGGGTGCTATTGATGGTGTACGAGCGCTGGAGCTGGCGGTTCACTTGGGAAGCACTGTATGGGTGTTGAAACGTGGCAACAGGTGCAATATGTTTTAGTTTGGTAATGTGAATATACGCTGTGGAAAGGGGTGGGGGAGAGAAAAAGAAAGCAGCGTTGGTCAACGCAGCGGTATTAAATTGGAGCTGTTCGAAATGACGCTTATGCTTCAGCACGCCATTAGTATATCATGCTAGTTTCACATTTAAAAGCATCCGCGTCAGTACAATATGATTGACAGCCATCAATAAGAAAACTGTGACACAAAGGTAAATAAAGTTTTATGTTGCTAACTCTGCAAGGCTATCAAACGCCTGCATGGCACATTGTGTTACCCCTAACCTTTAATCCGTCATCTCAGCTTCGGCTTCCTTAATTTATGAAGCCATGAACGGATTCAGTGCCATGCAAAGCACCATGTGTTGGGCGTTTCCATTGATGTATGGCATGCCAAACCACCTTATCGTTCGTTCCGTTCGCTTCGATTTCCTTCTTCCATGAACTTCGGACCGGATACCGCATTGTATGGAAGCCCGTCAACTCTATAAAGCAAACACCTTGCGGCCGTCAGCTGATAAGATCGGCTTCAGTTGTTATATAATCACCAAAAACAGGAAGCAATATAAACGAAGGATATCAAGCCTAGTATTGTTGGGCATTTCATTCAGACCGTATCGATACATTTCGTAGATCAGTTGAGATCAATCATAAGACGCCGCTGTGTTGATTGCAGTCGGTTCAAGAATGCTCGAGACTGTAACTCATTATGCTCTACAGTGAATTTTCGGTTTTCTAATCATAGAGACCCTAAGCAACGACTAATCAATGAAATTGACTTTATTAGCGGCAATATGTTGTAATATCTTCATTGTGCACGACATTGGGCTAAGCTATCCTACACTGGTACATTTTTGAAAAGCAGTTGCATAATTCCATTTCGTTTTGAAGATGTAACACGACTTGCGCATTACAGTGTATGACTTTATGTCAGATGGGGATTATGACTTTGGACCATCTAGGTATGCAAACTGGGATGGTTGGAATTTCATTAGATGGGGGGCGAGATAAGTTCACAGCGTGACTGGAATTCAGCTACAGAATGCAATGGATTACCATATGTTAATGCCATATTGATAATGTTTCGTCACAAAGCGTTGGAGCATCATGTGATGATGCAATAAGCTGTGAATACATAATTACTGCTTGTGTGTAATAATGTTCACTCTATGGGTTAAATTGCCAGATATTGATGGAAAGCAAATCAACGTCACATATATTCAGTGATGTATTGTCTAGCATCGCGGCAGATTTGATACTGGCTCCACAAATAATGTATTTGCATACGAGTACATATACAAACCGTCCGTAGACGTGCTAGCTTTCAAAAATAATACCACTGAATAAATCAGTGTGCAAAACAGCACGCTGTTATTTATATTGTAACCGGGAGGTTCCAAACAGAATCAGTTTAACAATGGTATCGCCAGCAATTGTATCTCACGACTGACCTAAGCAACTCTAGCCTTACTGGTTGGAGTGATATCTGAAAATATGTATCTTTTGAGCATACATATGAATTATGTGTTTTCCTATATTCCATTCCATGAACATCTCAAGCGTTATATTGGTCGGTAGTTACAAACTATTGAGCTGATATTGAGGCCTCTAGCAATGTTAGTTGTGCATTCAGCATTTATGCACCTACTAAAGTATGGACTGTTATAAAAATATGCCACCGAATATTTGCGACACACCGTGGTAATAAACTACATTGAATTTAGCGACGGGTGTATGACACGTGACATGTGTCATGAATGACACCTTCAAATGAGTGTCCTGTTTTTCAGCTGCCATGACAACGGTCGTGAATGATGATGCGAATGGCTGACTGGGCCATAATATCACAGATCGTAGAACAAAACTACCCGCATTTATTGATCAAGCGTCACAAGTTTATTTTGGAATACGACAAGTAGTTAAGACGCAAGTATGTAAACTGCATCTTAAATATAGCAGCAACCGTCATGGTAGATTGTTACACAAATTGCCTGCATGGTTGTTTGTCGATCTGAAATGTGAACTTCGATTTGAGTGCATCAAGAGCAAGCAGCCATTTCCGACTGCAAAAGACATTTATGAGGCAACCGTTATGCTAAATACTGCAACAGATCGTGTATATCCTACAAATGCGTAAAATGTGTATCATGCTGATGCGTACTCATCACATCATACGTGTTATCCACAACGGTGACATTATTCAGGCAATGCCCTTTATCATTACATTACGAATCCTATGCTGCATGAGATCTACCGGATGCTGCGGATTAGTAGTTCATTTGGTTCGAGTCGAGCGCTCAGATATCCGTCGGTACCAAAATAGTTTATGAATGCTCCGATTTGGAGGTTGTTGGGAACTGAATCATGCTGATTTTGCGGCACTGGAAGCAAAATCAGCGTCCTCATTGCCAGGTCAATTTGGTGGGTGTGATGTTATATTACCTCTTTCAATCACCTAGCGTTATGCATGTGTTTAGTTAAATGTGTCCCGCATTCATAACAACGAGGCTTGATTATATTGATGGCCCTGTATATGACAACGCTCAGATTTGACGCTTCGAGAATTCCGTGTTATTTGCGAACTGAATCATGCTTGTAACACAGCACTGGAAGCAAATGGAGATTTTCTGTTTGAGGTTAATTAATGGCTGTGTTGTCAATATAGTCTCTTGTAAAAGCCTAGCCTTATGCATGTGCTCAGATATATGTGACTTGCATTCATAACAACAAGGTTGTCCCCTAGCAGAGATACCTCGCCATAGTCGCATGTGGTATTATTTATTTATGTCAGACGACGGCCAAAGATACTGAGACTTTCACTGTGAGACAAACTTTGTGGTATTAAGCTACCGTGTTTGTGCAATCGCTAATATAATAGTCTGTGCTGACCTCTATCAACATAAACACCTTTGAATAATTTACGGATATAATAGTGTGGATGGGTCATTTCGTGAGGTGATTTAATGCATGCTTGATATACAATGATTAACAATGATGGCCATCCGAGCACTAACGGTGATGGGTGGCCAGCTAAGGGTAATCAACAATTGACGACTTATTAGGTAGGGTTGAAACATTACTGAGCTAGACGGCTGGCGTGAGGTATGGGCATTAAACAAATCCCTCCTTGATATATATCATTGCATACTGCGAATTTCACGCAAGCTAATTGCTCAGATGTTTGGCAGTAAAATGAGATTTTTGAAACATTATGGCTCATTAGTGCTAGCAATGAGAGCAGCATGAATCGCCAGAAGAGTTTCCAATGTTTGTTTACATAACGCGTAGGGCAATAATGTTAGATAGGTTTCCATCGCGTCCTACCTTCATCAATGCCTCCAGTCTATCTAGACGTCGCGTCTATAGACGAAGCCCCAGTACACACCCGTGGCAGATGCATTTGTGCTAATAGAGTGGCAAGAAGCCAGCTAAATAAATGATGAGACGCCCAACTTTACAAATAATAACAGTTGATTCGAGAACAGCAATAAACCAGGCAGTGTGTTCCACAGTGAAGGATACCTTTAGTCAGCTGTATGCAACTGATCGTGTACTAGGCCGTAAGTGACATCGAGTGATCACCTGTAACAAGAGTTGCACTGAACGCTTAAAGTAGACATGTACGCTTACCAGCATGTGACGCGCTTCGTAGTCGCTTTGGATTTTTCCCGTTAAATACCTTGTGCATAATTTTATTTTTTTCCGAGTTGTTTAAATTATAAATGGCATTGTAGTCATTATAAATGGTCGTTAAATGTATCCTAATAAGGCTTTGTGTGACAAATGTCAGTTATATACAGCTGTTTGATAATGCATGGTTAGATTTTCCTCTGGTCATTTTTGTTGGCGTAAACAATGGCCTCTCCGCTGGCCCTGTCCTGTATGTACATTGGACAATTGCAACCGCAGAGCGATGTATGCCTTGTTGCCATTTTTCGACTCTATCATATTTGTGTCATTTCTGCTACACTTCAAACATCTACTCCTTATAAAAAAGTTATATATAATCGGCCGTCCCTAACAAAAACACAGGGGGTGTAACATGGGTCCACGTAACATCACAATCCTCCGTTATACGCCTGTAATCCTCGCATTCGAGAGATTGAATCGCAATTCTAAAAGTTTTATGATTGCTACGTGGCAAAGGAGGTTTCTGTGGCTGAATAACGTGGTAATGCGCACTCCCTAATTCAATCCAATGCGATCACTGTATAATAAAATCCAATTTTAGATGTGGGCAATTAATATTTTCTCTCTATTACACTGCTATATGAGAAGTAATACAAATATGAAATTGCATTTTAAAGTTGCGTTGCTTTTGCAAAAGAGCAACGTTCACATTTGACCAAAAGTGCCATGATCAAAGTGCTCAGCCGCACTTTTTAAAGCAGTATCTACGAAATAGTGCATTGAAAGCTGTTTGAAACAAGGTGTACGATGTCTCTTGGCATGTGTTCATTGACAAGGGTTGGTTGCAGTTGCAGCTGCTTATCCGTCTGGATCTGAGCTTCAGCTTTAATATCTCAATCTTTTTTTGTTGATGGGGCAGCGAGAAATGTTTAAAGAGGCTTAAAGAGCGTAAAGGGTTGCAATGGG
>CM067350.1:13673912-13678912 GCA_034190875.2 Urechis unicinctus | reverse complement strand
TATGCAATATAACATGCAGATCCATATTTTGATAAGAAGTGGAGGAACAGCAATGTTTGAGTTAATTTTATTTTAGAAATAATTCTCAAGTAGCAAATTGTGTTCAAAATCACATACATACAATATTCGTTATTACATAATAGGATACGAGTAATCCGAGTGCAGGTACACTACAAATCAATTACCAGTATCACAATGAGGCAGATAATGATAACAAGTATAGAAATGTTATGACTGTTTGACAGCAAAAAGTATATGTATGATGTTGATGCAATAAGTGAGATACAAAACTATGATATATCTAGGACAGGTTACACAACGCAGGATAAAGCTACTTTAATAGATCATGACACAGATAGGATTAATTGATATACCTATACATGTACAGACATACATATTACAACAGTGAGTGTTGAATGACAAAACTAGAGGAAAGCATGTACAAAAGGTGGGATGGCATTGAAAACGGAAGGGGGGGTAGGAGTGCAAATTGATGTGATCTTGTTGAAATCTAATTGCAAAAGACAAAGAAGCGCTGGTTACCTGACCATATCGCACGGGATTTAAAGCCTCTTCCCTTCTCAAGAGAAAAGATACAGAAGCGATAACGTTTACAAATTCGACTCTGAACAAAATGCACCCAACCTATGTTTTCATGACCAGAATAAAATCTCGCGTTTGGAATGGAATATATTGGAACAAATTACTCAAACTTTCAGAGATCTAAAGTGGAAACACCACACAGTTAAAATACATATTGCATACATAGCTGATGAATGCCATGAGAGCGGAAACGAGAGGAAGAGGATAGTATGCACAAAGTCTTATGAACTTGTTGAGCGATGCGAGGGCAATATTCTGGTTGAGTATATAGACGAGAACAGGTGAGACCTGGTACACCCCTCACAGGAATAGTTTCTTCATTGAGAGAGCTGTAACCAACTTTCAGCGGCTTGGAAGGCGGCTCCATGGACTTATCACTAACGGCTGAAGGAATGTTCAAGTCTGGATTGATTTTATACACTTTGTCAATGCATGATTGACAGAACTTAGGAGCAGTTTTTGTGTAATGGACAGATTCTGTTTTTCTTTGACACCACTTGGAAATTTTAATTTCAGGTTGGAAATTTTAATTTCAGGTTTCCAGTTTCCAAACATCCTCATTGTGATTGAAGGCTTTCAGAAGAACACCGTTTTGAAAATGGCTTGGCCCATAGCTGTTCCATTCTGGAAAAAAACCCAAAGTAATTCAGATACTGTCTAGTCAAATACATAACATTAAATATTATCATCTATGTGTAAGTACACAACACATACCACTTTTACCAGCAATTCCTGTGAGATTGTTTTATATCACCCTCTACTAATAGACTAAATCATATTCGGTTGGAAATATTGACATTGTCACTTCAAGCCGTGCACGACAAATTCCAAAACAAATTATCTTATAACTTGCGATTCGTTCGTATGATTCATGTCATTCTTTTATCTGTATACGATCTACTATCAGAAAATGCCACCAATTCAAAAGGAAGCACACCGTACTTCGATTTAAGTACGATCGCATCACTACGCCATTGTTTCAGAAGTATCATTCAACAGGGGTGTTATTTATTAGCGATAGCTCATTAATATGCCATAGAATTTTTAATAACATATAATGTATGATCAGATGATATACTTGTAAATGAGAAAACATAGACCTTACCTCTTCCATGTTGATGTGTGTACAAAATTAAACCATGAACGCAGAAAAACTTGAAGTCGCTGTCGAATAATGGAAGTGAAAACTCTTCTTGGGAAGGCCCAATATCGCCCACAACAACAGATTTGGTTTCAAATGTAGGCCATAATATATTTGCATAATTAAATCGTTCAAAGCCAATCACATTTCACAAAATGATGTCATAAAATGCAAAACAGCAGAGGGCGGTGGTACGACTATCAACAAGCGTACCTCGATCAATCGAAGTGCGCCTAAATATATATATATATATATATATATATATATATATATATATATATATATATATATATATATATATATATATATATATATATATATATATATGTATATATATATGTATATTATGATGATTACAACCTTTCGTAGACTTTTTGTGGGCAAATTCATTTTTGCTATCATGATTTAATAATTATTACTGCGGCATGTCTGAAAAGATATAATGAGGCAAATAAAAATCATTCACTTTTTATTCCTGGTATATTCTTTTGGTCCTCTAGAGGTCGTCCACGAATGCTCCAGATACTAATTTATACCTTTCGTGCCCATATATATTGTTGACAAAGGTGTTAAATTTTTATTTTGCTTTCATTGTTTTCAACAATGAATACTGGACGGACGCTTCTGTTTCAATAAGCATTGCATCGGATTGTCTCCACCCTGCGGATAAGTATATTTGTAATGGACAAGTGCGACTCGAGTAGAGACTTTTATAAGGGCTTTTATGATCACAGTCAGAACAATTCATCCGATTTGCATGCCGCAATGTTGCATCTTTGCACCCGTGAATTACTGAGCACAGCTCGTAAATAACGTAAATGCTCGTGGAAACTATATATATGTGATACGAATGACGGAAATATGACCATAATTGGTAAGTTTACTACACTGCAGATTATATTTGAACTATAGATGAAATCGTATCTATAGTTGTCTAGAATGGGTGATATCTGTTAGCTTAGACGACTGCTATTTAACGTCACATTAACGTATCCAGAGGATGATAAGTTCAGTCCATGACCATGTTAATGATCAGCATTATTGTTAAATGCATGTATCCTCTAAAGGATGATACATTTAAGGCTATTTTATTGTCGAATAATGTTATACGCGACGGAATTATGAAACATTGATGTGATAAACTATACTGAATTCGACAACGGTATATATATATATATATATTTATATATATATTTATATATATATATATATATATATATATATATATATATGTATATATATATATATTTAAATATATATATATGTATATTTATATATATGCATATATATATAAATATATATTGATATATATATAAATATATAAATAAACATAAATCTTTGTATATATATACTACTTATATATATATATATATTTTATATATATGTATATCTATACATATATATATATGAATATATATTAATGTATATATATGAATACATAAATACACCTATACCTTTGTATATATATATATATATATATATATATATATATATACATATATATATATATGTTTATATATAGATATATATACATATATATATAAATATATATATAACTATAAATATACATATATATAAATATATTTATATATGCATAAGAGATGGAATGACGGTTTCTAGGTGACACTATTGAAGGAATCAGCGCTAAAAAAAGATAGCGTAGAATGGCGTGGGGCGACTTGCGTCATTCACTGGGTAAAGGTAATAAGTGAGCACACTATTAATGAATAAAAATATTAGCGTGAGGAGGGAGTGATACAGCAAATTATTTTACATTGACATGTGTTGTTAGCGGAGGTTAAAGTTATGTGACATACACATCATTGCATGGCAGTGGCAGCATTATAACCTGTGGTGTTTTGTTTATGATTCATCGTCAAGAATGGTTTGGGTGTGCACTTATCTGGAATACAAGGGTACAAACAGAGACCCATTTTGCATGGGCAGCTGCTTGAGGACAGACACAATTAATATGCAATCAGTGGAAGGACCTGAATTAAAGCTATTGGGAGTTTCATGTTGACTATGGTAATGACCTGACATGACAAGTTCTCCTACCTCTGATGACGTGATGATGAGCTACTCGCGAAAATAGGTTTCCAAGAAAGAGCTTCCACTTGGTTATTTGGCACATTCGTGAGGGACAGGAATGATATTTGCATTCTTTTATACATTTTAGTAGTGTGCAGATAACGGATTGCTAAATATAGTACAGCTACGGCTTTTTTTAAATGACAGCATGCGTCCAATGGTGCTTCATAATGGTAAGTAAAACCGAGCGAGCAATAAAGCAGAATGGTGTTTCATCGCATGAGTCATTTACCATTTGTTTCATCGGCAAAAATGGCTGACGAGTCCATTCAACAATTTGAGCAAAAAAGGTAAGCTTATGTGCCAAAAATAAACACAACGTCGTGCTTGACGATTTATTTTCTACGTCATTTCGTACCAGAATCCATACTAATGATGGTTAGACATCACTCAACATCGATAGTCTAAGATATGATTCGAATTGATTGAAGCCTGTACAATGTGCACAACTGTACATCACCCCAATGTTTCATCAAGGTATTCAGTGGTCACATGTGCTCAGGGCAACGGACCGACGGACATTGCGAACGACATCGCGTTTTTAACCGCGGGCAACAGAGTATGCCAAAGGCAAGGCGTCAATTATTGATAAAGCGCCTTCTTTAAGATAATGATTGGAGAGAGGCAATCATCCCCTCGGGAGGGGAATACTTTGTGAAGGCTGAAAAGAGGTGCCAAAATGATAATCAATATGCATTCGACCGTACCATGACTCTGGATGATCACAAAGACACTGTGCATGTTTGAACGCGTCGCAGGAGTGTCAAGTGGGAATCGATCTATGAATTACATGGAATGATCACCAGACTGGCCTTCATCTGGGTGCCGTTTTCATGCTTTACTCATTAAGACAGCACACAGCAACTATTGGCATTCAAAACACGTGTTCCTTTGTGCCTCATTACGCTAATCAATCTGGGAGGGAAAACGATAGTTTGGGACCGCTTGAATCATTTATAAAGGCAAAAACAACGTGCCACACGCTGCTCTGAATGTGGTTTATCACGCCGCTGACAATTGATGGTAAAGAATTAACATTACTGGCAAACTCCCATCAAAGTGTTCAGTAGTCATGTCTGCACATGACAATACCCCTCAGCTACTGTCATTAGCATCTTGACATGTTTAGCAGTGGGCTCTAGAGCAAGGTGTCAATCATTGATGA
>CM067350.1:13615183-13666796 GCA_034190875.2 Urechis unicinctus | reverse complement strand
ATTTTGAAATATAAGTTGCTTCCCTCAACGACTAAGGCACGCCATCCCAATTCTCATGGGACATGCTGTAGCCAGGTCTGTGAGGGCTGGGGCTAACGGGTGTTGCCTGGGCAGGAAGGTCATGTGGCTCTGGAATATGGGGTATGTATGAGGAGAGGGGGGAAGTGGCAGGTGACATGTAGGTCACTTGTGGATCTTGGAAACTGGGGCGTATAATTAATATAAGCTGTTGGGGGTTACTCCATCAACTGATGACTGAGAGAGTACGTTATGATGAAGGGTAGGTTTGTTATGAATTTGGCACTCAAAAATACATACATACATACATGCATACATACATACATACATACATACATACATACATACATACATACATACATACATACATACATACATACATACATACATACATACATACATACATACATGCATGCATGCATGCATGCATGCATGCATGCATGCATACATACATACATACATACATACATGCATGCATGCATGCATGCATACATGCATGCATGCATGCATGCATGCATGCATGCATACATACATACATACATACATACATACATACATACATACATACATACATACATACATACATACATACATACATACATACATACATACATACATACATACATACATACATACATATATACATACATACATTCATGCATGCATGCATGCATGCATGCATGCATGCATGCATGCATACATACATACATACATACATACATACATACATACATACATACATACATACATACATACATACATACATACATACATACATACATACATACATACATACATACATACATACATACATACATACATACATACATACATACATACATACATACATACATACATACATACATACATACATACATACATACATACATACATGCTTATAAAACAATGCGTAAATAATTCTACATCTGGCAATGATTTATCAATTCCACATGTAGTTGTTATGTTTAGTGAGCAATGACCTCTAGCAATTATACGTATCATTGAATTTACAACCCGTAAGAAGCAAGCCTGCCACGTCTTGATTTGTACTGCGATTTCAAGACAATGGAAACATGTGTAGGCGGATGCCATGAATTAATTGCCCTGAGTTGGATTGTGCTAGGATCCCTCTGCTAAATGATTTAGCATTTGCACTGACGCCAGCCTTTTTGAGAAGTTCCTTGTGAAATATACGTGATCTTATTACTGAACAATGAGGAAGATGAGCTCAGCAGGTGCAAGTGATTTAATATCGCACACAATCAGTTGGTGGTGATTTACAATTGAACTACATGACAAATGTTTCTTGTCATCAGTTTTATCGTATTTAACGGGATATATATTTATATGTGATTTTACATCTGGTCCTCTTACCTTACAAATAACCAATTAATATTCATGTTCTGGATTTCTGGACACAAACGCAAATGTATTCATAAAATATCGATTATCTGTTAAGATAATAAAGCTACATAGGCATTAATAGCAGCACCTGTTACACGTTACCTCTTTCTGATGAACGAAACGTTCCAATTGGTATTTCTTTTTCATGAGCCATTTATCATGCGTCCTGGTGTTCTTGGAGAAGCAAAAGTCTCATTTCATGCTGGTATAGTCTATTTGTCACAGCTTGGGATCCTACCTTAAACTTATCCATGGGAAACTAACAGCTTCTTCCCGTTTGGGTCTGCATTGCCACTCGACCTGCCTGGTACCGTTACGTTCGATATATACTAAACCTCCTCGCTTCTGGTACCAGTATCCGATACGCTTCCCTACTAATGCTTTATCATTTCACATGAGAAATAATTCATACATCCAGCAGGTTAACAGTTGCTAAATCAAAGGGATATTGCATACTTGCAAAAATCAGATGCCATACAGTACTAGACATAATGATATTGATGTAAGCTTAATTTTCACTGAGCAATATTTGTTGGTAAATGACATCCATTTTGCACCGCAATCTAATCAATAAGTTGAGAATATCTGACACTACTTTATTGTCCTCTGAGTTCCGTTGTGTAAATAACCTGCATTAACCAAACATCCGTCCAGAGCTGATAATCGTCGTTATATTGCTTTATTCGTAGGATTCTGCGAAAAGCTGCTTGTTTCAGTCACTATAGGCTGTTGATGTTTAGGCAATACAAATACGCGTATGTCAGTGATAATAAATGATGAAGAACCACATGTAGAACACAGGCCACACACTGAGCTGGACGTGCTCAGCCGCGACAGCTACAATGTGTATGGTTGGGGATCGCCCATTGGGGTTTTCATGCTGTGTCTATGAAATTGTCATATACACTGCATTAAGCGTCGCATATTATAGCAGCTTAATAATTCATTATCTTAAGGAGGTCAAGTCTCGCAAGCAGAGGCTATGTATATAATATCTTTACCAGCGATCTCACAATACAAACAATTTTTTTCCGATTTGCAGGTTGAATACATAATAAAGAAAATGGCGCGTTGATGATCGCTCTCAAAATGCACCCGAACGAATGTGTAACTGCATTATGATAGGTATTATGAATGTTTAAGTAGACTATAAACATATAAGGTGAGAGAGAGAGAGAGAGAGAGAGAGAGAGAGAGAGAGAGAGAGAGAGAGAGAGTAGGAGAAAGAGGAAGTGAAAGGACGAGAGAGAGAGACAGTGAGAGAGAGATAGCGAAAGAAAGAAAGAGAAAGAAAGGGAGTGAGAGAGAGAGAAACGATCAGGGGTACGGTTGTGGCAACAACGATGGTGATTGTGACATTACCGATCATGATGATGCTCATCATCATCATTATCATGAAAAAGAAATTGACACGCTCACTGTTTGCGACAATAACACGAGCAGTAGCACAGGGCTGTCATCAATGACCAACTGATAACGCACAACTATCTCCCTCCTGTTAAAATTAGTCTTGTATTCTAAGCTCCATAATAATGTGAAATCCCCAGGGAGCGGGTGCTATTGATGGTGTACGAGCGCTGGAACTGGCGGTTTACTTGGGAAGCACTGTATGGGTGTTGAAACGTGGCAACAGGTGCAATATGTTTCAGTTTGGTAATGTGAATATACGCTGTGGAAAGGGGAGGGGGAGAGGAAAAGAAAGCAGCGTTGGTCAACGCAGCGGTGTTAAATTGGAGCTGTTCGAAATGACGCTTAAGCTTCAGCACGCCATTAGTATATCATGCTAGTTTCACATTTAAAAGCATCCGCGTCAGTACAATATGATTGACAGCCATCAATAAGAAAACTGTGACACAAAGGTAAATAAAGTTTTATGTTGCTAACTCTGCAAGGCTATCAAACGCCTGCATGGCACATTGTGTTACCCCTAACCTTTAATCCGTCATCTCAGAATCGGCTTTCTTAATTTATGAAGCCATGAACGGATTCAGTGCCATGCAAAGCACCATGTGTTTGGCGTTTCGATTGATGTATGGCATGCCAAACCACCTTATCGTTCGTTCCTTTCGCTTCGATTTCCTTCTTCCATGAACTTCGGACCGGATACCGCATTGTATGGAAGCCCGTCAACTCTATAAAGCAAAAACCTTGCGGCCGTCAGCTGATAAGGCTTCAGTTGATAAATAATCACCCAATACAGGAAGCAATATAAACGAAGGATATCAAGCCTAGTATGGTTGGGCATTTCATTCAGACATTCGGTTTTCTATCATAGAGACCCTAAGCAACGACTAATCAATGAAATTGACTTTATTAGCGGCAATATGTTGTAATATCTTCATTGCGCACGACATTGGGCTAAGCTATCCTACACAGGTGCATTTTTGAAAAGCAGTTGCATAATTCCATTTTGTTTGAGGATGTAACACGACTTGAGCATTACAGTGTATGACTTTATGTCAGATGGGGATTATGACTTTGTACCATCTAGGTATGCAAACTGGGATGGTTGGAATTTCATTAGATGGGAGGCGAGATAAGTTCACAGCGTGACTGGAATTCAGCTACAGAATGCAATGGATTACCATATGTTAATGCCATATTGATAATGTTTCGTCACAAAGCGTGGGAGCATCATGTGATGATGCAATAAGCTGTGAATACATAATTACTGCTTGTGTGTAATAATGTTCATTCTATGGGTTAAATTGCCAGATATTGATGGAAAGCAAATCAACGTCACATATATTCAGTGATGTATTGTCTAGCATCGCGGCAGATTTGATACTGGCTCCACAAATAATGTATTTGCATACGAGTACATATACAAACCGTCCGTAGACGTGCTAGCTTTCAAAAATAATACCACTGAATAAATCAATGTGCAAAACAGCACGCTGTTATTTATATTGTAACCGGGAGGTTCCAAACAGAATCAGTTTAACAATGGTATCGCCAGCAATTGCATCTCACGACTGACCTAAACAACTCCGAATTCTAGCCTTACTGGTTGGAGTGATATCTGAAAATATGTATCTTTTGAGCATACATATGAATTATGTGTTTTCCTTTATTCCATTCCATGAACATCTCAAGCGTTATATTGGTCGGTAGTTACAAACTATTGAGCTGATATTGAGGCCTCTAGCAATGTTAGTTGTGCATTCAGCATTTATGCTCCTACGAAAGTATGGGCTGTTATAAAAATATGCCACCGAATATTTGCGACACACCATGGTAATAAACTACATTGAATTTAGCGACGGGTGTATGACACGTGGCATGTGTCATGAATGACACCTTCAAATGAGTGTCCTGTTTTTCAGCTGCCATGACAACGGTCATGAATGATGATGCGAATGGCTGACTGGGCCATAATATCACAGATCGTAGAACAAAACTACCCGCATTTATTGATCAAGCGTCACAAGTTTATTTTCGAATACCACAAGCAGTTGAGACGCAAATATGTAAACTGCATCTTAAAATATAGCAGCAACCGTCATGGTAGATTGTTACACAAATTGCCTGCATGGTTGTTTGTCGATCTGAAATGTGAACTTCGATTTGAGTGCATCAAGAGCAAGCAGCCATTACCGACTGCAAAAGACATTTATGAGGCAATCGTTATGCTAAATACTGCAACAGATCGTGTATATCCTACAAATGCGTAAAATGTGTATCATGCTAATGCGTACTCATCACATCATACGTGTTATCCACAACGGTGACATTATTCAGGCAATGCCCTTTATCATTACATTACGAATCCTATGCTGCATGAGATCTACCGGACGCTGCGGATTAGTAGTACATGGCATTCATTTGGTTTGAGTGCAGCGCTCAAATATCCGTCGGTACCAAAATAGTTTATGAATGCTCCGATTTGGAGGTTGTTGAGAACTGAATCATGCTGATTTTTCCGCACTGGAAGCAAAATGAGCGTCCTCATTGCCAGGTCAATTTGGTGGGTGTTATGTTATATTACCTCTTTCAATCACCTAACGATATGCATGTGTTTAGATAAATGTGTCCCGCATTCATAACAACGAGGCTTGATTATATTGATAGCCCTGTATATGACAACGCTCAGGTTTGACGCTTCGAGAATTCCGTGTTATTTGCGAACTGAATCATGCTTGTAACACAGCGCTGGCAGCAAATGGAGATTTTCTGTTTGAGGTTAATTAATGGCTGTGTTGTCAATATAGTCTCTTGTAAAAGCCTAGCGTTATGCATGTGCTCAGATATATGTGACTTGCATTCATAACAACAAGGTTGTCCCCTAGCAGAGATACCTCGCCATAGTCGCATGTGGTATTATTTATTTATGTCAGACGACGGCCAAAGATACTGAGGCTTTCACTGTGAGACAAACTTTGTGGTATTAAGCTATCGTGTTTGTGCAATCGCTAATATAATAGTCTGTGCTGACCTCTATCAACATAAACACCTTTGAATAATTTACGGATATATTAGTGTGGATGGGTCATTTCGTGAGGTGATTCAATGCATGCTTGATATACAATGACTAACAATGATGGCCATCCAAGCACTAACGGTGATGGGTGGCCAGCTAAAGGTAATCAATAAATGACTACTTATTAGGTAGGGTTGAAACATTACTGAGCTAGACGGCTGGCGTGAGGTATGGGCATTAAACAAATCCCTTCATGATATATATCATTGCATACTGCGAATTTCACGCAAGCTAATTGCTCAGATGTTTGGCAGTAAAATGAGATTTTTGAAACATTATGGCTCATTAGTGCTAGCAATGAGAGCAGCATGAATCGCCAGAAGAGTTTGCAATGTTTGTTCACATAACGCGTAGGGCAATAATGTTAGCTAGGTTTCCATCGCGTCCTACCTTCATCAATGCCTCCAGTCTATCTAGACGTTGCGTCCATAGAGGGAGCCCCAGTACACACCCATGGCAGATGCATTTGTGCTAATGGAGTGGCAAGAAGCCAGCTAAATAAATGATGAGGCGCCCAGCTTCACAAATAATAACAGTTGATTCGAGAACAGCAATAAACCAGGCAGTGTGTTCCGCAGTGAAGGATACCTTTAGTCAGCTGTATGCAACTGATCGTGTACTAGGCCGTAAGTGACATATAGTGATCACCTGTAACAAGAGTTGCACTGAACGCTTAAAGTAGACATGTACGCTGCCGTAATTACCAGCATGTGACGCGCTTCGTAGTCGCTTTGGATTTTTCCTGTATGTACATTGGACAACCGCAACCGCAGAGCGATGTATTCTTGCCTTGTTGCCATTTTTTCGACTCTATCATATTTGTGTCATTTCTGCTACCCTTCAAATATCTACTCCTTATAAAAAAGTTATATATAATCGGCCGTCCCTAACACAAACACAGGGTGTGTAACATGGGTGCACGTAACATCACAATCCTCCGTTATACGCCTGTAATCCTCGCAATCGAGAGATTGAATCGCAATTCTAAAAGTTTTATGATTGCTACATGGCAAAGGAGGTTTCTGTGGCTGAATAACGTGGTAATGCGCACTCCCTAATTCAATCCAATGCGATCACTGTATAATAAAATCCAATTTTAGATGTGGGCAATAAATATTTTCTCTCTATTTCACTGCTATGTGAGAAGTAATGCAAATATAAAATTGCATTTTAAAGTTGCGTTGCTTTTGTAAAAGAGCAACGTTCACATTTGCCCAAAGTGCCATGATCAAAGTGCTCAGCCGCACTTTTTAAAGCAGTATCTACAAAATAGTGCATTGAAACGAGGTGGTACGATGTCTCTTGGCATGTCTTCATTGACAATAGTTGGTTGCAGTTGCAGCTGCTTATCCGTCTGGATCTGAGCTTCAGCTTTAATATCTCAATCTTTTTTTGTGGATGGGGCAGCGAGAAATGTTTAAATATTTCTTTCTCTGATGTGGAAAAGGCTTATAGAGCGTGAAGGGTTGCAATGGGTGATTATTGTAAGGATGCTCACTTTTCACTGTGTGGTGAATTACTTAATGTCACATATTTGCTTAAATCCATTCAGCAAGAACTCAATGAAAATCGAAACTGTACATCGACATCTCTGATGTTATAAAGTAAATGGTTCAAAAGGGGCAATGCCAATCCAATTCTAATGCTCGAATCACGTGTTAACTTTTGTTGTTTATGTTCCCACGCCTTATTGCCCGGGACAAGTCGTTAGAAGCGTCATCTAACGCTTATCAGGACTTCCCAAATGTTTGGTGTGAAATGACATGGTGTGAAAAGTTCCGAGGGTGACGGTCGCGGAATGATATTAACCCAGATTTAGCAACACCTCATCTCTGAGGCTCTGTTTACATAAATAATGAAGACCTCTTCAATCACGCCTTGATATAATTCAAGTATTAATAGAAGAAGTACAACATGAAGCGTAGGAATGGGTGGGGCGTGCTCAATGAAATAGGGTGGATGCGTCGAAATTACACGATTGGGTCACTCAATATGGAATGCTAAGAAGTTGTAATCAATATGAAGGCCTCAACGAACATACATCAGTATCCGTTTGCAAACAATGCATTTATATGAAAATCAGATAGGGGCGACTTTGTGAAGAGTTGGGCACCGGGTTTCGTTTACTTATGCATCACACGTGAGACCTTACGTAATAAATCTTTTAGTCGCTATTGAATTAATTTATTTCTTATCAGTTCCTCTAGTTATTGTTTTGTCTAACTGTGCATGTTGAATCCGCATTTATAGAGTATGGGCATTAATATTAAACACAAACGGATCAAATTGGACTTGTTCTTTTTCGTTACGTAATGGCGTTTGCTGCATAAGTTGATGGACAGAATCGCTTGATGCTATTTTCGCCATTCTGCGTCAGATATCACTCGTTTGTTAGCCAACATTTAATGCGCGCTGTTTGGTTCCAGAATTCAGCGGCTTAGCACGATATGGAATCGCTCTTAATGGTATATAAGATCATATAAGCACACGGATGTGACATGGTGACAGTATAATACACCACACAATACTGTTTTGTAACAGTGTTCATATTATCATAAAGTTACTTGTGGGCAGCCAGCACTACCCGGTTTGGTGATACATGGGTCAGCTATCGAATATTTGACATTAAATGTTATGCTGGCTCACACCGTGATGTATCAAACGATGCTTCCAGTAATCCCGTTTGACATTTACTTCAATGAGATGTTATTATTCCATTTTCGCGGTTTTGTTCTCTGGCCACAGCTTGTATCCCTACTTGACCTTGACCTAAATGTTCCCCGAGGGATTTAAGGAGCCTACTACCGCCTACTGGCACTAACGATTTTATTTGTACCATGAATATAATTTATTTCTCCTCTACCTAGACCTGCCCATGCAATTGACGGTATTCATCGGTACATACTCTTCGAATCTGTATATATCGGTGTAGGTACACTATTTTTCGAAGACAAATGTGCATTATTCTCATATAATTGTCCACAGAAAAATGCGGCAAGCAGACGTGCCAGATCTTGAAAATGAGGCCTTTTGTCTTTTAAAGTGTGTTTCTATACCCTATCAACAAAAGCAAGATATTAACCTCATAATGAAACGAGCTCTTTGATGTTTTTGTGTACTTCTTCCTTTTCGCAACATTCATATGATGCAGCGTATCCAATTTCCTACCGTAGCTCACCTGCAATGGCGACACTCCTAGACGATGCACCACTGCGGTCAATAAATCAACTTGCCAGTCCATACCGTTTTTCTGAAACTTAAAATGTACCGCCATTGAAATATTACAGACTTCTACCGCATTATAATGAGATGGACAACAAACCATCGACTTGGTGTACATTTCTGTTGTTGGCGGATAATATGTTTGGTTTATTGCCAATTCTAACCTTAATGTTGATGTCATTTGTGATGCATCAAAGGTAGCTTTTTCTGTCAATCGAAATGGCATATGGCTTATAGGATGGCACTTGATGTAAATATATTTGATAGAATTCAAGGATATGTATTAATGGTATGAGGGTGGTTGTCTTTTGCAGCATAGCTATTAACGTCCATCACATCACGAATTGTACACAAATTAAAGCTCTCGATGAATACCAACTTCTATGATGATACAGCATCACACGACCCCTGGCTACCGTACCTGTCAGGCTCCCTTGCAAACATTACTGCACGCAAATATCGCCATGTATTTTTGAGTTATTGTTGCAGCCCATGTTAAGATATGGGGTTTAATTGTGTTATATGGTGCCTCTTACGGTGGATAAAATACAAAGGATCAGAAGAAATCAAGGATTAAAACAAACTTGAATTAAACCCATTAGTATTAGACTTGTGTAATGTAAAATATATAATATAGTCCAATGTTTTTATCAAACCTAGTTTCTTAGATGGGTTCACCCTTTCGAACAGTTTTGAAAGAGTTTGAACACGATATAGGCGATTTCTGATAAGAATCAGATCGGTACATTGAATTAGTATGTGCCTGATGTTGCATGTGTATTGACCAGGAATGCCTTCAGTGAAGGGCTCATCCTTAAGCAAGAACCCATTAGCTGTGTAGGTACAATCCAAATGAGCACGGGGAAGAATAACCTCAGCTCTATGGCTATCTCTGCTGCTGTGTGGCTATTCCCTTAGGTGGGGATGAATTTCATGTAATTTGTTGGGTATCGATTCATCCCACTTATGTTGCCATTTCTGCTTGAATTATTTGACGATCACAGTGCGATCCGAATAAATATATTTTATCTCACTACAAAGACGCCAGCTTTGCTGCCATCCACAAATGACGCATCAATCTGTGGGGTGTTAAGCAGCCATGGAGGTGCCCTTAACTGTTCAATGGAACTTAAATGCACGACTTACATTAATTTGATGACCGCATGATTCTTTAATTAATCTTACACTGGCTCATCAATTTTAATGCATCGGGATCGAAGAACGACACATAAAGGAGAGGGTACCTCCGATGTTGAGTGACATGTTATTACCAACATAATTACTAATAACATAATCACCATCTCATAAACGGTAAGCAACAAGATCTTGGAGTATTAGATGTTTACACAGTCGGATTGAATACCCGCGAAACGTCTCTTATATTGACATTTTACACTATGGTTAACTAATAAAATAATTAGTTGAAAGGATCATACCGTGCAAGGCAAGTTTCTAGTAGTGATCTAAGACATTTTAGTGGTAATACATTCAGTGTCTCTCGGCTGCTTCACGCAAAAGCCGTCGATGATTCATTTAATACTTCACTTCACCCGTGTATATCGTTAACACAGTCTCAGTCATGCAAGGTGTCAGCATTGAGTATTGTACCTGCCGTTAAAGTTAATAATGAAGTAAGGTGCTACTGTTGATATTCATCAGTCGCTGACATAATCGGAGACTTGAGTCATGATACTTCTTAAAATATCTGTTATAAAAAGCATTTTTACCATGGGTGCATTAGATAAGCATGCACCCATGTAAAAGGTGTTGAACATAGAAGTACTGCAACAAGAGGGAAATTCACTGTGTGTAACAGCTGTGCGTAACGCTGAACGGCTAACAGAAGAGTCAAGTCATAGTGGAGCGATTAGCAGATCAACTGAAGCCTTACCGGCTCTTTCATTTGAGCCGTGTAATCACGCGTGCATATATCTGACAATGGGATATTTTATGAACACAAACTCGTTTGTCAAGGATCTAAATGAACACAACAGGTCTCGAAAAGGACAACTAACATGAGAATGAGGGTATATATATATTTATATATATATATATATATATATATATATATATATATATATATATATATATATATACATTTATGCATGTATATATCTATATTTTACACCCACACACCCACACAAACACACACAAACACACACACACAACCACACACACACACACACACACATATATATATATATATATATATATATATATATATATATATATATATTTTTTTATATATATATTTATATATATATATATTTATATATATATATAAATAAACACACATACATGCAAACACACACACACACATATATATAAATATATATATATACATATATTTATATATATATAAGTATATATATATATAAGTATATATATATATATAAATATATATATATTAATGAATAACTATGCATATACATATACATATTCATATATGTCCATATATCTTTATTTACATAAATGCGTCCATATATATGGATATATTGATACATATGTATAATCTCACATATATATATATAAATGTATATGAACATAGATATATATATATACACACACAAACACACTCACAAACATACATATATACATATATATATATATATATATATATAAATATATATATATATATGTTTATATATATATATAGTTATATATATATATATATTTATATATATAAACATATATATATATACCTTCATTCTCACGAATAACTGAATGTATATATATATATATATCTATATAAATATATATATATATATATTTATATATATATATATGTATATATATGTGTGTATATGTATATGTATATAAATAAGCTCATAAATATTTATAAATATTTATTTATACATATATATATATATAACGCTTATGTATAGATATATATATAAAACATATATGTATATATATACATATATTCATCTATACATATATATACATATATATGTTAATAAATATATATGTATAAATTTATATATATATAATATATACATTAATACACATATATATACTTATTGAAATGTATATGCACATATATATATATATATGTACACATTCATTACCCTAAAATATGGTAAAACTTTTATAAAATATATATATTTATATATATATATATCCATATATAAATATATATATATGCATATATATTATTGATATATATTGACATATATATGCATATGCAAATGCATAAATAGTTGCACATAAATATATCCATATATAAATATATATATAATTATATATATATGCATATATATTTATGTATATAAATATATATATGCATATATATATGTAAATTTATGTATATATGAACATATATATATTTTTGTATATATGTGTAATTGTTATTTATGCATGCATATAATATATAAAACAAAATTTATATGTACACATAAATCTTTATAAAAATATATTTATATGTGCATATATGTATATATATTTATTAATATATATATATATATATAGATACATTAATATGTATATATATATGCATATATATATATATATATATATATATATATATATATATATATATATATATATATATATAATGACGATTACAACCTTTCGTAGACTTTTTGTGGGCAAATGTGTTTTAATTCATTTTTGCTATCGTGATTTATTAATTATTAATGCGGCATGTCTGAAAAGATATAATGAGGCAAATAAAAATCATTTTGTCACTTTTCATTCCTGGTATATTCTTATGGTCCTGTAAAGGTCGTCCACGAATGCTCCAGATACTAATTTATACCTTTCGTGCCCATATGTATTGTTGACAAAGGTGTTAAATTGTTATTTTGCTTTCATTGTTTTCAACAATGAATACTGGACGGACGCTTCTGTTTCAATAAGCATTGCATCGTATTGTCTCCACCCTGCGGATAAGTATATTTGTAATGGACAAGTGCGACTCGAGTAGTGACTTTTATAAGGGCTTTTATGATCACAGTCAGAACAATTTATCCGATTTGCATGCCGCAATGTTGCATCTTTGCACCCGTGAATTACTGAGCGCGACTCGTAAATAAAGTAAATGCCCGTGAAAACTATATATATGTGATACGAATGACGGAAATATGACCATAATTGGTAAGTTTACTACACTGCAGATTATATTTGAACTATAGATGAAATCGTACCTAACGTTGTCTAGAATGGGTGATATCTGTTAGCTTAGACGACTCATACTGCTATTTTACGTCACATTAACGTATCCAGAGGATGATTAGTTTAGTCCATGACCATGTTAATGATCCGCATTATTGTTAAATGCATGTATGATACATTTAAGGCTATTTTATTGTCGAATAATGTTATACGCGACGGAATTATGAAACATTGGTGTGATAAACTATACTGAATTCGACAACGGGGATATATATATATATATATATATATATATATATATATATATATAGATATATATATATATATATATAGAGATAGAGAGATATTATATATATATATATATATATATATATATATATATATCTATATATATATATATATATATATATATATATATATATATATATATATATATATATATATATATATATATATATATATATATATATATATATATATATATATTTATACTATATATATATATATATATATATCTTATAAATATATATTGATATATATATATATATATATATATATATATATATATATATATATGTATATATACATATATATATGAATATATATTTTTTATATACATATAAATACATAAATACACGTATTCCTTGTATATATATATATAAATATATATATATATATATATATATATATATGTTTATATCTAGATATATATATATATATATATATTAATATATATATAAATATAAATATACATATATATAAATATATTTATATATGCATAAGAGATGGAATGACGGTTTCTAGGTGACACTATTGAAGGAATCAGCGCTAAAAAAGATAGCGTAGAATGGGGTGGGGCGACTTGCGTCATTCACTGGGTAAAGGTAATAAGTGAGCACACTATTAATGAATAAAAATATTAGCGTGAGGAGGGAGTGATATAGCAAATTATTTTACATTGACATGTGTTGTTAGCGGAGGTAAAAGTTATGTGACATACATATCATTGCATGGCAGTGGCTGCATTATAACTTGTGGTGTTTTGTTTATGATTCGTCGTCGAGAATGGTTTGGGTGTGCGCTAATCTGGAATACAAGGGTACAAACAGAGACCTATTTTGCATGGGCAGCTGCTTGAGGACAGACACAATTAATATGCAATCAGTGGAAGGACCTGAATTAAAGCTATTGGGAGTTTCATGTTGACTATGGTAATGACCTGACATGACAAGTTCTCCTACCTTCCGATGACGTGATGATGAGCTACTTGCGAAAATAGGTTTCCAAAAAAGAGCTACCACTTGGTTATTTGGCACATTCGTGAGGGACAGGAATGATATTTGCATTCTTTTATACATTTTAGTAGTGTGCAGATAACGGATTGCTAAATATAGTACAGCTACGGTTTTTTTTAAATGACAGCATGCGTCCAATGGTGCTTCATAATGGAAATTAAAACCGAGCGAGCAATAAAGCAGAATGGTGTTTCATCGCATGAGTCATTTACCATTTGTTTCATCGGCAAAAATGGCTGACGAGTCCATTCAACAATTTGAGCAAAAAAGGTAAACTTATGTGCCAAACATAAACACAACGTCGTCCTTGACGATTTAATTTCTACGTCATTTCGTACCAGGATCCATACTAATGATGGTTAGACATCACTCAACATCGATATCATTCGAATTGATTGAAGCCTGTACAATGTGCAAAACTGTACATCACCCCAATGTTTCATCAAGGTATTCAGTTGTCACATGTGCTTAGGGCAACGGACCAACGGACATTGCGAACGACATCGCGTTTTTAACCGCGGGCAACAGAGTATGCCAAAGGCAAGGCGTCAATTATTGATAAAGCGCCTTCTTTAAGATAATGATTGGAGAGAGGCAATCATCCCCTCGGGAGGGGAATACTTTGTGAAGGCTGAAAAGAGGTGCCAAAATGATAATCAATATGCATTCGACGTACCATGACTCTGGATGATCACAAAGACACTGTGCATGTTTGAACGCGTCGCAAGAGTGTCAAGTGGGAATCGATCTATGAATTACATGGAATGATCACCAGACTGGCCTTCATCTGTGTGCCGTTTTCATGCTTTACTTATTTAGACAGCACACAGCAACTATTGGCATTCAATGCACGTTTTCCTTTGTGCCTCATTACGCTAATCAATCTGGGAGGGAAAACGATAGTTTGGGACCGCTTGAATCATTTATAAAGGCAAAAACAACGTGCCACACGCTGCTCTGAATGTGGTTTATCACGCCGCTGACAATTGATGGTAAAGAATTAACATTACTGGCAAACTCCCATCAAAGTGTTCAGTAGTCATGTCTGCACATGACAATACCCCTCAGCTACTGTCATTAGCATCTTGACATGTTTAGCAGTGGGCTCTAGAGCAAGGTGTCAATCATTGATGAAGCATAGCTTCCTTTGTTTGCAAATCAACAAAATCGATCAGGCAGCACCGACTTTATGTGTTAGCGAGGAGAAAGCTTTATGAAGGCTGAATAGAGGTCCCAAAATGAGGATCGATTATGCATTCGACTATAGCAATAATTTCCAGGACGTTGAGCAAATTTAAACCGTTGGCAGAGATTCAAAGTGGAATTCAATCATGCACTATTGTTCACAAGGAAAGATTGCCAAGACTGCGCCGGACTCCTCAGCGCAATTGAAACAATGGTCTGAAATTGACCAGATCCATATAAATAGTGTAAAGATAGATCAATTTAATTCAAGCGCACATCATTTACTTTCATCCCAGTGATTTAACGTATATGCCCGGCGGAATTTCTGTATTTGGTCAATTGAGCTATTTTCTTATTCAATCAATTTTTTTTAAATAGAGGCCCCCTTGTAAGGGACAGGTAAATTTGTGAGGTCCCCCTAAACAACTTGCATGAGATAATATAACCAAACTCATTTAAGTCTACCTTAGCCTGATATGCATCACCGTTCATTATAGCGAATATCCCAAAAGGACATGCCATAATATGATACTGGAGAAAAAGGATAATGGCTTATATTGCAAGCAACACTTTTTTGGAAGAGCTTTTTAACTCATGGAATCGCACTGCAAAGTAATCTATGACAGGAGATGTGTCTTACACAAAAGAATGATTCAACAGCAGAACCTCATGCCACTTCATATTCACATTTTTGTATCACTCTTTGCACCTAATGCTTAACATGTTAGGTATTGCATCATAAGGTAAATCTGTGAACATATTGGTGTAAATAATATGACAAAAGCCTCAGATAAGATTGGCGAGACGCTATAATGTGCTTTCCCTATACACCTGCGAGTTAGCCAACCAGGGATTGCGGTGAGGGATAAAGGGTTGTTGCTGTTAATGTTGAACATATCGCGCTATCACCGGTAACACTGCATAAATAGGTTGGATCACTAGTAGAACAATCGTGGATCTTGGCCACTGCAGTTGTTTGAATTCTCAAGCGTACTACTAGATGGTATGCAGGCCAATCACAACGCAGCCCACCACTATCAGGTATCCTGGGGACAAGGTGATGACAGTATGGCTGGCTGGGGTGTAGAAACTACATAAGTATAAGGATTTAAACCGACCTGATACCGATCTCAATATCAAGGAAGTTATTAGACTAAATACCCGTTATACTCAGCACGGTTGGTGTGGTAACAAAATAACTAACACCTGAGACTTGAGTACTTATTACGTCATAGTTGAGATCCGGGCACAGTTCTGCCTGGACGAGTGAGGTTGATTAAGCTAAATTGCTTAATTATGATGAAGCTTCATGATAATTAAGTTAGAACTCAGTTTTGCCAAATTATGCACTTATATATCGGATAATTATCAATGACATAAAAAACACTACCGGAAACAAATGTTGCTGGATAAAAGCGTCATAACCTTTGTGTCTCTTTCATTGTTTGTATACGGTTTTTTAATAACCACGTAAACACGTGTTCGTTGAACCAACGTGATGTAGGTAGAATCAGCGTCACGTGACTAGTGGTCTTCAATTTTGTGGAAGTTGCTTAGTACACTTAGTCCAATGCACGCACAAGACCTCAACCGTTGTCCGTGCAGGTGGCTTCAGGTAGGCTAAATTTTTAAACCACGGAGAATACATGCTGAATAATGGATGTATGTTTGGGGAAAGTAAGGAAAACTGATTTAGTCAGTGCCTCGAGTTTTATGTAATTTTATATGGCAACTTGCCTAGAGTCTGTTTGCGGTTTTCTTAGAAGAAATTGGCCCCATGAATAGATATTCTATTACAAATACAAACCCTCGAGCATCAACTCGATTTATGAGATATGGCTGTGTGATGCGGTCAGAAGGCTAACATTGATGTGTTGATCGCGTTAATAGAGGTTGATTGAGAAAGGAACAGCTGGGGTAACAGGCCGATGTCTGTTGGCGATACAAGTAGAAGAGTAGGGAATTCAGAGCGCTGTATAGTAACCACTTAGTATGGATTCTCAGTTTAGTCGACAAAAGTAAATAGTGCACTAGACAAGGCTGATATATTAGTAGTCTTTGTGAGACGCCATAAGTCCTATCGCCTTGTAACGAAGATGTGAGGTTGTAAAGTCAAACAGAGTAACGCATAGTAATGTCCAATACCCGTATTGACCTCCTCAAGTGTATGTGTGTATGTGGTAACTGTATCAGAGAGGCCTGTGGGAGGTCAAATGACGGGACAATATGAAGATATATTGCCTAATTCCATCTCATATATCACTCGCCATAGCTTGCCTTCTCCGCTAGTGCTTAGCCATGGTGATCGTCTGGGGCTACCAAATCAATAAGTGCTAATCAATGGCGACCACTGTAAAATCACCCCCGCGCCAGACGGTCGATAAAAAGTGCTCTGATTGGCCATTGTAGCATCGTCATAATGATATAGAATTTCGTGTTAGTATACTCCGTAATATATATATATATATAGCTGAATGATGTAAATTGTGCTGTGCGACGTAATAAAAGTGGATTGTCTATATAAAGAGTTAAATTTAATCGAATCTATTAATATTGCCATTCCGATTCTCTGACCTTCTTTTCACAGCGATAATCACTTCTCCCATCAAACTCTCTTTTCCCGGTACAATAACTACCTCTTTTCTCTCAATGCCAGCTCAGTACATGTTTAACGTCTTGCAACGTTCCATGACTCTATTGAATCCCCTCAGATCCCATGACGCCTCAGTCAATTAAGCGCTTACATTTGCGTTTGAGAATTAAAGACTTATTTATGCCTGTGTGAGACAATTGAGAGGCCTTGTAATCTATTAATGAATCAGGAATATCTAAACCTGGAGATTAAATGTAAGAAGATGAAAGACAGACGGACAGTCGCATCAATCATATAAGACAAATACAATATTTAAAATGGAAAACTGTTCACTGTAGCGTGATTAATAACGATAGTTTACTGCACCCTTTTGTTTTAGCCAAGCTTTTATAATTTATGTTAAACAGCGTTATTGTGGTGACGTTATGCGTTGCTAAATTTGTATAGCATCTGGTAAATAGCTGTATTTAAATGCTTACTGAGAGTGTGCTACGTCTTAGCTATGAGGTTATTTCTAATAAGTGACTACCTAACAACATAATAAAACTCCGATCAAGCAATAGATTTCGAGCAAAGAAACAGGTAATTTTGTACATCCTGAATTGATGCACTGCTTACCATGCCAGTGTATCCACTTCGTTGACCCTGAACACGCCCTTATTATTCGACGATGCTTTGCTGTATTGCATCTTCAATTCACGTTGCGGCTGAATATAAAACCCTCTTATCGCACAGTTAGTGACAGCTTTCATGAGGCAACATGTTATTCACCTCATCCATTGAGATCTGGAAACACAAGAGTGTTCCCTTATCGCACTTAAATATTATAGTTCGTAATCTTTATGACGGCCTTCACAATTAATTCATACCTAGCCGTTGCATGCAACTATCCAATGCTTTGCTGCATCATACAGCTGCAGAACGCAATGCAAACAATGGGGCATCACTATCAGCAACATCCGCACGATTACTTTATGGTTGGAACTGTGGTATTGATGTTTGTTTACAGTCGACAAGCTGCACTCAAAACAACTTATCGGGGCTTTATCTCACTGTATGTATTACCAAAACTGAGTCAGATATCACTCTGCAGCATAACTGAGTCAGATATTACACTGCAGCATAGCTGAGTCAGATATCAAACTGCAGTATTGCTGAGTCAGATATCACACTGCAGTATAGCCTAGTCAGATACCACACTGCAGTATAGCTGAGTCAGATATCAAACTCCAGTATAGCTGGGTCAGATATCAATCTGCAGCATGTCTGTCACATGTAATAAATGCAGCTCATTGTTGTCTGTCATATGTAATTAATGCAATCCATACTGCTCGATGTTGTCTATCCTAGCTAATCAATGCTGCTCGATGTTGTCTATCCTAGCTAATCAATGCTGCTCGATGTTGTCTATCCTAGCTAATCAATGCTGCTCAATGTTGTCTATCCTAGGTATTTAATGCTGCTCGATGTTGTCTATCCTAGGTATTCAATGCTGATCAATGCTGTCTGTTCGTGGAAATAAATGTTGCTCAATGTTGACTGTCCTAACTAATCAATGCTGCTCGATGTTGTCTGTGCCTACTTATTCAATGCGGTTCGTTCTATGTCTTCCGTGTCGTCATTCCATTGCATCAATGCTGAAGTTTCTATTCGTCATATTTAATGATGCATCATCATGGTCGTAAACCATATATAAAAAATATTCCATTTCATTGATGTTTATCTCCCGCTGATCCATCCTGTCATTAGCAGGCTGCCTCTTATGGCATGATTAGATAAAGCCGACTTGATGCCCCATAAAGCGGCAATGAGTGCACGAGGAAATTATAAGCGACTCTATTGAAGTATTCACATCGATAATTGCCCCCCTAGGCCAATTCAAATCGTCAGATATATTTCACTTATATGATATCCAGGTAATTGAATAAGACACATGATATATAGAAAAAATGCCAATACGGCAACCGGTTATGCGTCGGCGCAATCATAGTGCGATCATGCCATGAATTACCGAGAGGTATTGGTTATCTATGCTTATCATTTAGCCACTCACCAGACATATGCTCAACTCAATTAGTTTATCTCATTGTAATGGCACCAACAGGCGATCTTATCGGACATTGGCATTGTCACTTTTCCTTCATACATCCGACTCTTGTAAGATTGGTTGCAGTTTGTGCTGCTGTTCACATAAATCGGCCAACACAGTGGTAACCCGAAAATATCATGTTGTGTTATACCTACTGTGATGACATGTGTGATTGACGCCTAGCATTTCGCCTAATGGCAGGCGGCATAAATATCGTACATCTCAATACGCCACATTATATTCCAGACATTCGAACATTAGTATGATTTGATAACCTAATTGAGTGACTTGCAGTATTGATGAGCACAACAATACATCGGCGATGATACTAGATGTGTGTCAATTAAGACCTAGAGAATAATTTCCGACAAATAAATACGCCACAAAAACAAATATTTTCTAATGAGAATAGCGCTGCATGAATAGAACGGGCAAAATTACTCCATTAATAATTGGTTATACGGGAAGCCCCATACAATGTAAGCATGCCTACTTCTCATGGATATTGAGAGGACGTATTGAAACGAAACATTAAACACATCTGCCAGGCTGTTGAGAGATGGATTACGACCAGTTAGAACGACATAATGTGGGATGGAATTATTTTCCCTTTGAAATGCAATAAATGTATCTGCCATTTCGCCAACTTATCATTCCAGTAGGGTCCATTGTAAGGGATATTATTTTAAGGATATCTGACGCAAGACTTTCAATAATACTATATAATATACGAATATGGATTCCGTTATGTCAATAGGCCAAATCAGCATGTCACATGCACTGTTCACGGCAATAAACATCATAAGTATGTCAGTGTAGGAAAGATCGATAATAAGCTCAACAGGTGCATTTCCATGGGGAACAAAATAATTCATTGCAGCTGCACATACATACTTTTTGTTTGGCAAACCAACATTAATTAAGAATTACCAAGCATTGAAAAGCGATAGAAAACGAAATTGAGTATCTAGCGTAGGTAATCGTAGATTGTGTTGATATTACTGTCAATATACCTGGACGGAGTATGTCACTGTACGGCCAAACTATTCCTACTTTGCATTAGTGTTGATTCTCGAATGTAATGCTCATTGGTATAACGAATGACTACACTGCTCCACGATGGGTCGTTAAGTGTTGACAAATATTACCTGGAACTTGTTCGAAACATGTCTATAATGATGCACGTGAATGCAACTATGCTATTTTCCGTCTTCCGACTCGTCTTTCGTTAAGAAATCACAGGTTACCAATTATTTATATAGTTTGGTTTTTAATGCTGTATAGCAATAGGGCAGCTACAAACAAAGATCGATCCAGAAACTGGCAATAAGATTTGCTCTTTTTCAGCAGAATTCGTTTTGTTAAAATTCAAACGTCCATGTGAAGGGCAAAATAGATCATTCTTACTCTATGTGTTCGTTGAAGAAAAGTCGAAACTTACATGCATATCACATGGAGGCTGTTCATTACGTTCCGTCAAAAATACTTATATAAAGGCCCTCAAATGATAAGGGATCATCTATTGATATCATTAAAAAATAAAGTATAGAATTATTGAATAACTTTTTTTTACCCCTGAAATTGCAAACAATATGATGCACCTTTAACCTGTATTCCTATTGGAATAAAGGTCATACATAAACAAATGGTGATACATTATGAGCAGCAAATTGGTTCTTTATTACAAGTGTCAGACAGAGGTAATAGATGAGCCTAGTGAGAATAAATTTAGTATTTGTGGTACAATTATTGTGTTTGTGCATTACCTAGTTTGCTGGAATAATCCACAATGTGCACGCGATCTGTAGTGAAATTACTAGCATTTGTGGGAGTCCTTTGGCCCACATTACATACCTCCGGCTACAATGGCTGTCATCGACTCTTGTTGGGTCAATTCGTCTAATTTGTGACCCATTTGTGCTATAAATTTGATGTTTTATCTCTCTTGGCCATACATACGTTGCTTAAAGATGAAAGTTTTATGACTGCATACGATGCTACTGTGTCAGCAAACAGCCATGCCTGCATCCTCTTTTGTGATATCACAGCGAATTGTGATTTGACATCTGTCACGATTCGTTGCCGGTTCACGTGATTGTGATAATGTTATTTCAGATGTACCAGCGTGCGAACGTACTACGTGGATTTCCACATCCTTGCTCAATAAATGAATCATATGGTCATATATATTGTTACGCATAGTTTAAAGTATATCATATAACAAACGTTCTGAATTGCTAGAATATAATGAAAAATTCATAAGGCAATAACATAGTATGATAATTGGCTTAGGGTGACATTAATCTGTATATCAACGCTAGTTATAACAGAACTGAATTTGGCAAGATGGTGGGTTGGGGGTCGGTGCTGGTATTGCCCCTCATTTGCTTTGGACTAGCGACGTCGAGTTCTGCTGCATTCTTCCTTTATCAATGACCAAGAAAAAAGCATTTCAACGGCACGATTGTAGACGTTTATATGATGAATACAAGGATTGCTCGTTGTCAATAGCTTACACGCGAGCACAACATCTAACATCTTTATCGAGCCAGCTTTTCCATCTGGTGTGTATATATTTGTTTCATCGATATCGCTGTGGCGTATAAGTAGACGGTACGAGTAGATTTGTTATTAAATGCATGTTATGCTTTTGAAGCAATCATTGGAATCATCAAGCGTTCAAACAAAATTGGGTACCACGCTGTGACCATCGACAATTTAGGACAAAAGAACATTACAATGCCAATCTTTTGTCAAATTGCCCCTCAGCTAATGCACGATACTACAAGAACAATGCCTGCACGCCTCAACCGCAACAAATATTGCTATGCGTACCATTTAATTCAGTCAGTCACACATATCTACACAAAGTTTACATGCATAATGGAATTTAAAATGATTTTTATAATGGCCCGTCATCGTACTTAACTTTTTGGGCTTTGCTGTTTAGCAATTCAATGTCCTTCAACGTTAAAGTACGTCATCGAGCGGTGGTAAAGATGCTGAATCTGCTAAAGAACATGCGTTAACGTGTGTAACTTATTATTGTAGGGCCTTGCAAAATCGTTATGCTGTCGTACATTAGGCTGTCATACATTAATCAGGTCATTGAAAGCATTTGCTATCATCGAAACATTTGTGGGAGGTATTGCGGTATGGGGCTGTCAGAGAGGTAAAATTGAATTGTTGATCGCGTTAATAGAGGCAACATATTACCGTCCAGATAAGGTCCTATCGGTTTATTTTACATTACACTTCTAAAGGAATATTTTCAACAATTAACATGGGTCAATTATTGATAGTTATCTTAGGGTAGCTTTCGAGACGTAATAGAGCAACCTACAGATATGCAAATACCGACTTCCTATTACAAGATAGCCAGCTACATGTATCCATTCTAATACTGTTATCGTTTGATGGCAGGAGCTATTTTCATTTATGACAGTTATTTGCTAATTGGTGAGAGTTTTCAGTCGTGTCAAAATAGTCATTTTGAACCAAGAAACTTAAGCTTCTGTCTTACGCCTTTTAACAGACTGATGTATTAGGTGATGGGACTTATACATTCATGATCTGAGTCATATACTGGCGCAAGAAGCAATAATGTTACATAAAATTGATCGGTACCGTCCGGACTTTTATTTATGGATGTCGTTAGTATTCCAAGGGGGTTACCAAGATTAAGAACAGCGATACATGCGGCAGAGTAAGAAATTCAGAGCCATCTCTGGTGACCGGGCCTCCACGATTATTCGAACAAGGCTTGCATTCTGTTGGCATACGAAAACCCGGGCTTCTAAGTTGTACTGTTGATGTTGCTTTTCCATTTCCCGATACGGAATATCAAGTTATTCCCATTAAGACCCCAAAAGACCGACCACCTTCAAACAAAGATTTGGGGTTATAAAGCGAAACTGTATAACTCACAGTATTTCCGAACACCACTTTTCACTGACCCCCCCCCTCCCCCCCCCCATTATAGGGCGCGAGCGTGTGTGTATGCGTCTGCATGTGGTCAAGGTATCAGAGAGGACTGCGGGGGGTCAAATGACGGGACAATATGAAGATATATTGCCTAATTACATCCTATATATCACTCGCCATAGCTTACCTTCTCCGCTGGTGCTAAGCTATAATGGTCGCCTGGGGACCAATTTTAATATAGCTGTCTTCTCTCTGGGCTTGTGTTAGGGTAGGTATCTTTTATTTATATACTTTGCCTTATTGGTAACGATTTCAGGTATTGTGAAACATGTCATTAAACAAATATAATGTTTTTATGCATCAAAGGTTTCAACTAACACTTATAGTATGTGCTTCGATAAGAAAATCAAAACTTTGTTACAACACAGGCGGATTCTCCATTGCCATTTATATTCATAAATGGTCTATCTTAATTGAGACAAAGTTATCCTCACAATACTATGTTGTTCGTCCTCCCAAATGAAACTCATTTGATATTTTACAACAACATTGACTGCACCGCGCAGGCCTGCAAACATACATTTCAACTTCTTGGAAGGCCGTAGCCGACCGATTCCGTATGTGGCCTGGACCTTAACGCTAAGGTGCCCTTGTGTTGACGTGTGACAAATAAACGAGACATTTATGGTGAAAGACATAGTCGCAATCGCTGGCAACCCAGTTAGTTGTTTAGAGATGCCTTGATTTCTACCGAGATCTACCCAGTGCTATGGCAGAACGTAAACAAATGGCAGGATGAAGCATATCTGAACAATGGCGTACTAGTTCATAACTTCTTCTTACTACAGATGTTAAAATCCAGATGCATATTAAATGTTATCTAAAACCGTACTTTAACTTATCCTCACCCCCTGCACCGTTTGGTGCAGCTCAGAACGATATCAAGAATAACCGTGAAACGTCATGCATCTTTGTTAAAGTGTTCTTGAACAAAATGGTGTATGTTCCTTAAATAACTCCTCAACGCCAAAACATTATCTAGAGTCCACAGATACAGTGCAATATGATTCGTGGCAGTATCATAGTTACGTCCTTCTCTGTCACTCACTCCTAGAAGAAACTTCACACCATAATGAATAAAAGCATTGATCTTTTCGCGATGACCTAGAGAGATTGCCAACAGCTAACCCTAGAGACATCATAAATTTCTACCAAAAGCTCAACATGGCCGTTAGTCTATGCTAACCTATGACGACCATAGCAATCGGGCGGATGTACAATCGAACCTGCGTCAGTAGGTCAGTAAAACGTTCTTCATAATGTGGTAGATGTTGGTGTTAGTATATCCCGTAAATTGGCTGGATGATCAATTTAAATCGCTGGATGATGCAAATTGTATGGTTTGTCTATGCCAATAGCTTCATTTAATCGAATCTATCAATTCTGCCATGCCTTTTCTCTGACCTTCTTCAAAGCGATCATCACCTATACAATCAAGCTCTCTTTTCCCGGTTCAATTAGAAATCCTGACTTTTAAAGCGCATGTTTTCCATCTAGCAAATTTCCATGACTCTATTGAATCCCATCGGTTCCTATGAAGCTTTATATAATCAAGCGCTTACATTTGTGTCTCAGAATGAACGCTTCTTTATGCCTGTGTGGGACAATTGAGAGGCCCTGTGATCTATTAATAAATCAGGTACATTCTTCGCTGGGGATTTATGCTGAGAAGATGAAAGAGAGACAACTGCATTAATTATTTCAACAGGTAATCATTTCAGACAATATCTACAGCGGAAACATATTCACTGTAGTGTGATAGATGTATAAACATGGTTTACTTCGTTCTTTTGTTTCAGCCAAGCTATGATATCTAATGTTATAGCAGCGAGATTCGACTCTAAGCAGATGCGACTATGTTTCGCTTTATAACCTCCATCACTGTATGGGCTGAGCTGTGGTACTGATGTTTGTTTACAAGCTGCACGCAATCAGACGGTATTATATAGATCCGAAATCATCATCTCGTCCTGGTCTTTATAAACTCATCAGGGACTAATCCCCGGTATATATTACATATCACACTGCAGTGTAGCTGAGTCAGAAATCACTATGTGGTACAGCTGCCACTTTACACCTAAATAATATATGCTTTGATGTCACAAACCCGACTATGATAGATTTTGCCACCAACACCCCCAACCTAACGTCTCCCTGAAAGTCATACCTGTCAACGCATCTCCGGGTTGTATTGCAGTTCCATTCAATTCTAATCCCAAGTATTTGTGGATCATATTGCAATGAATCTCCACCGTGCTTAGTGTAGTGATGTCGAAGTTATTTTTATCCTTAGGAGTGCAACATCAGTCTTGCGATATGTAATCAATGCTGCTTGTTCTCTGTCTTCAATTCCGTGGTACCATCACATCAATGCAGCAGTTTCTATTCGTCATATTTAATGATGCATCATCAAAGATTCTACCCATTTCCTTGATATTTATCTCCCGATTAATCTGCGATGTGATGGAAAAATCATGGCAAGGGTGATCGCTAAGTTATGCATGGTATCATTTGTTCCAGTTTGTGGTGCTATTAACAGAAACCGGTTCTTTGTTTTATAACGTCAAAGAGAGAGGATTTTGCGTTTACGACCAATTTGTACGATGTTATGTGGGAGGGAAATATTTTCGTTTTGTTTCCAATTTCGCCCGTTGAACTGCATTATATATATTTGGCCAATTTAATAATTATTATTGTAGAGGGGTCCATTATGAGGGATAATTGTGACAGGATATCTCATACAAGACTGTCAATCTTACAATATGCAATACAAAAAATATTGATTCCGTCATGTCATTAAACAGCATCAGTATGTCAGATACAATTTTCTCTGACAATAAACAGCTTAAGTATGTCCGATAAACTGCTCATTTGCATCAAGATTGCCGTCCACGAGTTCAATCTGTAGTATTGTGCAGACAAAGTGCTTCTACTACAACATTGCATGCCACTACCACAGGCACCATTTTTGTTGGACACATCAGTTATCTTATAAAATAGATGTACATCATGCTATGACTATTAATCGCGGTTCTGCAATGTAGGCAAATTTACTGTAAAATTTGGCGGGTTGGGGTTTGAGGGTGGTATTGTCCCTCTGTTATTTTTTTATTGGACCAGCGACATTGAGTTCTGTTGTGACGCTTCTGTTACCAACGACCACGAAAAAAGCCTCGCAACAGCAATATAATGAGCATTTATATGATAAATAGAAGGAATGTTCATTTCCTATAGCTAGCACGCGAGCCCAACATCTGACATTTCATTCACACCTAGCGTTCCCATGTGGTATGTATTTATTTGTTTCATCTTTTGTGCTGTGTTACATTAGTGGACGGGACGGGTACACCTATGACGAAATATATGCTCTGCTTTGGCAGCCATCACCAAACAGGTCTATAGTATCCCAAGGGTATCATCGAGGGTTCAAACGAACACCAAGCTGTGACTAACGAATAGTGAGGGCAAAGAATATTCAGCTGTGGGCTTTGTAATTGCCCCTTAGCGAACGCGCAAAAATACTCGAACAATTACCCCATGCCTCCGGCACGATAATAAACAAATACGAAACTGTTGTAAGCTAATTTGACTGGAAGTTTTATTTGAATAACCCTGTCTGAATGTTGAGGCGATAGACGGTCAAATATTTCTTGGCGTACCATTTACTACAGTCAGTTACGGATATCAGCATAAAGCTAACATGCGTATTTAAATGTCGAGTAATTTCATAATGGTTTCTCACCGCACAGTTGTGAGCTATTCACAGTCCTTCGATCTTGATAAATGTCATTTAGCGGTAGTTGAGATGTTGTGAAATTGTTTAACCTAACAGAACGTGCGATAAGGTGTATCATTTATCTTTATATGGCCTAGCATGAATATTGTGCTGTCATACATTATTTAGGTCGTTCCAAAACCACTATGCTGGCATACATTATTCAGGTCCTTGCAAAATTACCCCCAAAGCATATAACGTCCTTCACTTCCAATGTAGTTTCATTAGTTCAACAACGCCTCCTTACCGTTCTCATCCAAACTGCCTTCCCTTCACCACCAATGCTGCACTCATATAACATAATTAGACTCTCTACACATTTGCATCACCCACTTGTCAACAGCAATCATGCCACACATTATGTACGTCCATCAGACAGTGTCACTCTATTGAACACCAATCGCTCTTGTCACACAATAAATACTCTCCAGAGATTGCATGTAATGCAGCTCATCCATTTAGATCCAGACACAACAATAGAGTGTACCCTTAGTGTACTTACGCTGTATTGTGTGTAAGCTTTAGACCGACCTTCATCAATTATTCACTCCCAGACGTCGTAGTACCGCTTTAGAAAAAGCATTTAGCCGTCGTCCGCACCACACCCTATAGAGACGTCCGGCCAAAATGGCAAGGTCGCGCAGATCATTGTGGCAGGATGAAAATGGATTTATTCGGCAACAGCATTGGATCCGATATGCCCTAGTTTAAGTCAGGCTGATTTGTGACGCATGCTTTTGAATGCTTTTCATTATAGTATTGCAGCAGGATTGGTAACGAGACGGTACAGTGTAACCGGCCTTAGATTTGATAGATAAAAGTGTGTAACTATGAATCGATCATTTATATTCATATGAACTGAGCTTTACAGTGCCCTAGAGATAATGATGCCACTTTATCGACGCACCTATGGATATGGATTCTCCAATATGATATCAATAATGGCATAAACGAGCAGCTTAAGAGGCGGAAAGTGCCATTTCAGGTAAATCCTTCCTCACACGTATTCCAGACAAAGTACAAGTTGTTCCTTGATATACATTGACAAGCATGAAGCCGTTTGTCATTTTCAATACAATTTCCAATGCATTACCGTCTTAGTCTGACCTTTGTAACACGGCTAGGAACATTGTTTAAGTTAACATACGAGTCAGGCCGACAATTATCCTAGTCAATTGAGGGGTTATAGTCACGTTATTTCAGTAAAGATGGATACAAGCATGCACGATTAGTGCATGGTATTATGTCATATCCTTTTTTGACTGTAGATATTAACAATGTAACCCAGTCTGTTCAGTTTGTCCGGGTGTCTTATTTTCATGGCGACTTGTTATAAGCTGAAAGTCACGTGATATTGTTGTGAGCTTGATAATCTTTATGACCAATACAAGTTTTGCAATGATGGATGTCGGTTTTACGGGATATTGCTTAATTAAACCGCAAATATCTCTCAGCAGTATGACTGAGGCAGTGTCGAGCTCGCGGAGATTAAATAGGCAGTAGCAGTGCCGTGCATCTGTAATGATAAATATAATTCAATTAAGCTTGAATAAGCCCCCTGCCCCTGTGCGGTATTTGGTGGGTTGCCTTATCATCGCAAGTGCTCCAGAGCGGCCGTTGAAGATTTATAATGTTCTTTCGGAGAGTGCATCATTGAGCAAGCGCAGCTCCTAAGCCTGTAATATAATTTGCATGGGAATCTTAATGGTATCTTCACGCAATTTATTAAAGACAGCATATAGTAAGATGGTTTCTACACTACTGTCATACAGTCATGGCAAGAACATCGGAGAGGAATCGTTCACCTATCTATTGGACCAAATGACTCAGATCATAACCTAGGCTATTTTGTTCAATATGTTTAAATGTTGTTGAGGGCCACTTCATTGATATATAACATTGCTCCTGCAGGCCTAAGCCACCGTCATCGGTTTTAGATGAGTCTCATAACCGTTGCTCGAATATCACCTGCAAAAAAAACGCGATCGCGCTGCCATTAGTCAACGTTGAGCCTTATGCTATTGCCATGGGGTATCATATGGTATGATCTTAAATTCATCCCCATGGCGACGAAGATAAGTTTTACCTTTTTCTTGGCCTTTCCGCTGATGATGTGTGCTGAACTGCAATTAATAGCTCTATCGAGGCAACTAAGAGATAAGATAAATTACCAAACTGTTATATATATAATGGGCTGTCATTGTAGGATTGACACAACATTCCAATGACTGACATGCAGCGTTAAGCATTTAAATGTGTCTTACGTTTCAAAGCCCCTTTTGTTTATGCCCGACAATTAATATAGAGAGTGATAGATATATGGTTAACGTGGCATGAAAAATGATGAGCACGGCAATATATCGGCGATAATATTATGCATATCCGTGAACTGAGATCAAGAGGATAATGTTTTGTCAATAATGAATTCACACGACCTAATCATTCCCCTTTATATGCTTTATTGTGGTGCTTCGTGAATAGAAAAGGGAAAGTGAAAGGTTTCATAAAATGTAAATGAGCCTACTCCTCAAGGATATTCAGAGGACAAATAGGCGAGACACCTTCGATAAGCTTTGTCTCTTTGGACAGTCTTTGCTGTATAATGCAGCTCATTCAAACAATTGTTGATAACCGTCTCGCTGTTTGTAGATGTACAATCACCAAGTATCGCGATGCACTGTGGCAAGGAAATTATCTTGTTGCATTTCTAACTTTATCTATTTGGTAAGCATTGCAAAATATTTTTGTCAGTTGATCAATTGAACTATGGCTATCGCGATGAGGCTTGCTAGGACATAAAGTTTGCATGCATATTTAATATCATTGACGAATGTGTTTAAATATAAGTGCACCATACTCTCAGTATTTGTTGCAGACATAGGCCAGCATGTGGTGGACCCACCGGGTAAGTTTTTGTACTGCATACATATAATTGCACAAGGTCTGACAAAGGTCAGGTTATTTAGTGAGCGCATCTGCTCATTATCACCAATCACACCGTAATATCTACACTTTATCAATAGTTCCCGTACAGCGGCCAACACAATATATACATCCTAAGCAAGTGTCATTTATCATATACTGACAAAAGACATCGAACACTTTTATGTGATTGACTTTATGATCTGCGATGATATGGCTCTGGTTGGTAGTCTGCCATATAAAAAAATAACCAATTAAGACTAGGCCATTAAACGTGAAGGTAACGCGACCACTAAGTGATTTGCGACACATACCGCGAGTCATAAACCAGCAGATAATCAACCCTTTCGCTTCAGTGCGCATCTCAGCGAGATAGATGTCCGTAAAATGGCAGGGTTTGGATTGATCTGCGCGTCATAAGCGATGGGTGTAGGTATCTGGCTGATACGGCACATAGGTGCCGCGTCGACTTCTTACATCTGAGGGTGATAACATTGATACCAGTAGAGTTTTTTTCGGTTTATCTTCATACCATCAACAGGATTTGCGCAAGATGTGATCACTTTCTTTAACCAAGCGTCATCACAACTCATCGTGTGTTACGTCATTGCGTTTTTGTGATCATATACTCAACGTCTTCAAAATTCACCGTGTGTCACGTCATTGCGTTCTGATATCATATACTCAACGTCTTCACAACTCACTGTGTGTCAATTCATTGCGTTTTGTGATCATATACTCATCGTCTTCACAACTCACTTATTTCACGACGAGGCTTAGACATTGGAAATCAACGCCAAACTGATTTCGTAGAAGCAACTCAAGTGATAACAACACAAGGAGTACTGAAAGCTGAACAAATGCATATTTGAATGCTGGGAGGAATTTGCAGCTAGTCTGCGCAAACCCAGAGCCTTCTTCGTGCAGTTAGTTTTCTGAATAGTCCCTGTATGTAAGAACTATTAGACATCAGGTGATGGACACTACACAATATAGATATGACGATGCAAATGATTCATTTTGCATGAATACCATGTATAGTATAGTGGTTGAGTAAAATCAATATTGATTGTCACTTTATCATTTTATTGTCGAATTCGTAAATGATAATGCAAATGAGACAACCATAATATGTTCAACCTACGAAATATTTTAAAAATTACTCTGCCACAACTTCCTATGATGTAGCACAAATTGCTGGATGAGCCAGTATCATAGACGCAAAAAGTGCCGCATCATCTTCAACGAAGTACCATATACGCGAGTTGCCGTACCGGCAAGGCGATGTATTGCCTTGAAACCGTGGTTGTACACATAATTAGATCAATTTAGAAATGTCTAACGTTCCGGCCTGCCAGCAGAACGTATGAGAATGCATAGTAACGTCAGCATTCAGATACGGCACGTTTACTGGTTATGAAGCAGCGGCATTAACTCCAGCACACAGCAACGTTTGTGACATGTACTCATGTTTAAAGGTCCAAGTAAAATATATTACCTATGTCTAGTTTCATTAATACCTTTTCATTAATGCCATCCTTACTATCATATTTAACATATTCTCATAATCTTTCTCCATTTATCAAGGAGCCTTTATCACCTTTATAACTTATCATTCCCTCTTTGCTGCATGATATCGCTCCATTGAGGCCGTAGCACATTCGGCTCATCTTGTCATCAAGTGAGCCTCCAGAGCCATCTCTCACATCGCACCATTACTCTCTACTCCAGCAGTCTTCTGTCCCCCATGCAGCGAGTTATTCATGAAAATGGGTTGTTGGTCAGTGCTTGGAATAAGATGTTTGATAGTTCAGGCTGTTATTGTGACAATTATGAGCACAGCAGTCAGGCCGATGGGTGACAATTATGAGCACAGCCAGTCTTCGTGCGTCCCCCATGTGCTACGAGTTATTCATGAAAATGGGTTTATTGGTCAGTTAAGCTTCGTCATAAATGCAAGATGCTTGATATATATTTTCCATGAGTATGAGATAATTTAAAATCTGTTATTATCTCCATCACATGCTTCACGCCTATCAGGCAGTAGCACATGCGGCGGAGCTGTGCTTGTCTGTTTGTGATGCTTGTCATAAATACCGCTTGTCATCAGCATGGCAATTCGTACATAATCATGTGAATGTGGACTTGGCTTGTACCATGCCATAAAGATAGTTCCATATATTTGCCAGAAGCAACGGCCAATGTAAAAAAGCTCGCCTACAGACGCTGAAGTAAAGATTCAAATGCCAGGTGGCTTGAATGTTTAAAGGACTAGAACATAAAATATGGCACCAAAGGGGATCACATATTATATTGCCAACCACCTTAACATGATTGGGTGACTCGCTTTGGTGATTATTTATCAACCTGTGATTTATGAATGACGCTAGTCTACCCTTAAATGGCTGAAACATCTGCGACCAGATATCTATAGCTAGAATACATCCGGGTGGATGCCCTTGATTTAAGATGACCTTGTTGTTTTTACGACGTAGATAATTTCTGCCTCGGATATTTCATTACATTGCAGTATATATACTTCATTAACAACCAAATGTTCCTCACGACCAAATATTGTCACAGGTGTGTAAAGGTCCTGGCATGACATATCTTACCCTTTCCTACTTTTGGCAGCCATTCTGTCGACTGAGTAGATTGATAGTGATACCGGCTAAACGGGGAGGGTCATGAAATGGATATTTGTTGCACTTAACGCCATGTTTTGCCTGTGCGCGGAATGGGATGTGTTGCTGTTAGAATGAATTATTATCAAAGGAGAAAAATACAGAATGCTAGGCATCAACCCTGACCATAGGAAAAATCAAATCAATAGCAAATAGGACGAAACAGAAGAATCCTGTTCGAAGTCGTGATTTATCGATACCAACGCTATTTATGCATTCACATCATGAGGCATATATTACCAGATGGACCTTGAATGCATTTAGAGAAGCTTGCTCAATGATCTACGAATTAATGGTTTCGGACGGTCGTTTTGGTGCATAGAGTCCACATTCTATTGCTGTCTGTTCTCTCTCGGTGGCTAGCTGTCCGCGCTTCTTAACTGCCTGTCGACACAGTCAGTGGCTGTCACCACTCAGTAACTTTATGTCCACATTCTGTACCTTCCTCATCGGACTCTGTGGCTTCCCTTCCACACTCTGTGGCTCCCTGTCCATACACAGCAGATGCCTGTTTGCACTAAACGTTCGCCTGTCTACACTCTGCATCCGGCTGTCCAAACTCTGTTTCTTCCTGTCCGCACTCTGCAGTTGACTGTCCACACTCTTTTCCGCCTGTCCACACTGTCCTGCTTTGAGTGGTTAACTCGCGACTATTTATTACATGCTATAAAGAACACTAAATCTTAAAAATATAGCCATCACTTTAATTCGATTCAGGCGCTAGCGAGGCATCAGTTTACATAGAAATATTGATGATGATAAAAGCGGAATTGCGACAAATTGAGTTTCTTCGCAACATTTAACACAGTATAGTATTCAAACCAATATTAGGTATTTCATATCAACTCTTCAGGCTTACACTTTTTGTCTTTGTTTGTGCCTTTTTAAAATGGACATCATGGATCAGAAGTGGCGGCAGTGAATCCATAGAAAGATAATTCGGATACAAAACATAGTTATACGTTTATTGTAGGCAGACATTATTTTGCTGTTAGATAAACATTAGACATATATAAGGAAACAGAGGAAACAGCAGTGAGTTACTAACTTTGCCGCCGATACCAAGCAATCAGCTGATTACGCACCGTTTCTAAGCTCTCTATCCACAAATAAGTTGTCACGAGGCACGGTGTACAGTCTCACCAAGACTTAATTCAATCGCAAATATGAGGTGTTCTTACACATTTCGTATTCATCAGCTTCCATCCCCCATACCACTGCTATCTGCCCACCATGACCGCCGCAGCAGTGTGACACGTACGTTAACTCTGGTTTGGCTTGATCACATGATACTAGTAGGTGGTGGCACGCTATTTATAATCTATCCGGTTTTTACTACAATTTGCTTTGCTGAACTTGGTGCTTAACATGTAGGCCAAAATAGCATGTGCTATTTCTGCGTGCGGGTCGGGTGTTCCCGGTTGTTGAATGATGATAGCATGCGCGCTTATGATGTTCATTGTCATAATTCTCGTCTTTGGAATCTTAACACTGTTTCCGATATCGTCTAAGATGAGTTTAATTTCCATATACGTAGTTTACTTTGAAATCTGATAATTCATGAAGATGATCTGAAAGCGGACGATTCCTAATCAGCGAGTACCATATGTTTTTATCATCAAGTCTTATTCAGCTGGTCATTAGAGTTAAATAATGTGGATATCAGCGATGATGATTACATATTCACGCATCGGCATTCGAAAATTGTTAGATGCAATGTAAATCAGACAGCCTATGGATACTCGTAACGGTTCACCAGTTTGGATAACAGGAGAAAGTCAGAATTGTAAGACTGATGCCAAACCCAACCTTAGTTATTCCTAAGAGAATCAATCAAAATAAGCTGCAGCTGGAACCACAACGTGGGCCAGTGACCATCGAGAAACGTCACTCATTGTTACACTGTGTTTTCATTGGCATTAATAAGTGTGTCTATGGCACGGTACTATGGTTGTCTGGTTTTCTGTATATTTTGATCTAAGCCCGGAAGCCTTATTGCCGTGTTATATTTAATCTGTAATGAGATTTGCATAAGCTAAGATATGATTCATCTGTGTGCCTTGCTTACGGAGTACATAAAGACAGATAACTTGAAGGAATATTGTTAATGATGCCGGATTATGTAATGTCTGATTTACCACCAAGCATAAATACAAACCATATGTGTGATAATAAATTATGAGATGGAACTCTTTTATATAGCTTTAATGAGAGAAAATATTTTTTTCAACTTCTGGGGATGTGAACAGGACAGGAAGATCAATTTGGAACGCAAAGTGAATTAGTACACGTTATGCATGAGTTCAGATTCGCGCGGGTGAATTATTCGTGGATAAATGATATTTCATCTAAAGGTAAACGAGGTGTAATCATACATTATGACAAATAAATGGATATGTGAGTTTTTTGAATAATATTGTAGCTTTTTACACGATTATGACTCTTATGTCTAAGTTTATTTTACCTAACAGTGTCGCCTTATCTGCTTATCAGTCTCCTCATAACGGAATGCCTTTAATCACTCCGTATCTTATCATCTATAGTCAATTTTAATTATGGCCTTCCCAATTAATTGACAAACAGAAGAAGCAGTAAAGCTTCCTTTTCCGCATAACCTTTTTGCCGGGAAGTCCAGTACATAGTACACAATTAGATAAATATAAAACAGAGCGGGCGGAAAAACAGCAATACAGATTGTAAATGCACTCTGAGGTCGAGACATTGGTCCTAGCTCTGTTTGGCTAACTGTATTTTGTCAGATTAGTCATCATATCAAAGGAAATATATTCGGACGTCACTAACATTGATTAGGCATGTTTCACCGTGTTGAATGCTGTTTCATCATTGTATAATGTGTCTGACGTCCCAGTGATGGTGGGTGAAATGTCGCCTAGCACACACGCTTATCATAGCGTCAAGGTGTAGGAAACATATATCTGGAGAACAAAATGGATATCACAACCATGCAGATAGCACTCTCGATAGATACTTGGAAGCATTGAATTCCTATGGGGCTGGACACCACATTGCTCGGTAACTCAAATCGAGTTTTGCCGCGAAAAGTGGCCTGCCAACGGAATCAGTCATTGTGTGTGTTGGGCCAGAACGTACTGCTCCAATGTTCATATTGACGTGTTACGGCTTGTTTCATACCTACCCTTCGAAGAGCATTCAAATGAAACACAGCGATTACACAGTCTAACTCAATATACAGATCAAGCTTGCAAACTGTACTGGTCAAACATATGCATTTCCGACATCTATGATAACGGCGGCTTATCACGCATCTTTGCTCATTCCCCGGACTCACATCACGACGCTCTTGTTTGTGAGTTATATGCAAATTACGTTTTCATCACAACACCACAATGACTGATTCCGTTGGCAGGCCACTTTTCGCGGCCAGAACCGCCGTTCTATTGTTACGCTTATGGATACACCGATCATCACAGTAAATATTTTAGAGATATACGGTACAAATGGAGTAGCTAAGTTCTTGCGCAGTTTGTGGTAGATGGTGGTTGCCAAACAACACGAACAACATTGTCTGGAACTTAGTGTTTGCACACATGCCCCGGAGAGGCCATATCATCAAATTTATACTGTGGCATTAGTTGCCTTAGGGATAAATGCTATTGACATATTCAACTCAATGTATGCCTTATTTTATTGGAAATGCTGTTGTGGCTTATCTTATGCATTAATACATTCGGCAACACAATAAAAAGTAAAATTTCAGACGTCATGTGGCCGGGTCTTGATTTATCGGAATGTACATTTGTGATATCAACAACGATTACGTCGAATAAGCATTTTCTCTCAACCTTGACAGAGAATTCGGTGGCATAATGGCTTGATATACGAAAATATTATGATGAAACAATAAATGTGACAAATGTCGAGGAAACTTATTTTTCTTGCATTCTTAGTTGTACTTGTAGTGACAGCATGCCCTATGTTTGTTTCCTGTATCATGTCTAGAAGCTGTCAATAGCATCGGAGTTTGACTGAAAACGATAATAACCTATCTACTTCTTTTACACATGCTTCCTCACCACGAGCAGATACACAAGTGACTCGTTTGTATTGGTTAATGTCACTGACATTTGTTTCAACATTAAGAGCGATAGCATAAGCTATTGAGTGTGAAATGTGTTGATTTATTTCTGCATACGCATGGGCTAGCATTCAATTTACATAACGTTTTCTCTCCTCCACCAGGGGAGATTTATCTTATCAGCTGACGGCCTCATCGTATCCTTTATCGAGCTGATGGGCTTTCAATGAATGAGGAATCCGGCAATAGGCTAATGGACTGATGAAATCGAAGCGGAAAGGAGCGATAACGTGGCTTGGCATGCATCACATCAATTGAAATGACAAAAACATTTTGCTATGCATTGCTACCGATAGGACTGCATCGGTTCTTTGGCTCATAAATTAAGCTTAGCATGTGGAGGAAGGAAATAAAGGAGGTTTGGCATGTCATTTAACATTCATGATGGCAAAAACAATGTGCCACGCGAGATCTTGGGTGGCTTAGAATACTTAATGATGTTGTACCTTGCTATTCATTGTGCCGCTATATGCTTGTTAGAAACAGATTTTCAGTATTAAAAAGCTCTAGAATGATATACAACGTTTAGTCTGACTCTGATTGTGAAATACCTTTTGCCACCTTATTGGTGAGAATAGTTATATATGAGGTCAATCCTTGAGAGGTGCGTTTCTAATACATTTCCTAAATTGTTTGAAAGGTATCTCCATGCTTTTAGGCGCTGGTCAAATCATCCCGCAAATTATTAAGTAATAATATAATAAATTAATGTGCCGTTTAATCACGTATTGTTATAGCGTCTAGCATGGGATGAAGAATTACTTGTGGTTAAATGGACATTTATATTATGGAATATATTAAATTTAGCACAAAAACCGACTCTAAACAACTCATTTAAGATTGTATCATTACCAGTTGATGAATAGAAGTATGCATTTGTTGTCTTTACAACTGACTGCATGGCTTTCTTAAATTTAAATCACGAATCACTCTGACGGAGAAATACAGCCACCGTTTTTAGCACAACATAGCCTGGAAAATATTACAAAGTTTAAAGCTAAAGGACTGATAAGTGAAACCCATTAGATGTGGTATCATATAACTAATGTTATGATACGCCGGTGATACATTGTCAAATATGAATGTTTTACCATATAACTCATGTTATGATACGCCGGTAATGCGTTGTAAGATATGAAGGGATTTATCTTTAAACATTCTCTCTGAAACGATGTTTGAGTTAGGTTGATTATTAATTTCGTGCGGATTCCTGATCAATATATCTTAACATCTCAGCACCGAAGAACAGTTAATGAAATGAAATGTAAACCTCTATCGCCTGCTCATTTTCATTTGTTTTCTCAATCACTGCCTTAATTAGTCACCTACCTTCAGTATTTAAATTCCATTCAGTTCCTAAACCTACTGATATTTCATTAACGTATTTACCTAATCCGGACCCGTGTCCAAATATTCAAGTCATAGAAGTCTTATCATTGTTATTATTCGGACCACGTTCAGCTTTGTCAGCAGTCTGCATTGGAATTCACTGGGTAAACATGTACTCATTTATTATCCTCTCCAGCAACGTTGAATTGAGAGACTGACTCACGCAATCTTTGGGCACAGTTCTACAAATGTAGCGATTACACATAATAATGCTCGTCAATTGTAGGTACTTTTCACAACTGTACACAGATGACAACACAGCTAACATTATATGCAGGTATATAATATTCAAGCTGGTGACTTCTTTGATGCTTTGCCTAAAACATTTATAGTGCGTGCTGTACCTCGTGGCTTGTGATGTATCCTCCTTATGATGCAGCAGTAAATGGATGCAAATAATTGCTCATACAACCCATTATCAAATCAATTCCTAAATGGATCGGATCCTTACGTGAGAAACGAGGAAGTTCGTTATTGGCGTATCAATGAGAGGTCAAGGTTCGTTTTTAACTGGGATTTCTAGCTGATGTAAAGAGACGAAAACAGCAACTAAGGATAACTTTGTCACTCTACAGAACAAAGGGGTGGATGATAAGTGGTGCCTTGGGCTGATGTAATACAATCCCATTAAGATCGTTTCATTTATGTCACCAGAAGGAACCAATTTGCAATAGATGCACCTACTGATGTCCAAGAAGCTATAACTATTAAGATATACTAATTCAGTGACCAAAAGGGTCGGATGGCCAATGTTGATATACAAGAGGCTTTAATGTGGCGTCACTATTATTCATAGATGACAAAATTCTATAACAAAATGCCTGAAATATATAACAAAACGTAAGGCAGAGCCAAGCCTTATTCATTCACTTGTAAGGCATGCCTTAAACAGAGCCATCTCGATTGTGTTTGTGATATAACTCATGTAAGGAACCGCAAACAAGGCGCAATAACTAAGCTTTGAAATGACATTAGGCGTTTCTATGAGCCGGTAGTTTATGACCTAGGCGGAAAAGATAGTTTGTCTTTTCAAAATGTTGGCTGATGATAAAATCACGGTACACGATTATCAAGGCACAAATGAACTGATATAGTGACAGCAATTTACGACGTTAGCCGCCACGAAAATTGTCGATGTCACATAGGTGCAATGCCTTCATGATGTAAGTTCGTAAAATGCCTTGTTCAAGGAGGCAGGCACAATGCATCGTATGTGATGTTTGATGTGACAGTAGGCGTTACTAGGCGTATATCAAAGAATGTGGAATCGGTGAGGAGATATACAGCAAAGTATGGCATAAATAGCAATGACAACAATGTTGTGCAATATATCACGTACTTTGAATTATGTATATAACAATAACAATATAGCAATGTGTGCCCAGAACAAAGCGCATTTTAGTTACATTTATAATTCGTGATTTACATAAATATATTATATGTCAATTAGACCCGGTAAGATGCTTATAACAGCATAACTACTGGTGGGGGATCAAGCATAACCATATTAGCATCAATTTAACAACTGATGGAAATTAACAGAATTTTGAGAGATTTCTTGATCTATAGGTGCCACATATGTCTGTGCATTTCCACAGTGAGACGTGCTAGTACTAACTGCACTCTGAAGACGTTGAATGCGTAATGGGTGTCCTGCTTTATTACCTGCGAGTTAACGGCTTGAGTCGGTCTTTGTTGCATCATTAACGATAATTGTCAAGGTGACAGAAAAACACAAGAACAACAAACGTCAAGGAACGGGGGAATGGAGTGGGTGATATTGTGGCAAGGAAGATGCGAAATACTTTCTAATGAAAAAAACACGGCACTTTCAAAGGCGCGATCCATGACACATACTATAAAAAGCAATGCATTCAGAATAAGCTCATTACTTTGCTGAAGCCACACAGATCTCGCCGCATACTTTATGAAATCATCTCTCGTTCCTTGTTCCTTGTCGAACATAATCGTCTGTTATCGTTTTCTTCATCTGATTTTGTGAAAGTGTGCATTGTACAACAACCGGCGACGATTGTTTTTTAGGCCCATTTGAAAGACATTTTTATCCATTGCAGTATTCGGTCAGCACTGTCTTACATCTGAATAAGCTTTTGTATGTGACTGGTGGATGTTACTACCCAATGCAGCTCACCGCACTACAATGAAGAATACAGGAGGGCAATGTTGTGCCTAATGATGAATTGACCTCTTGGGCAATCTGTGATTATATAAAGATGCAAAATGACATGTGCGAAAGATTAAAACGCAATACCGTACGCAGATTTACTAGCGGACAATCGTATACATCAGGTGATTCAATAGATCATAATCACGGGAACATAGTGACATTAACTTCCATTGCGCCACATATGATCACAGCCTCCTCTGTTTAGTCGCATGAATTAAACCAAAAGTTGTTTTGGTCTCTTCTTGTCAATGTGTGCAAGGCGTGGCAAAGATTTATCCGATTTCTTCTTATCTGGGTAACGGACGCTTCAAAAATCAATAAGACATGGTTTGAACATATCTTACTTCTGTGGAATGCAATGTAACAATTCGATATTGTCAATATTTTGCATCATTGAGTTGGCAGACGGCCGAACTCATACCATACATAGCAATTCGCAAAGCGACACTTAATTTCGATTGTAGCTGCCATTATTGATACAGGAAAACGGAGACTTCTGATTCAATACGCCTATCTTGATCTCAACAAAGGCAGTGAATAAACTTTACCGCGTCTACTATATTACTAACGAGCTGCAAGGCAACACCCAATCAATGCAAAACATGTCACAAAAGTGATATTGTTACTGTCTCTCAGCTTACCATCCACCACCCATCAATATGGTACAATAGCTGATTCTACGCATTCTCTGAAATCTGCCGCGGTATACTACGACAGTATACTACATCAGTGGTAGATTGATTGATTCAATACCGCTCTGTGATGTCTACAAGCCGAGGGCGAATAATGCATAGTCTCGAGGTAAGGCATTGACCATCAATAAAGCATTATATATGACAATATATGATGAATAACCTGTTACTGTGTTTCCAAATGTGTATATGGTGCGTGGAATGATGATGCCTAATGTGAGTCGACCAATAAGCTGATAATTATGCGCGCGTAGAATAGTCAAATATAAGTCGATACCCGAAGGTGCAATAAATTTAACAATCATTCGTGTGGTTCGCATGTGCGTCCAGTTCCATCGTAGTTGTTCACATAACGTGACTACAAGGACAGTCGAGGTGTACATAGAAATACATCTACATATATCGCTTGTGGCAAGCATTGAGGACGTAGACATTGATAAGACATTAGTAAAAATAAGGTGTAAAGAAGTTTTTACATGTACTCTGATGATGACAAAATATATATTTCAATCCATACTGTGATAATAGTACTTCCCAAATTTTTTCGTCGGATAATGTGCCCGCACGACAATTTTTTTTAGATCGATCAATTATATTTACTTATAACATTATCGTATGTTCTGTTTTACATCATGTTCAGTGCAAGTGGAGAATCATCGATTTAAATCGCGTGCCCTTATAGTGTATTCAACCGACCTGAAGCAACATCAATTTACTTAATTGTAAGTTATCCGAGTGTTGCAGGTTTTGCATGTCGATGTGATGCACAAGGAATCAGAATTGAGATATCACTTCCTAGAGTAAATTAAAGCGGAAAGGTTCGATAAGCTTGCTTGATAGCAAAATATGCCCAAGTAATTATGTTACCATTGGTTAATTAGCGCTTACAAGGGACGTGTGTATAATAACGCATATAATTTCTCGCAGCATGGTGACTATAAATTATTGATCATGACATGCAATAAATTCATTTCTAGAGCACACATTTAAACAATTAGTACATTGTCTTATCGCTACATTGAAGCCTTACGGTATGATAACTGCAATATCCACCAGGTAGCGTGTATAACGCAATTGTTTCTACAAACGGCAAAACCGATACTGTCATTTTGACATTCAATTACTCAGAGCAGAGTAGTTCTTGTTGCTGCCCCTTGTTACCAGAATTGACCAACATAAGAGCATTTGAAATGGCCCTCAGATGGCCACATCAGTGCAAACGAATTATCGTTGTTTGAAGGAACAGAAGGACATGTCAATTATCTCAATGTAGACAATACCCCAGGATATCCCCACGGAACCCAGTAACAACCAGGGACTCAAATAATCAGGTGTTATATTGGTATTACAATGGCGTGTAGTCTGGGTAGCACCGACTATACCGCCTATTTATTGCAAATCCTTGCCCTCAGATTTCACTTTTGGACGCATTGTTGGTGAAGGAGAAAATGTACTTTTGTGCAGGGCACGTATCAAGTACATACATATTGCTTAATACATCCATACAAACATTGCCATGCAACGTTATGCTGTATCACAGATATACACCAAGTAAAAATTGAACGAAACCTAACGAATTCCAGATTGCCAACACAATATACACATCTTCAGCGAGGGCCATTAATTGTATATCGTACTGACGACAAATGTTGCATACTTTTATGCCATTGACTTTATGACCTGCGATGATATGACTCAAGTCGGTAGTCTGTGTCATCATTTACGACTATAATCAAGATAACTAATAAAGACGAGCCCATAAAACGCCAAGATAACGCGACCCTTATATGATTTACGACACATACCACGCGTCATAAACCAGCAGTGAATTCAATAGCATTGCTACAGTAGGCATTCGGATCTGGCTCTCTGCGAGATGTCGATATTATGCTGGCGGGGTTAGGATGGCCTTGCTTCATTATGTGCTTTATAAACGGTTGCTCTACACAAAAGAATATATGCGCAGCACGTCAAATGGTTATTTTGCTGCGGCACAAAATACAGCCAACAGCAATATCTATGCAATTTACCTATTGTTTGAACCATGTTGAACTGTCCAAGTAAAGTATAAACAATATTCTCAAGTAGTTTCATTAATGTCATTTTATTAAAGCCATCCCCACTCTCATATATTACTTATTCACCTCATCTTTCTCTCTTTATCATCTTTTTCTCACAGGAAATAACCTCTCCTTTCACTACCTCATTTTTGCATCTCATCTCTCTATTGGGGCCATAGCACATACGGTTCATCTTATCATAAATGTTATCCTCCAGCGCCATCTCTCGCATCACCCCATTATTGCCCGCTCCCCAAAGGCTCTGGTTTATACAGCGAGTCCATTTGGCGCTTGGAATAAAGTCTAGTTCATGTCGATGGGAGACTATTATGAGCACAGCTCGTTCTTCGTGCAACCCCCAGGTTCTGTGAATTATTCATGAAAATGGGGTTATTTGTCCCTAAAGGTTCGTCAAAAATGCTATATATTTGATATGCATGTTCCAATGTGTATTTATTACAGAAGCAATATATTAAATGACTAATTAATCTTTCGATGGCTTTGATGATATGATGTTAAACGCAACAGAGCAACAGCATCGTGCAGTATGAGGTAATTTAATAATTGTATGTCGAAACATGTTGCTCGTGATGCTACTTTAGCATTGTTGAGCTTGTCCGTTTGTGATACTTTGCGGGTAATAACTACTTATCATCCCCATGGTAATTCGGACATAATTATATGAACGTGAACTTTGCTTGCATCATACCATTCCTTGTATTTGCCAGAAGCGATAGCCATTGTAAGAGAGGCGCACCTACAAACGCTGAAGTAACGAAGCTACATAATTGATGTACCATCGAATGGCCCGTTCTGATATCTAAGGTGGAACTATGTAGATTAATAGGGATACCGGCCGTAGGGTCATGAAATTTGCTAGGGATCCATCTGTGGATAAAAAGTACCGAATGCAAGCCACCAAACCTAACCACATTAAGCATCAAATCAATACCAACTGGGACGTAACTGAACTTTATTCATTTATCGGTGCAAACGCAATCTATGCATTTACACCCAGCGGCATATCAATGCAACCAGTACTATACGACCTTTGAAGGCATTTAGAGTGGCCTGCTTTATGACCTGCGAATTAATGGTTCTGGACGGTCGGATTGTGCCTTTGTGTTGACTAGTTGCATGGTAACTGATAAACACTTCCTCAGCATCGGAGAACGGGACTATTGAGTGATGGTTATAGTGACAAACAAAGCTTGCTTTCAAAGGCGTGACCCATGACACATGCCACGATTCATAACAAGCAATGAGTTAAATCACTTACATCACTATATGTGCGAAAAAGCACTTTGGTGTGCGCCTGACAATAATGACCCTATCGCGTTCGCGTTATTTTATGCGCGCGTATGTTGTATAACAATGACCACAACCCTCCATCCTAACAGGTTTTATACACCAAACATTGACAGTTATGTTATGCTGCCATGTGTTTTGATTGATGTCTGCCACATAAGTAATAATTCACCAAGGTTATAGAGAAAGCATGAACATCTCATATCTCGTACGATTCATGGCAGTTTTAAGGTTGGACTGTTCGGCATTTTGCACACTTGATGTCTGGAAGCTCTCTGGTATAGTGATCATAAGATACCTTGTAATTGGCAAGGTGAATTATGGGCCACATTAAATTGTACATCTCTAGGAATAGCTCAAATCGAATATGAAATATAACCTAAAAAAATGAATGGCAATGTGTTCGTCATTGTATTCAGATGTACCCCTGCTCTACAGACAGAAGTGTCACCTCTTTGTTAATGTAATCAGCACCAGAGAGTGGCCATTCCTTCAAGGGTCGAATATAGTGATGTGCATCTTCCTTAGATTACAAAAACAGCCAACCAAAATGCAAAGAACTATTTATTTGCCCATTAACATAAATTTGTCGGGATGCGTCGAATACGAATCGATCAAACTTTTGTTGACATAGGTTAATGCTAATATATACTGTAAAAATACCTATAATTTACGATCGGCTATATTTCTTTTCCGCATATGAAACAAAAATCGACGTCCACACCATCACGTACAGCTGTGCAAACAAGATACCCTTAGACTTGGTTAGTTTGAGAACAAATATCCTATTCCGAAAAACATTCCTGAATTAATGCAACACAAAGTGTTGATGATTTGATATTCAGTACATATGAAGCATATTTGCATCTTATGAGCAGAAGCAGTCAACCCTCAGCCTATTATGCTGTCAGTACTCATAAATATATGATTCGCGTATGCAGGTGTTATAAGCAATGATGGTTAAATTATTGAAAAGATACCGCCCCTAGTGAAAATGAAGGTAGCCCAGTGTTTCTAGGCGGCCATCAACTGGTGTCCCTGGACATTGCCTGCCATGCATGACATTCGCCAATGTAGTTTTGCTATATAATCACTACAATCTCTTTACTCTATGTACAGTGATTCTGAATTGTTTAGTTCAAAATTCATTTAGGACAACTTTGTAATCTATTCACATTTTGATGATATTGCATACATCAGACTGTGTTAATAACGTGGTACAGAAGAGGCAAGTACGCAATTATGGTTTCTCGTGTATTCGTCTGAGATAGTAAGAAATCCCTCCTTCATTGATTCAAACCATTGATAAAAAACAGCATTATTGCAATTGAAATCATCCCCAAACAGCTGAAATTATTGTTGTCATAATTTTGATAAAACATGAAATGTGAAGAAATGTAATGACATAGCATGGAAAACAGTTGTTGCAGATTGGATAAAATGTGGTACTGTGACAGTTTTTGTTAAATAACATTTACTGAGCACCTTTCACTTGCAACCATTTATTAAATATTATAAAGAGCACTAACAAATACGTTGAGATGAAGGCGAACCGATATTCACATCTTCACTTCGAATCAGGAGCCAGATGAGCATGAGCAACAGTGATGATGTTAAATGCGTATTCTTCTTTAGAATTCCACACTCTTTGTGCAACCCACAAGAAATGCCATAGGTTTGATAGCTTGGTAGATGTTGTTAATGGCACTCGCATGTCTAGTGCGATATAGATCGGGTCATCAAGCGGTGTCTCCCAGCCGACCGCCTTTGTTATGAATCTTGGGGCTGTCTGGGTCCAATTGAGGCGGAGACCATTCATGAATTGAAACCAGACAGTCTCGAAGATCTTCACTAGTTTATTTGATACCGCTACCAGAGGTATTGACATCTGCAATATCGGAGTATGAAGTAGCAAGTGTTGCAGTAGATAAAAGCTGTAATGCATTACAGCTATTATTTACGCCTTAAGTGCATCGATATAGCAATGCTTCGTACCACAAACACACCAGCTGTGTTTAGTTGATGAAAGTAGACTTACAGGGCGATACCACTAAATCAGTTCACTCTATCATTACAATCCGAGGGACCGTCAATAACTTATCTCAGATGTTCAGGCCCTGTAGCCACAGCTACAATTATAACTGCCCTTTTCACTACCCAGCCGAGTGCGCCGCTCACAACTATGTGACCATTTTGCTAACTATGGATGGCTGAACTTGATGCATATACCACAAGTTAAATATTACCCTTTCACCGATTGATACCTCTCTCCTTCGTGACAAGCTCATCGCATGTCGTACCACAAGCATCAACTATTAACGTGAACAATATGGTGATATCAACGAATCAAACTAGAATTCCGCACTCTTTGCATAAGTCATTAATAAAAGGACAGGTTTGGCAGTACCACAATATGCTTTGTCAAGCCATGAAATAGATTCTTTCCCTAAGCAGAGACCAGCCACTCAGTTTACGTTCTTTCACTGAAATATAGCCCTCCAATTAAAAAGATTGTTTTTGGCTCGTCATGGGCTCAGAGAGGGGTACTAGTTTGTGGTACATCGGAAATAATAGAGTAAGATTACAACCATAGCATCATATTACAATCACAACAGTTGGGGGTTTTGTTCATGAGTATATACGTTTGGGGAAACCGAACATAACCAGCTCCACTCTTATCACCAAACCTACCATAGCAATTTCATAGCGTATCACCGATACATCGCTCTCTTCCTCGTGACAAGCGCGTCGTACATCGCATCACCAGCATCAATAATGAAAGTGCATTACACGGTAATCTCATCTATTCGGACATAGATGATTCCTCTCAACACGTCATCTTAAAGGCTGGGATGACGTTGAAATGAGCTTGACCATGCTGTCATTTAAGTGTTTCGGCTTAAGTCACGTAGATGTCTCCCTTCATCAAATCACTGCCGCAATTATTTCGACGACACGAAAGTCAGTGGGTTAACTCACCAATTGCACGGGACGAACGTATGTGGTTTCTTCCGCTCAAGCCTGTCCTAAATCCATGTTTATCCTAGTTGAACCACCTTGTTTGCACATTTTTGATAGGTTACAGAAAACGAGTACTGCGCACCTTCTTTAGGTGGGTGTGTCATATTATGATGCAGCAGCAGTTGAAGTGAATTTCACAGTTGTGTTCGAGGATGCGCCAATTGCCACAAAGAATTAATGATGAATTATGGTTCAAAAGGAGCAGTCAAGACATCCCAAAGTTTATGGCTTATTGGGTTGACCAATCATTGGGACCAGCTAAGTTGAATCACTACACATTAGCCCAATGATTGGTCAGAGGATCACATTTATACCATGGCCTTAGTGTCTATCAGAAGAGCTGTCACATCGAATGATAACTTAGTAAGTGACAAGAAACATTTGGAGCCCAAGCGACCTTCTATTGTGTTGACTGATATTAATATGTACCAATTACAGTCGCATTTAAGGTTTTTTTATCTTTAAAATTGCTCCACATTTATTGAAGCTCCTCATTTACTCTAAGCAATCACCCAGACCCATTCCGATAACAAAGTGTAACACGTTCGATGAAAACAAATTCTGCTCTCGTGATAATAGGGAACCTATATTTATTGTAAATACACCACATTTATTGTAAATATACTACATTTAATGTAAATATATTAAATCATTTGTACATATATTAAATCTATTGTAAATTAGCTACGTATGATTTAGATATACTATATCTATTGTTAATATACTTCTTCCATAAAAGCGCTACCTAGTTATTGCAAATCATTTCCCAAGATAAATTTAATGTTGTTATTTTTGTACAAGGTAATAATGATGACAGAAAACCGTGGGTCACTAAGCAAATGACGTGTGCTAATGTATATGAGAGTACGAAACCCCTCTTAGGAACAATCATTCTACAGAGCCAATGTCAAGATAACTTAATATATATAGAGAGAGATATATATATATATAGAGAGAGATATATATATATATAGATATAGATATATATATATATATATATAGAGATATATATATATATATATATATATATATATATATATATATATATATATAGATATAGATATATACACACATATATATAGATATATATATTTATATATATACAGTGGAGATAAATATATAGATAGATATATATATATATAGAGATAGATATATATATATATATATATATTATATATGTATTATATATATTATATATATATATATTATATATGATATATATAGTTTATATATACATATATATATATATATATATTTCATATATATTTCTATGTATATATATATTTATATATATATATCTATATCTATATATATATATAAATATAGATATATATAATATGTACATCTTATATATATATGTAGATAGATATAGATACGTATATATATATATATATATATATAATATGTGTATATATATGTATATATATATATATATATATATATCTATATATGTATATATATATAAATTTATATATATATATATATATATATATATATATTTATTTTATCAGCCATTCTTATTGCATATTACAACTAGCTGTACTAAATGAGAAATTTCCATAGCATAAATCGAACAATTTTAAAGTTATTTCGACTGATTATATTCACGCTGATTGTTTGGATTGTTTTACAACACTGCCGTTACGAAATAAACTTACCTCACGAAATGGATAAATATTGCATTGCGTCACATATGGTAATCGTTGTGTGTGGGATGATACAAGCCTTATCATCGATTCCCTCCTAGCACCTGTATTCAGACAAAAGCGTAACACCTGGTTCAGGTGATCAATCATTGTCACTCTTATGGGGCGTAAGGCCTTTCTATTTAGTATTCTGTATGTAGGATTGGTGGTTCGGGTCGTGGAGAGAGGGGCACAGGTTTTCTCCGAATCGATTGTTAGTAATTGTGAATCTAGGGAACGGGTAGCCACATCATTTATTTACACCTGACTTCTTTGTCAGCTGCCTCGAATGTTCAGGCTTATAACAATGTATCTCTGTACGTTCGTGGTTTAGTTCGAGCGCCAAACCTCAGAAACAGAGGGTAGTTAACGGAGAGTTTTTTTAACCACGATGTCTCAGATCTTACCAAAACAACAATCCAGTCTACATCGATTGCAATAATTATAGGTCTCAGTATGGATGCCATTATGAAGTATGTCATGCAAAATGGCCCTGCTTTATCCCACCCCTTCGCGTCTACTTCCTTTATTTGTAGGAGTGATAATAACTCATCCTGTTTTCATCTGTTGCCAGTCAGCACTACAATGAATTAATTGGGTAGCGAATATACCTTGTATATACCATGTCGTAACTGAATGATGGGCTAAGTGTACGGAGGAGTCCATCATTATATATACGTTCGATGATTTACAATAGAACAATCGCCTGACTTAATGGCCCTCATAATCTGTCAAACAGAGAAAGTTCCTCGTGAAATTAACGCATTTACTTCGTCACAGCAATGAATGGACCATGTAGTAATGGGTATTTGCATGAAGCGACTATTGTCTTGAAGCGATATGGTTAAATATCAATAATTTGCGTATTTTGGTGCAGTGCTACGGGTGTACATAGCTACAAATCTATATTGTTGGGGACGAGCAGCGCCTCAGGATGAACGTTTTCTTGTACGTCATGGTGGATGGCAACCTTGCTGCAGACTTGTAAGGGCGTGTACTGGCCACTGTTCTGACCTCGGTCGTGACCTTCCAGCTGGCAAGGGCTGCCATCTTTGGAAAATGGCCGTGAGTCTGATCCGATTCGGGTAACTATTGCTATTGCTATTATCATCAATAATTGCTATTATTATTTCATTTTGTTATCTTTAAGTCATATGTTTATTCTGTTAAAATACCCACCAGTGCCGTCTAAGCGAACCCGTTTATTGGTATAGCTGTTCCAAAGGCTGTTCACGAAGACGACCTGTCTAACCTTGGAGGCGTTTTTCACCATGGAATTTGTGACAGGCTCGGATGGACCAAGCGACGATTCATTGTAGTCAGGAGGATTTGCAATGGGTGGCAAAGTGTTGTCTGGTACCAGATGACCGGGATCGGGGGCCGACGTAT
>CM067350.1:13570183-13612683 GCA_034190875.2 Urechis unicinctus | reverse complement strand
CACCACTCTGCAAGCAACCTAATTTATAGAGAACATTCTATGTTGCTTTCACGTTGAATACAAGTCTAGTTAATGGAGTGATCCATCACTGTCTATGCATCGGGTGGTATCTTATGTGCAATGCTTTCAAAACGATTCAGAAATGCCACACATTTGTGGTTGGCTCATCATCTTTCACGTCAAGCCACTTTATTCCTTTCAATCATCGCAAATTTTACAGTGTGATAATTTATGTAGTATTAGAATGTTTGAGGAGTTTTAACCGCCAAATGATTAAAAACCACAGGGTACTGATAATTGACAGCAGAATAATATATGGATCATTTGCTGCTGCTGTTGAGAAACTGTTGAACAGTATTTCTGGCATACTGATGCTGTCTATTATCTGTAAACAGCGTATTTGGCATGCTGGTACTGTCTAGAGCAGTGTATTGGACATACTAATGATGCCTTTTTGCATGACCGAATCTATATTTGTAATGCATACTCACTGAGCCAACAGCCAACACGACCGTCGATCTGCGTGGCGTAACCAGTGGCGTTACTGTAAAATAACCCCGAAAATAAGAACAATTTGATGTGCGTTTGTATAATGCTGTTAACTATCAAACGCGTGTATGCGTCCGCGTGAAGCTGGTGGCACTTTCTTCTATATCGTTACATTTCGGGATGTATTTTCACGAGGACCTTTCTCTGCTTTGCAGTTTCTGAGGCACATATATCATCAAACGTAAATCATCAAACGTATGTACAATGATGGACTCCTCCGTACACCTAGACAATCATTCGATTTACGGCACGGAATCTACAAGGAATGATCGTCACCCAATTAATTTCTGAGGTAGCTGTGTTTTTACAAAGATGACCGGCAAGGAATGAAAACGGCATGAGTTATTATTGTCTTAGTACTACAATTAAGGAAACCTACAAGAGGTGCAATAAAGCTTTGCCATTTTGCATTTACAGTAGATAAAAAGTCGTCATACATGGCATTTGACGCTATGTCATCCGTTATTAGTCCAAAAATAATTGAAATCGATGTAGATAGGATAGTTGTTTTGTATAACATGCATCGTTATGAGCTGCAAAATCAATGGAGCCATCTAGTTAGTTAACAATATCATTGGTGTCGTGTACAGCAGCAATTTATCATCTAAAAAATGCTAGCAAATTATATGTTAAATAATTCAAACACTTGCAGACCTCAGTGCTGTTAGGCTTTCTATGTGGTTATGATGGGCAATGAGTTGATGTTAATCTTTAATTATTCAGTTACAATTAAGGCCAGAATATTGAGCGGGCACCATTAACAATTTAATTAACCTGACGCCTTTGGGAGTGGCAATGGCCAATGACCCTGGTGAGTACGTACGCGCGTGCGCACGTGGCGCGAGTTGTGATCATATTTATGAGTATTATCATAAATACACACCTTCTAGCCCCTCAAAACTTCCATGAGCACAAATAAATGTAAGATGCTAACATTGAATGTGGGTTACAGCCCGCAGCCTGAGGGACGTCACATCAATTGTTGATTGCTCGTGTGGATCCCGAACGATTAGCAGAGACTGGGACAGTAAGCTTTCGTTGACTACACATTCGAACGTCATTCTCTTTCCTTGTGCATCTGAGTGATATTCTTTATCCTTGAGTTGGTTAATAAAAATACAACATATCTTCGACTTTCGAATTAATGTGGTCCGCTACAAATGAACAATTGCAAAGTACAAAGAATAAAATCCTGTGTTAAAAGGTCTGCAAATAGCAGCTGTGATTCATACACGGGAGCCGAGCGGCTTTTAGACCAGCGCTATTTATCGTTTTATTGACTTCGATTAAGTTCACGCCTGACCAAACCTCTAAACTATGGAAAGATGCAACAAGGATAGAGCACAGAGCATGAACAATACTTACGCTAATTCATACGTTTCAGTACAAGGAGGTAAGAACAATGGAGAGCTAAATATGTAATGATAAACCTTTGTTTTACACATATAGGGAGTAAAAAGTAATTCCACTTACTTCATTAGTGCAATTCAGCATCATTAACACCCTGAGATACTGTACGACTTAACAGCTCCCTCCAATGTCGTCTCCACTATTTCACAGCCTCAGTACGACTGCAGCCATATCGAAGGACATAAATGATGCATTGTTCTTGCCATCGGGAATGATGCATATCGAGGAAAATTTTCTGTGTAATCGCTCCTTTCCATGTAAATAATGCTTTATCACCGATGCATCTGCTCCCTGTCAGCCCTAGGGAAACATCCCTCCGTCATCGGGTGCTTTCATACAGCACCATCCGTATGTTCTCCAGGTTGTAAACTGTATGATTCTCATGCAATGCTTTCAACAATATAGAATTTGGCGGAATATTTGCAAATGACCACAAAACCATAAGCACGCACGTACAATCTGCAGTGTGGTGACTATGGAGAAAGTCGCGCATCCATTCTACTCTTCTACTTCGTGTATTGACCATCATATATCAGGGTAAATTGTTTCGTTCTCCACTGGAATGGAGTAACATGTTTACGCAAATATGATTGGACGATACAAGGCAGTATGCTTGCTGGTTTCTACTCTACTCTGTTGCTGTATGCTTGATCCGCCTATAAGCGGCAGCTAATAAAGCTGATCACTTTAGTTTGCGAAGAAAAAGACAAAGCGATTTATTTTGCGATGAACATGATTTCGTCAGCTAACATTTACATTTGACAGAACAGAGATCGTTTCTACCAATTTGCATGTAGACAACTTTTAACGGCCATGATGAAAGGTATTCTTTGATGAAACGAATCCGTGAATTTTCATATATAATTTTACACCACCCAGACCTTAGGACGCGAATTTTTCTTGTGCAAGTCTCCTATTGGGTGCTGCTGATCCACGAGCATTCACACAATTAGACAGTTATCGAACAAATGAGTGACAGATTATAGATACGGGCGGTCAGATATTGCGTACAAGCAACTCATATAATTCAAGAAATTTGGAAGGTAAATACCTGGAAAGGCGGGCTTCTGATCAACGTCACTGACGATAAAGAGTAACAGGAGAGTTGAAAATGCACGATGAGAACAACTTTTTAACGATAATTCGAAGGATTATCGAGGAAAACAGAGCAAAAATCTTTCGATGGAGGCAACGTGAAAAAGGGCGTTTGCGAGCGATAAGATGCTACGGCTTATCGTTTGTTATTAGCCCAGGTGGTTTACGTGGGGGTTCACATAAATCGTGTAACAATCAAAAGTGATGTCATAATTTTAAATTATTTGACAGACAATTCCTTTCAGCAGTCAACGTTTTTCCCGGTTCCGAGTCACGTGCTAGGACTTAAAAGCTTGCATGAATGCATCAATATAGTTCTGGTTTCCACTTCAAGTCGGTGCTGGCAATCCTACAGTGTCTAGCATGTTGTTACAGTGTGATTGCCGCTGCAACTACTTGAAAACAAACAGCAAAGAACGAAAAATGCATAGATAGAGAGAAAACGCTGCCAATTCGGTAGAAATAATAGAGATCGGAACTTAATTGTCAGTGTGATTCAATATGATAAATGCAGGATCCCTGATAAGCAGGATTTACTATGACCAAAATGGATTGTTCGTTTCTTTTGAAGCTGTCGTTGATCTGATCGCAAAAAGATTGCGCGCCTGTAAAACCAAGCAGCCGATCACGCCAAGTCTCCATTACGTGACCATATACCTTCAACGAGTAGTGCATTGACACAACTACAATATGAAGCCTTCTTTACTCTGGCAGCAGCATGAACATGGACATGGCGTATGGTGATATCTATACATATAATTAGGGCACATCGATTATTAAACTGTGAATGATGTATTGCACGCCCAGCCACTCTCCATGGGTTCTCTCCACCATCGATTTTCATTATTTATGAATCAGACATTTCACAACAAGAGACCAGAAATCCTTGTTTTTACCACTGTGAATGGCTCATGTCACGCCAAGCAATTCTGCTTAATCGCTTTCTAAGTATTGGCAGACTAAATAAATGATACTTCATCTCTAATTCAGTCAAAGCCTGTCAACAACACAAACAATCCTAGAGAAATTACCTGATTCAGTAACGCGCAATGCGTGTGGATTCAGGGTTCGCCAAGATACATGTCGAGGTTCACATATTAATATACTTCGTTCACGATTAACAAAATCAGCCAGGTTGTACATGAATCGTAATCTAACACCAACCAGGATCAAAATGATGATATGAAAAATGAAATTATTTTTTGAAAAGCTTGACTTTCACATAATTAAGTCCTGAATCTACCTATTAGTACAATGCTAAATGCGTTATTTCTCAGGTCCACATATTAATATACTTCGTTAACATATGCAATGCTTAGAAGCACGGTTAACATATCAGCCAGGTTGTACATGAATCGTAATCTAATATCAACCAGGATTAAAATGATGATATGAAATGAAATTAGTTTTTGAAAAGCTTGACTTTCACATAATTAAGTGTGAATCTAATATTAAGTACAATGCTAACAGTTATTTCTCAGAGTACAGCCAATATATCACAGTTTGTCGCTATGTAGCATAACGTAGGGGCAGCAGGACCGGCTTCAGAAACATGACCTGTCTTCAAAGAAAACTAAGGCGTAAAGAATGTTGCGTGTCAGTGCATGTAAATGGTTATCGATGATATTAAGGATTACCATTTCAGGCTTTTTACACTATATTTACGCTTTGCTGGACAGCCAATTCAACATATTACTCAATGCTTATTCCTGGGTATATCAGATTTGTGAGAGGCTGACCATTTTACTCTCCGCTAGACATACACCAGTTAAATGCAGCTGCTTTCTGTTCTATTTCTTTAATAATAAATATAGCTGAGCAAATGATCCGTACCTCTTATATTTGCGACTTGTCGGTATAAATGGGCAGAGATCAACATTTGTGTGATTTGTAGGTAGGGTCAAGTAATGCTCCTAAGCTACAGCACTGATGAAGTTGTGATATTTTCTATACGTTATGTATGGTAGGAGTAGGTCTCTATTACATAACAAAGCAACAAATTTGATACAAACATTAGAAGTCATGTTGCATGCATGTAATGCTAAACGAGCTACAACTATAAAATGAAGATAACGAAAACTATTTACCCCCAACTCTTTCATTAAGACGAAGTTCGTATTGGTACAATTATACCTATCATCAACGATTATGCTGGTGACAGCTTGTCTTGTGCATAGGTAGGAGTAGAAATGCATGTTTATTGTTCTGTGGCTCTGTGGCCGATGCAAAGAAATGCATAAAATACATTATCCGCGTGTCACAGCACAACCTTCGTCTTTCACATTTTTTGAACGAACATCTTAGCAGGGATACTTCAATGTTTTACAGTTATTAATGGCGCGATGTGTACATATTGCATTGTCTAATAGGTAGATCATGCACAAAGCGTTAAACGAGCTATATCACTGGCAATGGGCGCTAAATTTGGCACCTCCTCTAACAGGTAATTATCGTAACCGTAACAGCACAAACGACAGCTGAATGCACCTAAAAGAATCCGATCAGGTTTATGCCTTTATTGAGTTTTACTACCAAGGCTTGCTTCTCCCCAAACAAAGTACAAAAGCTGTTTCTAACCTTGAGAGCTAATTGGATTCATGACCACACCGAGACATCTGCAAGCAACAATAACGCTCGTCGTACTCCACACCGCATGTTAATGAAACTGGAATTTGTGCGGATGATTGTGATGCTTAGGCAGCTCCCCTTAGGTGCCAGCGCCCACTTGAAATAGCCCTTTGCCCAGACCAGGCTGGGAAACCCACGCCGCTTGGACGACGATCCAACACGGTACTATTGAGCTACCGGGTCGGGTGCATACTCTTTCGGAGATGGGACGCCATTTAATGTGATCATCCGAGTCAGGGGGAACCAGTCAGGTTTTCGGACCTTGGTATCCAGCCAACAACCTGTGGGTCGAGAGGCGACGCAGTTTACTACCACGCCATGGCAATCGGCTTCTTTTTCAGGAACTTATTCATCGAAAGTGTGGTTGAATGACTGGGGACCGATGCTGTGTGGCGAGGCATGGACAAGAACTACTTTTGAAAGGCGCGAATGACCAGTTAAGGCTTACACTGTTACATGTAATGATAACACATATGCATAAGCTGGTACTGACCGATTTCACACATATATCAGTGCATGGTGAATAAAGATAGCTAAGCTATGAGAGAGCTACATTTATCTTCAATGGACAAGAGGTAAAGAAGGCAGTGTGATAAATTGAATCATAGCTATATGCCTTTCGTTCGGTTTTCGTTTTCCAGTTAAACGTGTCGACTAATCTGTTGCTTATTCGTTTTATCCTTCGGGGTTTAACGTAGAAATGTTTGGCCTTTCCTGATGGAGCAACTATCATTAAGCACAAGTGTCCTAGTGTACTCATCACAATGCGTTGAATCAATGTGGTTGTCTCGTCTTTGTGTTATGCTCCTGGTTTGTAAACTGATTTCCACACGATGTCTTATGCTAAAATTAAAGATGCTGTGTCTGAGTTCTCAAATGAAGAGCATCAATACAGCAAGACACGATTACTAGTATGAGCACAAAGGGCATGCCTTATTAGGTATGAATGGAGTGCTCTAATGAAAACTGATCGTAATATTGATTTGATGCTACCTGAATAAGAGACTTATTGTGAGAGAATAGGCAGAGTATACAACCTGCTGACAGGGTTAACTATAGTTATAATAATGGAATGAGCTTCAGATACAGTAAAACCATTAAGAATCAATAGGGAAAGCAGTTGTGACATTCAATATGTCGCTATATATTGCTATTAGTTCAACAGCTTTCTTATAATTGCAACAAGCTACCTGGGTAGAAAGAAAAAAGGCCAATCACCCTACACCTTAAGAAGAATCTGAAATTGAACCTTGACCGTAATATTGAAATGATACTGCTTGCCTTACGTGCAGTTCAATTACCATCACGGACCCAATGCTTAAATGCCAAGTTCGACGTCCCTGTGGAACGCATAAGGGTTCAAATGTGGCTCTTACATAATCGAAAGCCTCCATTGGATTCTGAAGGATATTATAATAGCAATAATACAATGCATGTTGGGTGATTGCAGTTATACGGCGTGAAATTGGGGATCAGACAATTGACATTAATGCACTGATATCAAATAATGCAATTGTTTCTTTCATATATGACAATGACATTGCAAGATAAGTCATTAAGGCAGCTATCGATGTATAAAAGAGGTTATGTACCAGGTAGAATCACACGATATCTGTGAACGCTTGTCAAATGTGAATCACCATCGGCTATTTTTTGCGGACACTGGCATCCCGATAGGTCTTAATGCCAACGGAAAGTAAACTAAATATCTCGAATAATATAATACAAACCGGGTAGAGCAATGAACATGTGGTGTTGCGTCCTCCACACAAACACGCTGATGACGACATTGACGGCCAATGACATACGCATGTGGAAAACAAGCAGCGTCAGTAGGTATATCTTACATCCTGTCATGTCTGTGAAACCGGCATGGAAGCATCATCCAGATCATGATTTGTTCGTGATATTGTTAACGTAATATTTCAGATTCTATATTTATTGTTGGTAAGATAAGCAGTGGATTGTTAAGGCAGTTTGTATATGGAGCTTGGGGAATTGCGTAACGCCAATTCCTATTTTACGGAAGTGAAATTGCTGTGCGGAATAAAACAATCCTGTTTTGATGTCATAGTAGAGCCTCTCGTCACTGCGCCTGTCTAAAACACATACCTCAGATATACAACAAAATAGCAGCTTCATGAATTCCTTTTAGCGTAACAGTCATGAAACGAAATTCCTGAAGAATAAAGGTCCAACTTTGCTTTGTAGTATTGTTAAGTGAAAGGCGTTTGTGCATGTGTTTTCCTGCAACTAATGACCCAATTTTTGGTACCGATTCTGTCGTGTGTGAACAATTCCCTGCTTCTTACATCGTCACAGTGATGTATTCTTATTCAGGTATTTCTGCGCCTTAAAGATTGTGGTAGATTGTGATGTCTTAGTTAGACTGCGTAAAACGAATGGATCCTTACACAACGGTTTCTTTGTCAAGTGAGTGTATATACAATATTGCATGCATGTTACACATCAAATTTAGATATTTTCTGCCAATAGGGGAGAGTACATTGTACCGAACACTGCATTGAGCACATAATGAATACAAGAGCGTCAGTTGCTGCGATATACCCTTTTAGTCTTATAAACGAGGTCCATCTATTGTCTATTTATTACGGAAGCTATTCGGTGTGGTTTGCTTTATGATCTGCGATGTTATGGCGGACATAAGACGTGTGCTGCATAATCGATGGCGATTGCCTTGGTTACTGTAAAACACTATCTCACAAAGCAGTAAACGTCTTGGAGATATGACTATTATGTGAATGCAATACAGATTAGGCGGATGCGATATGCTTTTTATGGTGTGATTCGTGACATTAAACTCTGGACCATAACATCCTGACACGTAGCGATGTTTTATGCTGCAAAGGCGTGGTGATTGAATTTTTGAATGGCACCTTCCAAACCTAAACAGTACGATGGATGATTGATATTAGATTGCTGCAACATAACATCATTCTATACTAAAGATATAAATATGTTTATGATGACATGGTTTATACAATATTTAATGACGGCGCACGTGACAATATCTTGTGAAACTAAATATGTTTTTTTTTCTCAAAATCAAATGCAAGCTTTGTTTGACTTGATATAATACCGGCATTTGTCATGGTGCAAAATATTTGCTACACGAATTTAAGATGAACAGCTTACCTGCGAGCAGCGATCTTGCAAATATTGTCCAGAACGCTTCAGTGAATTAACTTATCTTAACAACCTAGTTTTTTTGGTAAACAGTGGGCACAACTAGCCATTGTATCCGTTAAAATTGCTATTCCAATTGTTCCCAAGGTTACATCGGCTCATCAAAATTAGACAACACCAACTGCTGCCCTACCAGGGGATGCAATGATTGATGCCATAAATTTCCTCGGAGAGCAAGGCTTGGCGGGTTGCTCTTTGTAATGTTATTGTCTATCATATTTTCATTCCGATGAATTCAAGATTGATGGTGAAATATCCGTTCTGAAGATCATGATACAGGAAAGTGATATCACTGAGAGGGGTCACATACAATGTATCAGAGAAAACATCAGGCGAGCATTATGCACGGAATGTATATCCTGTGTGACATCAATTTCCTACATTTGAGCTGCCTTTGCTGGTTGAAACATATATGATTAAAGTAAAAGCAGATGTCGAAGATGATTAAAGAGACATCAGACTAGAAGCCTCATCGGTTACGCCTTGTCTCTTGAGGACTTCAAACAATATATGGAAATTGGCCTACTGATTGTTTGTTATATTAGAGTGTAAAGGTGTGATTCAAAGCACGTACTGACCCCTAGTCATTCATCATCGTCAAATTCAGCATAATATCTCACATAACACCCATGTTTCATTTTCGGCAATACATAATAGCACATTACCTTTATTGCATCATTATTTAAAGGATATATTTATATAACAATAATGCGGATCATGAAAATGATCATGCACTGATTCAATCTTCATCTTGAATGATTTTATTTAACGTGATGTAGCGGTAAGGGTCATGCAAGATCTAGGTTAAAGGATAATACCCATTAAAGGCAACTGTTGATGCATTTACATCTATAGTTATCCACAGTGTAATAAGTTCTATTTTGTTCATTTCTTTCCACGAGCGAATACGCTGTATGCGAGCCACGCTCAATCAATCGTGAATACGAAGATGCCATATTACAAAGTGCAATAGACTGCTATCGTTCGTCAACATAATAGAGATGGTCTTAATTATCCACCCGCGTGCTGTGCAGTGGAAAAATTAAAGCCTCTGATAGTGTATTACAAATAAAATGATTACCACGATAACATCCACTCAGTTACTTATTTTGTTCCCAATAACAATAGGATCCCTCTGATATGATGTTCTCTCTGATGATGATATAACCTCTGCATCATATTGCAGCATATCACCACCCAGCACCCCAGCAAATAGAAAGATCGCTAACAAACGATTGCTTCAAATTGCTTAATGCTATTACCAACACAATATCACCATTGTGCAGACTTGCCTCGGATTAAAATCAACAACAGATTGATTGCCTGTCATTAAAGTAGACCCCGATATTGTTATGCAAACTGAACTGTGATAATGATAAAGCATATACGAAAGTATAAAAACCAATATGCAGCCCGACAGATGGTAGCTAAAACTGAGGTTATTATCTACTTGCAAGCCAGCTCAGGAAAGTGCAAATACAGATCTCCCCATGGTTTTGTTGAATTGTTTTATCGTTGTATAATCATTGGAAACTTCAAGAATGTTTGTATACTTGACCCAAATATACAACCGTACAATTCCCACCTCCAACGTGTGACATCACTATAACATGACTTTAAAATGTCGACAACGTATTAAAGTGGGATAAACCAACTGCAAACATTCTGACATTAAACGCTCTGACTGCGGTATGTGACATTCATCAAGGTCATTCAAATGTCATTATTACAATACACAGTTCATACACTATTAAGCACGATGTTTTTTTCCCATCATTAGTTATAACGCAACTTCTAGTAATACAGAAACTTTATAGCAACGGGAGGGAAAAATAAGTGTGATGGCTAATGTTCATAATCGAATAATTGCTAATACAAATACTTCAGTGCGATCCGTAAAATCTTCAATAGTTACCAAGGTCTAGTAAGTTAAATGCTACCGTTACATTCATCTTCACTTGCTCCGATCGTTCATACAATTAATTTTCTATTCAACATAACAGTGGATTTGAACGTACTGTGATAACTATCAGCCGAGCAAAAGTTCTTGTTTAAAACCAAAGAACCTTTAGCATCAATTGCTGCTAAAATCTTAGAAATGTCATTTGTTAACCAGCTTGCACGCTTGATCCTCTTGCAGGATGTGTTGTTTTGTGTATTGGGCATGAATAAAACTCTATGGTGTAGCTTTTTTGCTTATTGCTGCTCTCAGCGGCGATCAATTCTGTCAGGGGATTACTTTCTGAATAAGATCCCACAATAAATCAGCCCAATGTCTTTCTTTTGCACACAAGTTTGGCAGCGGCATTTGAATTGAAGAACTGATTCTGCAACTTTCATACAGCCCCCTCAAAAGGTTTATTGAGTGAATGCGATAGACCTTGCTGTCGCTTCCTGTTTCAGTCGTGAACATTACAGCTCTGTTTCATGCCAGTTAAGCATCTGTGACGTTTAATCCGCTTTTGAATAGAATGGTTGATGTATGTATGCAAGTATTTGCCTCAGTGTTGTAATAAATTGCCAAACAAGTTCAGTCCATAGACTTAAACATACCCTTATACTAAGAGTGCGTGGTCTGACACGTATTCTCAGTAAGACACAGTTGAGGTGATTTGGCGCATTTAATCTGTTGCACAGGTGTTGATGAGCCGTCATCATCATGCCGACTCCTTTAATATTCAGTCTCTAGAACCGCACACCAGTAAAATGAAGCTCATATACAAGTCTGCAACTTTGACAATCTATTGGACAGCCTTAAAAGCGGAAGTACAGTTATCGATTAAGCTCACGATCCTGAATTCGACTGCAAACGATGGGAATGTGTGATGATGAGTTATGGTGACATATATGGCCGATTCCTACTCGTTCACATTCAGTTTCTTGTACCAATATAATGCAAGATCGAATCTTTATGCATCCCTCAGGAGCCCGTTTGCCAATTTGTATAATACAATATCTAGCTCGCGCATCTATCGCTATCAATATGCAGCGCTTTTATAGAAAAAGATAGTAAAGCTTTAAATTACTAATAACCCGAGCCATGGCTTAGGAAACACTCACCACTATGACATTTAGACCGATGTTGTTTAATCAGGCTCAATTGAATATGTTGCATGACACGACTCACATATGACTGTAGCATACCATAACGTCAGATAGACTACACAAACGCGGATCGCTTGCTTACAGGCCGGTATCATTCCAGAAATAGAAGCCTCCATCATGATCTATCTCAGTTTATTGTGACTTAGCTTATAAGACTGGTACATTTTCGTCGGATGTCTTACACGACGGGGTAGTTTCTTCTTTCATTTTCAGCTATTGTACCGAGCTATGATAATATGATAAAGCTAATATCAAGTTCTCTCTCAGTGCAATGGTATGTTTTGGAGTAACCGCACTCAGCGCATTGCCTGTTGGACAAATGCGCGCCCATTACCTCTTCCCGATGAAAGGTAGTCATGGCTTTTATGTCTGTTTTGTACAAAAACCCATCAATATCTTAACATTGGGTATCACACAAAACAATATATTCGGACATTGAACCGAAAGGGTAGAATATAAAATGGCCAACCTACAGGCATATCATATTGTCGATGAATAGCCTGCAAAACATGCATTACCCAGGTACCTATTTTGGTTATTCTGTTGTTTGCAAGATAATGTTGGACTGTAGTTTAGGTGCAGGTAGCGTCATTTTTTCGACTCCGTAATCGAAGTTCAATTAGGTGTATATCAGCTGTGAAAGACATTTCAATATTTCCCTCGTTTTGGCATATCCGCAAAAAACAACGGCCATTTGTTTCTGAGTTTGTGACGTCAAATGTCACCGTCCAACCGGATAGCGTGGTTATTTCCTCGATTGTTTACATGGGAAATGTGGTAGGTGTGAGGATGATCGTATTTTATACCAACATCATGTGCATCATATACTGCAACGAATCCCAACATTTCATGTGGCTTGGAGTACTTGATCGCCTAGAATATATTAAATTGTGACAAACTTCTATTATGTAGTGTGAAAACGTAAACCAAAGGGGACCGAGCGAAAATACAGGCATTGCTGAAACACAGCGAAGCAACTCGAATTCAGGCCCGTAATTAATGATTGATTCACGATTTGCGTTCTGTAACGGAAATTATCTTTTCCAGTGGCTTTTATCTGGTTTAATTATAAAACGTTTTACGGCAAATGAAAACTGCTACTGCATTCAATGGAGAATTCAATGGATATTTTGTTTTTGCATTAAATCGACTACAATTCTAATAAATGTATTTTCCCCGTCTGTGGATTGGTAGTTTTAATTTCATTTAAATTTTGGCTCTGCTGTACAGAGGGACTTCTGGGCCAGAATCCAAATTATATATGTTTTTGGCTACATGGGCCTTTAAAGAGTTCATGGCCTTACACTAGTTATGTGTCTTACCTAAGGTACCAACTCCAATAACATATACTTTATCTTGTCTTGATTGTGTGTATATTTGCAACGTAACACCTAGTACAGTGCATAACTGCCATCATATTTTTCATTTATTTTATATCAAGGAAGCGTAATGTCCTCATCTTCTTCATATACAGATGACTCTGGAAGCATTGACCTGGATTACAGCATGGTGTTTTTCTCACCATGAAAAAGAAGTAGGAGCCAATGGGGACATACAACCTTACAGGTTTCAGCTTCCAGCTAGAACTTGGCCAGCAGCTTATATCCTCAAATAGTTGAGGACAATGGCACATAGTTCAATCCAAATACTTTCAAACCTTTTGCAAATATTTTGCTCTTTATTTTACTGCTTCATTTTCTAATTCATGTTTTATGTCAATTTAAATTTGCTCTGAAAAATTAGTTATTCATGGAAATTATGCCCAGTACTATGTGCTCATGTGGTTCATCAGGGCCAATTTTTTTCAGTGTCAGAAAGCAAAGGCTGTCAAGAAGTTAAAGTTAAAGTGCAAGCTATGGTTGTGATCTGTATAACAGCACACCCAGGATTTGTCGCTGGGAGTCTGTGTCCCGGGACGCTTGAAAGCGCATGCAGTACGTATTGTCAGAGGTACAAGAAGAAACATGTAAGTATACTGAAAAAATGGTATGGTTCAGATGATACCCGATGAAAAATATGTACAGAAGGAAAAGCTGTAAAGATCTCTTTATATGGCAGGTTATTCCGATTCATGGCGTATCGGCAGCTAGTACAGTGGTGCTTGGGTTACCTAGGCAGACATTACAGGGTGCCACTGCCAGCTCGAGAAGTTTTTCCTAAGGACAGTCCAGTTAAAAACGGTTTCAAACTGCCAGCAATGAAATAATAAAAGAATTAAAAAGCCTAATGTGTGTCTCATTCTTTTGTTTTTATTAGGCTTTTGCTCGCAAAGATTATAGCCTTTAGATGATACTATACACTGATGACAACCAGTAGTTAGATTTAGTTTAGTACTTGCTGCCCACCTAATTTATTATTTCATATTATTTTACAAGGAATGCTTATTCCATTCTGCTCACAGCTACCAACAAAGTATGGTTCTTATTCACTTTTCTGTGATCCGGGTTCTTCCGTTTCTGGCCACAGCCTGTTGTCTACCAATATTGTGGTTGAAGTTTAGAGCAGTTAGACAATACCTTGAAACCATAGCCGGTAGAGCAATTCACAATTGGATTGATAGACTTGCAGGTTAAAATGTTTCATATGTGACATCTTTAAATACATCAATGGTCAAATACCACAAGCAAAGAAACGAGTGAACAAGTGCAATGTAAAATATCTTAATGCAGGCAAGGTTGCAAAAACAGTTTTGTGAGCATAATTGCGTATCAAACCAACACACCATGCATATTGACAGAGCCACATGAAACCAGTGTGTGTTGGTGCAAATTTGATTACTAAGTTACGGAAAGCCTCCAGGATAGATGTTTGATATAGTGAAGACATTTTGATGAGGTTTTTGATTAGGGCCTTGGCGGGGATTACATATTCTAGTAAATCACCGGCTTTGCTTTCTGTACAAAAACGTTCTCTTATATACATACTCACAAAATATCTCCATCAGTCCTTATTCATAAGTACCCTTTTCAATATTCAGGACAAGTGCAAGCTACTTTGGGGCAAGCATACATCTACAATTTGAGGGTAAGGTCAAGTAGGGATACCAGCTGTGGCCAGAGAACAAAACCGACAGAACTGAATAATAACGTCTCATTAAAGTAAATGTAGAAAGAAAATACTGGAGCAATCGTTTGACACATCACGGAGTGAGCCTACATGACATTTAAAGAGGAATATTCCCATGTATCATCAAACCGAGTGTTACCGGCTACCCTCAAGTTACATTATGTTAATATTAACATAAGTTTCATAACAGTATTGTGTGGTGTATTATAATGTCACCATGGGAGTCGTAGACGTATGCCTATACCATCATTAAGAGCGACCCCGTATCGTACAATGGCCCTAAATTCTGCAACCAAACCGCGTGCATTATATGCTGACTACCCCTCGTGTTATATCGGACGCCAAATGGAGTAAATAGCCTTAAATGCTTCTGTCCATCATTTTATGCAGCATACGCCATTTTGTAACCAATTATCAGTTTTTGTTTGATACTAATGCCGATATACTAAGAATGCGGATTAAACATACACAGTTAAAGTAAACAATAGCCAGAAAAACCGATAGGAAATGTATTCTTTTAGTAGCGATAATAATAATTACTACTCACGAAGGGCCGTATGACGCTTAGTAATAGAAATTCGGGGCCTAATTCTTCCCAAAGTCGTTCAGATTTTGTCATAAATACGTTGTGGATGGTGATGGAGGCTCTTTGCAGCATTCATATAATTTCCAACATCTCTGCATGTTACATCGTTCGACCCAATCGTGTCATTTTGACGCATCCGGCCTAACGTCATTGAGCACGCCTCAGTCATCGCTACGCTTCGTGGATAATGTAATTGAACAGCCTCTTCCACTTCTTTTGTCTGATCAGTGATATAATATTTGATCATTTCTCGCTCCGTCGGCTGCCATATCCGCAGCAAATCATGGCCATACTGAAGCGGAAGCTCATAGCCATATTGATAAGCAAAATAGAACTGGAACAAGGCATCAGAAAATGCAATGCTATTGCTGTTGAGCACATGCCTAATTAACCTATAGACATAGTTCCACCTCGTTTCGATAAATATAGAGACCAATAAATACAATCAAATGATTGATTGAGCACTTGATTTATTTTTCTCAAAATGTGCCTTGTGCAGTATTCGCATTCAAAAGCACGCAATCTCATATTTGCATTACTTCTCTACAGGCAGTGACATAGAGATAAAATATCTACTGCCCACAGCCCACACGTAAAACCACTGTCTATTATAAAGCGGCACATATTTGTAGGGATCAGCATATTTGGTGTCTGAAACATACTGCCTCACATAGAAAGCCAGCGTATCTAAGTTAGTAATCAAATAGAATTAATAAGGTAGTGCACATTAGCACGCCCTTCAGCAGTAAAAACCTCCTTTGCAATGTAACAATCATAAAACACACCTTTTAGGAATACGATTCAAATCTCTCCTCACCACTCCCGTCTATTGCGATAATTACGGGCGCATAACAGAGAATTGGGATCTTCAGCGCACCCATGTCACACCCGATGTGCTTCGGTAAGGGACGACTGATTAGATATAAGGTTTTAATATCGTCGATAACAATGCCGATCAGTCACAAGATCATGACACGAATAGGATTGAGCCTACAGATGGCAACAAGGGGAGGATGATCTCGCTCTCGGGTAGCTTGCTGTCCAATATGTTTACAGAGCAGTGCCATTGTTTAAGCCAACATAAATGTCTGGAGAAAATCTTAGCGATCATTATCTGCTCAGTGACTTTAAATAGCTGCATATCAACTGCCCCTGGATTTTACGTTTTAACGACCTCATAATGAGCTGTTGTATGAAAGTACTTATTATGAAATAACCTTAGTTGACATTCATCATTTCAACCACGCGTGGCTTAGTACACGATCATTGTTATGCAGCTGGCTAAAGGTATTCCCGCTGCGGAATGTTGTTGTTCTTGAGTCGACTGTTACTATTTGTGAAGCTGTGGGCCACTTCATCTATTGATATTGCTCCCAACCATTCCATCAACATACACGCAGCTGGCAAGGGTGTGTGCTAGTGCTCCGTCCATCGACACGACGCCCTCAATAGATAAACTGGAGGCAATGATTAAGTTAGGACTCGACTGACAAATAGCTAACCGTATTGCATAATGTGAATAGGCATTGGACACTCCTCTGTCGATTCATGCTTTACTTCCATTGCCGAAACTGAATAACACACCTTGACGCCATACGATTAAATACTTGGTTGAAATCTCGTTTTTTTGACAAGCCATTATTCATTGTCTGTATCTCAGCAATTAGCTTGCGTGCAAGAACGGCGTATCATACTATGACAATATACGACGATAAAAGTTTTTTCGATTACCTTGACATCGTTTGAGAATGTATTGATCAGTAACCATTATCTGAAGTATGGACCGTCATGTCTCACAACATGAAACTGTTGTTGTTTTGTGATCGGTTGCGGCATAATAATGTATCGGCATAATGTATCGCCGTAATAATGCGCACTTTTATCTGAAAGCATGCATAGCGCCAGGCGTAAGCAATATGTTATGTAGTCATCACATTCACCAAACATGTGCTGTGCTACTTTCACTCCCCTGAAACAGAAAATCTCAATTAACTCCCAGTGCTGGCGTCACCAGCATGATTCAGTACATGGAATCATTAGCATTTTTTGGTACCGACGGCCCGAGGATACTTAACTTTACTAAAAGCTCAATTCCTCCGAACGTGGCATTTGTTCTTTACGAAAATATAAAGCTGCGTCACATTAAATTCTGTAAGCTCCGTAAAGCAAATTTTGTTTGGTTGTAATGATGCATGCCTAACTGAATAGAGACGGCAGAGTGATGCGTGCCTACCTGAATATAGAGTACTAGAAGAACCGCCGATACCGGATTATAGAAGTCAGAAGAACCGCCCCTTCGTTCAAAACAAGTGATCTCCGTGGTGTAGACGTGAGAAAAAAGATGCACGCATTTAATCTAGCGCAAGACATGTTGCCACGCTATTGAACCAAATTGCACGTGGACATTAAGTCAAACAATATCAGAGCAGTCACAGTGAGAAGGCAGCAATCCAAACAGATGCAATCGTCGCACGTGAGTCTAATATTTTGATAACATTGCTGATTTGCCGGTCCATTAGGCCATCCACACCTCCGGTAGCCGTGTCACACCAACAATATCGTCATCGACACACGTATCATGTATAAATGTCTCGTGTGTAAATCGTTCAGTGAACACTAACAAGAAATTTGCAAAATACAAATGTCACGTCGCTTTAACAAAACATTTTAATGTCGGATTATGTTCAATTGTTCTTTAACTAGACATCAAAATCCATTTCTATATCATTTACACGGCAATCCGCCGTGGCATAAAAAAATAGATTTTCCTGTTACCTATTTATGCATACCAGACACAGCTGGCTTATGCATTATGATTTGAATAGTGTTCCGCTCTTCGATCTGCTTTCCATCAATAACTTGCAATTTGATCCATTAAGTGAACATTACTACACACAACCAGTGATAATGTACGCACAGCTTATGCCATCATTGCATTATTATTACTTGCTTTGTGACGAAAGCATTGACAATCTTGCTAAAACATAGGGGAATCCACGGCATTTTCTAACTAAATTCCGGTCACGCAGATAACTAATCTTGCCTCCCATCTGATGAGGTTCCAACTCTCCAAATTTGCATAACTAGTCTGTCCAGAGACGTACACTCATACTCATACACTGTATGCCTCAAGTTGTGTTACTTCCTCAAAACGCAGTAGAATCATCCAACTGTATGTATAACTCAATTGCGTCTCCAATCATGTCCGAGTAATGTAACGTTAATATTAGTTGTTGAGCAATTTGGCAGTTCGATGAAATTTTGCATAGGGCTCTATCGTAGAACACAGAAAAAGAAGAGAGCCTGTCCGCATCAAGCGATGTGATAGGCATTGGAAAATCTCGCACTTGTGATATTTGGATTAAAGTCTGTATCTATAATAACCTCTAACAGTACTGTTCATATCACCAAGAAACGAAATATCGTATTTTCGTGAATATTATATATGATACATAAATGCATAATGGAAGAGACAAATGAGCAAAGTGGCGTCCAATGTGTTTTGAAGCGGACAAAAAGTTCCCATTCCGCGTTTACAATGATCACATCCACTATTGTACACTTCGGATTTCAAACAAACATACTACTGTTGACAACAGCCTCAGTCAATTTACATCAATGCAAATCCAGAAACGCTATTTGATGAACTTTAAGTTGTACGACACATTACAGTTTCTCAGTTATATAGAGTGTGTTATTTCTGTATTTGTCGGGCTATGTACGCATTCGAATCGCTCAACTCCGTTGAAGATGAACGGATAATGATTGCCTTTAAGGCAGTAGTTAGCTGGGCACTTAATGTTAATATAACACTGGCCTTGAATTGAGCTGGACCATATAATTGGTTGGACGTTTAGTGATGAATTTCGCTCGCTTCTGTCTCTTGTTAATCGGCATAGATACGGGTAATTCACACAAATGCAGTGGGGCAATCCATAACCTGTCAGGAGGGGCGGACCGCGAAGGACTGCGGAATAGGGTACCCCCGTCTACGTCGATGATACTGGCGTGCAAGGTAAATGCATCATGAATACATAGAGAGGTCGGCATGTCAATATCGAATGTCACTGTCACCTAAAGCGCGATTAAAGGTTACAGCGTTTCGTTCTTTTCGGTCCCCGTATAAAATGCATAACACTGCACACACACATCTAAGCGGTTAAATATTTGCATTTTATATTCCCTTGAAACCAGACAGGTCTTTTGTTCTACAGAAGCATTTGTATATTGATGATATTTTCCACGGAGCATCAACACTACATTCGGGCCATGCAAGTACTTAATATTACTGGCGGATTAAGATAAAAAATATATAGTTTGGCAAATATATTATGAGACAACACACTTTAGTAGCCGGAATATATATGACCTAGTTGGGAGAACAGTCGAACCGTATTTATATGAGAGAACTAAACGAGGACACCTGTTCATGTATTTATTGCATTCAGCTGTGATTTTAAATTCCAACACTTGGTCGACGCTGAGTGGAAAATGTGGGATTTTTATATCGGTGAAAATGTGTTATGTGTGTCACTGAATAGGTATGGCAAAATATTCGATTTTATGCTGTATATACAGAAAACAATATATTTAACGACAGGGCGATTTCAAACTCCTATCGTTCTTGTGTGCTGCGCGCAGAGGTGTCAAACATAGGGCTAGTATGCCAGGTGTTTTATCGATAAACCGTCCATCCACATCAATAATATATGGGACCTGGTGTCACATGTGATTGAGAAATCAATCTCTTGCACACATAATGGAATGTATCCATTCATGATTTCGCGGTGTTATGTTTTTCCTATCGGTCTTGGTTCAACTCGATTGGCTCAAATATGGGCTGACGATGAACCGTCCAATCAATAAGTCTAGGAAGGGGGCCGGCACCGGGTACAATGGTATAAAAATGTATCGAAACATTTGATGGTCAGGGGGCAGGGAGCGAAACGATACAGCAGGGTGACATTGCCTGACAAGATGTCAGAGGGAGAAGTGTGTGCTGCAATGAAGATTAGAGAAAAGAGGGACAGTTGGGGAGACGGTGAAGTGCAGCATTAGGAACATTGAGCTTAGGAGGGCAACATTGGTAAGATTGAGAGGGCATTGTGAGTTAACGCTAGCTGTATCAATGAGGTCGGGAAATGATCGGTAAATTGTTCTAGATTATGGATCTACAATTCCATCGGAAATTGTAAATGTTTAGTGTGATGCAAATGACAGTTATGTTATTGCTTCTTATTACGATGCCCTATTTATGGGTGAGTTAAGAGAATAAGCTACGAATGTTGATTACAGAAATAAACAGCTGAAGGCTTTTCTTGTTCAACTGCGTCCGATTCATTTACAAATAACTAAGTCATATTTTGATATTTAATGTTGGAGCCACTTCTGCAGCTCTATCCAGAAGATGACATCACGTGACCTAAAGCAACGATAATTACAGTACGATATGAGTTATCGCCGCCGTAAGACACACAAGGCTTCCGGAGCTATAACATATATAGGTAAGAATACGTTAGTGATTGTGTGGCAGGATAGAGGCACGTTAGTGTTGTACATCGTAATAAATGGGCATAGCCAAGCGGTATAAATACCATAAATATGACGCTAAATAAAACTCATATCTTCGAGTCAACACATATTGTATGGATTTTGGTGTGCTTTATCATTTGCGAAATCTCAAACTCTATACAACTAATTGCACACCACAGTAACTTTAACATTCACTTGATCGCATAAGAGAGTATAATAAGTGACAGTCCCGATAATTTCCCGAACAAACTATGATCACCACGACGGGGCCTTATGATCAATCTGAATGTAATGTTCAACCATTATATGGCTTCATGTATTGGGTGATTATACAATAACTGAAGCCAGATGCAATTCAGTCTCTGACCTTTGTTCTTTCAAACGCTTTTTTCCAGTGTTTTCTATGGTTATAAGAAAAGAGGCGCCCACAATCCGGAGGTAGACAGACAAACAGCATGTTCATCTAAACAACTATCACCATCACATTTCCATGTAAATTTCCGTTATGCTAGATCAATTTGCCATATGCAATGTCAGTCATTGATATATAAATGTAATAGCTTGCTCCCACAAAAGAGTCAGAAAACAGGGTGTAGTAAGCTTAGCACATACAGTGGGTACTCAATGGGTGCAGCATGCCCAATAAGGATGTAAGTAGGAAAAAAACAATGAGTGATCAAATGAAGTATATGTTTTATGTTGAGCTAAGACAATTGTTACTGCTACTGTTAATTGCATATATCCCCCGCTTATAAGGAACTAACTTCGAATTCAGCTGATTTCAGTTTACAATAATACATAGAAGTGAATTCAAAGCCAGTGAGAACAGCAGAAGAATCGGTCTTATCTTCAAAAATTTTGACCGGTACAACAAGCAATTATAATTCTGTCGTACCTGGCGATTTAAAGGTGTTAACAGAGCTTAACAGAGTTATTCTAAATATGCATTTGTGAATACAACATGCAGCATAACTTTGCTCGCGTCAACATTAACATAAGACAAATTTGCTGAGACTTCAATGCGTATCAACTAAACAAACCTATTTCCACCAGAGCAGATTAACGGGTATAATGATACGCATGTACAGGGATAAGGAGCAATGTCAGCCCATTTGTTAGCCATTCAAACTGTTTCTACAGCTTCAAATGTACCATCAAAAACAAGGACAACAGTGCGTTAACTTCACAACGCAAGCCGCACTTTTGTCATTGGCTGAACAAGTTGATAGAATGTTTACAAGTAGTATAGATACCAGCAAGTAGTTGTGATTATCTCATGAAACATGTACCGTTCGTAATAGGTATTGGCAGCCCCATGCAGCAGTTCCTGCCGAGTCAGCGACTTTGAAGAGGGTATTGTGTTGGAGCACTGGAAATGTATGCACGCACAACTACCGATATGAATGGTAGCACAAGATCCATTGAGCATGGCGTTGACGATCTCAATAATCATGGAACGCGGCACACCAACAGCCTACTGATAGCTAGCCATCCGGGTTACAATATGGCACAATGACGACACAAGTTATTTTCATAGTACTTTTACTGACAATATTGATTAGCTTTTCCACATAAGCCACTTGTCACCAGTGCCAGCCATCAATAGCGAAATCGTTCTCGGTCAGTGTGTACTGGGATGCTGGATTATTCCGATCCCCTGTGTAGAAGCTGTACGAATCTGGTGCGCTTCTCTGGTGGAACGTTTGTATAGCTGTATAGCATGTAACTCTCCTGAAACGAACAGCAGCACGATATTTCGTTAAAATGCGGATTTAGTGCTTTAATATAGGGAAAGGATGCTGTTTATTTAAAGCGCATTATATTAGCCTACTTGGATACAATACTTAATTAATATGCTTGACTCACTCTCCATTCCCCAGTGGATTTCAAATGGTCTTTCATGCGACAGCCTTACTAAGTAAATTGATGTGTCAAAATAATACAAAGCAAGTTTTATGTTAGCTGTATGTGGTCATCCGGCGTGAAATGGAATGGACTGAAGATGGACGTTAATGCGTTGATATCGTAATGAGAAAAGGCATGGTAATATCTGTCATTCGGGTGGCAATCGTTGAATGCCAATAAATGTATGTTTCTATGCTTGTATATATTAATGTGTGTATATATATATATATATATATATATATATATATATATATATATATATATATATATATATATATATATATTTATATATATATATATATATGTATATATATATAGATAGATAAATGTATGCATATATATATGCATATATATCGATATGTATGAATGCATGCATATATGATATGCATATATATATATATATATATATATATATATATACATGAGAAATAAAGATATGTATATATATGTATACACATATATATCCCTTTATATATATATATATATATATATAAATATATGTACATGTATATGTATATACTACTTATATACATACATATATATACATATGTATATATATGTATTATACATTAATTACCGTGCGCATTTAGTGGGTCAAGCCTCGTTTCGTAATGTTCGGCTGCGACGCTGTGGTGACGTTTCAATTACTTACTTCAAATATATTTGCTATGCTCTATTCTCTTTCCTTATTGTGATAGATGCGATACATTCTGTTATAATGCCACAGGGAAACAGAAACCTTCTGACGATAGATGTAATGTAGAGCGATATGATGAATACAAGATGGCATTGTTTTGTCTTTGGTTTGATGTGTGCTGCGCCATTTATCGCGCTTGCGATAGTTACTGATAAACACAAGCTCATAAAGCCATACACGCCCATGATATATGACTACTGAGTAAACACATAAAGCGGATGTGATATGCATTTTATGGTGGGTTTCACGGCACATTTTAAAAGCTGAACAGCAGAAGCCGGACATGCAGCCATAATTGTCCATGGGAAATGGACAATTGATTAATGAGTATTATTCCTAACATGTTAGTTTGTCATCTACTGAGTCAGTTGACTACACAGAATAAAGCATTTGTCGTGGACACAGGATGCAGTTAATTACCGTAATGCTAATTATGCATATAAATGCGGTCATAGCCTGTCTCATCATCATGACGCAATCAATGTCGACATCGGTTGACAAAAATATTTACTATTCTGCTGTTTTTTCTCTGTTGCATGTCGATGCTAGTTACTTTGTGAAAGCGTATATTATTGCATACAAATATGGGCAGATGTGATTATATATATATATATATATATATATATATATATATATATATATATATATAAATATATACATATATATATATATTTATAAATATATATATATATAAATACATATATAAATATACACATATAAATAAATATATAGATGTAAACATTTATATATATACAAATATAAGCATACGTATCTATATATATATATATATATATAGTATATATATATATATATATATATATATAAATATATATAAATAAATATATATATATATGTATGTGTGTATCTATACATAAATATATATATATATATTCATATATATACGAACGTATACACATATGTTTATATATAAAGATATATGTATATATATATATATATATATATATTTATATATACATATATAGACATTTAAATGTATGTATATTTATATATGTATATAGATACATTAATATAAATGTATATATATGCATGTCTTTATATATATATGTAAATATATATTATATAAGTATGAATGCATATATTCATTTAAATATGCATATATATATATAACATTCATATATATATATATGTATATAAATATATGTATATACATATATATATATTCCTTTTTGTTATAAATATATATTCATATTTATATGTATATATATATTCATATATATATATTCACATATATATTCATATTTGTATATATATATGTATATATATATATACACACATACTTTGATATATATATAAAAACCTGTATACATATAATAACATATATATTCATATATGTATATATATATATATATATATTATATATATATATATATATATATATATATATATCTATATATATACATGTATATATATATATATATATATTTATATATATATACATAGAAATGTATATATAAATATGCATATGTATGTATATATATGTATATATACATACATATATATACACATATATTTGTATATATTTATATGTAAATATATATATACATATATATATATTTATATTTATATATATTTTTATATATGTATATATATATATTATATATATACATATATGTATATATCTATATATATCTCCCTCTCTATATATATAGGTATATATATATATATATATATATATATATATATATATATATATATATATATATATTATATATATAACATAATTATATGTAATTATATATATATATATATATATATATATATATATATATATATATATATATATATAGCCACCAAATTTTGGGCGACTAAGACTTTCAATTAAACTGTTGAAAAATTCTTATTTTGCTTCTAATGCTTCGCTTCATGTATAATAGATTATTCATGGTACACTATTGTCAGCAAGCGGTTCTTATACCTTTAAATCTAAACGTCATTTGGTATGGAGACTGTTATATCTGGAATCTTGTATCATGTCGGACTGAATATGGTCAGCTTTGTTTGTGTACAAGAGTAATGTTATGATAAACATTATCATAAATTGCTTAGCCCGATAAATAAACGTTACAGTCAATACCCCATTTGTTTCAGAAGAAAAAAAATATGCTTCTGTCCTAATGACTCGTTAACGAGGAGAAAAAGCTTTTGGTTGAAGCACTTAAAACTTATCTATAGCAAACAGACTTTTAGCATTAAACGAGCATTACTAGGAAGCTAAAGATTTTCATGGTTTGTTCAAATGACAATATTGATCCACAGCCAGGGGCCAATTGGACTGAGTAGCTTGCTAGTTGTTTGCTTTACGGCCTGCTCATTCAACCATTTGCTGCATCACTCATCACAAGTGTCAGAGCTATTGATCTACACCACCACGTGTCGTAAACCTGCATTAAATTCTCTATGATTCAGAATGGTTTAGTGCAGTTAGGTTTGTAGGCATGTTCCATAGAAACCTCTCACTCAGCATATGTCCAATCCACTCATCACCGGCCATCATTACTGCCACGCTGCATTCTATGCATTAATATCAGTCTCATATAAAGTAATCTTGCATCTATCTGATGAAAATCAATATTTTACAGATTGCTCAATCATGTGACGGCTATTTGTAAACTCAACAGACATCAACTCATACCCTGTCAGCCTCACTAAATATTACTACATCAAAACGCTCGGTAGATGAACATCGACTTCAACGATATTTAGGTAAATTCAAGAAATAAGGAAGCTGCTAGAAGGACAAATGCTTTTCTGCAAACCAGAAAAAATGCAGATTAAAAAACAATTATCTGGATAGAAGAGGGCACACAGTGCTGACTATCGCACTGGGAGTTTCGTCTTTGTCGATAATACTTGCGTTCAGGTAAGTGCATAATGAATAAATAGAGAGGCCTGTAAGTCAATAATCTATTAATCAACTTTCCTGCGCTTGACCATGGTGGGTATAGAGGGAGATACGAAATACATGGTGTTTGTAGGGCATGAGTTATTATTGCACCTTGTATATAATATGACATAATTCCCACGAGATCTGATACAAGATCAGTATCGTTCGGCTGCTTCAAAAGTTATTGAGATTGCAATTTGGACCTTGCCATGACCCGGCAGAAATAATTTGATATCTCCAAATGAACCGTATCACAGGTATCTTTGATTTAAGCAGTGGTGAAGATTGTTTTGCAAAGAATGTTTCACATTTCGGTATTCGTGTTCTATTGGTTAAACATTATCAAACACACTTAATTTCACACAGTTGATTTTGAATACCATATGTCGAAACGCTTGAGATAAATTGCCATCGGCATTCGCAAAGCTACCCAATGTGATCATAGGTGTCTTACGCTTACAAACGATAATCCTGTATCCCCAGCGGCACGTGGACCCATTGACATTTGCTTGGTAGCTATTGGCGATGCAGATAGGAGACTATCTAATCGACGAAAGGCGAACAACAAGTGGCTAGCACACAAGAAATGGGGACTTGCCGAGTTATGCCTGGGTGACAACGAGATAGTCAATTTGAAATTACACCTTCATGTTCTCAGATATCAAGAATTGGATGAATATATAAAGGTAGTTTTCTTTGAATTTGACTGTAAAACATTTGACAAATGTACCATTGCAATACTATTTTTCTATGCTGCAAGCGATAAGGCAATGACGACAGTAAGTTTCAAACAACAACAAACTCATCGACTTTGACAGGTCGGAGCATCATCGTATAAAGTGACGGTGTATGAGTTATCACCTACAACCTCTCATATATCACGAAGTGGTATGATATGGTTGACTGCATGGGTGCGATATCATTTTCAGTAGCTACCTTCATCCAGCCGCGAATAAAACAGCTCTGTAATGTGTAATTGTCAACATCCGTTACGACTGTTTGACGTCAGACTTGCGTGCGAGATATCATTTTGCAATTTCACGCAGTCAGCTTTTGTGTACGGATCTATTTAGTTGACCATACAATAGGCAGATGAATTATCGAGTACATTAAATACACGTATGATTTTTCAGCTATGACTTAAAGTCTTAGTTAAGCCGATTTAGATGTTCAATGGGAAAGTAAAACACATACAACAGTGATCTGACATCAGTACTACAATCGGTTTAGGATAGGTTGGCTAAAATTATATTCGCTTGATGCCCAATAAGGACGTAAAGTAGCACATCAAATAAGTGATCAAATGAAGTATATGTATTATGTTGAGCCAAGACAATTGTTACTGCTACTGTTAATTGCATATGTCCCCCGCTTTTCAAGAACTAACTTCGAATTCAGCTGATTTCAGTTTACAATAATGCATAGAAGTGAATTCAAAGCCAGTAAGACACCGGGAGAGCAGTAGAAGAATCGGTCATATCCTCAAACATTTTCACTGGTACAACAAGCAATTATATTTTGTCGTACCTGGCAATTTACAGTTGTTTAACAGAGCTTAACAGAGTTATTCTAAATATGCATTTGTGAATACAACATGCAGCATAAATTTGCTCGCGTCAACATAAACATAAGACAAATTTGCTGAGACTTCAATGCGTGTCAACTAAACAAACCTATTTCCACCAGAGCAGATTAACGGGTATAATGATACGCATGTACAGGGATAAGGAGCAATGTCAGCCCATTTGTTAGCCATTCAAACTGTTTCTACAGCTTCAAATGTACCATCAAAAACAAGGACAACAGTGCGTTAATTTCACAACGCAAACCGCACTTTTGTCATTGGCTAAACAAGTTGATAGAATGTTTACTATAGTATAGATACTAGCAAGTAGTGGTGATTATCTCATGAAACATGTACCGTTCGTAATAGGTATTGGCAGCCCCATGCAGCAGTTCCTGCCGAGTCAGCGACTTTGACGAGGGTATTGTGTTGGAGCACTGGAAATGTATGCACGCACAACTACCGATATGAATGGTAGCACAAGATCCATTGAGCATGGCGTTGACGATCTCAATAATCATGGAACGCGGCACACCAACAGCCTACTGATAGCTAGCCATCCGGGTTACAATATGGCACAATGACGACACAAGTTATTTTCATAGTACTTTTACTGACAATATTGATTAGCTTTTCCACATTAAGCTACATGTCACCAGTGCCAGCCATCAATAGCGTAATCGTTCTCGGTCAGTGTGTACTGGGATGCCCTGCGTAGAAGCTGTACGAATCTGGTGCGCTTCTCTGGTGGAACGTTTGTATAGCTGTATAGCATGTAACTCTCCTGAAACGAACAGCAGCACGATATTCCGTTATAATGCGGATATAGTGCTTTAATATACGGAAAGGATGCTGTTTTTTTAAAGCGCACTATATTAGCCTTCATGGATACAATACTTAATTAATATGCTTGACTCACTCTCCATTCCCCAGTGGATTTCAAATGGTCTTTCATGCGACAGCCTTACTAAGTAAATTGATGTGTCAAAATAATACAAAGCAAGTTTTATGTTAGCTGTATGTGGTCATCCGGCGTGAAATGGAATGGACTGAAGATGGACGTTAATGCGTTGATATCGTAATGAGAAAAGGCATGGTAATATCTGACATTCGGGTGGCAATCGTTGAATGCCAATAAATGTATGTTTCTATGCTTGTATATATTAATGTATATATATATATATATATATATATATATATATATATATATATATATATATATATATATATATATATATAAACATATATATATATATATATATATATAGATAGATAAATGTATGCATATATATGCATATATATCGATATGTATGATTGCATGCATATATATATATATATATATATATATATATATATGAAAAATAAAGATATGTATATATATGTATACATATATTCATATCCGTTTATATATATATAAATATATGTACATATATGTGTGTATACTTATATACATACATATATATACATATGTATATATATGTATTATACATTAATTACCGTGCGAATTTTAGTGGGTCAAGCCTCGTTTCGTAATGTTCGGCTGCGACGCTGTGGTGACGTTTCAATTACTTACTTCAAATATATTTGCTATGCTCTATTCTCTTTCCTTATTGTGATAGATGCGATACATTCTGTTATAATGCCACAGGGAAACAGAAACCTTCTGACGATAGATGTAATGTAGAGCGATATGATGAATACAAGATGGCATTGTTTTGTCTTCGGCGTTGATGTGTGCTGCGCCATTTATCGCGCTTGCGATAGTTACTGATAAACACAAGCTCATAAAGCCACACACGCCCATGATATATGACTACTGAGTAAACACATAAAGCGGATGTGATATGCATTTTATGGTGGGTTTCACGGCACATTTTAAAAGCTGAACAGCAGAAGCCGGACATGCAGCCATAATTGTCCATGGGAAATGGACAATTGATTAATGAGTATTATTCCTAACATGTTAGTTTGTCATCTACTGAGTCAGTTGACTACACAGAATAAAGCATTTGTCGTGGACACAGGAAGCAGTAAATTACCGTAATGCTAATTATGCATATAAATGCGGTCATAGCCTGTCTCATCATCATGACGCAATCAATGTCGACATCGGTTGACAAAAATATTTACTATTCTGCTGTTTTTTCTCTGTTGCATGTCGATGCTAGTTACTTTGTGAAAGCGTATATTATTGCATACAAATATGGGCAGATGTGATTATATATATATATATATATATATATATATATATATATATATATATATATATATATAATATATATATATACCTATATATATATATATTTATATATATATATATATATATAACATATATATATATATACATATAAATAAATATATAGATGTAAACATTTATATATATACAAATATAAGCATACGTATCTATATATATATATATATATATATATCTATATATATATATATATATATATATAAATATATATATATAAATAAATATATATATATATGTATGTGTGTATCTATACATAAATATATATATATATATTCATATATATACGAACGTATACATATATATTTATATATAAAGATATATGTATATATATATATATTTATATATATACATATATAGACATTTAAATGATGTATTTATAATGTATGTATATACATTAATATATGTATATAGATACATTATATATAAATGTATATATATGCATGTCTTTGTATATTTATATGGATATATATAAAACATTCATAATATATATGTATATAAATATGAATGCATATATTCATTTATATATGCGGTTATATGTATATATATATTCATATCATAATATATATATATATATATATATTCACATATATAGTATTTGTATATATATATATATATATATACACACTTTTTGTTATAATAAGAGGGGATATATTATTCATATATTATTCATATGTATATATATATTCATATATATATATATATATATATAATATATATATTATATATATACATATATATATATATATATATATATATACATACATATATATATATATATATATATATAGATATATATATATATATATATACATATTTATATATGTATATATATATATATCTATATATATATACATATACATATATATATATATACATATATATATATAGATATATATATATATATATATATACATATATATATTATATATTATATATATAGGGATATATAGATATATTTATATATATATATATATATATGTATATATCTATATATATATATCTCCTGTATATCTCTATATATATATAGATATATATATATATATATATATATATATATATATATATATATATAGATATATATATATATATATATATATATTTATATATATTTTATATATAATTACATATTTATATGTAATTATATATATATATATATATATATCTATATATATATATATATATATATATATATATATATTATATATATATATAGCCACCAAAATTTGGGCGACTAAGACTTACAATAAACTGTTGAAAAATTCTTATTTTGCTTCTAATGCTTCGCTTCATGTATAATAGATTATTCATGGTACACTATTGTCAGCAAGCGGTTCTTATACCTTTAAATCTAAACGTCATTTGGTATGGAGACTGTTATATCTGGAATCTTGTATCATGTCGGACTGAATATGGTCAGCGTTGTTTGTGTACAAGAGTAATGTTATGATAAACATTATCATAAATTGCTTAGCCCGATAAATAAACGTTACAGTCAATACCCCATTTGTTTCAGAAGAAAAAAAATATGCTTCTGTCCTAATGACTCGTTAACGAGGAGAAAAAGCTTTTGGTTGAAGCACTTAAAACTTATCCATAGCAAACAGACTTTTAGCATCAAACGAGCATTACTAGGAAGCTAAAGGTTTTCATGGTTTGTTCAAATGACAATATTGATCCACAGCCAGGGGCCAATTGGACTGAGTAGCTTGCTAGTTGTTTGGTTTACGGCCTGCTCATTCAACCATTTGCTGCATCACTCATCACAAGTGTCAGAGCTATTGATCTACACCACCACGTGTCGTAAACCTGCATTAAATTCTCTATGATTCAGAATGGTTTAGTGCAGTTAGGTTTGTAGGCATGTTCCATAGAAACCTCTCACTCAGCATATGTCCAATCCACTCATTGCCGGCCATCATTACTGCCACACTGCATTCTATGCATCAATATCAGTCTCATATAAAGTAATCTTGCATCTATCTGATGAAAATCAATATTTTACAGATTGCACACTCATGTGACGGCTATTTGTAAACTCAACAGACAACTCAACCCTCATCAATAATAAATATTACCATGTCGGTAGCATCGACTTCAACAATATTTAGGTAAGTACTAAATAAGGAAGCTGTTAAAGGATAAATGCTTTTCTGCGGTGCAGATGAAAAAACAATCGACTTGCAACGAGGTAAGGTAAGTGCATAATGAATAAATAGAGAGGCCTGTAAGTCAATAATCTATTAATCAACTTTCCTGCGCTTGACCATGGTGGGTATAGAGGGAGATACGGAATACATGGTGTTTATAAGGCATGAGTTTTTATTGCACCTTGTATATAATATGACATAAATTCCACGAGATCTGATACAAGATCAGTATCGTTCGGCTGCTTCAAAAGTTATTGAGATTGCAATTTGGACCATGCCATGACCCTGCAGAAATAATTTGATGTCTGCAAATGAATCGTATCACAGGTATCTTTGATTTAAGCCGTGGTGAAGATTTTTTTGCAAAGAATGTTTCACATTTCCGTATTCGTGTTCTATTGGTAAAACATTATCAAACACACTTAATTTCACACAGTTGATTTTAAATATATACCATATGTCGAAGCGCTTGAGATAAATTGCCATCGGCATTCGCAAAGCTACCCAATGTGATCATAGGTGTCTTACGCTTACAAACGATAATCCTGTATCTCCAGCGGCGCTTGGGACCTGGTAGCTATTGGCGATGCAGATAGGAGACTATCTAATCGACGAAAGGCGAACAACACGTAGCAAGCACACAAGAAATGGGGACTTGCCGAGTTATGCCTGGGTGACAACGAGATAGTCAATTTGAAATTACACCTTCATGTTCTCAGATATCAAGAATTGGATGAATATATAAAGGTAGTTTTCTTTGAGTTTGACTGTAAAACATTTGACAAATGTACCATTGCAATACTATTTTTCTATGCTGCAAGCGATAAGGCAATGACGACAGTAAGTTTCAAACAACAACAAACTCATCATCGTATAAAGTGACGGTGTATGAGTTTTCACCTACAACCTCTCATATTTCACGAAGTGGTGTGATGTGGTTGACTGCATGGGTGCGATATAATTTTCAGTAGCTACCTTCATCCAGCCGCGAATAAAACAGCTCTGTAATGTGTAATTGTCAACATCCGTTACGACTGTTTGACGTCAGACTTGCGTGCGATTATCTACCGTAATGAATTTCTACATACCAGGACGAGATATCATTTTGCAATTTCACGCAGTCAGCTTTTGTGTACGGATCTATTTAGTTGACAATACAATAGGCAGATGAATTATTGAGTACATTAAATACACGTATGATTTTCAGCTATGTCTTAAAGTCTTAGTTAAGCCGATTTAGATGTTCAATGGGAAAGTAAAACACATACAACAGTGATATGACATCAGTACTACAATCGGTGTAGGATAGGTTGGCTAAAATTATTTTCGCTTGTAAATTGTATCATTCGAACACAACACAATGGGTCAAATATTTGTTATTTCTGACCTCATTCTGAAATTCGTAAGGTGCACGGAGAGGGAAATCAAATCAACGAAAACATATCCTTATCCATAAGAACTGATGTTATCCTGGATGGAATCTAGCGGAGTGTCTTGTTTAACGAGAAGTCAAATTGAAAAAAAAAGTGGGTAGCTAACATCAGTCATACCAGTTGCAAGCTCAGCTGCTCCCATTGGAGGTTTTGTAACATGTCAATACTAGTCTGAACGTACGGTTACCACGCCTGGATTGTTTATTCTAGCCGGGACCTCATGTCTTATATAGATGGTTAATAATTCTTTGAAGGAGCGACTAGTGAACGTCCGTCTGATCATCCCAATATTGATTTTTGCTTTACAGCTGATGCACAGCATATTTCAATTAATTGAAATTCCGATCAATTAGGACAACTGCCTTCTCGGTGTTCATGAGTTTTCTTAGATGATATGATGATATATTGAGGTTTAGGATCATTGGAATACCTCATGGTTAATTTGGTACAAACCCACATCCAACGCCAGGTTTGCATTCAGATAAAACGCCAGGGATGAACGAAGACTATAAGAGATGAACGAAGTAAATGGTTTAATTGACCTCACCGGGATAGTATCGGTATGTATTGCCGTTGGAACATGAGTTGTCACAAATTATGCAGTGCATTGATAATACGACAATATGAATCCATCTACACTCTGACATATATTGCAATTGATTGGTTAACTAGTGGTGATAATAATACAACATTTTTCAAAGTCAATACCACTCACTTTATAATTGGAAAAACTTTCCGTTTCGTTTCGCTGTCACACACTACAAAACTAAAATGAAGATTCCACCTGCAATAATGCATGCCAGAGCATCTGTGAACTGATCTGATCTGATGTCTGACTCAATACCAAGTTTATGTTTGTTATGTGTTCACCTACAATTCGATACTCACCCATCAGTAACCACGGTACATTGATTATGACACCGTGAACTATGTTTTGCACGCCACACCACTCTCCATGGGCCTTTTCTACGATCGATGTACGTTATTTATGGACATAGAATCAGATATTTTCCCACCAGAGACCAGAACTCATTGTTTTTTGCAACAGTGAATGGATCATGTCACGCCAAGAAAGTTTGCTTTATCGCTCTATTTAGTATTGATAACATAGATAAATGACCAACGGATACCTCATCTATAAGCCTGTCAACCACGCTAACAATCCAAGAGCAATCACCTGATTCTGTTACGAGCACCTACCGAATCAGAGCATGCATATTTTTATCTCGTAATACCACCAACGAAGTCTTGCTTCTCCCAAAACATAGTACAAAAGCTGATTGGGAGCCTCCGAAGGTTGTCATGATACAACAGTGTTGAGCGGGTGGTTTCATGACCACCCTGAGACCACTGCAAGCAACGATAACGCTCGTCGTACACCACACCACATGTTAATGAAGCTAGCATTTGTGTGCTCGCATCGATATTGGCAAGTATAAATGGGCAACAAGTGGTAATTTTGCAGTACAATTCAATGGATAATACCAAATAAATGAGACTTTTAAGGCATGTATCATGTAATTGTGAAGCAAATAACAAAACCCATGTAGTCACATGAATCTAGTAATTAATCATGTGTCTTATAAAATAGATTGCAAGGTTACTTGGCACGTTGTCTGCATATACCCGACTGAAGAGGGATTACTGTATCGTACCTTGGTTATCCTCACGGACGAAATGAACTTAAAGCAATTCATCTTTGGTGCAAATTTCCTTTTGTCTTACCTGATATATCGTTGCATAAGATATACCTTTTCTTCTGCAGCAGCATTTACGGGATGAAAAGGCGTATATAGCAATGAAAATGACGACTGCATTTAACCCTAAGGCAACTAATACCACGGTATAAATATAATGATCTCTGGGCTCCGGAGACTGGGTGTGGTTAAGCTCTAAGCTCCTTTGATCTTCGTGGTTGGCCAATACAGTCAACCAAGAACTAGTAGTGCTTTGGCTGCGCTCTTTGAACCATATTTAGTCAACATATTGAACGTGAAGATTGGCACATTTCTTGGCATGGCTGAATAATCCTCCTAAAAAAGCTGTAGCCTTTGAAAGTGACTCGCCATTGACAATTGTTAGGGTGCGGCGCACTGCTTGATGCAACACTCTGACAAAGGCGTCATTATTCGATGCAAATACTCCTACTTGCTCTGACAAAGGCGGTTGTCATGAGGGTCGACAAATCGGATTGCCCCAGACAGTATATAGATGGAACTTCATTTAAATCCTCGTTGAAGAGTAGATATAGAACAAGCTGGATCACGTCGATAAGAACAAAGTCGGAAGTCAGCAACACAAACTTGGCGGTTGAGCAGTGTGTCCCTGCCCAGTTCAATGCCATCACTGTATTCAAGGAGTTTGTAGGCGAGTTCGTGAAGTCCGCCTGTATGATATCTCCGTACAGTTCACTCTCAGAGTTGATGCTGGGTCGAGTCACGATGGGCGCTGTGTTTGCCAGAAGGAAGAAAACGACTACTTGATGATGAGGTAACGTTGTCTCGTTATCGCCATCCGTCTGTCAGAGTGTTCGGGGGCCTGAAAGCAAAGAAGGTCAATCAGATTCCATAATAAACAACTTGTTTGTTGCCGGTTTGTATTCCACGAGGTATACCTCGTTTCCTAGTACGGCGTACTTGGTTTGAAGTATTACATAAACATTAATTTTCTCACGTTGTATTGGGCTGCCCACGTGTCTCGTATAGCCATCCGTCTGTCGGTGTGTTCGGGGGCTGAAAGCAAAGAAGGTCAATCAGATTCACATGATAATTTTAAATCATTTACGGTTACAGCAAGAATATCGTGAAAATGTAGTGCGTGCATACATGATAATAACGACCTGTTTGTTGCCGGTCTGTATTCCACTGTTGCTTCAACGTTTAAACGTCTTGCGTCTAATGATTAGATACTTAAGGGATATAATAACCTTTGGTAATGTATTTAGCAGTTGAACTCTAACACTGCTATTACCACAATTGATAACGAGTCTACAGGAAGAAGTAACTATATATATATATAGAGGAGGATATAGATATATATAGATATATATATATATATAGAGAGATATATATATATTATATATATATATATATATCTATATATATATATATATCCTATATATATATATATCTATATAGATATCTCTCTTCTAGATAGATCTCTCTCTCTCTATCTCTATCTCTGTCTCTATTCCTTCTATATCTAGACAGGTTCACAACGCATAAAGCTACTTTAATAGGTCAGGAACACAGATTTAATTGATATACCTATAATTACAGGACAAACATATCTCTCTCTATCTCTATCTCTCTCTCTCTCTCTATCTAGATCTATATATCTATCTCTCTCTCTATATATCTCATATATCTATATCTGCAGTACAAAACATCCAACGTCCTTGTTGCTGTCATGCGAAAGCCATTCGCGTTTTTCGCCTCTTTCATTAATTAGCCAGGCAGGATTCCAGTGTCTGTAGCGCTTCTCTTTTTCGTACTGTGCTCGCTGGGCTTTTTCGTCCTCTTCAAATTTGCGTTTCTTAGGCGACGGAGGTTTGGAACCGTGAACATCGACATCTTCAGAAATTGTGTACTGTTAAAAAATCGCATGCCGTTATATAGGCTTGCTTACCGAGGGCTTGGAAGTCAACTCGCAAGAAACGCTTAAAGAAAACATGTCACGCGCGTTACGTAAGTCATACAACTGTTGGTGGGTCTATCGTTGAATGCAATTAGAACGCACTGCAATCACGCAGCAGACGCGGTAGAAAAGTCACGATGAGCGCGCAAAGAAAACATCGCGGGCGTATGGGTGATGTTACATCTTTCCGTCGCGTCACTTCCAACTGTTACTGGTGCAAGAAAAGTTGACTTGGCTACTTTCACAGTTGCCTTAAGTTTGTTTGGTTGTGGCTATTACGATTCTTAATAATCACTGCAAATGTTCTTGTACACATGAATCCAGCTTTTCTGCATAACCTGACTTTAATCTCAATTCTTATGAATACCATTCGTAGATGATACATGGTAAATCAAATTAATGAATTATAATAAAAATGCCTTTAAGCGATGGAAAAGCGGTTAAATAAAATTTGTCAGCAGACAGGAAATGGGGAGTCTGGTTGATTCGTTGTTGCCAAGTAACCGTTAAACTTATTAAGGTCAGTAGGTGCATGTTGTATTAGAATACGAGAGGCTGCCATTAGATAGCTTATGGGAGAGTGGGGTGGGCTGTAGACCATGTTCTTGTCTTCACAACGATACGTGATGGGTCAAAATTATACACCGACTGCAGCCAGCTTATCCCTGATCTGTGGATTATAAAGTCTTCACAAACAATCAAGGCACGGTAGTATAACTTTTTCTGTGAGCCTATCTATGCCATCGGTTTATTCCTCAGTTAACTTTCAGTTCATATACTATGGGTCAATAAATTACGCAAGACATGATAGTATACAGCCAGGAAGCTTTCTTATCTCATGTGTTTGTCGAGTTTATGGTTCAAGCGGCGCTTAATCACGCGAGCTCCACTGCTGTTGTATTGAACTCGGCGCGAGGTGTTAACGCGGAAAAAATCTACCCGCCAGTCGGGCGGGTGGTTGTGATTATTTACCCGCCTGACTCAAATTTCACCCGCCATTGGCAGGCGGGCGGTTGGTAATTTCGAGCCTTTTATATATATATATATATATATATATATATATATATATATATATATATATATATATATATATATATATATATATATATATATATATATATATATATATATATATATATATATATATATATATATATATATATATCTATCTATCTCTCTCTATATATATATATATATATATATATATATATCTATATATATATCTCTCTCTCTCTCTCTCTATCTCTATATCTAGATATATATAGTATTTAAAATTTTTGACACTGATACCCATGCGTCATAATTACAGAATATAATATGCCTCACCTAAAACCAGCATTGAACGTAATCAATTAGCTATTTACATAATTTATATAAAGGACCGGGGGTATTAAGCCAAGCACATATACATATTAAAGTTTCACACAGGCAAGCACTAGTTTTTTGTTCCCAGGTTCAAAAGGATGCCCTGCATTTTACTCAATGGCGTAAATGGCGTGAACCGCACGTGGCAATTTAGCATAGATGAGAGTGAAGAAATGTAAGTTACAGTGATTAATTAAGATATGTCCAATAATTTTTAGATATCATAGCGCAAACTTTGAAGCGAATAAGATGAATAATTGCTGGCAAAGGGCGCAGCCTTGGCGGGAGTCCGCATGAATAATTAAAGATGCTACATAAAAGAAATCCATTTGTAAATCATAGGCAGGCTGCACTCATTGTAATAAATACTTCAAACTGGAATTGTTATACAGGGTACGGAAACGACTGAGAGCTGGTCAAATATAACAGAATGAGGTCAAAACCTACTTGATAATAGTTATTATAACAGAAACTGGTGGGTGATTTACACAGCCATGTCTGGTCATTGCAATTGTTGTTATCACGGCCGAAATAAATCGCATTGTAGCATAACTCCGCGCCCTTCATGATGATTTCCTGTTTCAGTCTAAACCATGGAGAAGTGCATTTCTCACACTAAAACATTATATCGAATTAATATTGGTAGATATATCATTTGAGATGATTCATAGATATATGTAGTGATGCTCATAACGGAATAGCCACTGCAAGCACCGAATAAAATATTTTTAACGGCATTATGTAATGTATGCAGATGCTTTCACAGTATCCGAGTGTACTTACCAGCGGCGTATTTCAGACATAAATATGCTCCACAGCATGGCCACTATCAACAAACATTGTACAACGAGGTTATAACGCCTCTAATTCCGTTAGAACATCCACAAATAGGATTGTATGAACAAAAGCGTTGCTTGACAACATATTATATTGCATATACGACGTCAGCATAGATTCGGCATCGTGCTGCCAATTTGTTGTTTTACCCTTTATTAACACGATCGTGGTGTCCGCTATGAATGCACGCACGTTCGATCGACGTATTACCAGTAAGCGTGCAATATCCATTGTATCACCAGGATGTGCAGCGTTGCTTATTTACATCGCAAACCTCTCACATATTGACAGTTGGTCGTTGCAAATCTATATAAGCGTTACAACGCTGCTCTGCTTCATTGCAGCTTCCCCAAGCCATTTCACCCAGAATTGACTTCTCTACTACCAAACGCCATATCACATTAGTAATGTCACGTACGACACTAAGCTGCATTGCTAATTCGTGCATCGAATCTCTTCATTAATATACCTACAAATATTTATCTCATTTCCAATTCATCGAAAACCCAGCAACCCCGTACCATTTTCATCGTCAATCCACTACAATTTCCAAGAAGCCTAATTCTGATGGAAATCATTTTGTATATGGATTATTCAATCATGTAAATACATAATGCGATTCTAGCACGTGCAATGTTTCGAAGTTCGAGTGCTATGTTTTTTTGAGCGTATTTGTGATATAATCTGACAAAGCTATATCAAATCAACGACAAACCTTGAAATAGGATTGTATGAACAAAAGCGTTGCTTGACAACATATTATATTGCATATACGACGTCAGCATAGATTTGGCATCGTGCTGCCAATTTGTTGTTTTTCCCTTTATTAACACGATCGTGGTGTCCGCTATGAATGCACACACGTTCGATCGACGTATTACCAGTAAGCGTGCAATATCCATTGTATCACCAGGATGTGCAGCGTTGCTTATTTACATCGCAAACCTCTCACATATTGACAGTTGGTCGTTGCATATCAATGTCTGCCCCTCTACTGATGTTTGAATAGTTAATGATTCAACCCACCTGGAAAGCTTTGAAGCTAAATGGGAAGCCGCATTAGTATACTTGGTCAAACTCACTCGTTATCCACAAATAGAAACCTGTACGGAAATAGAAACCAGCACATAAAGCCGACTAGTGCAGAAACGGTGTGGCATGGTTTGCTTTGATAAATATATGAGTGAAAAACGTAAAACGCCTTTGAATTGCAGAACAATTCGTCAAATAGCTGTGGACCAATTCTGTGTGCCAGGGCATTGACAATTAGTACTGTTTAGGAAGGATAACAAATGACCAGTTAGCGCTTACACCTTTTCTTTTGTTAACAAAACATATGCATAACCTGGTACTGAAAGACGTTTCACGTATATCAGTGCATGGTGACTAAAGATAGCGCAGCTATGAGATGGCTACATTTATCTTCAACAGCATGATGTCAATAAGGCAGTTTTGATAAATTTCGGTTTTATATTTGTATTATAACTCTGCATCACGCACAACAGTGGTACTCATGAATGGTTCAGGAAGCGGTCTATATCCTGAATTTACAAATGAGCTCTGACAGAGTTTTGAATAATGCATGATGATGCACTCAGGAGCACCGCAGGAGCACCCATACTCTTGCCTCTTTACATAGAGAAGAAGGTGGGCTGCAATGATGTTATTCGGTGTCTCACGGGTTATATGATGTGTTGTTATCGGTAGACCACTTAACGGCGCACATAGACAACTGAATGGGGATCCTAAGTAACAGTGCGTCAGTGACGCACAAGGCTAAGCAGTAGAGTAAGAACTGTAGAATGTGCTAAGTGACATAAAATATTTTAATCAATGTTCACTCTAGAAATCACTGCATCAATATATAATACCACTGTATGATGAAAGCAGCAAAACGATGCTTGCTGCATTTCCAACCATGAAACGCAGTTCGTATTGTGATGATATCCAAATTAGCAGTCCAATTGTAAACAATTGTAATTTGTCATCTGTCAACTGTCAACAAAGGCTGTTTGGTAATATGTTACCACTGCATTCATTTGCACATACTCCGAGTGCTCCCAAGTAACTTACTTCCATTTCAACATGACGGTTAATTTGAATGTACTGTGAAGACATTCACCCGTGTTAATGTTCCCATTTAAAACCCAAGATTATTTTGCATCAATTGATGTTACGTCACACATATATGCAATTTGATCCCTAGTTTGCACGCGTGAACCTCTTGTTGAATGATTTTTTACAAGCACGAATAAAAAGCTGCTGCTGTCAACGCTGATGAATTCTCACAGGAAGTACTCTGTGAATAAGATCCCGCAATAAATCAAATGAATGTCTTTCTGATGCAAATCAGTTTGAAGCGGCATTTGCAGAAATGGAACCGAATATTCAACTTATCGTGCAGTCCCCTCAATAGGTTCATTGTGTGAATGCGAAAGACCGTGCAGTCACTTCCTATTTCGGCCGTGAACATTACAGCTCCGTTTCATGTCAGTAACGAATCTGCGACGTTCATCCGTTTTTGAATAGAATGGTTGATGTAAGGCATGGATGCAAGTATTTGCTTCAGTGTAGTAATA
>CM067350.1:13555183-13567683 GCA_034190875.2 Urechis unicinctus | reverse complement strand
ATGCATCCACCGTATATATTTTGTGTACATCAAAGCCATATATATATAAGCATTCAAAGTTAACTTCTGTCGCGATTTGATCGTCCCTGGCTTTAATGACTGCGTCAAAAACCTGGTTACGCAAGCTAGACGAGCGTATATGAGTTTGTGTAATGAGGGCCAGCCACTATGTGATACATGGCCAAAGCTGCCATGACCTCTCTAATTTGAATAAACAACAACAACAGCTAGCTATGGTCCTTCGTGGGAGCTGATGAGAATAACGCGTTTCAACTCCCTCCGTCAAGTCAATACAAAGAAAACATCGCCGAGATATGGCGTGACCATAATTCCGCACTCCTCAATAGCGCGAGCGAGTGTCAGGAGAAGTTCGAGGTGACATAAACCGTCAAATGTGAAACTGACACCACCTGCATTGTGATCTCCCTTGCTCACATCAGCTGTGCAATACAGACGCTTAAACGATTGGATAGATGGTCTTGTCGCTGAACAGGTTATTTATGCTGGCGGCAGTATATTGTTTATGCGTCATTACTGTACTAACAGCATTGTACAATACTATAATGATCTTGGCAGACCTGTGTACACATGCTTTCTAGATTTCTAGATGCGTCAAAGGCCTTTGATATGGTTAATTATAGGTTGCTGTTTAAAACGCTCATTAAATGTGGTATGCTATTGATTATAGTCAAAAGTTTAATGTTTGGGTATCAGACAATTATTCAATGTGTAGGTCGATGATCTTGCAAGCCTGTTGTTGATATATTACACCGGCTGTTTTATTAATGATCTTTGTATTAACCATGTGTTTTATGTGGACGTTCTATGTCTGATGTCGGCCTAGTGGTTGCAAAAACTTCTTGACCTTTGCTCTTGCTTCGGAACTCACCATGGTATAGTGTTCAATGCATCAAAATTACAGGCAGTGCGTCATTATAAACGGTTCTGGCTGTCCCTTAGAAACGTTGAATGGTAAACAATTGCAAGATGTTGAAAAATGGAAATATCAAGGATGATGATATGTTGAGGCAAATTAGAGTTCTTAATGTTCGTTAAAACAGTCTTAAACAATATATCTCCAAATGCTTATTGCATGTAAAACCTACTGTGGCATACTTTATTGTCCATATATATATATGGATTAATTTTACACAACAGTTACTTAATAAAGTTAGAGTTGCATACATATAACATTTTTTTTAACAATATTTTTGGTGTGTCAAAAAGAGCCCTAATGTGTTCGCCTCAAACCTTATTCTAGGATCTCATACATATATCAGTATATCTACATAAACATTTATAAAGCGAATCGAACTCTCCAATAACTAGCTAATAAAATCTTTGAATGATTGTTACAAAGTACGGTCTGGTGCAATATGGACCCATTGGTATTCTATTTATATGCCCGCATAGAACGCGAACTTGTATGCATGTTTTATGTACTATGGGCCCGAACTACGCTGCAAGTATTAGAAGTGCAATTGTGCGGCCAATGACTGCCATGTGCACCTTGGCCTGCGTGTGTGGAATATTGTTAAAACAAGCTGTGAGCAGTATTAAGTACACAACAACACGATAGAACTCATTTTATTATTACATAAAATCTGCTTGCCACATGTTTCAGTGGAAAATATTAGTATTGATTAACAATATTGCATATTGGTCTTTGCAACCGAAATGATATGAGGCAGATTCGAAGAGTTTATATCGATTCTAAAATTATATTTATGGTACGAATAAAATCCTTATTGCCAGAAGGCGGCAGCCAACATTATCATTTAACGGCTTCTTGAGTCCCTCAAGGACAATTTAGAGCAAAGTCAGAGTAGAGATACAAGCTCTGGCCAGAGAAAAACCAGAAAGACTGGAATGATATCGTATCATTGAAGAAAATGCAAAACGGGAATGCTGGAAGCATAACATTTAATGACAAATATTCTATAGCTGACCGATGTATTACCAAACCGAGTAGTACATTTTGATAATATCAACGTAATAACAAAACAGTACTGTGTGGTGTATTATAATGTCACCATAAGAGTCGCAGACTTGTGCCTATATCATCTTAAATATCATTAAGAGCGACATCATGTCGTGCTATGCCCCCGAAACCAAATCGCACGCATGCGATATCTGACGCAAAATGCAGAAAATAGCATCAAATGCATCTGTACATTATTTCACCTAGCATACGTCTTTTTTATCATGTCGTGTTTGATACTAATGCCGATGCACTATGAATGTGAATTAAAGAAAGTGAGAAACCGATAAGAAATGTATTCATTTAGAAGCGATAACAACGCAAGGTCCGTCTCACGTGTGATGAATTATAAACGAAACCATGTGGCTAACTCTTCCCAATGTCGCTCCTATCTGATTCTCATATAAATGCATTGTTTGCAAACGGATGTTGATGAATGTTTTTAGCATCATTTATAGCGCTTATAACGTCTTCGTATTTCACACCGTTCGACCCTATCGTGAAATTTCGACGCATCCAACATACTTTCATTGAGTACACCCCAGCCATCTATACCCTTCGTGCTTTTCTTCGTCAGTGAGTACTGTGAGTCTGTGAGTAATGGCAGGATTGAGGAGACCTTTCATTATTTATGAATACAGAGCCTCAGAGATCAGGCTGTGCTGCGTCTGTGAAAATATCATTCAGAAGTCAGTACACACCAAGCTGCGATGTGCTAGATGTCCCGACTAGCGTAAGATAGGGCGCACCTAACTTTGGCGAGCCGATGTAAGCTTGTGAACTATTGGAATAGAAATGTTAATGGATACACATGCTAGTTGCGCCAGTTGTGTTCAATGAATCTAGGTTGTTAAGATACTGCCGGATCAGCAGTTGATTCACTGGGTTCTGATGCGTTCTGGAAAATATTTGCAAAAACGTTGTTTGCAGGTAAACTGTCCATCCGCAATTGATATAACAGTAGAATAGAAATGCACCATGTACCTCGTTTGATGAGCGCTTTTTTGTTGTTGCGCCTGGGCAAGTCGAATTAAAACTTCATTTCACTAATATTTTGCACCATGACAAACGCCGGTATTATATCACGTCAAACATCGCATGCATTTGACTTTGATAAAAAAAAAATTTTTACAAGATATTGTCATGAGCGGCCGTCATTAGATATTGTATCAAACATATAACCATACACATACGATGACGCAGATATAGGTCAAATAAAGATCACCCTATGTAGCATGACTTGCAGTATCGTATTTATAGCTTTATTATAGAATGATGAGCTATGTTATGCTGCAGCAATCTCATATCAATCATCCATCGTACTGTTAAGGTTTGGAAGGTGCCATAAATCCAATCACCACACCTATGCAGCATTAAACAGCGCTTCAGGATGTTATGGTCCAGGGTTTAATGTCGCAAATCACACCATAAAACGCATATCGCATCCGCCTTATCTGAATTGCATTCACTCAATAGTAATATTTCCTGGACGTTTATCGCTTTGTGAGCTAGTGTTTCACGGTAACCATGACAAACGCCATCGATGATGCAGCACACGTCTGATGTCCGCCATAACATCACAGATCATAAAGCAAGCCACACCGAATAGCTTGCGTAATAAATAGACAGGTATTTATTGCAGAATCTGATGCTCTTGTATTCATCATATGCTCAATGTATCTAACATTGATGTGTTCTATGCATGCAATGTTGTATATACACGCACTTGACAGTGAAACCGTTGTGTAAGGATCAATTTGTTTACGCGGGTTTAAACCTAACGCATCACAATCTACCACAATCGTTACAAAGCAGATATATTTACTTGAATAAGATTACATAACTGTGGCGATGTAAGAAGCACACACGACAAAATCGGAAACAAAAATGGGGTCATTGCTTGCAGGGAGTTGCTGGAAACTCATGCACACACCCCTTTCACTTCACAAAACTACAAGGCAAAGTTCGACATTTATTTTTCAGGTCTTTCCTTTCATGACTGCAATGCAAAAAATAATTGAAGCTGCCATTTTGTATTATATCTGAGGTTTGCAGACAGGTGACGAGAGGCTCTAATAGGACATCACAACAGGATCATTTAATTCGCACAGCAATCTCACTTTCGTAAAATAGGAATAAGCGTAACGCAATTCCCCAGCTCCATATACAAACTACCTTAACAATTCACTTCTTATCTTACCAGCAATAAATATAGAATCTGTAACATTATATTAACAATATAACGAACCAATTTGGCTCTGGATGATGCTTCCATGCCGGTTCACATGACATGACAGGATGTAAGATATACCTACTGACGCTGCTTGTTTTCCACATGCGTATGTCATTGGCCGTCAATGTCGTCATCAGCGTGTTTGTGTGGAGGACGCAACACCACATGTCCATTGCTTTACCCGGTTTGTATTATATTATTAGAGATATTCAATTTACTTTCAGTTGGCATTAAGACCTATCGGGATGCAAGTGTCCGCAAATAATAGCCGAAGGTGATCGCATTTGACAACCGTTTCACAGATATCGTGTGATTCTACCTGTACATAACCTCGTTTATACATCGATAGCTGCCTTAATGACTTATCTTGCAATATCATTGTCATATATCAAGGAAACACAAGCATTATTTGATATCAGTGCATTAACGTCAATTGTCTGAGCCTTCAATTTCACGCTCTTTAACTGCAATCAGCCAACAGAGTAGATGCATTGTATTATTACCATAAATATCCTTCAGAATCTAATGGAGGCTTTCGATTATGTAAGAGCCATATTTGAACCCTTATGTGTTCCACAGGGGCGTCAAACTCGGCATTTAAGCATTGGGTCCGTGCTGGTCATAGAACTGCACGTAAGGCGAGCAGTCTCATTTCAATATTACGGTCATGGTTCAATTTCAGATTCTTCTTAAGGTGTAGGGTGATTGGCCTCTTTTCTCTCTACCAAGGTAGAAAGCTTTTGAACTTATAGCAATATATAGCGGTATATTGAATGTCACAACTACTTTCCCGATTGATTCTTATTTGTTTTTTAACCACTGTTTCTGAAGCTCATTCCATTATTATAGTTAATACTGTCAGCAGGTTGTATACTCTGCCTATTCTCTCACAATAAGTCTCTTATTCAGGTGGCACCAATTATTATGATCAGTTTTCATTAGAGCACTCCATTCATACCTAATAAAGCATGCCCTTTGTGGCTCATATTCGTTATCGTGTATTGCTGTATTGATGCTCGTCATTTGTGAACTCAGACACAGCATCTTCAAACCAGCTGCGAGGTGCATAACACAAAAATGAGACGTTGTGATGAGTACACCAGGATACTTGTGTTTAAGGATATTTGCTCCATCAGGTAAGGCCAAACATTTAACTAAAGGACAAATGTAGTGGGTGACACTGCATACGACTCCATCGCATGTCGATGACTGAATGTAAATAACTGTACGCGATACCAGTCACCATGGTTGTGGATTGTACAATCGAAAATAAGTTTGTTTACAAATAAGTAGATCCCGAAAGCTGCGAAGTGATGGGACGACAAGGTTTAAATATAACAACTTGCAACAAATCAGACAAACATTGGTCCGGAAGTGGCACTGACAATGGCACTCATACCACCAGTTGCCATAGATTTAGATTATTGTAAGCGTACCATACATATTGCCATATGTTAATGCACTAGAGTCGTATTCTAATACTATGGGACTATAGTATGTGCCAGAGAAGTTTCGTGCTATGCATACTGAATAAATATCGATGCAAATGCACTTCAACACAGTTTCAAACGCCTCAGCACTTTCGATCTCAAACCATCATCAGCTATGATCTCCAACGCGTCAGCACCTTTGATCTCCAATGCGTCAGCACGTATGATCTCAAACGTGTAAGAACATTTGCTGTGCGATTAGCCATGCTATACCCGCTTCACAGTATGGGGAGTAATGTAGAACGCAATATGGATAGCAATGATGTCAGCTGATCGATAGGTTAGCAAAAGGCACACAGCAAGGCAAGCTACATCGAAAACAAAGTGCACAGGTTTTACAATATGACTGGCGTTGTAGAGCATTGGTTGCTTCACCAGCAAACGGAGAAGTATTGAGAAATACTTTCAGTCTATAAAATCAATAGAAAGCCATACTATGTAATCGGTTAGGCTGTTTTTGGATTTACATTGATGCTTCATGTTTGTTATTAATTTATTATTTGACGGTAAATCAAGCTAATTCAGTCAGTAACCTACCTACTTCTTGCACATTAACCAAGCATTTAATGTCCTGGTGGTGGGCATTATTCATAACTTGTCGGTTCTATATGAACATTAATTTGGTAACTGATTGCATCACTATGTCATTTAGATGTGTTAGTTGCTAGCCATTGTCGCCCCGATCTATCCATGACCCTCGTGGTTGCCTATAAATCACCACAAATTACCCTGTCAACGGCACTGATGGCATCTGCAAGCCACAGTTGCGACTGTAAAATAGCATTAGTGTTTTGATGGCACGTGATGAATCATCCTATTATGGGAAGCTGTGTATTTCTCTCGTTGAAATTGGAAGGGACAAATTAACACCACTGAGATTCAACAAATCTTATTCACGGACGGATTATTTCCCTGCCAAGCTTCGAGAGAAAATTAAAACAATGGCGTGTTTGCAGTGTGTTCGACTCTAAAAGGTACCGCAACATTACAACTACTTCGCTTGCTTTGTGTTATTACGTCTATGACGAGGGTGGGCAGAACAACCAACATATGTTTCCACGCTTTTAAGCAAACACTCCCGATCATTTTGAAGCGAGCACTCACCTAAAAGCGTTTTAAAACAATGCATCGATGTCTGGTCGTTCTAATTCAAGCACACATGAACAGATTACAAAGTATAAATATCAGAGAAAAATTGTACCGGAAATATACCATAAGCGGCAAGGACCCTGATAATGATAGTTTTGGTAAAACCATGTTGAAAGTGACGCTTTATTATTTATTTCCATTTTGACATTAATCCCAGAAAATAAAAAAAATGAGCGACATATTAATCGACACGTTTAGCCGGAAAACGAATATCGAACGAAAGGCATATAGCCACGGTTCAAAAAGCAAAATCAGTTTCCATAACTGCATTGAGCTATATGAAGGAATGAATAAATTGATACATTTAACGCTCGAAAATATTTAAAGATCACGTGTCCAATGTAGACGCTGGCATATTTATAACATCTCCGCCTAGAAGCAACTTCTTCGCTCGGAGCTGTGTCTGCTGGTGTTAATTGTCCATATTATCTCCATCCAGACCAATATTTGTATTTCCTTATTGTCATGCTTCATCAACATCTCTCACGAAATTCACGCAATCCTTATTAAATAGGTTTTAAACAAGGTATATGATCAAGTGAATCCATTTAACGCCGATGATACTTGTATTGTCATGTTAAGTAGGTAGTGGTATCATCGAAACAATTTCACACATCGACCCATTACCACGGCTGCTGGCTAACAGCAATGTGCTCCTTGATATCTTAGCTCCTTAAAATATATAAATAGAGTAAACTGGTGTTGTCAGGAAGTCATATATATCCATTAAGCCCAATTTTATTTTGAATTATGATCGCCTGAATTTGGCACAAGCTTTTACAGAAACATATTCTTTATTAAGATTTTTTGGTAGAATGTGTATACGCTGAACCTACTTTTTGTTTTTAATGTGGTCCAACATTTAGCGAACACAATTAGCCATCTGGCAAAGAAAGTATTTCTTTGCGTTTAAATATAGGATAAGTATCGTTCTGGTACAACTTGTTGATGCAGGCTATGTAGCCAATTGCAATGTGGCCAAATTCAAACACCATGGTGCTGCTCTAGACCCGTCAATGTATTGCTGCTCAATAAGTTGTTCAATGCGTTTTGAGGATCCTACTTTGTAATAATTCCGTCTGCAAGCTATTTTTGAGAGCAAAATAACTTCATTATTGCGTTCGTGCCCACCAGGTGCTTTATATTTACTGCTGCATGAAAAATGATTGATAGTTACTGCAATACCACATATAAAAGTCATATATATATATATATATATATATATATATATATATATATATATATATATATATATATATATATATATATATATATATATATATATATATATATATATATATATATACCAAATATATTGCTCAAATACTGTTTTGAGAATCACCAGTTGACAAGATGATACTAAACATTATTTTATTAATCAGGCATTGGGTGAAGCTGCATATACTAGCATTGAGTCACTGTGTATATTGCACTGAAGCAGGATGCATATGGACAAACATGGCTGTGAATATTAGTTTCTGTTTATGGCGGTGAGTGGATAGATGCATCATCTTTATCGAGGTAAAATATATCTTTGTTATGCAGCAACGTGTGAAGTGCTGTTATAAACCGCTAAACAAGTAAGGTTTTTGAAGTAAACGATTTGATTAATTTTCCACATCATGAAACTCAAAACAAAAAACTCATAAACAATTGCCAATCGCCTCGCACGTCAATGCGAGAATCTCACGGCGGCCTAACACCCCTCGATACTGTACCAACATAAAGCAAGAGCGGCGATTTAGAATATATTGCCTTTTTAACGAAAGATGTAAATTTCCCATATTTCATAACTAACAGGCCATCATTAGTATTTTTTTGTTTTTGGCTGGCTTGCAATTGCTTGCTTGCTACAAAAGATATGATACAATCACATCATGGCCTTAAATGCGCGACCATTTCAAATTGATTGACAGCAGCCATGGGTCGTGTAATCGACAGTGCAGCCAGTTGCAAGGGAATTATATGACATGGCAGTGCTCTTTTAGTATGCTAGAATGACATTGTTAGAATTTGTACTGAGCATAAGCATGAGGTATTATTTCACCCGGGCCATTACGAACCCTTTTGTCTTAAGTGCACCCATGTCCAATCGGTATACTTAATATAATAACAACAACAAAGCATACGCTTGAAATAACCGTACATTATGATGTATATATAATGCTTCTGTAAAACACGTTATATGCTATAAAAAACACATATCAAGATTTACCAATAGTGTTCAAAGAAGACCCGTCCTGTTACATTAAAAGAATGATTCACCATGTAGCTGCCTCTCTTCGATTACAATCTTATGTCCTCCAACCCGAAAAACACCACCAAGACGTTGCACAGTTAATACATCTAAGAAGCCGTTTATTGAAAGAGGTAGCGCAATGGGAGATTATTTAATCATTGAGATGATATGCAACACTAGAGAGTGCATGCGTGCATAGCAGTCATGTTGGGCGTTCAACATTTCATTGAAGTTTGCATGAAATATGAGGAGAAAATATCGCACAGAACACCTAGCTTTTGCAAATTGATAAACATAGTGCTAGATCGAATGTTTGGGTATACATGAAGACATTTTATCTCTCACTGCAAACACATTGCCATTGCGGGAACTTGATTATATATACTTCACGACCAGAGCACAGATACCAAACAATCTGCATGACAAAACGCGATTGCCCACATGCAGTAAGCAAGCTTCGAATTATACCTTCGCATTGTCATGTAAAGAATAGAAATGACAGGTCGTGCTGAATATTAACCAGCAGCAGTTACATCAGCATGAAACTCGTGCCTATATTGATCGATCAATCTACAGGCGACAGACAATTTACTGAAAGGTGCTGTTGTTGGCACTCACATGTCTCTCGCGGAATTGATCCGGGCATCCAGCAGTTGTGACTCCGCCTCCCCGCCTGCCACTGATTGGTTCTCTAGTGGTATTTAAAGGACGCTATAGCAATCTTGGTCCAATTGGAAAGCAGACAACGGGCGAAGTTAGATCTCTCAAAATAGAAAGGGCAGCAGCTCCCGGGATGCTGCTCATCGAGTTGCACTGGGCCGGTATAAATCGACTTGCGATGCAGACAGGCGGAAGAGCCACGCGATCCTCTAGTCTTATAGAGCACAATTTGGATATTACTGGCACTTTTGCGTGCAAGAGATGACGACCGTAAAGCAGACGAAATATATCATTCACGGATAAAGCCACTACATCTGGTTGATTCTTTAACAAGGAATATCTAACGCTCCAGCAGGTACACTAAATATCAGCGTGCGGGGAACATATTTGGCTACTTAGGCGATGTTAAATCTAGGATTGACCATGGCGTTGCAAATGCAGAAATCGGCGATAATTTTAATTGTCATCGGTTCGTTTCTTTCAGGTAACCATTGAACATTGATTTCTTGACAGTCTCAAATAGCGCGCATTTGTCACAATGTTTAGATATATATTGCCTCGCGGCATTTTGTGTTCAATAAACCTCGGTCGGTAACCTCGAGTCATAGTTACAAACGACGAAATAAACGATGTGCAAGGTCTCACTATTTCGTTGGCAACATTCATGTAGCATGATAACTATACGTCATGTTCCAGGATGTGAAAGCACACGCACCAGGCGACACCGCCATCACCCCACCAGTACTACTCCAATGACTCCACATCCCATGGTAAACTCTGGGACCGCTCACGAACTATCACAGGTACATCATGGTGTTTTATCATCAACGAACAACTACAGCCATGACTATAACTATATTATCAACAGCCCTGGTCTGTGTGTCGCGCACGCCCATGTGACCATGTTACTAACAGTGTTCTCGGCCCCTGAACACACTGACAGACGGATGGCGATACGAGACACGTGGGCAGCCACCTACAACTTACCGCATCACCGAATGGTCGTTATCTTTCTTCTGGCAAACACATCGCACATCGTGACTCGAACCAGCATCAACTCTGAGAGTGAACTGTACGGGGATATCATTCAGGCGGACTTCACTGATTCGCCTACAAACTCCTTAAAGATAGTGATGGCATTGAACTGGGCAGGGACACACTGCTCAACCGCCAAGTTTGTGTTGCTGACTTCCGACTTTGTCCTTATCGACGTGTTCCAGCTTGTTCCCTATCTTCTCTTGAACGACGATTCAAATGAAGTTCTATCTATATACTGTTTGGAGCAATCCGATTTCTGTTGCGACGATCCTCATCAAAATCCAAGTGCCCAAATCAGTGTTCCGGACTGTAATGGGCTAACTTATGTGTTTCCCTCGTCTGTTATACCCAAAGCGTATCAGTTATCAATGAATATTCCCGGGACATTAGATTATGACGCCTTTGTCAGAGAGCTGCATCAAGCAGTGCGCCGCAACCTCACGATTGTCAATGGCGAGTCACGTTCAATGGTTACAACATTAGAGGAGAATTCTTCAGCCATGCTAAGAGATGCACCAATCTTCACATTAAACTTGTTGACTAAATATGGTACACAGGGCGTAGCCAAAGCACTACGCAGTTCTTGGTTGACTGTATTGGCCAACCACGAAGATCAACGGAGCTTAGAGCTTAATCATTATACCCAGACTCCGGAGCCGAGAGATCATCATATATATACAGTGGCATTAGTTGCCCTAGGATTAAATGCAGCCGTCATTTCCATTGCAATTTATGCCTATTTATCCCGAAAATGCTTGCTACAGAAGAAAGGGTATATCTTATTCAACGATATATAGTGTCAGACAAAGGGAAATATGCTCCAAGGATGAATTGTTTTAATATACTTCGTCCGTGTGAATAACCAACATATGCTATCTGACACGCTTTTTATGTCGGGTATATGCAGACAAGTGGCAAAGTGCCAAATTTCCCTGAAGTCTGTTGATAGTTTATATGATAAACTAATAAGTTTTGGTACGCTACTCAGTACGTTATTCACTTGGAAGCCTTCTCTCATAAAACATCCATGATTGATATTTTATGTCACGTGACTGCTCAGTTGTTATTATTATGTTCACAAACAACATGGTATATTTCATAATAGTCAGATTTTTCGTCTATTATCCATTGCACTGTAGTGAAAAATTGTCACTTGTTGTCAGTTAATACTTGCCAATATCAATGATAGCACACAAATGCCAGTTTCATTAACATGTGGTGCGGAGTACGACGAGCGTTATCGTTGCTTGCAGATGTCTCAGTGTGGTCATTAATCCAATTGGCATCAAGGTTAGAAATAGCTTTTGTACTATGTTTGGGGAGAAGCAAGCCTCCCTTGTTGGTAATACTCAATAAAAGTATTAACGTGCTCGGATTCATTAAGGTGCATTCAGCTGTCGTTAGTGCTGTAACGGTTACGATAATTACCTGTTAGAGAAGGTGCCAAATTATGCGCCCATTGCCAGTGATGTAGCCTCGATTAACGCTTTGTGCATGATCTACCTATTGGGCAAGCTAATATCTACACATCGCGCCATTAATAACTGTAAAACATTGAAGTAACCCTGCTAAGATGTTCACCCAAAAAATGGGAAAGACTGTGACACGCGGATAATGTTCTTTATGCATTTTTTTTGCATCGGCTGCAGAGTCATAGAACAATAAATATGCATTTATACTCCTACCTGTACACAAGTCAGCCTAATCTGA
>CM067350.1:13537683-13550183 GCA_034190875.2 Urechis unicinctus | reverse complement strand
CAACTGATGACCTTGCCCCCAACCGTGCGGAAGAATAGATGGAGCTGGAAATAGTCGATACGTCCGCCCTCGAGCCCAGCCATCTGATACCAGACAACACTCCGCCATCCATTGCAAATCCTCCTGGCTATAATGAATCGTCTCTTGGCTACCAAGACACCCCATAAAACATCACTACTGGTCCATCCGAACCTGTCACATATACCATGGTGACCAACGCCACCAAGGGTATACAGGTCTGCTTTGTGGACAGCCTTTGGAAGAGTTATACCAGGCAACGGGGTTCGCTAAGATTGTGCTGGTGGGTATTTCAAGAGAATCAATATATGACTTAAAGATATAAAACAAAATAATAATAGCAATTATTGATGATAATAGTAATAGCAACAGTTACCGTATGCGGATCAGACTTTTTTTCTATCAATAAGTCTCATTTGGGAGCCCTGGCCAGCTGGGAGGTCAAGGCCGCGGTCAGGACAGAGGCCAGTACACGCCTGCAGCAAGTAGGCCACCATGACGTACATGAAGAGATCCCTACTGAGGCGCTGCTCAACCCCACCAATATAGTTTTGTAGCTATGTACACCGGTAGCACGACACCAAAATACGCAAATTATTCGATTTTTAACCATATAGCCTCACGCAAATATTTGCTTCATGCAAGTACCCATTACTGCATGCTTCATTCATTGCTGTGATGACGTAAATGAGTTGATTTTACATGGCATTTTTTCTGTTTGTCAGTTTATGAGGCACATGAAGTCAGGCGATTGTCTTATTGTAAATTATCAAACTAATGTATATTGATGGACTCCGGAATGGGTCTGGGTAATTTTACAAAGTTAAATGAGGAACTTGAGTAAATGAGGATCAATTCTAGCGATAGAAACATTAAATGTGGCAGTAATTGGTACATATTAATATCAGTCAACACAATAGAAGGTCGCATGGGCTCCATAATTGTTTCTTGTCACTTACTAAATTATCATTTGATGTGGCAGCTCTTCTGATAGACACTTAGGCCATGGTATAAATGTGATCTTCTGATCTATCATTGGGGTAATGTGTAGTGATTCAACTTTGCTGGTCCAAATATTTGGTCAATATAGTCAACAAGGGTCTGTGAAATGTCTTGACTGCTCCTTTTGAACCATAATTCATCAATAAATTCTTTGTGGCAATTGGCGCATCCTCGAACGCAATTGTGACATTCACTTCAGCTGCTGCAGCATCATAATGACACACCCACCTGAGGAAGGTGGAGATGAACAATACTTTGTTACACCCTATCAAAAATGTGCAATGCGGTGGTTCAAGGAGAATATACATGGAGTTAGGACAGGCTTGAGCTAACACAGCGGAAGAAACCACCTACGTTCGTCCCGTGCAATTGTTGAGCTTGCCCAACGACTTTCGTGTCGTCGAAATAATTGCGGCAGTGGCATAAGCAAAAACACTTAAATGACAGCATGGTCCTTCCCATTTTAACGTCATTCCAGTCTTTAAGATGACGTCTTGAGAGAAATCATCTAAGTCCGATTAGATGAGGTCATCATGTATTGCACTTTCATTATTGATGCTAGTGATGCGATGTGCGACGCGCTTGTCACGGGAAAGAGAGCGATGTGTCGGTGATACGCTATGAAATTGCAATAGTAGGAGGGGTGATTATAGTGGAGCTTGTTATGTTCTGTTTCCCTAAACGTACATACTCATAAACTAAACCCCCAACTGCTGTGATTGTAATATGAAACAGTGGCTGTCATCTTACTCTAATAATCCCGATGTCCCACAAACTAGTACCACTCTCTGAGCCAATGCCAAGCCACAAACAATCTTTTTAATTGGAGGGGTATAACACAGGCGGTCGAATGGGAGACACCGCTTGAGGCCCCGATCTATTCCGCACTAGACATATGAGTGCCATTAACATCATATACCAAGCTGTCAAACCTATCCTATTTCTTGTGGGTTGTACAAAGAGTGTGGAATTCTAAAGAGGGGCAATTTGTCATTTATGTGAAGAAACCAAATCGCATTTAACATCATCACTATTGCTCATGCTCCTCTCTCCTGATTCGAAGTGAGGTTGTGAATATCGATTCCCCTTCATCTCAACGTATTTGTGAGTGTTCTTTATAATATGTAATAAATGGTCGCGAGATAACTACTTAAAGTAGAACAGGTAGTGACAATCAATGCGTGCGGTGTATAAAAAACGTATTAGGATGGAAGGTTGTTGTCATTTTTTATACAACATACGCATCCATAAAATAACGCTAACGCGATAGGGTCATTATTGTCAGGCGCATACCAAGGTGCTCCCCCGCACTTATAGTGATATAAGTTTAATTCATTGCTTGTTATGACTCGTGGCATGTGTCATGGGTCACGCCTTTGAAAGCATGCTACATCTAGTTTGTCACCATAACCAGCACTCAATATTCCCGTTCTCCGACGCTTGGTGGGGAAGTGTTTATCAGTTACCATGCAACTAGTCCACAAAAAAGCACCATACATACCGTCCCGAACCATTGATTCGCAGATCATAAAGCAAGCTACTCTAAATACCTCCGGGTGTAAATGCACAGATTGCGTTTGCACATATGTATATCATGAATTCGTACAGAATTCGGTTACTTCCCATTTGTTATCGATTTGATGTTTTATGTGGTTAGGTTTGGTGGTTTACATTCTGCACTTATCAGCCACAGATGGATTCCTAGTAAACTTCATGACCCTACCCGTTCGACCAGTATCCCCATTAATCTACTTAGTTCCACCTTAGATATCAGAACGGGCCATTCGAAGGTACGTCAATTATGTAGAATCGTTACTTCAGCGTGTGAAGGTGCACCTCTCTTACAATGGCTATCGCTATTGGCAGCGAGCGAGATGTGCTAATAATAGTCTCCCATTGACATGAACTAGTCTTTATTCCCAGCACCAAATGGACTCGCTGTATAAACGATAGCCTTTCGGGGTGCGGGCAATAATGGTGCAATGTGACAGATGGCGCTGGAGGTTCACATTTATGACGAGATGAGCCGTATGTGTTACGGCCCGAATGAAGAGATGGGATGCGGAAATGAGGTAGCGAAAGGAGAGGTTTTTTTCTGTGAGAAAAAGATGATAAAGGGAGAAAGATGAGGTGAATATGTAATATATGAGAGTGAGGATGGCTTTAATGAAATGACATTAATGAAACTACTTGAGAATATTGTTATACTTTACTTGGACAGTTCAACATGGTTCAAACATTAGGTAAATTGCATAGATATTGCTGCTGGATGGTTTTTGTGCCGCAGCAAAACAACCATTTGACGTGCTGCGGCTATATATTCTTTTGTGTTGAGCAACAGTTTATGAAGCACATTATAAAGCAAAGCCATCCTTACCCGGCCCGCATATTATTTACATCTATCTCGCAGAGAGCCCGATCCGAATGCCTACTGTAGCAATGTTATTAAATTCACTGCTGGTTTATGACGCGTGGTATGTGTCGTAAATCATTTAAGGGTCGCGTTACCTTGGCGTTTTATGGGCTCGTCTTTATTAGTTATCTTGATGATAGTCGTAAATGATGACACGGACTACCGACTTGAGCCATATCATCGCAGATCATAAAGTCACTGACATAAAAGTGTGCGACATGTTTCCTCAGTATATACAATTAATGACCCTCGCTGAGGGTGTGTATATTGTGTTGGCAACGATAAATAAGGAAATCGTAAGGTTTCGGTCTATTTTTATTCGGTGGACATCTGTGATACAGCATAACACTGCATTACAATATTTGTATGAATATATGAAGTAATATGTTTCTACCTGATACGTGCCTTGCACAAAATTACATTTTCCGAAGTGAATTCTGAGGGCAAGGATTTGCAATAAATAGGCGGAATAGTCGTTGTTACACTTAATACACGCCATTGTAATACCAATATAACACCTGATTATTTGATTCCTTGGTTATTACTGGGTTCCGTGTTATCGGTTGTGCTGTTTGTAGAAACAATTGCGATATATACGCAATCTGATGGATATTGCAGTTACACCGTTAGGCTTCAATACAGCTGCACTCATTGTACGCATTGTGTAATGCGTGCTCTAGAAATGAATTTATTCCATGCCGTGATCAATAATTTATAGGGAAACATGTTGCAATGTGAACCGTCTGGTAGCGGATGTTGTGAGAAATATTATGAGATATTATACACACGTCCCTGGTACGCTCCCCGCAAATTACGATCGGAATAATGCCTCTACGACTAATTAACCATGGGTAACATAATTACTTGGGCATTTTTGCGTGGGGTGGGGGGGGCATCCTGAATGATGTATGGCTTATCAAGCAAGCTTATCGAACCTTTCCGCTCAAATTTACTTTATTTAGGAACATAGGAAGTGATATCTCAATTCTGATTCATTGTGCGTCACCTCAACAAACGAAACCTGCAGCACTCAGATGGCAACTTAAGTAAATTGAAGTAAATTGAATGCTGGCTCAGGTCAGGATACGCGAGTAAAATCAATGATTCCCCACTTACCTTGAACATAATTTACAATAGAACATACGATCAAGCAATAAAAAAACTGTCGATTGGGGACACTATCCGACAAAAACTTTCGCAAAGTAGTGTTAGCACAGTATGGGTTGAAATATATATTTTGTCATCATCAGAGTATATGTATAAACTTCATTAGACCTTATGTTTACTTTTGTCTGATCAACGTCTACGTCCTCAATGCTTACCACATGCGATAATATGTAAATGTATTTATATCTATACCTCGACTGTCCCTGTAGTCACGTTAAATGAACATCATTACTAACTTCGATGCTACTGGACGCGCATGTGAATCACACGAGTGATTGTTATATTTATTGCACCTTCGCGTATCGACTGATATTTTATTAAGAGACTCCGCAAATGGGCGTGGTCAGTATTCTGCGTGCATAATTATCAGCTTATTGTTCGACTCACACTGGGCATCATCGTTCCACGCATCACACACACACTTGGAAACACAATATCGAGTTATACATCATATATTGTCATATATAATGCTTTCTTTATGGTAAATGCTTCATCTCTAGTCTATGCATTTTTCTTCCTCGGCTTGTAGACGTCAGAGAGCGGTATTGAATCAACCATTCTATCACTGCTATAGTATACTGTTGTTGTATACCGCGGTAGATTTCTGAGAATGTGTAGAATCATCTATTGTACCATATTGATGGTTGGTGGACGGTAAGCGGAGTGACAGTAACAATATCCCTTTTTGTGACGTGTTTTGCATTGATGCATGTTGCCTCGCAGCTCATTAGGAATATAGTAGACGCGGTAAACCCAGAAATGAAGCGCTCGGATACATCTTTGCCACGCCTTGTGGCATAGTAAAGTAATGAGCTTATACTGAATGCATTGTCTTTTATGGTGTGTGTCATGGATCGCGTCTTTGAAAGAAGTTTGCATTTTCTTTGCCAAAGTAACACCCACTCTGTATCCCCGTTCCTTGACGTTTATTGGGGTATTCTTTATCTGTCGCCTTGACATTTGTCGTTAATGATGCAACAAAGACCAACTCAAGTCTTTACCTCGCAGATAAAAGTGCAGGACACCAATTAAGCATTCAGCGTGAATACAGTACTCGTATGCCACAACCCGTTGGCATAGATCAGACAACCTCTCAAATTTCTGTTTATTCCCGTCAATGTTAATTTGATGCTAATATGGTTATGCTTGGTGCCTTCGCCTTCACAGCTACACAATAAGTTGGTTGTGATGTTTATGTAAACCATTTTACTGTGCTGTAAATACTGCTAGGCTTCTGTCCCATCCATTGCTACCAGTAGTTATGCTATTATAATCATCTTACGGGTCGAATTGACATAAAGCAAACGTATATTCTTTTGCTATGCTTGGCTGTCGATCGTCAGTAACAACATTTGCACCAACAAACATATGTTTATGTATATCACGAAATATAAATGTACCTGAAGTGCGCTTTGTTCTGGGGACACATTGCTAAATTGTTATTGTTATTTTCATAATTCATACGTGATATATTGCACATTGTCGTCATTTCTAATTATGTCAAACATTGCTTTATATCTCCTCACCGATTCTACATGCCTAGTATCGCCTACTGTCATATCAAATATCACATACGATGCATTGTATCTGTCTCCTTGAACAAGGCATGCCACGAACTTATATCAGGTCAGACAAAGGAAATTGCTTTAGTTCATTTCGTCAGTGAGGATAATCAAGGTACGATACAGCAAGCCATATTCTGTCGGATATAAGCAGACAACGTGCAAAGTAACCATGTAACCTATTTACAGTTTAAATGATATACGTAAAACAATATGCGTTAAATTGCATGGTCCATTACATTGTTCAGTTGGACGCATGATTGATTATTATGCTCATGCGACTACTTGATTATTTTCTTTACATATATAATGATGCATGCCATAAAGTCCCCGCTTTTGTACTATATTTTGGCAGAAACAAGCCTCCGTTGGTGGTATTACCAGATAAAAATATAAGCATGCATTGATTCGGTTAGGTGCATGCAGCTGTCGTTTGGGTTGTAACGGTCACGATAATTACCTGTTAGAGGAGGTGCTAAAGTAAGCACTGCAGGCTTATAATAAAGCTCGTTTCGCGCTTTGTGCATGCTTTACATTTTGAGAGATGATATCTTCATCGCGCCTTTAATAAATGCAGAACATTGCAATATACCCACTGACAAAAGGAGAAGAGAGCAAGAGAGATAGAGAGAGAGGGAGCAACATTTAAACAAGGGCTTACCTAACGTAATGCATGCGTAATGCTGAAAAGGTAGTGCAACAAAGCATTAATGCAGTGCAAAAGAAAAATAACCGTTAAAATCAGCAATTGCTATTCACACCCATGACATGAATCATTCAATACGCTATAGCTCTCTTTGAAGCAAGTCCATGTTTCTCTGGCCAATCTTGCTGCCCTAGATTTTGCTACACAGCGACAAAATATGATATATTGCGCCCAGTTTCTTGGCTGTATTCTGAGAAATAACTGTAAGCCAATGTTTGATTCAAGTATATATATGACCAAAATGGAATTATGTTTGCTTAAGGCCCGGTCACACAGCCCTCCACGGGCGTATCGCGGCCGAATCACGGCCAAAAATTTCTGCCCGTGAAGCAGACGCTGTTGGACGCTTTGAGGTCGCGATAAAGACGCGATACAGCCGTACTTTACCCGTCGTTACACGCGGTAAGAAATTCACACGCGGTTGGCCGCGTGAAAAAGTTTTGGGCTGCCCAAAAATTAAGACCGCGGGTAATCTCGGGCGGTACACGTGGTACACACGCGGTAAAGACGCGGTACAGACGCGGAACGAACGTGCTAGGACGTGCTACGGCCGCTGTTAAGACGTGGTTACACGCGGTAGGACGCGAAATTTTAGCGGGTAATCGCGGGTGGAGCACGGTCATAGCACGCTTGTTCCGCGTCTGTACCGCGTTGTTATCACGTGCATTAGCGTGTGTACCGCGTGTAAGCACGGACAAACGCCTTTCTCCGCGTAAACAGCGCGCCCCAATACCGGCCTTATCACGTTCAATTGTGTCTTGTACACGTCCCAAATACGATTGTCCACGGCCTAATCGCGTCCGTACAACGTCTGATTTTAGGTATATAAAAAGCGCGATTTGCCGAGCATTCGTCAGTTGTGCTCCAGACGTCAAGGGGTGAACATGGATCCCCGTCACTGTAATGACCTCGTCTTGCACCTCCACTGTGACTCCTGCCTTGGGCTTCTTTGCGGCCTCCACTGGCACTGGGCTGCCTTCATCTGCTGCCTTCGCCCTCGGCTTTTTGCTCGCACGCTGCTTCTTCTTCTTGGCCGGGGAACACGACGTGGGCTTCTTCTTCGGTGCCATAGCTTGATCTTCGGGTAAACCGTGGGTAAGCCAATTTTGCCTTTAAGGCCCGGTCACACAGCCTTTTGCGTCTGTATCGCTGGTAAAATTTCGCGATTTTTTTTTGCCCGCGGTTGCCCGTGGTGGAAAATGTGCAAAATTGGCTTACCCACGGTTTACCCGTGGTATGCCCGCGGAACAGACGCCGGCGACTGTTCCGCGTCCTTATCGCGGGTGAAGCGCGGCGGTACCACGGCATACCACGGGTATAATAAAGTAGCCAAACCGGGCTGTAGAAATCATAACCGCTCAAGACCTAGTTGGTATTTGGTTTCGATCCATGTAAATCATGGCTGATATTTTAATCGTGCATCTAAACATTGCAAATGTGCACTAAGTATATGAATATATATACCTTGGCACATATAGCGGAATCCACACGGATTGCTTGTAAAGGAATCAGGTGATTGCTCTTGGATTGTTGGTATAGTTGACAGGCTTATAGATCAAGTATCCTTTCGTCATTTATCTAGGTTACCAATACTAAAAAGAGCGATGAAGCAAACTGACTTTTCGAGACATGCGCCATTCACCTTTTCAAAAACAATGTGTTCTGGTCTCTGGTGGGAAAATATCTGATTCTTTGTTCATGAATAACGAACATCGATCGTAGAAAAGGCTCATGGAGAGCGACGTGGCGTGCAAAACATAGATCACAGTTTTATAATCAATGCGCCGTGGTTACTGATGGGTGAGCATCTAGTTGTAGGTGAACACATGAAAAACATTTTTTGGCATTGAGTGAGAGAGCCGATCAGATCAGTATACAGATGTTCTGGCAGGCATCATTGCAGGTGGAATGCTCATTTAATTTTTGTGGTATGTGACAGCAAAAAGTTTGACCAATTATAAAGTGAGTGGTGTGGACTTCGGAAAATCTTGTATTATCACCTCATGTAAATCAATCAATTGAAATATAAAAGTTCATAATGCTGCCATAGTGAAGATTGTAGTCGTAGAAGTGAGCTTAATGGTTCAAACGCATATGTTCACGTAATAAACCAATTTGGCGTGAGCGGCGGCTTGGTTTTAAAAAACAGCATCAAAAGTATTGAAAAATCCATGCTGGTCATAGTGACACCAAAAATTTGCTTTTCAGAGAACCAGGAACTATATTGAGGCATTCACTCCGAACCACGAATATTGTTGAACGATGAAAGGAGATATCTTCAAATAAAAGAGTAGTGACCACAACAAATGTATACACTGCAAAATCATATATTAAGCAAGAAACTTAAGCGTGACAATGTTCTCTAATCTATTCATTCTGTCGTGCCTCTTTCCATAGTTACGATGTTGCAACACAGACACTCCATACACAATCAAAGGCCTAAGCTACTGTTCTAATATGTAGCACTTAAGCGTTGCGATTGACAGAATTATCAGTTTTATAAAAATGAAGTCAATGGTCGGCACTCGGGAGGAGTCTTACTAACAGTCAAAACGATATTATATTCAACCAGACAATTGTGATAGCTGGCAACAAAACACACCACTGCCAGGGTGGGAAAAATCAACGGCGTTTCACAATTAACCACAATCGATATGCGCTTACCCGTAAAAGCTTTAAATAGTTGAAACATTGTGCCAAATTAAAAGATTGATTATGCTCTCGACTTTGACATGCCAGGACTATGCATAACTTATGAAAACTCATGTCCCAACGGCAATACATACCGACTCTTTCCCGGTGAGGTCAATTACAGCCATTTACTTCGCTCATCTCTTATAGTCTTCGTTGATCCCCGGCGTTTTATCTGAATGCAAATATGGCGTTGGATGTGGGTTTATACCAAATTAACCATGACTTTAATAGGTATTCCAATGATCATAAACCTCAATATATTATTATATCATACAAAAAAATTCATGAACACCGAAAAGGCATTTATAATCAAAAGAGTGTGAGAGAGGAAAGGGATTTAGTTGTCGGTATTTGATCAATAATTCAATTCAATTGAACAATGCAGTGCAGCAGCTGTATAGGAAAAATCAATATTTGGATATCAGACGGACGTTCACTAGTCGCTCCTTCAAAGAATTTTTATCCCCCTATATAAGACACGAGGTCCCGGCTAGAATATGCAATCCAGGCCAGGTCACCGTACGTTCAGAGTAACAATGACATGTTAAAAAACCTCCAATGGGAGCAGCGAAGCTTGCAACCGGTATGGCTGATGTTAGTGTCCCACAAAGATTACTTTTTTTTCAGTTTGACTTCTCATAAATCAAGACTCTCCGCAGATCCCATCCAGGGATAACATCGGTAACCATGGATAAGGTTGTGTTTCCCTCGATTTGATTTCCCTCTCCGGGCACCTTACGAACATCTAGACCGAGGTTGTGTCCGAATGATAGATTTTACAAATTTTAGCCAACCTATCCTAACCCGATTGTAGTACTGATGTCATATCACTGTTGTGTGTGTTTTACTTTCCCATTGAGCATCTAAATCGGCTTAACTAAGACTTTAAGTCACAGCTGAAAAATCATACGTGTATTTAATGTACTCGATAATTCATCTGCCTATTGTATGGTTAACTAAATAGATCCGTACACAAAAGCTGACTGCGTGAAATGCAAAATGATATCTCGTCCTGGTATGTAGAAATTCATTACGGTAGATAATCGCACGCAAGTCTGACGTCAAACAGTCGTAACGGATGTTGACAATTACACATTACAGAGCTGCTTTATTCGCGGCTGGATGAAGGTCGTTACATGCAGTCAACCATATCGTATCACCTGGTGATATGAGAGAGGCTGTAAGTGATAACTCATACACCGTCACTATATGCGATGATGCTCAGACCTGTCAAAGTAGATGATTTTTTTGGTGTATGAAACTTAGTGGTCTTCATTGCCTTATCGTGTGCAGCATAGAAAGATAGTATTAAAATGGTAGATTTGTCAAATGTTTTACAGTCACATTCACAGAAAACCTATTATATATTGAGCTAATTCTTGATATCTGAGAACATGAAGGTGTAATTTTAAGTTGACTATCTCGCTGTCCCCCAGGCATAACTCGGCAAGCTCTCATTTCGTGCGTGCTTGCTACGTGTTTTCTCCTTTCGTCGATTAGATAGTCTTCTATCTGCATCTCCACCAAGCAAATGTCAATGGGTCCACGCGCCGCTGGGGATACAGGATTATCGTTTATGAGTGTAAGACACCTATGATCACATTGGGTTGCTTCACTGTTGCCGATGGCGCCTGGACTCTGCAATTTATCTCAAGCGCTTCGACATCCGTTATTAAAAATCAACTGTGTGCAATTATGTGTGTTTGATAATGTTTTTTTCTGCTACAAAAAGAACACTAATACTACAGTGTCAGAAATGTGAAACATTCTTTGCAAAAACATCCACACCACTGCCAAGCGCTAGTAAGTGGTTATTGACTTACAGGTCTTTCTATGTATTCATTATGCATTTACCTAAAGCGCCAGTATTATCGACAAAGACAAAACTCAGTGCGATAGTCAACAATATGTCCCCACAGCCCTTCCTCGTCGTCCTTCTATCCAGATAATTGTTTTTAATCTGCATTTTCCCTTGTTTGCGGAAAAGCATTCACACTTCGAGCAGCTTTCAACTAAAGAGCGTCTGGAGGTAGTAACATGTATTGAGGCTGACAGGATATGACTTGATGCCTGTTGAGTTTACGAATAGCCGTCACATGAGTGTACAATCTGTAAAATATTGATTCTCATCAGATAGATGCAAGGTTACTTTTTAAGTGACTGGAATTGAAGCATAGAATGCAGAGTGGCTGTAATGATGACCGGCGACGAGAGGATATGACAGATTTCTATAGGACACGTCTACAAACCTTAACTGAACTGCACTAAACTATACTGAATCAATAGTGAATTTAATGCAGGTTTGTGACACGTGGTCGTGCAGATCAATATCCCTGACACTTGTCATGCGTGACGAAGCAAATGGTTGAATGAGCAGGCCGTAAACAAACAACTAGCAAGCCACTTAGTCCAATTGGCTGTGGATCAATATAAACCGTTGAACAAACCATGAAAACCTTTTGGTTCCTACTAATGCTCGTTTGATGCTAACAGTCTGTTTGCTATGGACATGTGGTAAAACTCCAAAATCTAAGTGCTTTAACTTAAGGATTTTTCTCCTCGTTAGCGACTCATTAGGACAGAATTTTTTTTCTGCTGACACAAATGGGTTACTGACTGTAACGTTTATTGATCGGGCTACCCAATTTATGATGATACATTGTCATTACATCATTTTGTTATGTCAACAAAGCTGACCACATTCAGCCCGATGCGATGCAAGATTTCCGATGGAACAGTATCCATGCAAAAAATTAAGGCCATGGATTTGAAGTATATGCGAACCGATTGCTGATATATTAACGCACCATGAATACCCTATAATACATGCTACGAGCATAGGAGCAAAATAAGAATATTCTGACAGGTTATTGGAAGTCTGAGTCGCATAATTAGGTGGCTCTGATGTATAATATAAATATATGCATATATATATATA
>CM067350.1:13522683-13532683 GCA_034190875.2 Urechis unicinctus | reverse complement strand
ATAATAAATTGTCATTTGCATCACACTTAACGTTTACAATTCCAAATTGAATCGTAGATCCATAAACTATAATAATTTACCTAACCTTACACGACCCTATTGATACCGCTAGCATTACCTCATAAATGCCCTATCAATCTTACCAATGTTGCCCTCTTAAGCTCAATGTTTTTAATGCTGCAATTCACCGTCTCCCCAACTGTCCCTCTTTTCTCTAATCATCATTGCAGCACACACTTCTCCCTCTGGCATCTTGTCAGGCAATGTCACCCTGCTGTATCGTTTCGCTCGTTTCATACCATTAGTGCAAGCTCCCATGAGTCTCAGGTTAAAATCGGACATCCAATTGAACCTTAGAAAGCAAGACTAATGCCATCGAGCGGGATTCATTTACGGGGAAAGAGATGGTTGTCCCCGACAGTGACACCAGGTCCCCTATATTATTGATATGAACGGATCATCTGTCAGCCCTAATTTCATCCAACTGCCAAATTGCTCAACGACTAATCGATGAAATTAGCTTTGTTATATATTGGCGATATATTACTCTGACATGTTCGGAGAGGCAATTGAGTTATACATACAGTTGGATGATTCTATTCCGTTTTGAGGAAGTAACACAACTAGAGCCATTTAGTGCATGAGTTTATAACAGATGATAATTACGTCTCTGGACAGACTAGGCATGCCAATTTGGAGTGTTGGAACCTCATCAGATGGGGTCAAGATTAGTTATCTGCATGACCGGAATTCAGTTAGAAAATGCCGTGGATTACCCTATGTTTTTGCCGTATTGTCAATGTTTTCGTCACAAATAGGGGGATGATAATCCATTGATAGCATAAGCTGTGAGTACATTATCACTGGTTGCGTGTAGTAATGTTCACATTATGGATCAAATTGCAAGTTATTGACGGAAAGCAGATCGAAGAGCGGAACACCATTCAAATCATAATGCATAAGCTAGTTGTGTCTGGTATGCATAAATAGGTAACAAGAAAATCTATTTTCATGGCATGGCGGATTGCGTGTAAATGACAGATAAATGGATGTTGATGTCTAGTTAAAGAACAATTGAACATCAACTGACATTAAAATGTTAGGTAAAAGTGACGTAATATTTGTGTTTTGCACATTTCTCGTTAGTGTTCACTTAACGATATATGGGATGTGAGCAGCAGATATTTTATCTCTATTTCACTGCCTGTAGAGAAAAAAATGCAAATATAAGATTGCGGTGTTTGTGAATGAAAATTCTGTGCAAGGCACATTTTGACAAAAATAAACACAGTGCTCAATCAATCATTTCATCGCATCGAGGTGGGACGATGTCTCTAAGATTACTAGGCATGTGCTCAACAACAATAGCACTGCGTTTTCTGATGCCCAGGTCCAGTTGTATTTGCTAATATATATGTCTATGAGCTTCAGCTTCAGTATTGCCATGATTTGCTGCGGACATGGCAGCCGACGGAGCGAGAAATGATTAAATATTATATCACTGATCAGACAAAATAAGTAAAAGAGGCTCACACAGCGTTAAGTATTGAGGGCTGCCATGGATGACTACAAAACAGGCGCTCACTTTTCGAAGTGTGTTCAATTACTTTATCCACAGGTTGGCTCGAAGCGCTGCGATGGCTGGAGCGTGCTTATAACCATTAGGCCGGATGCGTCAAAATGACACGATTGAGACGAACGATTTGAAATTCAGAGGAGTTGGAAACGATATGAATGCTGCAAAGAGCCTCAATCACCATCCACTTACAAAACAAAGTATTCATGACAAAATCAGGGCGACTTTGGGAAGAATTAGGCACAGGGCTTCTATTACTAAAGCGTCATACCGTCCTTCTTGAGTAGTAATTATTATTAATCGCTACTAACAGAATACATTTCCTGTCGGTTTCTCTAGCTATTGTTTACTTTAACTGTGCATGTTTAATCCGCATTCTTAGTATCAAACGCAAACTGATAAAAAAGAGTTGTGAACTATTCTAATTCGTTATAAAATGGCGTATGCTGTATAAAATGATGGGCAGAAGCATTTATTTACTCCATTCTGCGTCCGATATAACACGAGTGGTAAGCAGCATATAATGCACGCGGTTTGGTTGCAGAATTTAGGGCCATTGTACGATATGGGGTCGCTCTTAATGGTGACATTATTATACACCACACAATACTGTTATGAAACTATGTTAATATTAACATGATGTAACTTGAGGGTAGCCAGTAACACTCGGTTTGATGATACATAGGAATATTCCTCTTTAAATGTTATGTAGGCTTACTCCGTGATGTATCAAATGATTGCACCAGTATTTTCATTCTACATTTACTTCAATGAGACGTTATTATTCAGTTCTGTCGGTTTTGGTCTCTGGCCACAGCTTGTATCCCTGCTTGACCTTGCCCTAAATGGTCCCCGAGGGACATAAGGAGACGCTTAGTAATAGTTTTTGTTGCCGCCTACTGGCACTAAGGATTTTATATGTACCATTAATATAATTTTAGAATCACAATAGATTCTTAGCCAGAAAATCCTCCGCAGCTTATGTCCATAGCTGACCGCGCCCTCAATGTTCCTCAAAAGATTCAAAGAGTCGCTAAGCAACAGCTGTGGTTGCCTCCAACGACTCCTATGAAACCTGTCCATACAATTGACGGCTTTCACCAATGTATACTCCGCGAATCCGACTCATTTTAATATTTGGGTTGAGATGAACTAGCAGTATTCGATATCTTGTTCTCGTACGTGGTATTCAATTTTCAAGTCAAAATGCTGCACCGTATTAGAACGCATCCCATACATACCAATCAATACAACGGTGACGTATTAGATAAAGGAAGCGGATTGGTGCTTTATGGTTTCATCTGAAGATTATAAATTGCTGCTGTTGTAAATTACAAAGTCGATCATAGGTACAATTTGTTTACGATTTGCAATATTGTCACTCCGTTATAATGGTTTGTTATTTTGCTGATGCATCAATATGAAGTCTGCAGTCTTCGAGATACGTTTTAATATAATAATGAAACGAGCTGTGTCGTGTTGTTGTGTACTGCATCCTGATCGCAGCTTGTTAAAACAAAATTACACACACTCAGGCCAACGTCATTGTCTGCGCAACTTCACTACTGATGATTGCTGCGTAGTTCTGAAATTAAGTGTTCATTTAGTATGAGGTTCTTCGTCAATGTGGAAACAAAAGCTTCTAAGCTTCTGGTTTAGTAAGTATTGGCCAAAATATGAATTTTTGGCATCATACAGACCGCGATTTTCTTATAAGTAACTTGCAATTCTTTTTCGATCCGACACGTAGTAAACAAGAAATTAGCAAAAACAAACAACACGTTCCGGAACTTCCCGACCACACGCCGAAGATGAACGAAGGCGCTGTGATGTAATATGTCACCAGAAGATGTTTCCACGGACGCCGTTTTTATTTGCAAAATAGCTGTCGTACTCCTTAATCGTTATTTACAGACACTCTTCAGCGTTTGTTTGATCTATAGTTTCTTGAGAATCTGCCAGTAAACTCATCCTGACATTTCCCACATGATAGTCGAATTCATTAGTTAGGTTTCCGTTCTGATTTTGAAAACAAAATAGAAGTGAAAATGGTCGCAGTGGTGGAAAGCTGCCCTTCGAGAGACGTTTCATCTGTTGTGGAATATATGGAAAAGGGATTTTAAACAATTATTCTCCCTTGTAGACAAGTCTCCGGTACTGGAACTCTATCTACCACTTGTCCGCTTGGGTAAGTGGCCATACTTTGCGCTTGCCAGTTGACAAAATTGACATAGCCGGTAGTTATCCGTGTGGAGCGGGTCAATTTGATAAGGCTGTTCCACATATCTGACATATATACTTGTCCCGTCGCGCAGCCAAATGTCGATTTATGCTTGCCCCAAAGAAGCTTGCACCTGTCCTGAATATTGAAAATGGTATTTATGAATAATGACTGATGGAGGATGACAAAATTGTTGGTGTGGCTCTGTCAATATGCATGGTGTGTTGGTTTGATACGCAATTATGCTCACAAAACTGTTGTTGCAACCTTGCCTGCATTAAGATATTTTACATTGCACTTGTTAACCTGGTTCTTTGTTTGTGGTATTTGACCATTGATGTATTTAAAGATGGAAACATTTTAACCTACAAGTCTATCAATCAAAATGTGAATTGCTCTACCGGCTATGGTTTCAAGGTAATGTCTACCTGCTCTGCACTTTAACCACAATAGTGATAGACAACAGGCTCTGGCCAGAAACAGAAGACCCCGAATCACAGAAAAGTGAATAAGAACCAGAATTTGTTGGTAGCTGTGAGCAGAATGGACCAAGCATTACTTGTAAAACTTTGTTGATACGCCACCTTATATAATGTGCCATCGAAGTTCAATCTTGATGATTGCTGTGCAATGACACAGGAAGGATTAAATATCCTGTCCAAAAAATGAAATAACTGTTAACATACCGTTGATTTAGTAATGTGATCCAGGAATTGATGATTCCTATCTTTTTATGCATATGAAATAATAAATTCGGTAGACAGCACGTACGTAAATTTATTTACTGGTTGTCCTCAGTGTATAGTATCATCTCTAGGCTATAATCTTTGCGAGCAAAAGCTTAATAAAAACAAAAGAATGAGACACATTTGGTTTAGTATACTTACATGTTTCTTCTTTTACCTCTGACAATGCGCTCTGCATGCGATTTGAAATGTCCAGGGACACAGTCACCGGGCGACGAATCATGAATGTGCTGTTTTACTTCTTGACCGCATTTACTTACTGCCACTGACAAAAAATGGCCCAGATGAACCACACGGGCATAATTTCAATGAATAACTAGTTTTTCAGAGAAAATTTAAATTGACATAAAACATGAATTAGAAGATTATTTCAAGCAAGACATCAGTGAAAGAAAGAGCAAAATATCTGCAAATGAATTGAAATTATTTGGATTGTGCCATTACCAAGTTCTGTAGCCCAGAGGATATAAGCTGCTGGACTAGTTCTAGCTGGAGGCTCAAACCTGTATGATTGTATGTCCCCATCGGCCCCTACTTCTTTTTCTTGGTGAGACAAACACTATGCTGTAATTTAAGTTAATGCTTCCAGAGTCATCTGCATATGAAGAAGATGAGGACATTTCGCTTCCTTGATATAAAACAAAAGCAAAATATGATGGCAGTTATGCACTGTACTAGGTGTTAGGTAACACATATACAGATAATAAAGACAAGATAAAGTATGTATTTTTGGAGTTGGTACCTTGGGTAAGACACATAACTAGTATAAGGCCTTGAACTCTTTAAAGGCCCATGACATATGTAGCCAAAAACATACATAACTTGGATTCTTGGCCTGAAGTCCCTCTGTTCAGCTCATTGGAGAGGAATAATTAATAGTAATAGGTACTACCTGAAAGGTCTCGGCTCCCAAAACCAGAGCCAAAATTTTAAATAAAATTAAAACTAACAATCCACAGACGAGGAAAACACATTTGATTAGAATTGTATTCGATTTAAAGCAAAAACGAAATATCCATTGAATTCTCCATTGAATGCAGTAGCAGTCTTCATTTGCGGTAACGTTTTATAATTAAACCAAATAAAAATCACGGGAAAAGATATTTTCCGTTACCGGACGCAAATTGTGAATCAATCATTGATAACCATGAAACGGGCCGGAATTCGAGATGCTTCGCTGTGTTCCAGCACTGCCTGTATTTTCGCTCGGCGTCCTTTGGTTGACGTTTTCACACTACATAAAAGAAGTCACAATTTAATATATTCTAGGCGAACAAGTACTCTAAGCCACATGAAATGATGTGATTCGTTGCAGTATATGATGTACATCATGACGGTATAAAATACGATTATCCTCACACCTACCACATTTCCCATGTAAACAAACGGGGAAATAACCACGCTATCCGGCAGGACGGTGACATATGACGTCACAAACTCAGGAGCAAATGACCGTTGTTTTTGTTGCGCATATGCCAAAGCGAGGGAAATATTGAAAATACAAACACACAATGACATCAACGGATGAAAACATTGTCGGAAACGTCTTTCACAGGCTGATATACACCTTATTAAACTTCGATTAGGAAGTCGAACGAAAAGACGCTACTTGCACTTTAACTACAGTCCAACAATATCTTGCAACACAACAAAACTACAAAAAATATTTACCTGGGTAATGCATGCTTTGCAGGCTATTCATCGACAATATTATGTGCCTGTTGTAGTTCCAATACATATAATGTAGGTTAACCATTTTATATTCTACCATTTCGGTTCAATGTCCGAATATATTGATTTGTGTGATACCTAATGATTAAGATATTGGTCGGTTTTTGTACAAAACCTACATAAACGTACCTTTCATCGGGAAGAGGTAATAGGCACGCCCTTGTACAACAGTTTGGCAGTGACGTTTCACGCTCTAAGCGTGATGATGCGGTTTATCCGTTGATGCCATGGTGACAATTTGAAGCACAATGCATTACATATCATCAACTGTGTTGACCTATACCACTGTAAAAGAACCTGTGAAAGAATATGATATACAATCGAATTCAAGTAGTAATTCCATCAGTTGTTTAGCCTTCCTCATTTGGCATGATATTTTTCATTCTTTTCTGTAAAGTTCACTGGTTGCACTATGAGCTATCACTTCTTCAACAAATGATCCGCCACAAGATGGGGTACGCGCTTACCATATGGCATATGTATGGGCATACGCAACACAGGGTTGCCAATCTGACGATGGCCAACAGATTATGGCCAGTTAGGGTCACACTCTTTAGCTAGTGGACGGCAAGCGCTGTTAAGAGGAGGACCACACCGCATGTGATGGTGGCCGCCTGCTCTACATCAAACTTACAGACTTGAAAATGAGCAGCATTTTACGGGTGTGCTGTTCTATGGACTGTATATCAAAGGAGTTGTCATGATGATGACGGCTTCGTCAACACCTGTGAAACGGAGGAAACGCGCCAAATCACTAAAATCATTAAAACTCAGAAGATGTTCTTCATGATGTGTCAGACCAAATACTCTTAGGTGTAATGCTTAAGTCGTTCAGCCATATCTATGGACTGGACTCTTACCCATGTTCGGCTATTTATTACAACACTGAGGCAAATACTTGCATGCATGTCTTACATCAACCAGACTATTCAAAAGCGGATAAACGTCACATATGCTTTACTGGCGTGAAACGGAGCTGCAATGTTCGCGGCTGAAACAAGAAGCGACAGCAAGGTCTATCACATTTGCTCAATAAACCTTTTGAGGGGGCTGTGTAATAGTTGCAGATGCAGTGCCGTTAATTTAAATGCCGCTGCCAAACTAATGTGAACAAAAAAAAACATTCAGCTGATTTATTGTGGGATCTTATTCAGAAAGTAATCCCCTGACAGAATCGATCGCCGCTGAGAGCAGCAATAACACAAAAGCTACACCATAGCTTTTCATTCATACTCAGTACACAAAACAACACATTCTGTATGAGGTTCAAGCGTGCAAGCTGGTTAACTAATTACATTTCCAAGATTCTAGCAGCATTTACTGCTAAAGTTCTTTGGTTTTAAACAAGAATTTTTGCTCGGCTGATAGTTATCAAAGTACGCTCAAATGAACTGTTATGTTGAATAGAAAATGAATTGTATGAACGATCGGAGCACGTGAAGATGAATGTAACGGTAATATTTAACCAAACCGACTTTAGTAAATATTGCAGATTTTACGGATCGCACTGAAGAATACGTGGAGCAGCACAAGGCCAGTATTTGTATCAGCAATTACTCGATTATGAACATTCGCCATCACACTTATTTAATGTTCTCAATATACTGCCCAAACAGTTCGATGGAACTTAAATGCACGGCTAACATTATTTGGATGACGCATAATTATAAATTTGGCATTCTGAATCGACGACTGACACATGAAAGAGAACGTACCTCCAATGTTGAGTGACTCGATATTGCCGGCATAATCACTCTCAATACCATCTCCATCTAATAGGCGGTAATTATCGGGCATTGGAGGTTTATAAAGTCTGACTGAATATCCTCAAAACCCCGATTTTGACATTCGTTATCATGATTAAACAAAATAAGTACCTCTTCACAAAATCCGGCGATGCTTTAATTTGTGTAATGTGGCACACACTGCAATATAACAATAATTCAGTTGGCCAATTTCCATAATGTATATTATTTGAAGACCGATGAGGCCTCTAGTCTGACATTGCTTTATTCATCTTCGACATCTGATTTAACTTAAATCATATATTTGCCAACCAACAAAGGCGGCTCAAATGTTGAAGATTGATGTCACACAGGCTATACATAGCGTGCATATTACTCCTTTCATGTTTTCTCCGCGTATATGACGTGAATGATACATTTTATTTGACACCTGTCAGTATTATCACTTTCCTGTATCATTAACTTCAGAACGAATATTTCACCATCAATCATGTTTCATCGGTATGAAAGTATGATAAACTATAACATGACAAAGAGTAGCCCGCCAAGCCTTGCTCACAGCGGAAATCGATGGCATTAATCATTGCATCCCCTAACGGTTTGTCTCGATGATTTAGCGTTAGAACATAAACAACAAAAGATCACAAGTCATTCGAGTATTGAATTGGTAATGCCCCCTTTGAACCATTTACTTGATTGCATCAGCGATGTCACGGTAGAGTTACAGTGAAAAGTGGCAACCCGTCACGCTGCATGAGCCTCTTCCATTTGTTTTTTCCCATAAGCTGTGGAAAATATCTCGCTCGGTCGGTTGCCATATCGGCAATTAATCATAGAGATACTAAAGCTGAAGCTCAGATCCAGATAGATAAGCAGCTACAACATCAGTAACGGAGCATCAGACGACGCAATCCTATTGCCAATGATTACATGCCTCGTTTCAGACAGCTTGTAATGCACTATTTCGTTGCATTAGCTGTAAAATGAGGGGTGGACCATTCTGTTCATATTTGCCCATTTCTGCCATGCACAGTGCTCTCATACAAAAGCAACGCAAATGTAAAACGCAATTTCATATTTGCACCACTTCTCATCCGGCAGTGATATAGAGAGGAAATGTTTATTGCCCATAGCCCACACCTAAAATTGCTGTTAATTGCCAAAACTGCCGTTATTTGTAGGGATGAGCATAGTTGACGTCTGAGCCATACTGCCATGTACTAGTCGCATCGAAAGGGCACTACAATTGCCTCACATAGAAAGCCACATTATCTCTTGTCAGCTATTGCATTGGATTTAATAAGCGAGGGAACATTATCACGCTATTCAGCCATCGAAACCCCCTTTGCCATGTTACAATCATAAAACATACGCTTTTATGAATGCAATTCAATCTGTCACAACCATTCTGCTCGATTACTTGCGTATAAATGTTATCAATAACAAAGCCGACGTGTTACAAGATCATGACACGAATGCGAGTCGATTAATGGCAAATGCGAGAACACATCGCTCGGGTCGCTGATGTACATACAGGGCAGTGCCAGCGGAACGGCCATTGCTTATGCAAACAAACATGACCATGGTAAAAACTAACCATGCATTGTCCGCTGAATGAATTCAAGCAGTTGTACATCATTGGCAGCTGTCTAAAGGTTTTCCCTCTGTAGAACACACTCTGGCTCATTATTGTTCTCGAATAATCTGTTATTTTTTGTGAAGCTGGGCACCTCACTTTTTATTTAGCTGGCTTCTTGCCACTCTATCAGCACACACGCAGCTGCCACGGGTGTGTGCTGGTGCTCCGTCTATAGACAAATCGTCCTCAATAGATAGACTGGAGACATCAATAAGGGTAGCACTTGACGGAAACCTAGATAACATTATTGCCCTACGCAAATATTGGACACTCTTCTGTCGATTCATGAGTTTGTCTCACAGTGAAAGCTCCAGTACCTTAGGGCGTCGTCCGTTATACATA
>CM067350.1:13508836-13510366 GCA_034190875.2 Urechis unicinctus | reverse complement strand
CCCCTGACAGAATCGATCGCCGCTGAGAGCAGCAATAACACAAAAGCTACACCATAGCTTTTCATTCATACTCAGTACACAAAACAACACATTCTGTATGAGGTTCAAGCATGCAAGCTGGTTAACTAATTACATTTCCAAGATTCTAGCAGCATTTACTGCTAAAGTTCTTTGGTTTTAAACAAGAACTTTTGCTCGGCTGATATTTATCAAAGTACGTTCAAATGAACTGTTATGTTGAATAGAAAATGAATTGTATGAACGATCGGAGTATGTGAAGATGAATGTAACGGTAATATTTAACCAAACCGACTTTAGTAAATATTGCAGATTTTACGGATCGCACTGAAGAATACGTGGAGCAGCAAAAGGCCAGTATTTGTATCAGCAATTACTCGATTATGAACATTCGCCATCACACTTATTTAATGTTCTCAATATACTGCCCAAACAGTTTGATGGAACTTAAATGCACGGCTAACATTATTTGGATGACGCATAATTGTAAATTTGGCATTCTGAATCGACGACTGACACATGAAGAGAACGTACCTCCAATGTTGAGTGACTCGATATTGCCGGCATAATCACTTTCAATACCATCTCCATCTAATAAGCGGTAATTATCGGGCATTGGACGCTTATATAGTCTGACTGAATATCCTCAAAACACCGATTTTGACATTCGTTATCATGATTAAACAAAATCCGGCGATGCTTTAATTTGTGTAATGTGGCACACACTGCAATATAACAATAATTCAGTAGGCCAATTTCCATAATGTCTATTATTTGAAGACCGATGAGGCCTCTAGTCTGACATCGCTTTATTCATCTTCGACATCTGCTTTAACTTAAATCATATATTTGCCAACCAACAAAGGCGGCTCAAATGTTGAAGATTGATGTCACACAGGCTATACATAGCGTGCATATTACTCCTTTCATGTTTTCTTCGCGTATATGACGTGAATGATACATTTTATTTGACACATGTCAGTGTTATCACTTTCCTGTATCATTAACTTCAGAACGAATATTTCACCATCAATCATGTTTCATCGGTATGAAAGTATGATAAACTATAACATGACAAAGAGTAACCCGCCAAGCCTTGCTCACAGCGGAAATCGATGGCATTAATCATTGCATCCCCTAACGGCTTGCCTCGGTGATTTAGCGTTAGAACATAAACAACAAAAGATCACACGTCATTCGAGTATTGAATTGGTAATGCCCCCTTTGAACCATTTACTTTATTGCATCAGCGATGTCACGGTAGAGTTACAGTGAAAAGTGGCAACCCGTCACGCTGCATGAGCCTCTTCCATTTGTTTTTTCCCATAAGCTGTGGAAAATTTCTCGCTCGGTCGGTTGCCATATCGGCAATTAATCATAGAGATACTAAAGCTGAAGCTCAGATCCAGATAGATAAGCAGCTACAACATCAGTAACGGAGCATCAGACGACGCAATCCTATTGCCAATGATTACATGCCTCGTTTCAGACAGCTTGTAATGCACTATTTCG
>CM067350.1:13446336-13501336 GCA_034190875.2 Urechis unicinctus | reverse complement strand
ATTTTTGAAAGCTGTGTGCATCATATGTGCAGTGTTACAAAATACTTATAATTGCATTATAATCAGAGGGAGTATATTATGTCTTAAGTTAAACATGACTTTTAACTTTTCCTAAAATGGAATTGTGGAGCTATGGCATGCATAGACTAACTGACGCATACATCTCACAAACAACATGAATAGGTTCTGATGACACATGCTCTGATTTCTTTAATGAATGCAGACTAATCTTTTGTTCAAGAATTATATCTAGGTCAATTAAAACAATTTGAATATGTTGCTATTATTTTATCATGAGTACAGAAGATAAAGTACTTATTGTTTGTGTGCAACTGTGTAATCAGTGTCTTGGTTATTTATAAAAAAAAATTCATAATAGCCATGAGGTCCATAAATTATGAACACATAAAACAACTATAATCACTGATGATAAGCTTTATTTGTGAGGCATTGTGATAAGAATTACACACAGTGAAACTTTAAATATGTGCTGTAATATATGAAATCTCTCCTCTCAGAGCTACAAGTCTAATAACTCAAATATACCACCTATCACACTGCAGATCATTTACATCATCACAGAGGAACCTGATATTGGTATTGCACTCTTTATGAAAACTCATATTTAGAAACTTTACATGTATTACAACATATCTCAGTGGTAGCTAAATTCAGAAATAAAACCCTTAGCCTTACAAATTAAGATTACCCGAATAAAACTAACTATGCAGCTGCATCTGATACTGGCATATAACTGTAAACCAGAACTCCTATTTAGAAACTTCACGCTTTATTACACAGCTGTGTCAGTGAAAGGAAAATTCAGAAATACAACCGCATTACAAATTAAGATTACCTGAATACAACTTACTAAACCGTTGCATCTGAGTTGGTATTCTACAATTTACCAAGTTGAGGTTGATGTACGGCTACTTTAGACAAAGTTATCAAAGTGACTTCAAATTGCTGCCAACCATTTCACCATACCCTGGCAGCCCAAACATTTGCCAACAACTAAACAAAGTAAAACAACAACAAATACATTTTTTCTGAAGTGTGTAACAGAAAATAATTATTTCTGTTCCCTTGGATTGAATTTCCGTAATATGTCCCTAATGCGCCGAAACCTGATCTTGTCTGGAGTGTCAGGGTATTTTAAATTGAGGTAGTGTCTGAAGGTCTTATCAGACGTCATTTCTTCAATGTCCTTCAAAGTATTCCCAGTTACACCAACATCCCCAGCTGTGGTGACCAGATACAATATTTCTTCATCAGAAAGCTTGGCTCGGGGCATACTCGGTTTGACACTTTCCTGTGTAACATAATAAATGGGAGGTTGAATAATCATATGCAAAGACTTTTGATTTTGGTTGGAGTTTAATGTCCACTCAATATATACATGTGTTATTTGGAGTAAATTATAAGCAAAAGTTTTACAAATGACTGAATTTAGTCACTAGGAAAGCTTACCAAGAAACAGTCCTCTGTGCTGTCGTCAGTATGGTCAGAGTGAACATCCTCCTCCTCCTCACACACGGGTCTATCAGTGTTTGCTGACTGACGGGGTGAAGGACAGTCATTTGTTGCTTCTTATATTAGCAATAACACAATGATATAAATATTTCAACGCTCAGCCACAATAAATATGTCGCTGCACTGTTATATGGAATGCCTGTTATTGTTGGAATACTAAACACACCTTTGCTGCTGGATGAAGCACCAATCTTGATTTTCTTAATGTCGTAACCAGGCACTTCTACACAGCCAAAAATGTTAACAGCTGGTAATAATTTGTTCAAGACAACATAACTACAAATAAACCCTAGAATAATTACATACCAAACTCAACATCATTTAAGTCTTCCTCATCCACTGCTGACTCGGTGAGTATCTTGTTTAAAATTGAAGAAATCCGGACATTTTTCAATGTTGCCGTGCACTTGTTATAAGTCCGCTGTTGCACTGTTGAACTGTGCATCATGAAAGATGCCAAGTCATTTCTGTCCCTCTCGGTCAGCAGACCAGACACTAAAGTGGCTGTCATGTGTCTTAGTTTGGTCATGGTAATTCTGAGTGGTACACAAAGAGGGCAGAAACCACCACATCAAATAACTCCCCTGCATGTGATAATATTTCTAGTTAGCTCACACAATATAAACTTCATCATCAAAAATTACTGTAAATTATGCGATAAACATAATGCAAACCTCTTCTCAACTCCTGCATGCCCTATTTCGGTTGTCAGTGCCCTTGCAACAGCACCACTGTCTAGCTGTGTTCCATTCCATGTTACGAACAGAAATGGGGAGTCGGTAGTGACTCTGTAAGAAGCAATATATGTCTGAACATCTTCAAACAATTTGTTGTCCATTACCACATCAGCTGGACCATATGTGTGGGATGTTTTGTGATCCAAAACTTCAACAACATAATGGCCGTTTCTGTGACTGGCTTTGTGGAATTCCTCCAGCCTCAAGTTGATGATACAACCTGTGCGGTGGCAATTGGCTAGGGCAACACGCATCATCAGAAAGTTGCGCACTGAGGTGTGGTTGCTGTTACTTTTTAGTTCTGTCGATTTGCACAACTTTGCTGCTGATTTGGCTCTTGTACTTGTCATATATGCCATTATGTCATCAGGGTTTATCATAGAACTGGCATCTCTTGGGCGCTGCTTGTCCTTTTTAAGCAATGACTTCAACCATGTGCCTAGTCCAGCTTCAAATACTTTGAGCTGAGTACAGTTATAATTGTAATGTCCAGTGGAACACACCATGATCAAATACTTCATTAATAATTTAAGAGAATTCAGATATGTCCTCGCCGTGTTTGGCAGCCACTCCCCACATCCAAGTTTGGCCTCTATCAGATCTGCAATAGGCTGGTACGCATCGTCGATGGGAACATTAACATGCCTCAGAAGATATGACACTTGAAGCGAGTGTTTCTCAGCCTGGGATGGTCTGAGAGTTCCACCTTGAAAACTCTTCAAATATGCCTTGAAATGAGCTAGTTCTTTTTCCTAGATAGCAAAAGACACATGTATATATATTATAAGTTCTCTGATGACATATTACTGTATTACCTCGCTCACAAGCCCATACTTGATCATAAACCCACCCCACTTTGAGAAATTCGCAATTTTGTCATTTTTCCTCCCCTGCCTGTCAGACATCTTCTGTCCCTGGCCTAAGCTACTTCTTTATCCACTCTCTGCTTACATTAAGAAGCATGACCTACTTCTCACCATACTCTGTTATCGCGCTTGTTGTGAAGCTATAAAAAATAGCTCGGCATAGATACACTGCAGGATGTTTTCATGCCTCTGAATTGTTTTTTAAACTAATGAACCTACAGTCTGTAAGTCTGATAGCAATTTAATACCAGCAGGGAAAAGATATGATTGGCACAAACACAATGTTCATTTTCGACAAATACGGAAGCAATGTCACCATATGACATCAGAATTAAGCTCATCCCCCCTTTTTGGTAAAATTCTAGCTCAAAAACTATGGGCTTGTGAGCAATATAATATGGTAGTCACAGATAAAATGTTTCCCATGCAAATGAACATTATTGCTCACCATATCATCACACGTGTGGTTTTTCTCATAACTTGATTGAAGTTCCCTACTACTCAATTTAGCTGCTGTATCAGAACTTGATGCTGTTGTTGATGTGTCTAAGAAGCAATCGGTATTGTCATACTGACAACCCTTCTGTTAAAACAAAACAAATATAATGATAAGCAACAGGGTGGATAATTTACTTGTTCTATGTTTTTCATTGACATTAATAAGCAGTATGAAAAACAAACCTGTACAACATTTTATACATGCACTAAGCAAATAAATGGAACATATTGTAAGAGGTACAGTCACTATAGGTTACAGTAAGTTGCCTCTTCAAACCTCAGAGTATGATGCTGTTACTGTTGTTGATGATGTTGATGGTCTCACTAATGTATTAGAAATTTGACTGCTGTTGTCATGCAAAAGGCTTTCCTGCTAAAAGAAGAAAGCCACCGGAATATAATGATATGTGACACAGGCATATCATGTGTTATGATTTGTGTATTATTTACATCTACAAGATGGTATCAAGATAACAAACATGCACCTTGTATTTACATAATCACATGAAAAGCACATCTGTTTGGAGGTACAGTGATTCACAACTTCAGAATTTTTACAATAAAAAATCATTATTTCCTCAAACCTCAGAGCAAGATGCGGTTACTGTTGTAGATGGTGGTCGCGCTGAGATTTGATCACTACTATAACACTGACAGCTCTTCTGTTAAAGCAAAAAAGCACCTGAATTTAATAATAAACTAGAACGATACAAGTTTTGATAACAATAACACATGGTGCAGATAATAATTGTATTCTACATCGCTGTGCATATTATTACATATAAGTGGTTCTCATCTTTGTATCTTTTCTGTCAAATTAAAGTGTGTGCATGCAAAGGGTTTCTGTTGGCAAGGGGTAATTTATTATTGCAAGTCTTTTCAGCCAACGCGTTCTGGCAAGGTGTTATCTAAGAGCGGGTCAAAGCATCCACTTCAACACCAACCAATCATATTTTGCATTAAATTTAATGACCATCTTAAAATAATACAAAACCAAAACAATACATAATTCATTGCCAAGATTCTTAATTTCTACAAGCACTATATTACCTTAAGGTTCTTATATGTGTCGTCATCTTTGGACAAACCATGCTTATTTCTGAGATGGTGATCGATGCGGACCACCACAGAATCACACAGTGGACACACTTTGAGACGTCTCTTAGTCTGCATTTTTAAAATTTAAATAACCAATCAATTCATCATTTAAAGTTGCCAAAATTAACATGTGGGACCCGAGTTGATGCTTCATGTATGTTCCCTGACCGGAACTAATCTGGGAAATAACCAAAGGAAATGGCCGATGACGTTTATGCATGGTTCATTGTAACTTGTTCTCGTTCTTATACATACATATGAGAGATCAAGTGGAGCAGGAAGATCCAAAGATCAATCTCTCTGATAAATGGTCATGGAGCCATGTTAAGGCTAACAGCATGAAAGTTGGCAGCCCTCAATTTCTTGCCACAGCTCTGTTTTACTGTCGCCGTGGGCTGTCGAAAGTGACAGCTCGTTACCTCTTTCATTCATCGCTACAAACATCCGAATCTTCATCAATACTTTGACACACAAGCGTTCTCATGCAACTGTAGCCTATACTTATTTGTTGTCACTATATTCTGCTCCACTGAAGATAAACGAGTGATTAACATTGATTACAAACGCAATATCCGCAATCGTGAACGCCAACTCGAAACCAATAGTTCCTATATTTGCGTGTAATTGGATAAAACTAGCTCTAATGATGAATATTTATAATATTAAGTATACCCCACTATCTGGGTCAAAGTTTAGCGATGTCATGCACATAAAATTCGATTTGCTAGAAACGTCACCGGTCAGAGGTCACTGTTAAAAGTCTGCGCCCCGGGATGCATAGATATTTCTCCCGGTCAGAGGTACAGGATGCATTAATGCAACTTGCGCCGTGAAAGGGTATACAAATTAACTAAAATTTTCAGTCTTCACACAAAGAAGTATATAGATAGTAACCATTAAATAATGAACATGAACTCATCAATAACTTATCAATATCAACAAGATCAAAATCATAACATCTGACATTAAAATACCAGCTAAAGCAAATAAAATCAAGGTGTTTACTTTACTGGATCGTTGCTTGTAGCTCTCTTCCACAAGGCGAGGCGTGATATTAATATTGCGATACCTCCCAGAAACTCCCATGCATCTGACCAAATGTCTATTCAAATTAATCACTGCCTTTTTAGACTTCAGACAGGTCTTCTTTTTGTTTTTGGCAGAAGTCTTGAGCGTCGGATCGCAGGCTTGAGTCACATTCAGTTTCCTGTTGTGAGAGATATCGCATGGTTCATGTTGGGTGGATATCACACCTTGCACAATATGATATGCATGCTTTATAGTTACACCATATGATGCTGTGAATATTTGTATAATATCTAAAACATTATAAGACTGACCTTTTTGGGGGTGGTGTTGGGACTATGTTGGCTTCATTAGGCTCCATCAATGACCCAGACTCACTTCTATAACGAAATATCCAAAACATAAGATTGTAGAACAACAGCAAGGACAATATACTTAAATTTTTGGGATATTCTACACCAGGTACTTACCTGCTTAGATAATCTATATCAGAAACACTTAGCATGTATTCATCGTCACTGGGATTGTCACTTTCAGCATCCTCCTCAATAGCTATATCACACAAAATGTATGGTAAGCATAATACAAATGCTACTGAGTACTTCATGCATAACATACACATTGTATGAATACCAACTGGACAGAAATTCTTTTTTCTTTTTGGAAATAAGACTTGCTTTGTTTCATGGTTATAATGCCACTGTGGTGAATTAAATGTGAAATATATAGGGTTGAATGCTGCTTCTGCCCTCTCTATTGCTCGTTCACAAGCCCTTACTCGGTCATAAACCCATCCCTTTCTTTGAGGGAAACTTGATTGAACATGCACTTGGTCACCCTGCTTTGTGTACTTGTTTAAATGTTACAATACACAAGAAGGCCTGCTTTTCTCAGTAATGTATTATAGACGCGTGACCTTCTAAAAGTGATACTTTGTTCACCGTGAAAATCTTTGGTAAGTGCCAGTCCAATGAACTCCCGCCAACTTTTTGGGAAAATTCCAGCTAAAAAACTATGGGCTTGTGAGAAAGGTAATACAGAATATGGCAAAGATATCAGGTGATATCACAACAGATGATGATAAGATGAATTGGCAAGCATATTGCTGCTACTGGCCACATGACAACGCCAGTGCAGCAGGGTGGTGTCAAACTCAGAACCCAGAGGCTCCTAAGCGCACACACTAACCACTGAGTCACTCGGGCGCCCCTACTTTGTTGTTTAACATGATTTGGTAACTATAATGTAATATTAGCCCAAACAACAAAATAATAGCAGTAAATGCAAAGTCACTATTAAAAAGCAAGGTAATGAACATGATAAAATGGTGTTAAGACACAAACAGTCCAACAAATGCACAATGTGAGATTAATATCTAACTGTCAAATGCCAATAATTAAGATTCATACCATCACCATCCACTGCTGATCTTCGTTTCTGACAAGTACAATATCATTTTTAGTTTCATTATTTGATGATTAATAAGAAATCTGACTGAGTATAAACAAACTTAAGAACACATAAAGAGAGAGACAACACCAGATTGTTGTTAACAAGCCCACTGTATTTTGTTAACAAGTTTTGGTAGCCACTATTCTCCTGTAACACAAAAGCAGTGCTCTGTCATCATTTGAATCATGATGCTCATGTTTATTAGGAGCAGGTAGCTCTGGGAATTTACCTTGTGTTTTGTAGGTGTTGGTGGTATGATATCATCATCAGCACTATCCATATCATTATAATCTGAAGATAAAAGTTTATCTGAAAGCAAATCCAGTATAAATAACCACAAAATCATAATGCTGTACAAATGACTCACATAGGCTTCATCCATCAACATTACCACGCCCCAACAAAGGACAAGGAGCACAAATTTATTTGTCAAAACTTTCAAATATTTATTTACCTTCCTCCTGAGAATCAGTGCACTTGGTTGCCTGTGGTAGCTCATCAGTTTGCATCTCTGTCGTTAGAGATACTTCAACAAGTGGCTCAGAAACCTGGAACTCTGTGCCTGTAATTATAAAAACAGCGCACTAGTATTTTTGCAATATAGCAACCTCATTTCAGAGTCAGTTTAAATGTAAATATCCAAGAAAATGTCTTACCATCTTGCTGAGAAGTACTAGCGTTATGCGGTTGATCAAGTGGCATCTTTTCAGGCTCCATCTGTGTCATAAGAGATCCTTCATTCCTTGGCCCTGATGCCCGACAGGCTGTGGTAAATATAAAAATCATGCTGTTGTGATTATTTGGAGGCATAAAACTTAAGAAGTTGGTTAACTCTCTGAAAACAGGTATATCTAAAACAATTGCTATTAACTGTACCATATACTGGACTTTCCTTCAATGTCACTGCCCTTGATATATCCACAAGATACGTGTTAAAGTAACTGGGCAATTTCTTCTTTACCAAAGCTGTAACAGCACACAATAGGGTTAGAACTTATTGATGCACATTAACTGGTTATTTTCAACAAAACAAATTGTAACTTAATGGACTAAAAGATATAATGCATTGCCTTGCTCACAAACCCAGGGCTTTTCAAAAAAAAATTGAGAATGAGCTGCACCAAGATGTATGATGTCAAACAGTGCTAGTATGAACATTAAGTTTAAACACGGGTAATGATGGTGCGTATCTGTTGTTATTGCATCTGATAGAGCAAATGAATGTTTGGCTATGCTTGCAGCAGCCTTCATTGGCGCCGCCATATGTTTACATACTGTCAGAGCTGCTCATACACTATGCTGTCTACGCAGAATATGCCTGGACGGCTGATGATGATGTCATATCAACATAATGCCAGCTGCAATTGCTTGTGATTAGATATTGGTAAAAAACACTTAGAATATAATAACTATCAAACTTAATAAATCACAGATACTCTCATTGTAACACACATACATACAAAACATGCATGCATGCATGAATACATATATACATACATACATTCATACCAACACATACATGCATGCATACATGCTTAGGTATTTTAGTATCAACTAGGATGTGCATTATGTTTGAAAAACTACACTACAAACTACTGCTATTTTAGCCAGGGATGGGTGAGGCCTGACTGGGGCAATGCTGGTCACCCGCCTTATCAGCAGCACTAATGTCAAACAAAGATAATTTATTTCAAATATGGGGATGGGTTTATGGCCAAGTATAGGCTTGTGAGCAAGGAGATACAGTAGTTACGACAAAATGGGAATCAGTTGTTTACAACTCTTTATATCAAAATAATACATACCTTTGCCCTTTTCCAAATATGGATCTTCTGCATCAAATTCTCTGATGTTGCTAGGCAGGACATCAATCCTATTCAAATCCAAAATGTAACATGTAAAAAAAATGAAATTTATCTTTGTGTGTGTGAATGAGTTGTATTCAAAAATTAACATTTTTGCATTGCCACGATTAATAAAAAACCGTGATTCATTTCCGCAGCAAACTGTCTATAAGAATAGCTATGGTAGTCTCAATGTAGTCTGATAATGAAAGCTTACATGAAACAGCAAGGCTAAATTTTCCATAATGGGGGTGTGAGCTGTTGCATGGATAATTCTGAAAATCACTCACGCATCTGGCTCGTTCCAGAATTTGCACTGTGTTAGATGATTCCTTTCTAATGAAGTCTGCCCAACTACAAATCCAGGCCACCATACCCTGGGTCTTTTAAGGCACACAAGTACTGCTGTTCCTACTGCAAAAATACATAACAGTAGAATCAATTGAATTTAATCTTATACACCAAGCATGCATTCATCTCCAATATTTCAAGTGGTATCCATCCAAAAGTTTATTCCTAAAATAGCTCATGACACTAATATTGCTAACTTATATTCTGACATTAATCGACAGAATAATGCATAAATATCACTTTGAGAGTTTTATTAACAAATTAATGAATACAGTGTGGGACCACTCCAGTGGGCTCTTGTTCACTGCAGTTGATGGGTCCATACCGTAGAAATTTGAATGTTTCATCAGCTTGTAAACATTAGCAGCCGGAACAGACTTTTTCATTTTTCTTTTCCCCATTTTCATGCTGCAGGAAAAAAGTTATCAACAGAATACAAAAATTATGCCTAGTTCAGTGTCATTTTTGAAAGCGCATGTGAACATGTTTGATTTAAAAACATCACTCTGCCATAAAATTATGCCTAGACTCTGTGTATGTATGTATGTATGTATGCATGTATGTGTATGCATATATGCATGTAAGTATGTGTGTATATATGTATGTGTGTGTGTGAATGTGTGTGTATGTGTGTGTATGTATATATGTATGTATGTTAGTATATTTGTGTGTATGTATATATGTATGTATGTTAGTATATTTGTGTGTGTATGTATGTATGTATGTATGTATGTATGTATGTATGTATGTATGTATGTATGTATGTATGTCTGTATGTATGTATGTATGTATGTATGTATGTATGTATGTGTGTCTGTATGTGTGTGTGAATCTGCGTGTGTGTATGTCTGTGTGTATGTATGTGTGTATGTATGTATGTATGTATGTATGTATGTATGTATGTATGTATGTCTGTATGTGTATGTATGTATGTATGTCTGTATGTATGTATGTATGTATGTATGTATGTATGTATGTATCTGTATGTATGTATGTCTGTATGTCTGTCTGTCTGTCTGTCTGTGTTTGTGGGTGGTGTGTGTGTGTGTGTCTGTATGTGTATGTATTTATATATGTATGTATTTATATATGTATGTATGTATATACAGGGGTAGACACTAACGGCTGTCCGCTTGCCCGGAACAGGTGGTTCTGCTTGTGGGACAAGTGAAAAGTCCCAAGTACTTGTCCGACCGGACATGTTCATTACTTCGCCAATCACGAGTGTTATCTCGAGCAAATACTGAAGCCTTGAAGACTGAGGTTTCAGCGTCTTTCGATGTGCAGCCGAGCGTGTAAGACAGAATAATCAGTAACCGTACAGCCAGTTTCGTGTGTGTGAAGTTCTTTCACTGCTAGTAATGAAGACTCACTCGGTCATGTACAGTTTAACCGCAAGTTGCTTTATTCTACCAGTACCCGATGAATCGAAAACAGAGGCACTTGTTATGTGTCGTAGTATGCATTGTCTCGATAACTAGCTAGCGTCATGACAGTGATGTAAGCTTGTTGCAGGTGGTGCGTGACAAGTTTATAACGCGCTATTGATTTAACACAATATATGCGCGTTGTGACGTTGGCGCGGTACGCACCGCGCTACGATGACAGAGCGTGCGAGCCAACACGTTGTGTTTTGGTGGACTGTTGTACAACCAATGTTTGATGGCGCAACAGACACAAAATATATATAAAGGGCCAATATGACTTCAGCTGATAAATTCAACTGCTATGACCAACTATGGAATGAAGCCACGAATATCTTGCAAGGTGGGGCATAGGGCTTATCCCGGATTGGGGTGTGCCGCGGGACCTCGAAATCCCGTACCCGTCGTACAAGGTGAAAATGGCCAAAAGCATACCCCGTCATACAAGGTATTATGCGAATGTATAACCCATCGTACAAGTAGAAAATGGCAAAAAAGCATACCCCGTCGTACAAGGTATTATGGAAATGTATAACCCACCGTACGACGTAGGCAGGATAAGTGTCAGAAAAATCTCAAAATCTGATAAGGTGATTTCTGATTACATTCAGTAACAACTTTGTGCGCTTGCACGGTCGAGCGTGTGATTCTCAAAAAACCTGTTGTACAGATTGCAGCTGGAAAAAAACCCGTAGTATAAGTACGAGGCCCGACAAAACCCGTCGTACAAGTCAAGAGGCCGAAAAAACATACCCCGTCGCGCGACACATGTATACTACCTCTATACACTTAAGTGCCCCCCTACCATTTAATATTTTTGAAAACCTGTTTTCATTAAGCTGTAAAGAAATTGTAAAGGTACATACATGTAATGATTGGAGTATAAATAATTTTAATGCAATTAACTTTTTACCTAAGAGATTGTTACTTATATCAATAACAACAACCATACCCTGTGAACTTCCATGTCTTATGGGACAAGTAGGTTTCACATTGGACAAGTACAAATTGCCATTCACTTGTCATACAGGACAAGTGAATGCTGGAAGTTAGTGTCTACCCCTGATATATATGCAGGGCTCTCGCTAGCCAAAAATTATCAAGGGTCCAGGACCCTCAGGTTAAAATTTGCAAGGGTCCCCAACACATTTCGGGGGTCCACAAGAAACTCGAGGTTCCAAATAGATGTTTATTGATAACTGAACACAACACCACAAACGCCTTTGTACAAACATTACATGCATATTAATTCGTTTGTCAGCAATAGAGTTAATAGCTGCTTACTGACAGTCAAAGTCCTGAACAGCTGGACCCTCAATCTTGATGCGCATCAGTATCTCCAGCACTCTTTCTGACAACGAAGCACTTTTGCAAGATTCTGTGATATTTGTGTGGAGAAGTTCATGAAGCAGCTCAGAATAAAATCTCGCCACAAACTCGACGCTACATGAAACGCGCGATCGCCCTTTGATGTCCTTTCACTGAGTTTGGCTAACACAGCGCTGCCATGGTAACAAACTAACTGGGTGAAGTTCAGTTGGTAAAACACGCCAAGAAAATGCATATCTCTTCCCAATAGAACATCTCTTGCCAGATAATGTCAATACTCTGAAACCAAACCATCTCGTCACTATCATCTAGACCAATGATTGGCTTACATTCGCCGAGTAAAGAAGCGCAACACCCGTACAATGTAGCGCATTTCTTGGCGAGAAAAGCTGATGCCACCGCGTTGACTTGGTGGGCACAGAGTTAGCTTATCAGCGTGCTCTATTTATTCAAACAAGTCAGGAGACGTTTAGTTGGTAGTTTCAACTTGCACTCGTCAGTCGGGCGATCACTTTCGAGTTTTTATTTCACCCGCAGGCGGGCCAATTAACGATCTCGCGAATTTTGTAGCTTTGCGTAATGGATGCACGGCATCACAAATCTCGCTCGTCCACGGGACCCGCAGGCTGTATTGACGCGGGTCCACTGCAAGAATTGCGGGTCAGGGACCCGGTACCTCGGTTCCCGAGAGCCCTGTATATGTATGCTTGCCCGCATGTTAGTTTGTATATATGTATGTGTATGTATGTATGTATATATGTATGTATGTTTGAATGTATGTGTTGGTGTATGTTTGTATGCATGTTTGTATGTCTGTCTGTCAATCTGTATCAGGGGTGGAAACTATCTTTTTCAGCTACTGGCCTCCCCAGCCGGTAGATGAAAAAAGTTACCGGCCCGCCTATGAACCTACCAGCCCAAAAAATGTGAAAGAACTAACTGCTCCCTGAGTGTCAAATTTATTCAAACATAAATGCATATACAGAACAAAAACACCAATATGGGGAAAAAACTGAAACCTCAGTAAATAGAAGACAGGTGGTCACATAATTTGAAAAAAAAACTGCTCATACAAAAACCTAAATAAACAAATCACAGATTAGAGGTCCTTTAGCTTCTCCCTGTAGGCAAGTTCTTGGAGCCTTTCAAGAGCGACACACACAGTTAAAGTGTCATCTTCCTCACCATCACTCTCCTCATCAGTGTCTCCTTTCCCCTCCCTGAACATGACTTACTTCTTCATGGGGCCACCGTTACTCAACGGTTCACTATGGGTCATAGCTATCAATGTGGTGATACGGTCATTTAGGTCTGTTGTATTGAGGCTGAAGTGTCAGTCACTCTTGATAAGCCCCGTTGAGCTGAAACCACGCTCACATTCTGCAGCAGAGGTAGTAAAAGTTAGGAGAAGATCCACCAAAAGGAAGAGGTTCACACATTCTTCACCATATAAACTGTTCATGTGGAGTCAGCTGTTCATGGCCCTGTGAACGTCTATGTTCTTTGATGCTTTCGAGCTTGAAATGTCCAGTGCCCTTGTAAAAAAGACCTTTTTTAGGTTGCTCTTTGGTTTCCGTTTCCTTCTGCTCCTCTCAGACAAACGCAAGATTTTTAGTTGACGCCCCAACAAGCCTTCGTCATAGCTGACATGTTAAGCCGAGTAGAATATCAGGTAGCTGAGAACGGACCGGTGCGACGATGTTCATAAGCTTAACGGTGATGCACAGTTAATCCACATCGCAAGGCTCGAATGGTTTTATTCGCTTCAGATCAGATAATAACTGTCTCTTACACCCAGCTTACAGTGTTGTCCTACTGGGTGTAATAAATTTGTATCACCAATGTTTAATCTATTGGTGACGTTCACGAGTAATTGGCTGGTTGATACTAAAAGTAAATAGCGCAAACAATGCGAAATTGGCGTGATCATTCTTTCAAAGTCGCACGCTGACCAATAATTGGCTGTCTGTTACAAATTAAATTAATTATTCATGAGGTTAATCGAGGACACCAGGCTGCCGCTTGCTGCAGTCAACCTCAAACGGTGGCAGCATACCAAAAAATCCTGAGGTGAGGTTTTGACATGTGAAAAAAAAACTAGCCAACTGGACGACTGAATTGGGTACTGCCACTAGACCTAGCCTGATTTTACTCGTGATTGGCAGGCAGTCGAGTGCTCATTTCCATCCCTGTATATATGTATGTGTGTGTGTATGTATGTTTGTTTGTATGTATTCAGCAGGGCTATTCTCGATATCGGCTGTCTTCCGCCGGAAGTCACCTCGGAGCAACGATTCGGGGGTGAATACAAGCAGCTGTCAGCGTATTGACACCTTGTTGGTTGCGCGGAAGACACGACGCTTTTAACGTGCGCGTGGCGCTCTTTCGTCAATGACACGGTAAATAGTAGCTGATAACGTAGATCTAAGACAATTTCAATAATCAGAACCGATCTTGAGCATACTCTGATCTGCGAACAAGAACATTTTACGAGTGACAGCTGTAAACTCGGCGATATAAAATCAGCCATGGCTGACAAGCTACAAACCGGCCGATTTGTTTGAAGCTCAACAATCATGGCTTACCAGTATTTGGAAGGACTACCCAACGTGGCACGAAAGAGGTATATACAAAAACTGACCAATACTACACCCAGATCCAGTGTCAAATGTACGTTGCAGGAGCTGAATATGGGGACTTTGTCTACTGGACTCCTGGGGAGTGTGTGATCAGACAGTGATTTTCTTTTGGAGTTGTGTAACAAGATCAGTATGTTTTGGCAGTCAGCAGTATTTTCAGAACTTCTGACACGCAGATTAGAGGATGGTGCATGTACTTCTGGTGAAGATATGATTGAATGTGACAATCCATGCTGTAAATACAAGTGGTTTCATTTTTCATGCATCGGCATCAAAAGAGTATCAGAGGGTGCCTGGTATTGCAAGTCTGCAAGAAATACATCTTGAGCCAACCTTTCTGTATATAAGATGTTCCTTTTATAGACTTATGTTGATGTCTTTGACTGTTATATGGTGGATGAGTTGGGCGAATAAAATTTATTCTCAAATTCTATCCTCTTCTTAAATTAATTTGTGCCACTATGAAATTTACAATGTGATGTGACTAACAGCAATCAAATGCAAATTCTGGATGAAGTGAAATGTGAAATATCACAATAGATAGTCTTTAAGTGTGGCATGGACAATAAGAAACCACCAGAACATTTCATAAATGCTTTATTACGATTGTGTATTGAAAACAAAACTGCAAAATGAAAAAGCGTAGAGGTAATACCACTACTTAATATGTAATTTGAACTATTTCAGTCAATCAAATCACTGTCTCGTACAATAATGCTACCCCCAGCATTTAACAACCAACAAGCCACAGTGACCATCTTGTCCACACTATAGAGCTCATTATCTTTGGCTTCAGCCTTCAGAGAGTTCACCGACCGGATAGGTAGGGTCCCCTTCAGCAGTTGATATCTGTTTTTTTACACACCCAATGACTCTCTAAATGTGAATATTTCGATCAAAGTGGACAGTCCCAATCCACTCTGATATGCAATTTGCTGAAAATGCATATCAAGTCTAAGTTTAACCAGAGTGAAGAAGAGCTGGTCTTGAAGAGAGATACCATCTTTTCTGGTGACTGAATCATCATGATTCACTACAATCTCACTCAGTACCTTAAGACAGAGCACATGGTAAAATATATACATGCATCATTGTAGAAGTAGAAATGTTTATACATGTGTGATTGTGTGCAAAAACATTCATTATTATAATAGGCAGATTTAGTACAAAGATTCACTATCATTATTAAGATTCATTATAATTATTGGGTAAGCAGGCAAATTAATACTGCCAAAATCAATTACTTTTATCCAAAAGTATTCACCTGTCTTTTGTTGGATGAATGCTCAATGACTCCTTGTAAAGAACGTTTCTTGGCGTTCTTGTAACGATTCATGCGGTCATGTTGCTTGTTGCCATCTTGTCTGTGTGTGAATTAGAGGGTATCCAGTCTGGTTAAAGTGGGTCCTTGTTAACCACCCCTAGAGGAACGAATTATAATGACTTATTATGTTTCTAACCACAAATGGTACAAACGATACAAGGGGAATATAGAATAGCAAAATTGAAATCACAGTTGAATGGAAAGTCCTCATCGACATTACATACAGTAAAAACACATACAAACATGGCGACATGAATGATGAAGTCGTTCAAGCAGAATTAACCGTATTTACTTAAATGTCATCAAATTGGATTAAGAATAAAGTAGTGTGTAACATAAATACCCTACAACAGTGTAGAACCTACCAGTGATGAAATGATGTCCACAAAAACCAAGTTCTTAGTTGGTCGCCAAAACGAACCGTCTTCGTTCTGTCGATTCACAGCAATGATCCACTTTTCCCTTCTCGCCGGGTCTTTCGGAAACTTAAAGAGCGACATTCTTTCTTTCATCATGTTGTGGTTAGAACAACCGAATGCACAGCAACTTTTCGGCATGTTTTTATCGACGTTAATAACCGCAAACTAAACCGATGTTGATATCGCTGAGTGAAATTAATCCAATACACATTGATTGTTTTCACTGCGCTGCGCGTTGCCAGGGTCGCCGGGAATTCTGGGTGGTGCGAGGTTCCCGGATAACCGAGATCGGCAATTTATAAACACTGAACACTGCATATCTTTTCTAAACACTATCTATATCCACTATACCCAGTGCACCTTGTCATCATTCACTACATACACATTACATAGATTGTATATCTTTTCAACAATCAGCTACGCGAATACTGCATGAAGTTTGGCGGTAGAAAGTTGGGATTTCACCTATTATCGCTCTTCGTATCGATTAACGGGTTGCTTACTTCCACATAGTTTTTAAGAACATGCCAGTTCTGCGAAATTTATTTCAAAAGTCGATGTTATTATCATTATGGAGATACAACCTTACCAACTGCTCAGCTTTTATAGACAAAGGTCTAAACACAACAAAGTACGTTGACGCCAAGCGTAGCACGCCGCGATCTAATGGTAAACCGCCTGGTGCTGTAGGGATCATTTTGTATTCGTTACTCAGGAACGGTCCCAGGGAGCCTACATTTCTTCAATGTATCTACCATGTGTTCGCACCCTCGATCAAGAAATGTAAAATACAGAAAAGGACCACTGGTTTGAAAAAGGACCACCAAAATAACTGAAAAGGACCGCAATGGCGCTTTCTTGACATTTAAATGTTTGAGAAGGACCACTTAAGTGTGTAAAGGACCACCGAGGTCGTTTTCATAAAATTTTAGCAAAAAAAGGACCAAAAACGTAAGGAAAGGACCCACCCATACATCTATCTATCTATCTATCTATCTATCTATCTATCTATCTATCTATCTATCTATCTATCTATCTATCTATCTATCTATCTATCTATCTATCTATCTATCTATCTATCTATCTATCTATCTATCTATCTATCTATCTACCTATCTCTGTGGTATTTCTCAATATATAGGAAACCCCTTAGCGTCCTTCCATTTCATACCACAGCCCCTATTGACATAGTGATGCAATATTGAAAATTTACCATGTACAAACTACCAGGTAAAACTTATCAAACATTTGTTGTTGCAATGACATTCATAACCTAATTTTATAAGATTGGCTACCTTCCAGCCTGTGCAAGGATAGCAATTTTGCTGGGCGTAGTAGTTGTTGTCGTGAGAGAACAGACATGGCCCACAGAATACTTTCGCTTTCAAGTAATTTTACCGGCATATTCACGGAATTTCTTTAAAACCAACACATTTATGGTTGCTTTAGTTATGAAGACGCCTGGGTTGTATTGAACATTATGTCGACCAGTTACAGAATTCACTCAATCCGTGCACTAGATATTAAATAATCCTGCATTATATATATATCAATATGTGATCAGTGGCTTCAACTTGCACTTCCGGGTATTTTAAATGACAGCCAAACCGTTAACACACAAATGGCGGTTGTTCATAGCAATATCTTCGGCTTCGATGTTAAAACAAGCCCAGGAACATAAGGTGTATGTTCAGTAAATCTAACGGTTATCGTGGAAGTGCCGAAACGCGAATAGTTGGATAAGAATACCACGGCATGGTGGATTTTGCATTGGTAGTTTATTGATAGATTTGCAATCCGTTTAAAACCCAAATTGGAATGCTATTATCGTGGCGCAAATATCGAGAACGTATTGAAGGCTTACATTATGTCGCCAAAAGAATACTATCAGTCCAGTATTTAGGGAAACAACAACCCAAACCCGTCGATAGATACTAGCCTTAGTGCGCTTAATTACCTTTAGGTCCTGACGGCACAGACAGTATATGTTGCACAGTTAGACGCAAAAGTGTACGAACACCCCCACCCCCCCCCCCCCCCCCCAACTCCACCTTGCCCCACATTTTGAATGGTTTCACTCATATTTACCCTCGTTTAAGAGAATGGCAGTATTGTGTCATTGAGTAATCAAACGATGATCACTAATGTTCAGGTGCGTTTCATGAGTAACACATAGCAGCCTATTATTATCAAACTGATTTCAGTATTTTGTGGTAAGTTTCCTCACTTAACGTAAGCGTTTGCCAACATATCAAACACAGGCCATTTAGTTGTTATTATGGAGATTCCGTTATAAAAAGAGAGCGTTATATTGAAGTGAATTATTTATGTCATTTTATACGCTTGCAGGGTGTGCAAATTGAGCTTAATAGATTTTGATCCAAGGTATATTATACATACATACAACCAACACAATTGCGTTCGGCATGTAGTAGATACATGATATGATATAAATTAGAATACTAGAAGCTACTAGGCTTTCAAGCACGTATCTCATCATACATTCTATCTATTTGCATAATTTTAAGCACAGCCACTCGCTTAGCACAGAGTAGACAGAATTGCTATTTTTAGCTATGCAGTTTTGCTATTTTCAGTTATGCTCTTTGATGTGGTTTTTTATATATTTTTTATTAGAATACTAAAATGATCAAATTAATTATTTCGTGTTAATACCGTAGGACGTTCTGCCCACATTTGTTCGTGTCAACTAAAATAGCACTATGAATAGCCTTTGACGCCAATCGGAAATTGCACTATTTGTCATGCGCTCGAAATATTAGTAAGGTTCCCGTTGCTGTTTTTGTATGGAGGCCAACGTTAACGTCCGATCTAATTCGCGTGTAATGCTGCGTTCTAAGAGAGCATTTATCCAAACGGCAATAGCGCTATTTGTCATGCACTGCTCCTAGCTGTGAAAGTGATACTTTTAGTCGGCACAAAATAAAATATTCGGGGGCGCTAGAGGCGTTTTTTACTACTTCACATCGATTACACCTAAACGTTGCCTACACGTGGAGGACATACCTAGACTATGCATTACGATTCAACCTCCGATGCATTAATAAGTAACACTTGAGAGCCTACTACAACCAAACAATTTCTGATTCAAGCCATTTTGAGTTTATGTTGCTTTACATAACTTCAGTGTTTGCCTGCTATCAATGACTATCGATTCATAACTTGACAATACTCTGTCGTTGAACACAAAGTAGAATGTGAATGTGACAAACCTACAACCATTTATGATTGCATAACTAGTATACGTTACTCACATAAAAGCCGTTACATTTATAGGTGCAATAATTACGGGCAAACCTCTATAGTTAGCAATGCCAACTGGTATTTAGCGATGGGCTTACACAAATTCATAGCACTGTCCGTACTATGTGGATTTGTCAGCGATACTGTGTTGTTCATTAACTCTTTCTAATGGTTGAATGGGAAATCATTAAGTGTATGCCTCATTCGTTCGAGACTTACTGACTTACTACGGGCCCCGAACGCGCTAAAGCCATACGAGTCCTTGCGGGCTCACACGTAGCGTCGTAGAAGGCCCAAAGGTAGTAGTGCAGGGCCCTAGCAGGGCTCTCACAGTTTTCTTACGGATTCTCTATGGACCCATATAGCGCGTGGATTGGTTATTTCGACCATTCGACCAGATCCCCGTAAAAAAATCCATAGAACGCCGGCAGACCACCCGTAACGTATGTAATCACAATTTTGTATGAGTATGACTTCTTGCGGGCTTTCTATGGGCCACAGCTCTCAATAACCCTCAAGACCGTATGACCTCGTAAGCACCTGTAGGTGTCATGTGACTTAGTCATAAGTTGCAATCTTGAAAACCCATCCCCAGCTGCTCGTAACACTTGAACATCGTTATCACTCAACAATATATCACTCACGAGAGGCTATCGCGCGCGTTTAATTAATGTCGGGTGAATAGAATGCACAATTTTGAGAAGGGTATATAATCAGTGCAAGCTAATATCATCGAATGCGATTATTTAATTTGCAGTGCAAGCGACCACAAACATTATACCTGTTCAATCAGCATGTGCTGACTATGTCATCGACCATATGCTCATACAGAGACTTTGCTGAGGCTTGTGTTTTGTGTGCTGTATTACAATGGTGGCGAATGTTGTATTCACATTTCTTTTCTACCATGGTCAATTATATAATGTCCATATTATTAACTTTCAACTAATGTGCGGCAATGTACATGTGTCGATGCTATAGCCCAGTGTCACTGAGTACCAAATTGAACCTTTTATAAACGTTCATGCAACAGAAAGACATATACATAATTTACTAGGTTTCCATTCAAATACATCAATAAGCCAACAAAGGTCACTGGCCAAAATAAATCACAAGAAAGGTTCGTCAAATTGTTCACAGAATAACAAAGCTGAACATTGGTAATCATTGTAGTATATAGTCCAACACCCCAAGATCGGTCTTATATACAAAATCTGTCTGTATACTGATCGATATAGGCAGTTTGAATTTGGTAAAACTGCTCCATGCCTTAGCAATCGAATAATTGATCAATACACGTGATGACAATTGATATTCTAGTAATATCTACGATAACAAACACAGGTTGTATCGTTCATTCTAGCCAATACACTCCCGTGGGAGAACCTCTTTCTGGTAATGAGCACAGTGTCGCACATGAATGTTACCAACGGAAATCTGTGAGCGAATTAGAACATTGACTCGCCTAATACTTGTAGCAATACCACTTCTTTACAGAGTAAGGTTATCTAGAATCACAACTAGTGACCAGTGATGAGTTAGCTATGAAGCATTCGGCAGTGCCGCCATTCACGATAGAGTTTGTTTTATAAACATGTACCAACTATTATCTGTGATTTATCTATATTTTGTTCTCTGTAATCTTTGTGATTATGTTTGACATGCAATTTTCTGAAGTTTCATCATGGTTTTGTGACTATTCCCTTACTATTGTGAGCCAAACCATGTTGATTTGGAATCTTTCCATGATATGCACAAGGTGAACGCGTTCAGACTACATACCGCAGTCATTCAACTAAAGGACATGATATGGATTTGGTTGCAAATGTTCTGTTTATATTCAGACGCGTAAGATAACTTGGATAATGTTAATAGTGATAGCGTTCTGTATCAAATGTTACGTGATGTTTAGAGCAGTTAGGCCACGATTAAGCTGCTGGAATGTTTAACTGAATGTTAATGTTCCCCGGTAAAGAATTCTTTGAGATGAGGGGATTTTCTTGCTCAAATTGCTTGGTTTAGTTTTGGAGCAATTTAATAAGCTAGTGACCTGTCTAACTTCCGTTACTAAATAAGAATTATCAACAAATATAAGAGACTCTATTTGTCTCATGAGGGGAAATATCCATCATAAAATCAATTGAATGTGGTTCTATTAAAACCAACCGTAGTCATTGGCAGTTGCGTGTCCCGCACACTCCGTACCCACGTCACCCGCCATCCTTATCCCCTCCAGCTCAATCCTCGACCCCCACCCCGCCACCCTCTCACTTCCGCCCCTACCACAATAACACCGGTATGTGGAGCATTCGCTCGTCATTTGTTATATCCATTCAATCAACAAACAATGTTTCACATACAATTACAACAGCCAGCGAGTGCATCATGAAGTACACATTGAGGGTGAGATCGAATCAACTGACGTGCAATCTTCAGCGCCGTTACTGGAGAAACTTTTCGAGCATTATAAACTGCCCTCATTTTTGCAACCAAACGTGACGCCTGCAATATTGTCCTCAGAGCGAACAATGACGCAGCATAAAATTGATTGCTGGTGCAACAATGCTCTTTTGTCGGGCTCAGCTGTTTGTGGCACGTGGCACGCAAGACTATTGTCCGCCGGCGCATGCTCCATTCTTGTGAGTCATTGTAAACGTACAAAAGAGTGAGGCTGCATTAATCATATTTAACATATTCCGTATACATGACATCATGGAATCCCAGTTAGTTTTCCAAGTCTCGATTTGGAACCATGTATAGCGTTGCACGTAGCTTTTTGGCGTACTATAAATATTTTGGTCGTCGGACACTGCGCATCTTTTCTGAAACTTGAAGAGACTCGAATCCTTTTTGCGCTAGTTTGGCAAAAGTGCGAACAAACTTTGTGCAGAATACAGTCTGTTTAGATTATGCGAAATATATTTTCATGAATATTGTTTGGCACATTGGTGATAACATTTCACCCCACGTCAAAGCCATTTGCTCACCAAATATTTTTGTAGTCCAACGAAGTATGCCGTACCTTGACTATTTCTAATGGCGCTAGTTGTCATCTATCGTAGCAGTTTTCTTTTCCAAATCCTCATTACCAGGTTCCTATAGTTATAAGCTATTGTCAACCAAGGTTTGCGCGTATGAGCTATACACACTTTTTAGACCAATTACTATCTCTCGATCATTGATGTACGATTGATGTTGAAATCGATTACATAATTGTTTGTTAATATATTGTAAAATCTCAGTAAATCATTTCGGTTGTCTGCGAAATTGAATAGCAGCGGGACATATATAATACGGAGAAAATATAGGTGTGTAAATAGACGCAAGATATAACTGGTGGACAACCGAGAAAGGGGAGTACATCCGTTGCTCCTGCACAGTGGCTGGTGAACTTGCTGCCACAGGAAGTTAGCGTTCCACTCATAACTGTGTATTCATCCACGGTTTTTTGGGCGGAAACACAATATTAATCTTGATAGCACAGACTGAAATGTCGTGGTGACGTGCGACGGCTTTGCAAAGGTTCCACTGATTCGAATACATCAACCACAACGTAAACAGTCGCGAAAATGAGGTATTTTGCTTTGGTACAATGAACTGTAGTCCATTCAAAATCCATAATTGTCTTGAGACTCGTGATATTTCTGCACAATATCAGCGTAAATATCATTCTCGGAATCGATGTCAGTTTGTGAGACCCAGCATGAAGGTGACAGGAATAGTGTAATATGGTACATTGTAACTGACATCCCACGTGCCGCGTATACGCATGCGTCGATCCACTTGATCAGGCGCTGTCAACACGATCAACAACAGGAACACGTGCTTATGAGTAAATTAAGTGCTGTCATTGTTCCCTACAAAGCTTCACCGAACAAAGATCATAATAAAGTAACTCTTAGGAATATCACGTGGAATTGCATATGTACCTGGTCATGAATACATACGAAAGGGTCTTGGAACGGATATAATATGATTGAACAGACAAAGCGATGCATTTTTTGTTATGGATTAGCCCTTACCTGGGTGGAAGTGCACGATGAGAAAAAGATTTACAGAGAAGTAACAGAGAACATCGATCTGGGCGAGAGATGGCGGTTAACCAAGGGAAGCGCGCAGCATTACTCCAAGCCAATATAAGCGGGGTGTATAATGCTTTTTAGATAAGGTAATTGGAAAGAGCTGACGAATGCTAAACAAATCACAAGCCTTCATCGCCTTCAGCTGTCTATGCTCAATGATGAACCCCTGTTATCTCACTAACATAGTGCAATGGCAATGCCAAAGAACAAATAATCTTTATCAGGCTAATATAAATCTATGAAATGGATGCTGGGGGTAATCTGTTGGAAATAACGGCTTTGAATGATGCTACAAACCAATGTGCTGTTGTTCCAACGGGAAATGGTACCCTATCCAATGTGCTACAGCGCATAACACAATGCACTAGTCAGCTCTGGCTTCGTACCTTGCTGTTTTTTGATATGCATATTGCAACAATATTAGTCTTATTATTCCAGCAATTCAAAGTGTGAGAGATAATCAATGCTCCTGATCAAAGCAACTCTAAACAAGAGACAAAATGTATTGAGCACACACAAACAAATCGATACCAATCACAAAAGCAATGATTGTTTGTACAGCCTGACAGCTGTCATATCATATTTCACCTGTCAGGCCACAGAAAAGGCGGAATGTAAAGCAGCGCATCCAGCAACTCAATGCACGCTCCACGTGAACATCAGATCAAACATGGCGGAGGAGAAAAAAAAGTTAAAGTCTTCATTTATGAGTAAGTGTCTACTTAGTTTAGATGCCAGCAGAGTAAGATGTGGAGAGTTCATCAATAATTTGGTTATGCAGTCTTGAAGAATGCTTTTTGTGAGTTTCACTTTTGAACTGTGGCGTATGATATAGTCCTAGTTGTATGCTAGTTACGATAACAATAATTTAAAAAACCGAGACAACAGAACAGCTAGAATAGAGAATATTTTTATCAAGCAAATACTACCTTATGAATTCCAAGTCGCTTGTTTCGAGTTACAGCGGTGTATCGTTAAAATCCAAGGAAAATCCACGTTGGTGGTGTCGGGTATACATTCAGAAAGTATATCAATTTACACTGGTTTGTTAGCTAGCCTGTCAAGTTTTTTCTTGTAACTTGGACATCAATTTGAGCGAAATCAAGCGAAAAAATAATGTATATATATTCATATATATATAGAGAGAGATAAATAGAGAGATAGAGATAGGAGATATATAGATACATAAGATATATAGATAGAGAGAGAGGATATAGAGATAGAGAGAGAGAGAAACATATAGATATATATACCAGAGAATATATATATATATAGAGATATAGATAGAGATATATATAGAGATCTAGAGAGATAGAGATTAGGGGGAGATATATAGATATCTATCTCTATAGAGATGTATATATAGATATATAGATCTATATCTTGTATATATATATCATATATATATATATATATATATATATATATATATATCTATCTATATATCTATATATATATATATATATATATATATATATATATATATATATATATATATATATATATATATATATATATATATATATATATATATATATATCTCAAGCAATGTGGTATGGAGCCCTTTAGCGACCAGTGTTATTCGTGCAATACAGCGAACTACTCAGACAAATGTAATTTCCTTGTCACGGATGCTAGTATGTAGGTGAAAAAAATGTGACATTGGGCTCATTGCAACCTCACATGACGCCAAATTATTCACAATCAAATTATAACATCCTTCAATTACTTGATAAATATGCCGACGCGTCTGGCACTGGTGCTAATTAAGAATACAAAAGGCAACAGGGCTTCTATGCTTTGATAATGTACGCTTATTATTCCTAATAAATGCTTTTTGAAGTCATTGTAACAAATGTTTGGTGAACATCCTCAATAATGTTGCTTATTTAGCATATTTCAAGCATTCACATTGCCTCATCAACTCATGTTTCACCGTCCGCTAGTAACACTTTGGCCACGTAAGTATAATAATTCGCACCACACCATCCAATAAATAACATCAAATAACCATAGGACTACAAGGGTAATTCGTTCCATTAGAACGATATGTGGTGCGAAGTTCAAACCAACTATTTATATCGGGAGCGATGTTTTAAATGTCTACTTAGATATATTTATACCTCCTCATGGCCTCTAATTTTTAAGGGCTGCGTCGTTCACTGACAATATATTATGCGATATCACATCTGATGACCTCATATGTTTGATATAGATTGAGTTCTTCTTTCATACACAATGCATTTGTAGTTCTTGTAATATTTAACACATCTATCCCATTGATGCGCTAGAGCTAGATTCAGTGCGTCCGCTTTTTTGGAGCCAGTTTGTTTTAGAAAGCTGATTTTAGGACGCTGTTTTTGGGATGACAATGCATTTGATTAACGACTGAATAAGCGCACATTTGCAGCATTGACTTGGCGGCAATCTATTTATTCATCAGTTTAAATAAACATAGAAACATTTAGACAAAGCGCAAATTTAAATGAATGGAACGATGCTTTAATGTAGTGCAATACATAATTTGAGTGCGGGGCGTTTACGTTTTGTCAAGACGTAACTGCACATGCGCTCTAAAACGATTTGACTTCAAATCCATCACTGTAAATCTATGATATCATAAGTAAATACATGCGGAACCTAACACCCACGTTGCAGTAAAACCCTAGTCCTGCAACATACGCCATGAACAAAATGAAGCTGACGCATACTTCCGGGCACAAGGCTTATTGACCAGCAGAAGCCTTAGTTAGCATTTGCATCTTAATTAATCTCCATAACACATTCCATCGGCAAATCCTCCCACAGACGCTGTCGTAGACGGTCATTGTAACCGACATTAATTTACACCATCTATCACCCCATAAAAAATAAGGGCATGAAGCATAAAGAAGAGGAAATTGCTCACGCGTCTTAATTATGTCCACCAGACGACTTTGTCACAAATGTTTGATGGACATATGGCATGTCATTGTGGATAATGCGCAGGCAAAAAACGCCTCAGGCGTCATTAAATGGTCGTTCCACGTCCAGCAACATCAATATGGTCACATCAGTAAAAACACAGCGCATCTGGTTTGCTTTATCTTTGAAGTTTGAATTAGTATAAAATATAAATAGATTGTGATGAAGACTTGATAGCTTATTTGTCTCCTCCCAGTCATGAATTGGCCAATGGTTATGATTTTGGAATATGTTATATATATACAGATACCAATTATTCAGATGATTGCTTTGAGAACGGTATCTGATCAGTTGTTTATTGAAACAATTTCACTTAGTAAGCATGATGTGATTGCTTCATTTCAAATGAAAGGCTCTAATCAGGAACGGAACACTGCTGCGTGGTGGTAAATGTCATAAACTTGTCTCCTCAAAATGTCCATTAGTTTTCATTCAGATTTGCATAAATCTGTGCCCATGGCAGCACTATGAAGTCATTACCTTCTGTTTAAGCGTCAATGTGGGATAATAGAGAAGAAATTGAGCATTAATGATATCTTTAGTCAAGCGGTTAAAAGGCAATGATACGGAGCTAATCTGTTATTTGTCCACCAGCATAATCGCAGGTTTTTCTTAGCTCAAGTGTTAACAAAGGATACCTCAGCTGCGAGATATGCAGGGATTGTTCAACGATCGCGATGTTTTCTCTTCTAGGGGAAAGAAGTGTTGTAAGGCTCATTTGACATATAAATGTTGCATAATGGACTTTCAACCCATCAGACTAGACAATTCTGTCGTCATAGAGAAGCCTTTGCAGGACAGACAGGGTCCATTCCCTTTGATAAAGATGAACCGTCACCTGCGGCTAATTCATCTTTACCTTTTATGGTTCATCCACCTACGTACGTAAATGTCAAAGCATCTCTCACCTGATGCTGTCCCATTAAAGGATATTTTACAAATGGCGTCCATGTACCACGCATAAACTCTTGAGGTAGCTTGTAGATGCCCTCCTAGTACGAAATGTGGTCATAGACGTGATGAGCTTGGATGTTGACAGTGATGTTATTTTGCACATGTCTTTGCCTATGTCTTATAATCCATTATATCAATGTATAATCAAGCATTGCTTGCATCAGTAACACCTTGGCATATATGATACTATATAAACGTGTCAGATGCAGCTTTAAAAAATAAATAACCGTAAGTAATCGTTCAGACGTTGCCATAGTCAGGCTAGATGACACAAAAATTACGCGTGCACAGAAATGCGTAAACTGCCGGCAGCCTTTTCGAGTCCGCTGCCTATACGCTACGATGCTCATTTTAAGTCCAAAGAGATAATACGAGTTGCATCACTTAAGGCAGCGTCGAGAAAGGTTATCGTGATCATGAGTAATACCATAACAATAAAACGTGAGATAGGTGCGGTATGTTTTTTTATCATGTAGCATCCACAGATAGGATGAGGTTAACTTTCACACACGCGCTTTGCTTCAATAAGTCCCAATAGAACAGCCTATTCAGTGAACATATAGGTTTAAAGGACGTTCAAAATGGCATTGTTATGGATTTGTTTATGGTTAATAACATGCCCATTGTAAATTTTTATATAATACGCGATATATGTCTCGGCCGAGTCACGTCTGTTACGATTGATATCAAGGGGAAGTGATTAGCAAACACAAGCCAAGGCAGATGAGGCATTGTAAAGGTCATTTGTTGTGGAAATGGAAATTAGTAGGCAATGACTAAAGATTGTTTGGAACGTGATTTTTTAACGTAGAGAGATATACCTATATATCCAATTATGGTTTCGGTTTGACGCGTACGTGTTTCTACATCTTAGCAGCACTGCCGGACGCAAAGGCTGTACCTGCACCGCACTTCCTAAACACTGTCCCCAATCCCGCATTGACGTCATAATAGTGCAATAAAGCAAGTCAAATATAATCATTGTCTCCTGAGAGTGCTCTTATGTACCAATACAGGCCAAAGTAAAGGTCTATGCGTTTTGTCCCAAAGCTTTAGTAATTGGAAGTAATGGCCTGCAGTGCGGCCACCCCTTTAAACCTTTGATCTGCCTCATTCGTCTTCTTTTTAGGCAGCTAAGCCGCACTGCAGAGAGCAACTATGTCCGACCCGACGCTGAGTACACCTCCACTCAATTACGTTATCACTACATAATGGGCTAGATCCTTTCCTTTGCCATCTAAGCACTCTCATAATCTCCTGCAGTAATGCGATAACGCTTCTATTGTGAATATCGCAATGTTTCTACTCTTTGGATTAACTCGACATTATAATTGTTGCGGTATGGCAATGCATATAAGATGATTCGCAAACTTCGCAGGGCGAAATATAAAGTTTGATTTTAATGTCTTGTCAACTATGAAGCCATCAAGGTTTAGAAATAGATGCGCCCAATACTTCAGCTAGAATATTCCTCATGATTCCGGATAATTACTGTATCCACAACATATCGAGAAAGGTAAGTAAGACAAATAGGTAGAAAGCTAAAGTGGACACAAGTTGAGGGTATATAATTGGTTTTTATATAGTAGAAAGAACGTTATATGTGAGGATAGAGTAGGCAAGGTCATATTCATCCATATGTCAACGTCGTGTGATTTGCATTAGTGTTCTGCAACGGCGTTATATAATCTGTGGCCCTTTATTCGGAGGGAGAAATAGGATGACGCATTTGGCCTTCATTTACATCAATGGTGAAATGGTGAATGGTTGCTCCTTACGCAGGGTGTTAACGAATAGAGATTTACCGAATTATTGGTCTCTTTTGGAGTGACACATACATCACACATTTGTTACCCTATGACGTGGTAATGATGGGATCAATAGTCAAGAATTACAGCAAAAATCTACCAAATGTGGCGTTCCTGATTGATGTCCATTTACCTAACTTACGGATGCTTAATCTGCTTTTAAATGTGTCATGTGTTTGATCAGTAATACAACGACGACAGCATAAAGGGCTATTCCTGATTCTTGGGGGATGCGAGATAGAAAATATTCTACAAGACCATCTAGGACACGGTTTATGCACTGCTAATGAACATCAAGTCAGTGTATTCGATTTTGTTCTGTAGAAATACCTTGCATACACACAAACAGCAGGGAAGTCATTAGCAATATATGGAAACAATAATATCAAATGAGAATTGTTCGTGATATTATTCCGTCAAATCTGAATGTATAACCAAGCAACAAAAAGTTGTCTCCGGCGATAGTAGATTAAGCCGAGTTTTCTTCAATCATAAGAGCTCAAATTGTATTCAAAACAGGTTCTCCAATTTAACGTGTTGCAACTGACGCCATTACTCCAAATTAAAAATTATTCGGGTAGAAATGCATCAAGAATCATTTGCGTCTCTCGCGAAATACGAGAACAAATTTAGGCGGCTTGAATAGCAGACACATGATTTGTTACAAATTCCAATTCATAGAGTTATGCAAACCAAAGTAGGTATTAGCCTTAACTATTGCCTTAATTGCTTTATTGGCGCTAAGGGTTACTTATTAGTACTTCAAGCCTTAACACAGGCTTTCAATTTCTATTTATTTCGATTGGTAACATTTGCTTTGATATTTCTCTGCGTATACCCTTTACTTTATTTAGGATTAGTATCTGGCGTTCATTGAGCTTCACATATCATGAGAACCGTTGGCAAATGGCTTTTCGTTTTGGAGCATTTGCCAAACATCGCGGACCAATGATTGACTAAATAGCCTGTTCTAAGGATTTAGTCTGACGCATAAATCATTAACGCATGTGCAAAATTGTCTGGAGCACCATGGTGTTATTATACACAGATTCATCAAATGTACAGCGCATGCATTTCTGTCACTGTTAAACAAAACTTTATATCTTATGTAGTATGAATAAAGACTGCATTGTTTTTATGCTGCGGATTTTCCTAATGGATCTTTATTCACCTTATTTTACTATATAATAAAGGCGAGAGTTAAGCAAGCTAGTAGTAAACCACATGGCGTTTCCAATATGAGACAAACATTAATTTCCTCTCGGTGTTGCCACCTCATAACAATTTGGTTTTTTGTCTGTTAATGCAACAACTTACTTAGCTTTGAAAATGTCTACGTTGACGGCGGAGACATGCGGTTGATATGGTAATGAGCTCAATGTGCTGCACCAAAAGAAAAACATGAACGCATTCTAAAAAATGTACACGCTTTGCCGTTGTCATCTATACCCATTTATAATGATACACGGCGACTAATTCCTTCGCCCCACTGACGAATGTTATTGCGCAAATGCCACAGAAACGACCACCACCATGCAACCCTAGTGCAGTATCGGACTATTTTGCTATCTGCGCCTTTGCATAAACCATTTAAGTGACTTGTAGTTGGCCACCTGCTACGTGGTACACGTGATTATGCTGGACTTGGTGTGCGCGTGCCCATATAAAAGATACCAGGCTTATTATGTTGATAATGGAAAGGGAAATACGTCATTGTCGCGTTTTGCACCTACCCGTTTTTATCTCTGTGGCAACTAACCGGAAAACGTCGCATATATCGTGCAAATGCCTCATAGTAATGTTTTTTGCTACATATTATGCACATTGCAAACATTCCAAATTAGCGATCGCGCATATTGACTGAACATAGTAAGACAGTCTCTCGGCTTCTATGGGTTACTGAATTTGAGGAAAACAAGATAACCCATGATCCATCACGCAGCATCGTTGTAAAAGCAATCGACTGGAATATATAATGATTGTCTTTACGGGCAATGGTCCATGGCGCTTCATACTGCCCGAGATCTCCCTGATAGTCTTTGGCTATGAGGACAAAATAATAACATAAATATATGATTTTGTGTTAGAGGTGCTTTCCTCGTATGGTGCTGCGCATGGCCTAGGCCGTTCAGGCCAGCACGGCGATGGTTCAAAGAATTAACATTTGTCATAAAATAAGCAATGCATGGTTTACCGATGACCTGTTTCTATTACAGTACCTTGATCTGTTGCAGCAGTCATTTCAGTTACTTGAAGGTACGTTGTACGGTTGAATACACTGACGATAATGCACATTGTAGTTGGTATAAAGTACCCATAACCTACAACCGTCTAACTTGTGAAGGGATATAAATACAACTGCCTCTTTGGCGATGCTCGCAACGAACTAATAATACATGCTATACAGATCCAAATTTGTGTTACGATACAGTAGAAACTCCCACACCCTTAAATTAAGCCCTCCCACCAACCAAAGACTTCTTCGCCTTGGGTGGTGCTTCAACATTACATTTATGCAACAATTCTAAGATAATTATCACTTTCTTGTAAAGTTGATCCCTTGGTATAGGTTGTACACATAAATTAAAACAATAACTCGGATTTAAAGTGAATTTTAAGAATAGCATAAAATGTAAATAGGCCGCTCATGAGTCTTAGAATCATGTATCTTTTGGCCGAGTAACGTGTGTTAAGATTGTAATCAATAGCATAAGCTTGAAATTGACCATGCACATTCATAATAAATGAGCCAGGACAACGTTTGCAACACCAAATAAATTTGTAAATCGTACCAGGTATGTGCACGGCTCAGTATACCCACAAATGTCATGCTAGATATTAGATGATCACCGGTGTGGAAAAAGAAAAGGAAAAACGAATGGTGCAGAGATGTGACGTACACGCGATGAGAAATATTTCCTACTATAGGTCTGGTTTGATGGCGTGACGTAGAATTATTCCAACATCCCAACAACACTGCCCAATACGACCCCCTAAAGAAGTAAGCACCTTCTCAAAGCTTGCATTGACGTCATCACAGTGCAATTAAGCGAGTCAACCTACTGTTATTTATATGCAATCATTGTCTCCTGAATGTGCTCTTACATCTCAATATAAAGTGCTTTGCGGTTTTTGTGTCCCAAGTCTTCTGTAACTGGGAATAATTACCTTCAGAACGGACAATCATTTAAGGCTGTAATTGACCCTGTGCATCTTCTTTCTAAACAACATAGCATATTTATGATAGCAACCAAGTCCTTGCGGCAACTTAGTTCCATTAATTTGCTTTAAAGGTCACAAACCGCATAGGCAATGGGCTAGTCGTAGCATAGTAAACACATTATCAAGCTATTGTTGCAAATAGCAAATTAAATTATGTTTACCATTTTGGCAAATTAAGTACCCCAAAACCCCTTTATAATCGATTACTCCTTCTAGGAAAGATTTTTTTTTTTAATAAATCGGAAAGTTCAAATTTCCAATCTAAATACTCTATTGTTAAAGTCGTTACCTATTGGTTGCAGAATGGCATATAAATGATTAAGTCTGAGCGTCTTAATGGGTTTAATGTCGCTTGCAGTGTACAACCAACGCGGTTGCACATTAGTTAATCCAATGTATATTGCAAGCACAAACAAAGATGCCACTGGCTTGTCAACTGCTGTTGATCACCCTTTTCAGTGATGGTCACTGTTACGTTAGTGTGACAAGTATTGTTACCTCACGATTCAGTGTCAGGATCTTGAGACTGATTGATTTGGTAAAATAAGGAGCATTTCCTGTTTGACAATGCCTCCTTTACCTTTGCAAATCGTTGCGCTTACAATAAACTACACACCCAAAACATATTTACACGAGCTATTAACAGCTCAGCCAACAAGACAACAAGATCGGAAAGCTAGTTACGCGCTAGTGTTATACACGGAAATATTCGAAAATGGTTACTGATAATATTTATGGAATGCATCAGGCGACATAATGCAAAATCTGTAGTGGACAGATCAAGCACAATGTATAACCTTACAGAAGGCTCTTACATTGGGAGCTATTACGTAAAAGTAAATGTTCAGATTATATCGTTGCCTAGATATTACCCACTATATCATAATATTCTAGTTTTATTCCAACTCTTCCAACGTCACTCACGGCAATTTTCTTATTGAGCCTCAAAAGGTAAAACAAAAAGTATAATAATGCCTCAGAGTCACATCAAACCAGCGAGCTTGTTTAAAGAGGATATGCTTATATTTAATTTATATAAATTGGCTAGTCATTTTGAAGGCTAGATTATAGGATTATTCTGAAGATGATGGATAGTAAAAGGAGAGATCATAACACTGGTAATAATCCTCTTTATAAAGCAAGATCATGGTTAGTGGCTATAAATAGCGCAATAGTTTCGTCGCTACGGACCCGGTGTTATTACAGTATTGGCTCGAACGTAAAAATGTTTTGGAAGAGACTGGCTTTCCTACTTGGTCCATTTTGTTTGTGACTGTTTCTGTTCTCCATGAATATCTTGAGTTTTGTCTTTACAAGCTCTGTATTTGATTGAGCTGCAATCATCCCCACAAGATCGGTGCTAAGAATAGTAACGTGGCAGAATTGACTGATAGGCACAATTTATTTCAACCCTTGAAAATATCTATTGCATGGTAAGTTTAAAACAATACCGTTCCATACATGACCATCATAATATCCGCATGTAAGTCTCACCTGGATGACTAACTGCTATGATCATCACATTTCCTATAAAACTATGACTTGCTGCACTCACATTGCCATGGGTAAAGATGTGCAAAAGACAATAGCTCACACGTTCACAATTCAACATACACGCAGCTACAGTCCAAACAGAATGATATATGCCCTGTGAGAACCCACGCTAAGCATTTTATCCCGCGGCTCCACACAATCGCTCTATGCTCTATTGCAATAAAGACACGCCATATGCATTTTCTATTATTCGCTGTACACAAACTGGTTTGGAAGCTATAACAAACACAATAGTTTAGCTGCGATCGACACATTTACTGACAATAATTGGGAGATCATTGGTTAGATGTTATCTTTTGGCCAAACTTTCTTATTCTGAGAAAGTATGGATAATTATCTCATAAACCTCTAAGTGATATTGCATGCAACACGCTGCACAACGCAAGCTATATTAAGATTCGGCGAGAATGCGGCTGTAGGGAAAATGATGTGCTTCTAGCGTAATGGATGCAACCTATTCCGGGAAGGGTTGTTGGAGTTTGTGAGGGTGGTGCATAATAGGGTTTCTTATTAAGGCAATTGTTGGATCAGGTTTATATTTAAACAATAATGACGTAGAAGAAAGCATCGGTTGACTATTCGCAACACATTGCACAATGCAGGCTATTAAGATTCGGTGATGATGCGCCTGCGATTACTGTTTGTATTCGATGCATACTAGCCACGTATTAGAATATCGACCTAATGATACTAAAACAATATCGATGCGCCGTGATGACACTATTGATATCATGTTACCATTTATCGCCTATTTCCCTACATCAACTGAAGCAAACCGAACAGATTTTAAACGACCCTGGCGCAATGCGTGTACAAAATGTGAACAACAACTTGAGTTCTAGTACTGTGGTTTTGTTATCAACGGCTTTTCTGGAAAAAACCGTTAGCGAACACTCTGCTACATTCTAGCGTCCGAGAGGTGAATGATACTCGTTTAACAAATATGTATAAGCTTAATTAAGCACCAATCCTTTAATTCACCATTTAATATGTTGCTTAAAAAGCAACTAGAGAAAGCTTGGACGATATTACAGTGTATTTGCACACGACCATGGGCTAATGTAGCAGTGCTTTTGCGCTATAACATTATGATGTGATAAAGAAAATATGACGATGCCTTTCATATCATTAATCCCTTTGAAGAGTTATTGTATACAGGACACGTCCACAGCATCCGTCACCTGATGCGATTGATATTACAGTCCCTCTTTTGATAATGGTGTCCTTGTATGAATAATAATAATAATTGCAAGAGTGCTTATAATGGATTTCCGAACACCGTGTTTGCATAGTTAATGTCGAGTTACCGCAACTTCATGATATTCATAGAAAGAAAAGTAAACTTTGTGTTTTTCAAAACTTATATTTTAACTTACAAGATAAGACCACAATTCACCTTCATGGCTCATGTCAGTCTAATACATTAAGCACAGCAAATATTTTGATTAAGTTGGTCGCCGCACTGACAAGGCACCTGTTTCACATCTTTGTTATTTCTGTTCATTTGTTATCTCGGCCCCGTCTTAGAGCTGCCATTCTGGGCACAAGGGCACCCGCAATAAATGCCCAGCATGTTCGTGCCGAGTGTAAACAAAATTAATAACATTGTGTCTGCCGTTGGCGCAATCTTTGTCAATTTGTGCCCTTTCTTGTTACACAAGATTCCCTGCAAGTCAATTATGCATATCGCCAGTAATTTATAAGCCTAACAACTGTCCCGTGCTTAGATATTTTACATGATAAGGGGTGGTTCGTGAACTGCTTGCTCACCGATCAGTATTATGTCCAGATATTCACAATTACTTTCAATACACGCGGTGTAGATTTTCACAAAATAGAATTTCGCCGTAATTTACGCTGCTTTTTTTTCCACAATTGCAACGAAAATATATGGCGGTTTTTGACAAGTAGACAGAAACCATAGAACAATTACTGTCACGGCATTTAAAAATCCTTGAAATGGCTGCGCAAATTATTTATTTATGGATTACATTCCTCTTACACGAAATCGTAGGCAATTTCCGTATGTCATTCAAATAAACGACACCAACTCCAAATGTACTCATTTTCATATAAATGCTTTATCGGAGTAGGCTTATGATAAAGCACATATGCATTCCCATTAGCGTCTTTCCCTTTAAAACTCTATGTATACTACATTTAAGCATTTTCCCGTGCCTCTTCCACTGACCGGCTACATATTTCCATTTCCATCAAGCTGCGCTATTCTTGATGTAAACGCTTGAAGAGTGATCTTAACAGAGTATTATACGTACCCATTTATCAATACCAGTGAAATGTATAACGAAGAATACAATAAATGTTGTTTTTCAGCTGAACAAATTATTCTCCCAAAGTCATATGTGGTAGCGTACAAAATGCTCAGTCTTTTTATTCCACTATGTCGTCACCGACTGAATCGGTAGGTAATGCGTTGCTGCCAATTATGTGCTAGTGCTAGCGTTCCGTATTGCCGCCTGATATATAGTTATGTGTATTGGGTCATTTACATTACTTGTTCGTTTGCTGATTTCCATCTTGAAATAGGAACCTGGTATGAGACAAGAAAGATTATGATACATGCATAACGCCATCTACAATGTATGAATTACACACAGTGCTCCGTGGCACAAAAAATCGCAAGTAATTACTGAATAGATAATATCATTACGCCCAGTTGATCTCATGGAAACCAATCGCCAGCTGCCTGAAACACTTGAGAGCCACCATGCCCCTTTTCATCATTCTATGTCAAAGGACTGTACAATGTCGACACGGTGATTCGACTCATATATTTGCCACATGCATGCACACGCGCAGAATTGACCAGGACGATGATCCATACGTAGTCAATTAAACCTAATGATTAGCGCTTTTCGAAATCCAGACCGTGCGCTGACACTGAAGTGCTTGCTTGCTGAACGATAACGTCTTTGAGAAAGCGAAAATTAACATTGAGCCTGATGTGTTGGTAATTTCAGATCTTGTTCTATTCATGACATCACATATACACACTGTATCCGATTGTTGGCCACATGATATAGAATTTACTATCTAAACGGCTATATTATATAATCAAAATGGTCTAGGTAAAACTGGTGCCTTCTTGAGTTGCATTAGTCTGGTTATAATACATAAATGATTATTGCTTCGTCAACAGCATTTATATAAACCATCTTACTTGCCATAAATAATCGGAGTAATTGTTTACTGCCGCACAGATTCTCATATAAACCGTGAGATCATTGGGCGAGGTATAATCTAACCACTTTAATTGCATTTTTGTTGTCTGTGAAATTAAGCTGTAGCTTTTCAGCCAGTGTACCGATAATCATGAATAAGAGAGGTGTGTGAATAGAAGCAATATATAACTGGTGGACACCGGATGTTGTAAGCGAGTTCACTGACACTGCACTGTGGATGGGGAAGTTGCTACCGCTGTAAGTTCTCTCACGTCTGCCAATCCATAACCAACAGTCATGGAGGAGGCACAACATGGCTATAGATTGCACACGGTGAACTGATGTGGTGTCGTTTGACGTCGTTGCAGATATTGCACTTATTTGAATACATTGTCCATGACCTAATCAGTCTCAAACAGCGGGTATTTTGGTTTGATGCAGTACGTTGTGGCATTGTTAATGGAATAACTGAAGCTGTGAGGTTGTTGTTTAGCGGCGCTGTGAGTATTACTTACTTAGTTTGCACTCTGTGTTACACAATCAGGGTCGTACTTTGGGGCGGCATAGGAGGTGTAAACGCCTTGTAGTGGCCTTGACGATGTCGCCGACCACGCTGTGATTTATACCTTGCGACTTTATATTGCGCACAGAAATTAAGGGAGTAACATCAACATTATTTGTCATTCTAACAAAATTATCTGGGAGAAGGGCTTAAGTGAGTATTATATCATTGAATTCATATGGTTGATAGCAACTTGCTTCAAACAGATTGGCCATAACCCAACAATATGATCATTAAATTGGACTGCGCCCTTATCACGAAGTACACCAAAGAGTCATTGGTTGATTATTACTTATCTGATTGAAATAGGAGTAGTAAGAGAAATAGTTTGCATAAGTTTCCGCTGCAGATTCTAACGTGTGTACCAAAATGTTTCCTGATTGTCAATAAAGATTGACCACACATTGAAATGAAGCCAATAAATTGATTAGTCCTTGAGCAAAAGCCGAGCACAGGCAATATTGGGATTCTCACTGATTGCATGAGTCCCTGTCAAGTCACATGACATGGGCTACACGTGAGAGCAGTTCATCAATGACTCGAAGCATGCACCTTCAGTGTTGTTGAAGCTATTAATGTTATTTCATACCACAGTTACCTGTATATCAAGAAGCCGATATCATTATAGAAACTACAGAAAGTACTACTGCTGCACAGATGCGCTTGGATCGCGCTGCATTTAATTAAAGAGAGCGCAGCGAGTCAGTTCCTTCCTTATATGAGGCGAGATGAGTGCCGGAAGCAGAGCTTTAACTGGCAGCAGCCTGGGTCAGGAGGGGCGTAGTGCAGAGAACAGCAGTGCGGGAGAGAGGTAGCAATCTGAGCGAGAGGAGCGCGTAACATCGCTCAAGGTCAAAATCCATGCGGTACTATGACACGTTCGCTGTCAGAAAGATGGTGGGCAGAGGCATATACAATTTTCTAATTATGTGTCAAACGACAACATCACAGGACATCATATATATCTTGTAAACTGTTGCGGACCTTATCAAAGATAAATTTAATAAGCAACCGACATGTTAATGAGACAAAACATGAGTCGGTGACCGGGCAGCATCGTTGCCGAAGCAACGATAAAGCCCGGTACGGGAGAGAGGTGGCAATTTGAGCAAGAGGAGTGCGTTACATCGCTCAAGTTTAAAATCCATGCGGTGCGTAATCTCATGGTACTGTGCGAGTTCGCTTTCAGAAAGATGCTGGGCAGAGGCAGATACAATATCTTAATAATGTGTCAAACGACAACAACATAGGACATATATATCTTGTAAAGTGTCGCTGGTCTTATTGAATCGTGTTTGGAGTGAATATCTTTGAACGCAATTTATGCATCAGTAACACATGCATATATTCACGAATCTCTGGACGGTAGTATCTTGTTTGTAAATTTTGCTTTGGATAAAATTATTAAGCAACCGACATGTTAATGAGACAAAAATGAGTTGGTGACCGGGCATCATCGCTGTCAAAGCAGCGATTAAGCCATTAACCGACTCGTTATTTGGTGACACAATAATTGCGGTAACATGACCGTAAGAGTTCAGAGCAACTGTAATTAATCAGGTGAAGATGTAATTCGGAAAGAGCAGCCATAAACCAAACATGACAAGATAATCACTGATTTCAGCGACCGCAATAGATAGATTTACACCACTTCTACGTGGATCGTAAATCCTCACTAATGGCTGCCTGGATTATCATTAAGCAGTCTAACAACATTATCAAGGAGAAGAGCTTAAGTATGTATTATATCATTGAAAGCATATTGCTAATAGCAACTTGCTCCACACAGAGCGGCCATGACCCAACAATATGGTTATTCAAATGGACTGCGCCCTTATAACGACGTACAACAAAGAGTCATTGGTTGATAATTACAGATCTGAGTAAAACAGGAGTAGTAAGTGTAAACAACCAACGCCATGATGTGTCAAACAGGAAGCAACTTTATTACAAGGTCAAGGTCATTCCATCCGGTGGGTGCACAAACGATATCGTAACAGTAAGAGAAGTAGTCTGCATACGTTTTCGTTACAAATTCTATCGTGTTTAACTTTGCAAGTTCAAATAGTTCATTATCGTCAATAAAGATTTCCCATTCATTTGAATGTAGCCATAAAATTGATTAGTCCTTGAGCAAAAGGCGAGCGCACACAATATTGGGATTCTCACTGATTTTATAAATCCCTGTCAAGTCACATGACATGGGCTACACGTGACAGCAGTTCATCAATGACCCGACGCATGCACCTTCAGTGTTGTTGAGGCTATTAAAGTCATTTCATACCGCAGTTACCTGTATATCTAGAAGCTTGTAAAGGGAGCTCAGCAAGTAAGTTCCTTAAAAAAGGTGAGATGAGTGCCGGAAGCAGAGCTTTAACTCGCAGGCGCCGGGGTGAGGGGGAGGGGCGTAGTGCAGATAACAGCAGTGAGACAGGGGCAATTTGAGCGAGAGGAGTGCGTAACATCGCTCAAGGTTTGCGTTTATTATAAATGCAAATTGAATGCAGATAACGCCCACGCGGCATATAATTGGCACTCCTCCATGCAAATGCTAAGTTTCATATGATACGCAAGGTGGCCAGATGAAATGCACTGAGCAATTTATGCAGAGACCGAATTCATCACAAGATACTGTAGGACACCGTTGTAGACATACGTACTTACAATAACTGAAGTAGGACATCAACTTTACAATAACCGAATTATTCGAACGTGGAAATAAGTGTTACCCAGTCCATATGGTTTTGATACGGTTCAAATATCCTGGGTACGATGCGGTCGTCTAGGTAATGTTGTAATAGTTATGGATGGGCTAAGACTTGTGACTGCGACACTGCTACACGGCAAATAAGATGTAGACACACGGTCGCTGCGTTGATTTCAAGTCATACAAGTGCTGCGTTTCATATAATTCACCAAGTGGTTTAAAACAATGCCCTAAGTAATTCACGCGGAGGCTGAATACTATTGAACGCTTTTTCAAATCATATGCAACTGCCATTACTTAAGTATGATGTCACTTTAACAATAACCGTTTTATTCCAAGGTGCATATGCACGGTAGTAGCTGGTGGTTAGTTGCTCCCTTAGAGTTGCTTCTACATACAGATCCATCGCAGCGGCCATATGTCACATAACTCAAATAAGATAGAGTAAAATTACAGGTTATGTAGCCGTTATTCATTACATGAGTAGTTAATCTCAGCATAAATTCCGGCGAAGTATAAAACATTGAGTGCCATAATTTGGCTCCGGGATATAACGCAGTTATTGCCGAACACACGCGTTTCGAAGACATTTACTGGTAATCGACTGAATTAGTTCTTTTGGCTAACAATAAGTGATAACAGAAATATCAATCAGATTGAACTGGAAAATGGGAACTGAAGAGCTGCATTGAGAGCCCCTATTTTATTGTGCATTACAATACTTCGGTCACACTGTCAGCTATGTGCAGCAATTATGAAATTCAGTCTAAGCTCCATATATGCATAATGCACGACAGCTACATTTAAGGACGAGAATAGTATTTCGAATGTTTTTGGACTCCTTAAACATCTAATGCTGCACTATGTTGCCCAGATCCTTTAAGCTGTCTTAAACAAAGAAACAATTAAATAGTTGTGTGCACACAATGATGAATAAAATGCGTATTTACTGTGCCGGTGCCTGAAGAGACAACGTTTAGTTTGATCACAATCACACCCTGTCATCTTCCTTGACTGCATTTATTTGTTCTCAAATCAACGTCGAGGCTATTACTTATAGTTGCAAGGTTGCTATGAATGCAACATGGTGGTCAATGCGGTATAGCATTTTTTCTTTTGGATGGTTATGTTGTGATTATATCATAAGTCATCCTCTGTGTGCTAAGGTGAACTGTTTTTGAGATAACACCTTACATAGTGTGATTACATGCATCTGGTATCATTGATATCCTATGGTGTCGTACAGCAACACAGATATTAATTGACAACGAAAGAAAGCCGACTCATTTTTCTAAACGCATGCTATAAAATTTTGTTGTACTTCTGGCAATATTGACACTAAGTATTTAGAAGCACAGTTAGTAAATGATTCTATCTAGCGTTTAATGTGTCATGATGCAGAATCTCAATAATTTAATTGTTAATTCGCATACAAGCGCACATAGAATCATTGTATATGAGCAGTGCATCTCGTTTTGATGGCAAATGATATTATGTCCATCGGTTTGGAAGATCCCAACATATTACTCCTTTCTACCCATACTATTCAGCCTTAAAGCGGCTTAAGCAAGCATACCTTTTAGAGGCTCACATCGTTCAATAAATACCCTTGGGTTTGCGTTTTTGCGCAATAACAGCTACTGTGACGTTGCCTTGCCAAGCAAATAGTCTTGTAAGGAAAGCAGGCAGCTGAAGTTGGTAATGTCAGCATATCCATTAACAAATAGGAAGTTTAAAGGATTTGATCGAAGCAAAGTTAATCATCAACTGTGTGTTAGAGCAAATATGTTATCATGACTTATATATCTAATTAAATACCAAATAGATACTACGTAAGGCAGGACGAACAACGCAACATTCGCTATCTGCTGATATTTTTATCGCCAATAATGCCTTTGCATATATTAAAGTATGATTAATAAGTCTTCTAACGGCGAAAGGGGCTCCAATCCTTTAGCAGTTGCAGGTAACATTACTAGAAAGCAGCATCCGCCAGCTGCCACAAATTTAACGACAGTTGGAGGCAGTGTTCAATTACAATATGCGCATTGCACGCCCTTAGCCTTTGCACATTGCCGCACTACACTGGGAGAAGGGCTTAAGTGAGTATTATATTATTGAATTCATATGGTTGATAGCAACTTGCTTCAAACAGATTGGCCATAACCCAACAATATGATCATTAAATTGGACTGCGCCCTTATCACGAAGTACACCAAAGAGTCATTGGTTGATTATTACTTATCTGATTGAAATAGGAGTAGTAAGAGAAATAGTTTGCATAAGTTTCCGCTGCAGATTCTAACGTGTGTACCAAAATGTTCCTGATTGTCAATAAAGATTGACCACACATTGAAATGAAGCCAATAAATTGATTAGTCCTTGAGCAAAAGCCGAGCACAGGCAATATTGGGATTCTCACTGATTGCATGAGTCCCTGTCAAGTCACATGACATGGGCTACACGTGAGAGCAGTTCATCAATGACTCGAAGCATGCACCTTCAGTGTTGTTGAAGCTATTAATGTTATTTCATACCACAGTTACCTGTATATCAAGAAGCCGATATCATTATAGAAACTACAGAAAGTACTACTGCTGCACAGATGCGCTTGGATCGCGCTGCATTTAATTAAAGAGAGCGCAGCGAGTCAGTTCCTTATATGAGGCGAGATGAGTGCCGGAAGCAGAGCTTTAACTGGCAGCAGCCTGGGTCAGGAGGGGCGTAGTGCAGAGAACAGCAGTGCGGGAGAGAGGTAGCAATCTGAGCGAGAGGAGCGCGTAACATCGCTCAAGGTCAAAATCCATGCGGTACTATGACACGTTCGCTGTCAGAAAGATGGTGGGCAGAGGCATATACAATTTTCTAATTATGTGTCAAACGACAACATCACAGGACATCATATATATCTTGTAAACTGTTGCGGACCTTATCAAAGATAAATTTAATAAGCAACCGACATGTTAATGAGACAAAACATGAGTCGGTGACCGGGCAGCATCGTTGCCGAAGCAACGATAAAGCCCGGTACGGGAGAGAGGTGGCAATTTGAGCAAGAGGAGTGCGTTACATCGCTCAAGTTTAAAATCCATGCGGTGCGTAATCTCATGGTACTGTGCGAGTTCGCTTTCAGAAAGATGCTGGGCAGAGGCAGATACAATATCTTAATAATGTGTCAAACGACAACAACATAGGACATATATATCTTGTAAAGTGTCGCTGGTCTTATTGAATCGTGTTTGGAGTGAATATCTTTGAACGCAATTTATGCATCAGTAACACATGCATATATTCACGAATCTCTGGACGGTAGTATCTTGTTTGTAAATTTTGCTTTGGATAAAATTATTAAGCAACCGACATGTTAATGAGACAAAAATGAGTTGGTGACCGGGCATCATCGCTGTCAAAGCAGCGATTAAGCCCATTAACCGACTCGTTATTTGGTGACACAATAATTGCGGTAACATGACCGTAAGAGTTCAGAGCAACTGTAATTAATCAGGTGAAGATGTAATTCGGAAAGAGCAGCCATAATAAACCAAACATGACAAGATAATCACTGATTTCAGCGACCGCAATAGATAGATTTACACCACTTCTACGTGGATCGTAAATCCTCACTAATGGCTGCCTGGATTATCATTAAGCAGTCTAACAACATTATCAAGGAGAAGAGCTTAAGTATGTATTATATCATTGAAAGCATATTGCTAATAGCAACTTGCTCCACACAGAGCGGCCATGACCCAACAATATGGTTATTCAAATGGACTGCGCCCTTATAACGACGTACAACAAAGAGTCATTGGTTGATAATTACAGATCTGAGTAAAACAGGAGTAGTAAGTGTAAACAACCAACGCCATGATGTGTCAAACAGGAAGCAACTTTATTACAAGGTCAAGGTCATTCCATCCGGTGGGTGCACAAACGATATCGTAACAGTAAGAGAAGTAGTCTGCATACGTTTTCGTTACAAATTCTATCGTGTTTAACTTTGCAAGTTCAAATAGTTCATTATCGTCAATAAAGATTTCCCATTCATTTGAATGTAGCCATAAAATTGATTAGTCCTTGAGCAAAAGGCGAGCGCACACAATATTGGGATTCTCACTGATTTTAAAATCCCTGTCAAGTCACATGACATGGGCTACACGTGACAGCAGTTCATCAATGACCCGACGCATGCACCTTCAGTGTTGTTGAGGCTATTAAAGTCATTTCATACCGCAGTTACCTGTATATCTAGAAGCTTGTAAAGGGAGCTCAGCAAGTAAGTTCCTTAAAAAAGGTGAGATGAGTGCCGGAAGCAGAGCTTTAACTCGCAGGCGCCGGGGTGAGGGGGAGGGGCGTAGTGCAGATAACAGCAGTGAGACAGGGGCAATTTGAGCGAGAGGAGTGCGTAACATCGCTCAAGGTTTGCGTTTATTATAAATGCAAATTGAATGCAGATAACGCCCACGCGGCATATAATTGGCACTCCTCCATGCAAATGCTAAGTTTCATATGATACGCAAGGTGGCCAGATGAAATGCACTGAGCAATTTATGCAGAGACCGAATTCATCACAAGATACTGTAGGACACCGTTGTAGACATACGTACTTACAATAACTGAAGTAGGACATCAACTTTACAATAACCGAATTATTCGAACGTGGAAATAAGTGTTACCCAGTCCATATGGTTTTGATACGGTTCAAATATCCTGGGTACGATGCGGTCGTCTAGGTAATGTTGTAATAGTTATGGATGGGCTAAGACTTGTGACTGCGACACTGCTACACGGCAAATAAGATGTAGACACACGGTCGCTGCGTTGATTTCAAGTCATACAAGTGCTGCGTTTCATATAATTCACCAAGTGGTTTAAAACAATGCCCTAAGTAATTCACGCGGAGGCTGAATACTATTGAACGCTTTTTCAAATCATATGCAACTGCCATTACTTAAGTATGATGTCAAGGTGCATATGCACGGTAGTAGCTGGTGGTTAGTTGCTCCCTTAGAGTTGCTTCTACATACAGATCCATCGCAGCGGCCATATGTCACATAACTCAAATAAGATAGAGTAAAATTACAGGTTATGTAGCCGTTATTCATTACATGAGTAGTTAATCTCAGCATAAATTCCGGCGAAGTATAAAACATTGAGTGCCATAATTTGGCTCCGGGATATAACGCAGTTATTGCCGAACACACGCGTTTTTCGAAGACATTTACTGGTAATCGACTGAATTAGTTCTTTTGGCTAACAATAAGTGATAACAGAAATATCAATCAGATTGAACTGGAAAATGGGAACTGAAGAGCTGCATTGAGAGCCCCTATTTTATTGTGCATTACAATACTTCGGTCACACTGTCAGCTATGTGCAGCAATTATGAAATTCAGTCTAAGCTCCATATATGCATAATGCACGACAGCTACATTTAAGGACGAGAATAGTATTTCGAATGTTTTTGGACTCCTTAAACATCTAATGCTGCACTATGTTGCCCAGATCCTTTAAGCTGTCTTAAACAAAGAAACAATTAAATAGTTGTGTGCACACAATGATGAATAAAATGCGTATTTACTGTGCCGGTGCCTGAAGAGACAACGTTTAGTTTGATCACAATCACACCCTGTCATCTTCCTTGACTGCATTTATTTGTTCTCAAATCAACGTCGAGGCTATTACTTATAGTTGCAAGGTTGCTATGAATGCAACATGGTGGTCAATGCGGTATAGCAATTTTTCTTTGGATGGTTATGTTGTGATTATATCATAAGTCATCCTCTGTGTGCTAAGGTGAACTGTTGTTTTTGAGATAACACCTTACATAGTGTGATTACATGCATCTGGTATCATTGATATCCTATGGTGTCGTACAGCAACACAGATATTAATTGACAACGAAAGAAAGCCGACTCATTTTTCTAAACGCATGCTATAAAATTTGTTGTACTTCTGGCAATATTGACACTAAGTATTTAGAAGCACAGTTAGTAAATGATTCTATCTAGCGTTTAATGTGTCATGATGCAGAATCTCAATAATTTAATTGTTAATTCGCATACAAGCGCACATAGAATCATTGTATATGAGCAGTGCATCTCGTTTTGATGGCAAATGATATTATGTCCATCGGTTTGGAAGATCCCAACATATTACTCCTTTCTACCCATACTATTCAGCCTTAAAGCGGCTTAAGCAAGCATACCTTTTAGAGGCTCACATCGTTCAATAAATACCCTTGGGTTTGCGTTTTTGCGCAATAACAGCTACTGTGACGTTGCCTTGCCAAGCAAATAGTCTTGTAAGGAAAGCAGGCAGCTGAAGTTGGTAATGTCAGCATATCCATTAACAAATAGGAAGTTTAAAGGATTTGATCGAAGCAAAGTTAATCATCAACTGTGTGTTAGAGCAAATATGTTATCATGACTTATATATCTAATTAAATACCAAATAGATACTACGTAAGGCAGGACGAACAACGCAACATTCGCTATCTGCTGATATTTTTATCGCCAATAATGCCTTTGCATATATTAAAGTATGATTAATAAGTCTTCTAACGGCGAAAGGGGCTCCAATCCTTTAGCAGTTGCAGGTAACATTACTAGAAAGCAGCATCCGCCAGCTGCCACAAATTTAACGACAGTTGGAGGCAGTGTTCAATTACAATATGCGCATTGCACGCCCTTAGCCTTTGCACATTGCCGCACTACACTGGGAGAAGGGCTTAAGTGAGTATTATATTATTGAATTCATATGGTTGATAGCAACTTGCTTCAAACAGATTGGCCATAACCCAACAATATGATCATTAAATTGGACTGCGCCCTTATCACGAAGTACACCAAAGAGTCATTGGTTGATTATTACTTATCTGATTGAAATAGGAGTAGTAAGAGAAATAGTTTGCATAAGTTTCCGCTGCAGATTCTAACGTGTGTACCAAAATGTTCCTGATTGTCAATAAAGATTGACCACACATTGAAATGAAGCCAATAAATTGATTAGTCCTTGAGCAAAAGCCGAGCACAGGCAATATTGGGATTCTCACTGATTGCATGAGTCCCTGTCAAGTCACATGACATGGGCTACACGTGAGAGCAGTTCATCAATGACTCGAAGCATGCACCTTCAGTGTTGTTGAAGCTATTAATGTTATTTCATACCACAGTTACCTGTATATCAAGAAGCCGATATCATTATAGAAACTACAGAAAGTACTACTGCTGCACAGATGCGCTTGGATCGCGCTGCATTTAATTAAAGAGAGCGCAGCGAGTCAGTTCCTTATATGAGGCGAGATGAGTGCCGGAAGCAGAGCTTTAACTGGCAGCAGCCTGGGTCAGGAGGGGCGTAGTGCAGAGAACAGCAGTGCGGGAGAGAGGTAGCAATCTGAGCGAGAGGAGCGCGTAACATCGCTCAAGGTCAAAATCCATGCGGTACTATGACACGTTCGCTGTCAGAAAGATGGTGGGCAGAGGCATATACAATTTTCTAATTATGTGTCAAACGACAACATCACAGGACATCATATATATCTTGTAAACTGTTGCGGACCTTATCAAAGATAAATTTAATAAGCAACCGACATGTTAATGAGACAAAACATGAGTCGGTGACCGGGCAGCATCGTTGCCGAAGCAACGATAAAGCCCGGTACGGGAGAGAGGTGGCAATTTGAGCAAGAGGAGTGCGTTACATCGCTCAAGTTTAAAATCCATGCGGTGCGTAATCTCATGGTACTGTGCGAGTTCGCTTTCAGAAAGATGCTGGGCAGAGGCAGATACAATATCTTAATAATGTGTCAAACGACAACAACATAGGACATATATATCTTGTAAAGTGTCGCTGGTCTTATTGAATCGTGTTTGGAGTGAATATCTTTGAACGCAATTTATGCATCAGTAACACATGCATATATTCACGAATCTCTGGACGGTAGTATCTTGTTTGTAAATTTTGCTTTGGATAAAATTATTAAGCAACCGACATGTTAATGAGACAAAAATGAGTTGGTGACCGGGCATCATCGCTGTCAAAGCAGCGATTAAGCCCATTAACCGACTCGTTATTTGGTGACACAATAATTGCGGTAACATGACCGTAAGAGTTCAGAGCAACTGTAATTAATCAGGTGAAGATGTAATTCGGAAAGAGCAGCCATAAACCAAACATGACAAGATAATCACTGATTTCAGCGACCGCAATAGATAGATTTACACCACTTCTACGTGGATCGTAAATCCTCACTAATGGCTGCCTGGATTATCATTAAGCAGTCTAACAACATTATCAAGGAGAAGAGCTTAAGTATGTATTATATCATTGAAAGCATATTGCTAATAGCAACTTGCTCCACACAGAGCGGCCATGACCCAACAATATGGTTATTCAAATGGACTGCGCCCTTATAACGACGTACAACAAAGAGTCATTGGTTGATAATTACAGATCTGAGTAAAACAGGAGTAGTAAGTGTAAACAACCAACGCCATGATGTGTCAAACAGGAAGCAACTTTATTACAAGGTCAAGGTCATTCCATCCGGTGGGTGCACAAACGATATCGTAACAGTAAGAGAAGTAGTCTGCATACGTTTTCGTTACAAATTCTATCGTGTTTAACTTTGCAAGTTCAAATAGTTCATTATCGTCAATAAAGATTTCCCATTCATTTGAATGTAGCCATAAAATTGATTAGTCCTTGAGCAAAAGGCGAGCGCACACAATATTGGGATTCTCACTGATTTTATAAATCCCTGTCAAGTCACATGACATGGGCTACACGTGACAGCAGTTCATCAATGACCCGACGCATGCACCTTCAGTGTTGTTGAGGCTATTAAAGTCATTTCATACCGCAGTTACCTGTATATCTAGAAGCTTGTAAAGGGAGCTCAGCAAGTAAGTTCCTTAAAAAAGGTGAGATGAGTGCCGGAAGCAGAGCTTTAACTCGCAGGCGCCGGGGTGAGGGGGGGGGAGGGGCGTAGTGCAGATAACAGCAGTGAGACAGGGGCAATTTTAGCGAGAGGAGTGCGTAACATCGCTCAAGGTTTGCGTTTATTATAAATGCAAATTGAGTGCAGATAACGCCCACGCGGCATATAATTGGCACTCCTCCATGCAAATGCTAAGTTTCATATGATACGCAAGGTGGCCAGATGAAATGCACTGAGCAATTTATGCAGAGACCGAATTCATCACAAGATACTGTAGGACACCGTTGTAGACATACGTACTTACAATAACTGAAGTAGGACATCAACTTTACAATAACCGAATTATTCGAACGTGGAAATAAGTGTTACCCAGTCCATATGGTTTTGATACGGTTCAAATATCCTGGGTACGATGCGGTCGTCTAGGTAATGTTGTAATAGTTATGGATGGGCTAAGACTTGTGACTGCGACACTGCTACACGGCAAATAAGATGTAGACACACGGTCGCTGCGTTGATTTCAAGTCATACAAGTGCTGCGTTTCATATAATTCACCAAGTGGTTTAAAACAATGCCCTAAGTAATTCACGCGGAGGCTGAATACTATTGAACGCTTTTTCAAATCATATGCAACTGCCATTACTTAAGTATGATGTCACTTTAACAATAACCGTTTTATTCCAAGGTGCATATGCACGGTAGTAGTAGCTGGTGGTTAGTTGCTCCCTTAGAGTTGCTTCTACATACAGATCCATCGCAGCGGCCATATGTCACATAACTCAAATAAGATAGAGTAAAATTACAGGTTATGTAGCCGTTATTCATTACATGAGTAGTTAATCTCAGCATAAATTCCGGCGAAGTATAAAACATTGAGTGCCATAATTTGGCTCCGGGATATAACGCAGTTATTGCCGAACACACGCGTTTCGAAGACATTTACTGGTAATCGACTGAATTAGTTCTTTTGGCTAACAATAAGTGATAACAGAAATATCAATCAGATTGAACTGGAAAATGGGAACTGAAGAGCTGCATTTGAGAGCCCCTATTTTATTGTGCATTACAATACTTCGGTCACACTGTCAGCTATGTGCAGCAATTATGAAATTCAGTCTAAGCTCCATATATGCATAATGCACGACAGCTACATTTAAGGACGAGAATAGTATTTCGAATGTTTTTGGACTCCTTAAACATCTAATGCTGCACTATGTTGCCCAGATCCTTTAAGCTGTCTTAAACAAAGAAACAATTAAATAGTTGTGTGCACACAATGATGAATAAAATGCGTATTTACTGTGCCGGTGCCTGAAGAGACAACGTTTAGTTTGATCACAATCACACCCTGTCATCTTCCTTGACTGCATTTATTTGTTCTCAAATCAACGTCGAGGCTATTACTTATAGTTGCAAGGTTGCTATGAATGCAACATGGTGGTCAATGCGGTATAGCATTTTTTCTTTGGATGGTTATGTTGTGATTATATCATAAGTCATCCTCTGTGTGCTAAGGTGAACTGTTTTTGAGATAACACCTTACATAGTGTGATTACATGCATCTGGTATCATTGATATCCTATGGTGTCGTACAGCAACACAGATATTAATTGACAACGAAAGAAAGCCGACTCATTTTTCTAAACGCATGCTATAAAATTTGTTGTACTTCTGGCAATATTGACACTAAGTATTTAGAAGCACAGTTAGTAAATGATTCTATCTAGCGTTTAATGTGTCATGATGCAGAATCTCAATAATTTAATTGTTAATTCGCATACAAGCGCACATAGAATCATTGTATATGAGCAGTGCATCTCGTTTTGATGGCAAATGATATTATGTCCATCGGTTTTGGAAGATCCCAACATATTACTATTTCTACCCATACGGTTCAGCCTTAAAGCGGCTTAAGCAAGCATACCTTTTAGAGGCTCACATCGTTCAATAAATACCCCTGGGGTTCTTTTTTGCGCAATAACAGCTACTGTGACGTTGCCTTGCCAAGCAAATAGTCTTGTAAGGAAAGCAGGCAGCTGAAGTTGGTAATGTCAGCATATCCATTAACAAATAGGAAGTTTAAAGGATTTGATCGAAGCAAAGTTAATCATCAACTGTGTGTTAGCAAAATATGTTATCATGACTTATATATCTAATTAATACCAAATAGATACTACGTAAGGCAGGACGAACAACGCAACATTCGCTATCTGCTGATATTTTTATCGCCAATAATGCCTTTGCATATATTAAAGTATGATTAATAAGTCTTCTAACGGCGAAAGGGGCTCAAATCCTTAAGCAGTTGCAGGTAACATTACTAGAAAGCAGCATCCGCCAGCTGCCGCAAATTTAACGACAGTTGGAGGCAGTGTTCAATTACAATATGCGCATTGCACGCCCTTAGCCTTTGCACATTGCCGCACTACACAATCAATGAACGCATTTAAAATATGCATATGATTTAAAGCTAATGAAAGATGGAGTATTCCATGTTCGTGTCTTGAAATTTACTTCTGGGTATGTACTATGTGTTGTTGTGTATATAGCATGTATATTGAGCTGCAGTAATTGATTGCATTATTCACAATCATTTGTTTACAGTTTACAAGAAATTAGCATGTGGTTACATGCGTTAGTCACTACCGCATGTGTGAGCATCGTCATGAATTGATATTTTTTTGAGCAGTTTTTATTTATACCCAATCCAATTGACACATAAATTATTAAGTCCAGCAACTGGTAGTCGACTGGAAAATATTTTGATATGTCAGAGTCATAACATAAACGCAAAATTGCTGTTTGTCAATATATTTTATGACAAAATGCGACCAATGGTGAGCATACGGTCGCCAACAATGTTAAATTAGAGAAACAAATTACAGTGAACCCTCCGGGAATGGAACGTAGTCCGCTATGGAGCGATATGCAGTTTTATTAACGAAGAAGAATAAAATCAATAGTTAGATACCCTAACAGTTAGTGATTCCATTTATACATCTCCGGTGGATGGCTTCTAGCAAAAAGGCATCGATCATCACACTCAAAATAATACATAGTAATAGCAATAATAATACCAACCAATATATTTGGTAATTAAACCGCCATATAGCGAAATATTTGTATTTTATCGACGGGTTGTGAGGATTTATCAGACATCATAATGCCATTTACAGCATTCATCATTTAGCCCTACATCGATAAATGCGCAAAAGGCAGATTTCATCTCAAAGGCTCTAACCGTTTTGCAATTGCCTTTGCAACGGGTCCGCTATCCCCGTGATAGTGGCGTTAGTTTTCTAACTCCCCAGATCAAACACGAATGTAATCCTTATTTTATACTGTTAGTGCTGCTTTGTTTCGCTGCCGATGGAATACAAAACATTCGTGTGAGGGTGAGAGAAACATTTTACAGGTTAAAGACAAGTGAGGACTATTAGCTGTCCGCCAAAGGCAGCGACTCCAATTCATATGGACGTAGACGAGCAATGGGAAATACAGACAGTGGGTATCAGGTGGAGGAGCCTGCATTTACAACCCGTCTTTAAAAACTCATATCAACATGAAAATACTTTGCCTTAGTTGCCGAGCAAAACACTATACGACGCTAATAAATGTAATACACGGAAACTCTTAGGAGCGTTGTCCTACCCTTAAATTATTCATGAATTACTATAAACAAAAGGTTAATGTTACTAGATAAGCACGTGATTGATTATGCTTCCAGCTGTAGCTATGACAACCATCACAAAAGCTGCAGCTCTGTGGAGGTTCGTAAAATTGAAAGCAAAACACAATGCCTACCTCAACCAAAGCTGTTCTGAAGCACAAGCAGATAATACTGTTGATGATTCAAGTCAACTTCACACCCTAAAAAAATATGCTGAAACATAATGTTAGTCCAGTTACACCTATTATGCTGCAGTAACGTGTTTGTACATTCGAAATTGATGCAACAATATTTTCTAGCAACGTTGAATTTCGCATAACAATGATTTGAAACCACAACTCTACCTGCAAACGTAGAACATTGGCAACTACCATTCAATCAGTACTGCTTTACCCGTATTAACACTACTGTCATAACGCATGCATTACCCAGTAAAAGTGGTGTCGCTGCAGTTATTACAACGGGAAGAGCAAACTCTCACGTTTAGTTTAACTCCCCATTTGAATTGCTTTGCTTATTGCTTAACGTTTCTAAATTGCGTCCGTTACATTGGGTGCCACAATTGATTTCAATGCATTCATATGCAAGATAGTAAAACGGACAACGCCTCATATATTGACATTGCGTCCAAAATCCTGGTTATGTTGTTGAACGAAGTCAACGATGCAAAACACAACGAGAAAAATGTATAATCAATTCGTTAAACCGGTTCATAATCAAGCAAAACTGTGATAAAGCCAACAGAACATCAAGGGGATAATGCGGTTGCGTTCTTGCAATAGCGGGACTGAGAATTGTCCTTGGAGGAGACTACTTGGCGATCACCAACTGTGCTTTTACCACAACGAACCCAATTACAAAGAATATACCTCACGTGACTTCTAATATGCACGACAAATGCCTAGTTAGAAACACGATCACCTCAGTTTGTAACTATAACCAAAGATCTTGTTATAATAAGATGCCCGACTCGGACGTTTTTGTTGTGAAGCTCACGACCAGCGTGCCACCTGGTTTCGTGGAAGCTAAAATTTAACGACTTTTTGATAGAGCCAATACATAAAAACAAAGCCAATTGCTATTGACACCTGTTTATCAATTTGTGTGACGATTTATTAACTACAATATCTTTTATGAACGTTTGAACGAAGTCGCATATCTACCCCAGGCCTAGCCCCGAAAAAACGGTAAAATACATACTTACTCAGACGTCCTGTAGGGCTGAATTTACCTTTTTTTAAGACACAGTCGGACGCTTAGTGTACCCTTATTTGATGTTAAAAGATTAATCAGAATCATATTGGTTTTGTCATTAGTGTGGACATATTTGCGGCGGAATATAAGAAGTTGATTTAAATACATGCTCATGATTTCACGATTGAATGATATTTGATTTGTCACCCGAACCTCCACCGAATCAAGAAGCTGTATTGTCGGTTGATGGGGTGCCCTGTGTAGACGTATGATTTTATTATGAAGTACTGTAACATGTATGTTTGTTTATTTTGAATAACAATATAATAATGAATTATTGCAGGACATAGCGTAT
>CM067350.1:13346336-13443836 GCA_034190875.2 Urechis unicinctus | reverse complement strand
CTTAAAAGAAACATGTAACCCGGTAGAACATCCAGTACATTAGTCATAACTTCTATAGCACCCGGGCGATGTGCCCGGACAAATTCAAAGCTAAGCTCACCATACATATACTTATACCTAGTGGGAATGGCTATGTCTGTGGGTGATTATATCCACGAACACTGATTTCTTTGTAATGCCTGTCAAGCTTCCAGAAGGGCCGTTCCATTATACTGAGACATATTAGCAGTGAAATATATTTAAATAATGCGAGGGGGAATTCGATGCTGTGCCGTTGACGTCATCAATCGCAATTCCAAAGTTACGTGTTATATAACGATATTAAAATTGATTAATGTGCTGTGTGGCAATTTTTAATATGGTCAATTGGATCAATCAATTGTTTGGCCTATGTCGAAAGGATTTTAATCGAGCGATTATTTCCAGGGCTTCATGTAAACAGCCATGCCAGAAAACCAGCCACCAGCTCTAATTTATTGTCATCATGTTCAAACTTAGTATGGCAGTCGTTGTAGACGTTTCTGATGAGAGAGATTGTTTGGGGAATTTCTTGTTGGATGGACAATATACAGCAGTCATGTTTCGCCCGGTACCTTAAGATTGGAGCAGCATCGAATGAGAGTTATTATGAAGAAAATTTTGTCTTTCTATCAATCGAGCAAAGTATGGCAAAATTTTGGACTTCTGCTGCCCTCATGACAATACTTAAGAAGGTCCATTAATCCCGGTTCATAGCCGGACAACATTAGCTCTATTACTTTGATTAGAAGAAGTCCGGTCGAGATAATAAACACGTCCTCCAGCAAGTGCACGCCTATTAATTTACGCCATATTCGGCCATATGATGGTAATTGGGTGACCATATGCTATAACTACTATGTTCTCGAGATGTTGAGTAAAAATCAATTAAGACCCAAAAATATCAGCTGTGATGCTCATAGACGTTAGATTTTTCTTGACAATGGCACTCATGGTCACTTGATCGCAGTGAAGGCAACACATCATACTCTACCTCCAACAATATTTAATATTGTTTACTGTGGCAGAGGAATACCGGGTATCCTATTGCCCGGCCGTTTATTGGAATCCGTAGCCACTAGTCTCAAAACAATGTTCTATACATACCTTAGCCATGTATATGAATCTTACATTGACCAAACAGGTGGCGCACTGTTTACGTTTATATAATGACAAATGCGTGCATTGGACGGAAACAACTGTGTATTAGTTATTCTGTTTTCAAGTTACTTTTCACCGACATTGCTGAAAATACTACCACTCGTGCATCAACCTTGAGTTAGGTTAAGCAGAACCTGCTATTTGTTTGACCTAATGTCAAACATACACCATTTACCACAGCCCCATAACCTTTATTACTGCGCGATCAATACCAGTGCTTTAACTCACCACATATCATTTTGATGTATTATCTTCTAAGAATTGAAAATGATTAGCAAAGCCTGACGGCTTGCGCAGAAGACTATGTCTTTCAAGTTCACATGTTAATCTCAAACTGTCTGCGTCCCAATATTCCGCTCCTGATTTAAAAGACCCGCTTAAGCAAGCACACTATGCATTATGACAGATGACATGCAGCAACGACGATTGATGACCGCAGTTTGTTAGGCGCTACCGACAGACAGTGTCAGATTACCATTTGCCTTATAGATGGAACGGAACCGGAACCTAAAACAACCAAACGAATAATTAGTTGGTAGCATTGGCCGGAAAGAGATAAGCCGGATGCGAGTGCATTAGAAAACGTCTATCATACACATACTGCACATTGCAGCACGCTAGGCACATTAGCATTAGGCAGTCGAACGCCTAGGGCGGAAGCGCCATTAAAACAGAAAAAATGGTCGCCTATATCCGGATTGACGGAAATCTTATGGCAGTCACGTGCAACACTAATTGCCTACTATAGGCTTTGCAGCTGCAATTACTTAAAGGGCAGGTCCATTTCAATGGTCATACATCAAGTCGCCCGGTGATCTATTCCTTAATAGCCGCATAGTATTGCTGTCCGAGTTGTACATTACAAGTTTATTCCAATCCAATAACAAACATCGTTATTTCGGTCCAAACGCATTTTTGCAATCATAGCCTGTTACAAATATCTTAATTAACCACGAAGCACCAATGAATGAGGACGATTCATTCGGAGTAGAAACAAACAATGATTGATGCCTCCCTGTGATTATATGGACACGGCATCGAAATATTTTGCTTAAACCAGAAAGGCGTGAAAAATCCCTTTTTCGTTATCTTCAAACCGTCTCAACCCCTTCGTCATCCCGAACAGATACAAACACACATTAGAATATTCATTTTGCACAGCTATGGTAAAGATGCCTACTTCGCTGGCTGACACCGGTTACAAAGCTATTGTGGATGTGAAGCTTTCTGTAGCATGGCAACCATGGCACTGTACAGGAATCACACAAAAAACGCTGAAAGTCATTTCATGTTTGTCAAATGATTCCTGGTTCAATCAATCAGTTATTCTGAGAAAGCTTTCGATGTGCTTGTTTATTACAATCAATTTGTGCGAGATTCCATTGGGTGTTGAAGTGGTTTTGTCTTATTTGTCATCCTGCTGTCCTGATAGATTGGTCTAGATTGTTAGATACGACGTTAGTAAATGTAGAAAATGATAAAACGACGTATCCGTGAATAGGTCACTGGCGTACTTCCGCACCATGCTTGCAACATCCGAATACTGGACAAATCAGTAGTAAATAGCTCAGCACCTAAACGTAGATGCAATGGTTTGCCATTAAGAGGATAAATCAGCTATGTAATAAGACAACAATTTTTATGTTTTAATTGCCATGTAGATGCTGTCGCCCTGAAATTCCCAATACTGTCAGTTTACTTCATATGATACTTACATATTGTTGAAAGACACTACCTTCTGGCTTATGAATGTTCAACCTCAACCGTTTGCCATGCATCCTACAGCTATTCGACAGACGCATTTCGATTACCAAAAGCTGCCCTTCATCAAGTCTTCATTGCCTTTAGCTCAGCGAATAGGCCCACCAGGCATACGAATTGACATTCGATAAATGCAATATCCAATCTATGTATGCAACACCATCGATAGCACATCACTGTATGAATAACTTACAGCAGCAGTGTTATCGAATTTATATAAGGACGACAGCTGCGTGATAATGGGTAAAAGGTGTTCCTATTTCTAATATGCAACTGTTAGGGAAAATTATGGTCGTCAATGTCTATCAGACTTACAATAGACCGACATTGAATAAGTGCAAAATCGAAATTAATCGTCCTTGCCTAAAAGTGAAAGAATGCCGACAATTGCAAACTTCAAAAATGATATGCTCATTGGCAAAGCACAAATGCATTTTACATCACGATGATATGCTCTTCAATATTTGTAACTGCTCATATACTCAACATTGTGAGCTTCAGTAACGCAATGACTGTTCAATGAAGAAATAAAGTCATTTATAATTATGTTGCACCTTTTCTGCTGTATGCACGGGCTTAAGTGTGAGTATTTCATGTTTGTGGTTTGTGGGCTCATCGGTTCATATGTAACTTACAGCTAGAATTTTTTCATGGAAGACATTGAAATATAAACCGCCTACTAAATACTTCACATGTACAAAGCGTTCCTTGCTTATCTCTTTCTAGCATATGCTACAAATCAACAATTGCCTACTATTTGTGTCATGTTTCCAGATCTTCCTCGTGTTTAATACATTGCCGCACACAGCAGATCCTTGACCTTATCTATGATACTGTGTTAACCTTATTTATGATACTGTGTTTGACCTTATTTATGATACTACAACATTTCGAGGTCCAACATCATGCAGAAGATGACATCGGATAAGTGAATGCATGCATACTAGAGTTAATTACTTTCGGAACAAAAAGTAATATTCTACAATACTCCGAGGTTTTGCCAATTAGTGCCTCATTCTATCACACAAGTATTTCTGCTTGATATGCTCTGCGCATGTATTCCCCCGATTACCGATCCCTTACTAGAGGGCGCTGTATGATGCTTACAGTGATCATCATGAGAAGCATGGTGCAATTCAGCGCTGTTCCTTTTTTGTTAAATAACTATCCTACTGTTATTCATAATTGATGATTTGTGGAAATTTCTCTTCTGTTGGTTTTATGGCAGTCGTGATGCAAACGTAACATGGAATAGAGTGATTCAGTGGAAAGGCATAGTGTTCGCTGCCATGAGGTCTACTTCCGCGAAACACTACCAGCCAATGTGAAGGCATTATTATTATGTACGCAATATTAACACATCAATAGGGCGCAGATAAATGGACCTCAAAAGACAGACATACGTAACTGTACCATATGATCGACGAACTGGTGATAATGGTACGCAATAGTTTTTTTAGTAGCATTATTCGCCCTACATATGTCATCAAATCAGTCGAGCCGCAAAAAAAATATAAAAACCTATATATGAGCGACACCAATCACAACCCGATATTTCTTTCGTGATGTAACGTACTATTATAATATAATTAAACTTATCACTCGTTCAAAATGTAAGCATTTAAGATGTACCATTGACAGTCAGTACCTCTTGCATATTCCTAATGAAATATGCAGTGTCAAATACATTTGACTGAGTTATTCTTTTGTTGTATGTGCGATGACTTTCCAGATGTTGCTCAACTATAGGCTACTGATAAATCCCAAGGAAAGTATGATTGTGTATCTCTAAGCTAGTTGCAGAGTATGCTGCCAAATATGCTTTGCGACCATTATGCAAACAATTAAAGATAATTCAAAATTAGTCGGAGCAACTTGTTTAGAGCCTGTGCGATCAAAAATATACCGAATTCGTGATTTATAATATTGTTAAGTTGTAAATTAATCAAATGGTGATGTGCTATGGTATTGCATACATAGATTGAATTTGTCATTTATCGACTGACATTAATACAGAAGAGGTTTATACCATGTGCTCATTGTCGTCCAACTTTTGCTCCCATTGTTGTGCTTTGGAATATAGGAGAACTGCAACGCACAAAAGTACATTCCCAAAATGGTTGAAAATAGACGCAGCTCTAGACTATTAACGATTTGCGATGCTTGCCTCATATAAGCCTTCAAAGCAAGCCGCGAATTCATTATCATTTATTGAAAAGAGCGGCACTCTCCACAAATCCATTTCTGAGCATAACTATTTCTCCGCAAGCACCAAAATTACCCCGCATTCTGTGGTTTTGTCGGGTGGTGCAATATCAACATTTGAATATATATGGGTTGTATCGATATCACAAGGGCAGAATAATTACCCGTGGGTTATTCCTTATAAATCAGGGAAAAGAGATTGAACCAATAGCATACCTATGACTGCATTAATTGATTATTTATTTTTCCAGAATCAAAAACAAGATAGTAATATGTATGATCTGAGACCAATGACTCATTCTGGTATTAACTTGGCATTTGCCATGGGGCAATCTTTTCCGTGTATTTAATGCTACCGTAAGAGAGGAGAACTTCCCGGCACGGTAAGGGCTTCGTTGGTGTACAGCCATGATAACGCGAAGCCGCTTTCTAACATTAATGAAGTCGAAGCCGTAAATCTTAGTTGCTGTATAGAACCTTAAAGGCAATAATTAATGATGACTTCCATATTATAAACCCCATCTGGGACCTGATGAAAGAGACAATGTAAGAACGAAGCCTCATCAACCGCTTGATACATACCTTTATTACATTCCTTAGTCCCTTTGATTAGGGAGTCATGAATATATACTGATGTTTCCGGATCCTGAGCCAAATTTACATTGCCGTCTTGGAAGAAGTCAATTTATGTTATACGGAAAACTTACAGTGAAACCGTTGGTGTGTGGATATCTTATAGATGTGCTGATATGAAAACTTAGGAATGAATGGCATCAGAAGCACGAAGATAATGGAATATTTATTTTGTAAATGATTTTATGTGTTCGTTCCTTTCCTCAAGGAAACCGACAAAGATGCATTGAAATGCCTGCGCTTTGCATATATTTCTACATACATTACACCCTTTGCCGTACTTATTGCTGCGGTAACGTGGGTCTCACTGATCATTCTCGAGATTATCGTTTTATCTACTTCATTTCAAAAGGTGGGTGTTAAGCCTTTCAGGCGATCAAAATTCCCATATATGGAAGCTTTATTTGTAACCCTCAACTATAGAATGGTTAAACTGTTTTGTCTATTGAAACAGTGTTCGTACGCTGGTCTCCTAACACAAATTGGCGGCTCATTCAATTTGTGCTCTACTCAGGTCGTGGTCGCTTGCAAGTTACAAGTTATGTTCTAAGACGACGTGCTTTCCGTAGTATACTGATATGCATTTAGTCAACGGCATTATTAATGGACGATCAATGTTTCAAAATCAGTAAAGCTTTATGCTCGTGTAAGGTTACTACTCTCAAACGTTGGTTTATCATTGAGTGATATAATGTATGATCCATCGCCTGATCAAAACACTAAAATGAACATAAAGGTAAAAGGGACACAGCTGAAGCATGCGTTAAGAAATTCAATAGGTACAGTAGCTGGGAGGACGATTCTCTGTTCTTGTTATTGCCTGCTAGTTTCCCTCTCTTTTCTGGTTATATTTTTCATATTCATACAACTGTAACCTTATCACTAAACACCGTGCAAAAATAGAGCATTCGCTTGATGTGCTCATCTGCTGATGCCCATCCAATATTCACTTTTCACATGATTTGATGACGACCTGCACGCATTAATCGCAATGGTAATCATTTCAGTTGGACAAGCATCCATGCATTGTGATTGCGTCATTGTTAAAGTTGATTGAATGTCATAGATTGTGATATAACAACAGATTGATTATTGTGTTACATTAACATCAGTTAAATGGCTAGACAATCTATCATTTGGCTCCACGTCGTACTATGTCATGTTATTGGCTATTTGTCATAGGTGTATTAATGTCTATTGCAATATGAGAACATTGTTTGCTTACTCCAGTGCGCTTGAGATTCATATGCTTTTATCCGATGCTCGGATGTATGCTCAATAATATTGGTATTGGTGTGTGTATATATCAAATACTATCGACATCAAAATCACTGACAATGGTCGATTTGTGGCTAAATACACTTAGATAAAAATACATGGCACAAGTATCTCATGAATGTTTAATAGAGGAGATAACTAAAATTAGTGTCAGTGCACATCCATCTAATTCACGATCTCACAGCGTTAAATTGAGCAATGTTTAAGTGCAACGGCGTTTGCAATCTTTCCTGGCTGAAGTTTCACAGCCGTTTTTGTACATGTGGATAACTAGCATTATACAATTCGCATACGGCACACCAATAAAAGCAACAACTTAAAGGTAGCTGCAGTAACGTTTGATGCAAGATATAAGCAACGAAACCTTTGATGCCTAAAACAAAAAGACATAGTCAATGACAGAAACAACCATCATCTAACTACTATTTTAGACAACCTTTTAAACGTTGTTGACCGACTTCTTGTAGAAGCGGCCAATAAGTACAAACGTGTACTTTCACAATGCATCGTAATTGTGTTGTCATCATATGAAGACTCATGACCTGAAATCTTGTCCATTATACTCTTTCAAAAGCGTTTAGTCTTGAATGTATGTTTACAGCTTGGCGGTTGTGCAGCTTGGAAGTTACGTTTTCCTATACTTACCACAGACGTCAGCAATAGTAGCAAGACTAAGCATACAAATGTTTTCTTTTTCTAATGAAAGATTTGGTGGAGGCTTTTGTAGTGTTCTTTCGAGATGCTGTAGTTTGAAACATGCTTGGTTCATAGATAAGCATTACATGAACAAAAGCTTACATGATGGGTTCTCTCTAACCATATCAAATCTCTATTGATATGTTTATCCTCAATGTTCTCGGGCACCATATATCATACAAGTGTGCAGTTAAACCCTACACTTACCTCAGTGTTATCGAGAATCTCCCATGTAAAACAGAATGTTACTTGTGAATATCTTATTTATTTTTCAAATTTCTAATATCTCACAAGCCTCAAGATCTCATAGTTTTGTATCATCAGGAATATCTACCACATGCTTGGCACTAAATATTTTATAGCTAAATGCAATAATGTTTCATAAATATGACATGCAAACATGTTTGTACCTTTATTTAAATATGGTCTAATTATTTGACTTAGACCCATTTACATGCCTTGCACTCTGAACAACAGTTATTTATAAACCAATCGTGATTAGGTGAGCTTAACAAGAAATCCCGTCCTCGACGTATAAGGTAAATACATCTTTAGATGTTTTCATTTATAAAGTCTGTATTAAGCCTTGATTGTAATTTACGCTGTAATGCCTCCCAAAGAGGTGGCGGTTGATGATAGGGTGTGCTAAAGAACCTACGCATATTGAACTCAATAAGGAATAAGTTTTCACAGTGAAAAATCTAAATTATTCTACTTGCTGAAATTTCCAGCACTAATGAGCAAGTATTATAACAAATTGTTTGTATCTAGATTAACAATAGACAAATATGAAATCAATTTGTTGCATTGCACTGTCAGATTTGTTTTTTTGGTGCTGCGGGGGTATTTTCAACTATGTTGGTACCCTGTAGCTGTTTGTTATATAAAGTCATAGTTCTCAGCGTTTCAGTGTTACAAAAACATAATGCTACCTGACTGTATTTCTTCAGATGAATCACGTGCGACAGAGATGGTGATAGAACCGTCATTTCTTAAATGTAGCTTACAGCATTGATTTTCTGGGCGGGTAGATTTGCTAGAACACATCTGAATTAAGTAGCAACTCGAAAGCAAAGCTTTCTGTAAGGTTCTATCAGACATGAGTGAATCAATACTTAGCAGACGCTGACACAATATCATAGCTGAAGTAAAGATTTATATAACCAGCTTTATGACACAGGTGTGCATATAACTTGGTTATGACTCAATGGAAGAAAGCAACTTCCCCCATATCTTGCTTCCACGCTCTTTGATTATATCTGCAATTATCTGCAAATGCCTGGCACGTGTTATGATATCAGCAGCAGTAACAGCACATTACTACAGAATATCTGTATTTGAAACCGCTAATTATGTTTAAGATGCAGATGTTGCCGTTGATAAGTAAAAATAAAAAGTGTACTGATAACTGGCACCTAGTGCCGATACGCAAGATAAATTACCACTTGCACAAACGAATCCATTCCGACCATAGCCGTCCAAGTTACAGTGTCTAATTTACTGTCCAGTCTATGTTAAGATCATTTCTATTCGCATATGTTTCGTTCGAGTCTCTTGAGTATTAAGACGCGCAAATGTCCGGATAAAGGCGCCCATTAATCTCTGTTGTAATGACGCATAAACTAGCGCATACGCTCTGGACTGCCACAGGAAAATGTGCCTATCTTGCAGCAAAACGGCGCAAATGTATGACAGAGGTTTTCTGATACACCGGCATTAGGCTTATCTCTTTCCACTAATTATTAGATCGGTTATTTTAGCTTCCGGTTCCGTTCCATTTATAAGGCAAAATATAATGTTTATATGACACGGTCTGTCGGTAGCGTCTAATAAACTGAGGGCATCAATCATCGTTGCTGCATGCCCACTGTCATAATTCGTACTATGCTTGCTTAAGCGGATCTATCTAATTAAAGCGGGATATTGCGACGCAGACAGGTTTTTTTATCAATAAGCGTACGTGAAAGACAGGGTTTTCTGCGCAGACGGTTATGCTCTACTAATCATTTCTAATTCTAAGATGATAATACTACAATATAATCATCTTAGAATCATGTAAAAATGACTTATGGTATCAGTGTTTACATACTGGTATTGATTAGTGATAAAAGATTGAGGATTATGATAAAAGGGGCTGATATTATAGGCGCTAAGAGCAAATACCTTGCTATTTTCATCACGCCGTATATCGTATTTATCTTTTGACACACTAACCATCGAGCTGTTATGTAGTGACCGAGGTATTTATAAATCAACCTGGGCAATAATGACATGATGAAGAGCGACTAAAGAAGAGCCTGAAGCCTCTTGTTTATTGAGCATTTTGTGCGTGAGCGGCATTTTCATGTTACTATCGCCTAAAGATGGCTGTTTGGCTCATTCAACCTAAAAATATACAATGACGCATCTGCTACGTAGACACTAAAACATATATATATTTATATATATATATATATATATATATATATATATATATATATATATATATATATATATATATATATATAGATATATATATATATATATAGAGATATAGATAGATATATATATATATATATATATATATATATATATATATATATATATATATATATATATATATATATATATATATATATATATATATATATATATATATATATATATATATATATATCTGACTGCATTGCCACAAGCCAACAAAGAGTGTAGTTAACAGATTGTATTACCGGGATCGCTCAGCAGATATGATGCGCTATCCGCACATGGCGTACGTGAAGGTCATTGCGTCATCAAAGCATGTTTCTAAATAGGTCAAATGGAGCCTTTGTGCCAAATGCTATTATCTTGCGTGTGAATGTATTGATATCAACGGTGGCATATAATGTAACGAACACCATTTAAAAACATGCAGCAATAAGCAAGTAATTGTAAATGGGGGTTCAACTACACATGCAATTGCGCTGTTGTTCTATGTAAGAGTAAATTACTGTCACAAAACCATTCCATGAGGTCCCGCTCAGCCCAAAAGAATGTCATATTACAAAAGTAATGTTTAGAGACACGGGTGCTGTCTGTTGCACGCGTTGAAAAAGTCACCAATGAACACATGTTAATAGTAATATTGTTTGTGAAGCATGACGATGGAGTGGGCCTGTATTTAACGGGTGCTCTTGTAAGATCAACACCAACTGCATCTAGTTTGTCTAGTGCATTATTTATCGTCGCGTCAGGTTTATTTTCATTATTCAGTTTTCGATTCATTGATGATCTTACCTCCAAATACAGCCTATGTAGACGCATGAATCCACGTGTCTAACATAGGCAGTGCAAATTCTATTCATTTGTCAACCATAAAACCATGTCATCTAACGTGTTCACTGACTGAATCAACACACGCGACATGATGAATGATAACTGGTTTGTTTCGTTTATTAGGCGCCATGAAGTATGCATTATTTCTGTATTTTTAATAGAATGAAGCAACATCTGATGTTGGCAGGGTGATTTATAGCACTCAAATGTTTTCAACGCCAACTGGAAATAAACCCAATTATGATAAAAATCATTGTTACGCAAATTCAACGTTGCTCGAAAACATTATTACATTAATTTCAATTAAACCTATATGTACAAACATGTTATTGCAGGTGTATCTGGACCAACATATATTGAGAGTGTGAAGTTGACTTGAATCATCACCAGTATTATCGGATTGTGCTTCATAATTGCTTGTGGCACACTGCCTGGATGAGGTTGGAATTGTGTTTTGCTTTCAAGTTCACGAATCTCCAACGAGCTGAAGCTTTAGCGATGGTTGTCATAGATACAGCTTAAAGCATAATCAATCCCATCTACTATCATCACCTATTTGTAGGCGTTCTTAAATAATTTAAAGGTACGATGAAACTCACATAGTGTTAAGGCTAAGTATTTGAGCCTTGGAATGACTTTTGAAGATAGAGGCATGTTGCCCTGTAGCCATCACGAAATGTTTATGATGTTATGGGCGTAGCATCGGGTCGCTACATAGACTGTTCACATTTATTCGTAAACTCTATAACTCAATCTTGGAGACTTTTTAGAGACGCGGGGTAAATTCAGCAGCCACTACCTGCTACCCACTGTCTTTATATTCCTTAGATCGTTATAGTCTGCATGAATTGAAGACGCTGTCTTTGACGGACAGCTCATTATCCCCGCTTGTTTATAACCTTTAAAATGTTTTTCTCTCTCACACAAACACAGAAACACACATACACAGACACACACACATATACACACACACATGAACACTAACGATTCAGATGGTAAAATATACTAAGCAAATTCCTATGAATGTTTTGCGAAACCTGTGAAATGTTTCTTTCTCTCTCACACACACACAAATACGCACACACATTCACAGACACAAACACACACACTTACACACATTTACACACACACACATACACACAGACGCAAACATGACGATTCAATACCCTTAACAAAATTCCTACGAATGTTTTGCATTCCATCGGCGGCTAACCAGGGCAGCTTAACACTATTTCTTACGAAGCACAGATCGTCCTTGCAATCCGAAAGTTAAATAAGACAAATTTATTTCTTATCATTTTCCCGTGTCGACTAATCGCATTGCGGAATAATAGAAAAAGCTGATGTGCATTCGCGCAATGTGTAGATTTTGTTTCAGAATGTAAATAGAATAATTGGGCGCAATGATAGGAAGTGGCTTGGTTTTTTTTCTATCGCCGTGTAAGCTGTGTACAGTCTGCAGGCAAAGGATGTATTTGCATAATCTACTTTGGAATAAGAGTCACGTTAATGATATATAGAAGGTAATGATGCTACAGTGTTTCAAGCAGAAGCTGATGGGTTTCCAGGAGACCAACTTGGTTTAATGATAATCCTAGCAGTCATTAGTGGGAATTTATGAGCAACGGAGAAGAGTGGATAATCCAGCGCTTGTAGACGGTGTTATAGAGGTATGAAATAAACAGTACCTTTGCCACATTCATATAACATAAGGGACACATTTATTAGGTACGACTTTAAAAGTGCACTTTCAACATGCAGCGAATGACCTTCACACACACAGATATATATTTATCTTTATATATATATATATATATATATATATATATATATATATATATATATATATATATATATATATATATATATATATATATATATATATATATATATATATATATATATATATATATCCTATTTACTGCAGCAAGGTTGGTAATTGTTCAATCTGTATATATACCCCTTCATACAGATATTCTCACATGCTATAAGACTATCTCAGCAGTATGCTCCATTTTATCTTATTCGTATCGCTTTAAAGATGCATATACAGCCGCAATCCACGCGACAGGTCTTGTGGGGGCATATTAGTGAATCCATTAGTGACCCATGGTGGCAATCAACTCCAGCGAACGAATAATAATCGAAACGTTCACTATTCTATTTAGCTATCGGTGTTAATAAGCGTATGTTTGCACTTAAAAGGATTTATAACCTAAAACTGGTGTATTATAATTAACATTCTGAATTTTCGTCACACCCTTTTCTGCTCAATAATCTAACATATGTATATATATATATATATATATATATATATATATATATATATATATATATATATATATATATATATATATATATATATATATATATATATATATATATATATATATATATATATATATATACATGTATATATGTATATATATATATATATCTCTATATGTATTTTATATATATATATATATATATATATATATATATATATATATATATATATATATATATATATATATATATATATATATATATATATATATATTAATATGCCATTAAGTGTTGCATAGCGTAATACTTTTGCGTAGAGGTAATTGCATCAGACACCAATAAGGCTAACGTTCAATAATAGGCGCGACGAGAACAACCTTAAGTGATAATAATAATACAAAAATATTTTAATGGTGATTTGCGGGGGGAAGAATTTGTACCCTGTCGCTAGAATGTCGTGTTATCCTATTATTAATCAAAATATTCTTTTTTGTTTGCAAAAAACATTAGTCATGTATCAACCACTGGTCCTATCATCCCGACTTGCAGATGTGCAATACCTGATATGGAATATATCAAGCATCCAAACGCATCATGTAATTGTATGACATGCCTTTATCTCCAAAAAGATTGACTTAATTAATCATAGCAATACGTGCCAATTAATTAATTAAATTTGGGAATCTAATAATGCAACAGACTTTTGCATTGTGAAAGCAGCTACCAAATCTCTAATGACATTTAAACAGTTTATATCGTGGCTTTATGCTAAGTGCGTGTGGATGCGAAGAATTCGGACATAATTAGATGATTTTCCTCGGTTGAAACTAGCGTACTTTAAATGCAAATGCCGTGAACAGAAGACTTTATGATTAATCTTTACATTTCGTTCATAATATGCACATACATGTTAAAAGGACGAATAAAACAGCTCAATAGTGCGATCTCAAACATTAATACAACCTGCCTTGTAGGGTTCAGCTCAAACTGCACGGATGTTCTCATATATTGTTTGACCATATTGGCCGGGGCTCTCACTCCCGTGCAAAGGTCCTTAAGGTAAGGTAATTCTCTGAGCCTATTCGCAATTAGCTTAGCACATCTCCCGCTTGACAAACCAAAATAATTCATATTAAAACAGCTTTAAACCTTGAGGTCAAGGCGTCATATGTTATTCAGATTTTTAATAAATGTTAGCGACATTTCAATATCGCACTTTTAAATTCACTGAAGAGATGCTTTCGGCGTGTTTTCAGTAAATGTCTCTTTTCTTTATATAGTATGGCATCAGCTAAACGGATTTTTCAATCACTGAAGGTAATATTTCGACCAGGCCCCGTTTTAAATAACCTTTTGCGACAAATCAACCATAGCTTTGTAATAACTTCCTCCGTCTGCAATTGTATACATATGGTAACTTCGAAATAGGTATTAAATCGTGTTCAGTCTACTACGTTTTATGGATGGTACGGCCACAAGAAACAAAACGACTACCGGCTAACATGGCAAATGAACAGTGCAGATAATGCCTCGCATATGAACAGTGCCGATAATGCCTCGCATATGAACAGTGACGATAATGCCTCACGTGTGTTATATAAATGATCATGTAATTACATGCAAACGATAACGAGGGATCATTGGTGTGCCTACATTTATTACAATATTGGAAATTGACAGATGGACCGTGAGCACATAGTTAATACCCCATTAGTCTGCTTCCGGGCTATACATTGTTATTACATACATGCAAGACATAAACAAGAAGTAGCATTTCTATTGATAAAAATTCACTAAGTGCTTTGCTACCATTACGATCATTGTATTCGATACAGACCTGTAACATTTTCGGATAGAAAGTTGGCTTCTTAAATTAACAATAGAGCAAAATGTTAGGACTATGGTTTTCCGCCCTCTTTATATATATTCCGAATACAGTCTATTATTTATATATAATAACAGAGAAACGCATTACGCAATTAAGTGCTGTAATCAGGTCACACGCGCATGCGCACGTACCTTGATAGCGGATTTGGAGAAGCTTGATAAATGTCGGTGTAGAAGCAGTAATATCTGGGTGGGACGAATTAGTTACAAGATATGAGATATTATGCTGTAGATCAAAGCAAAAACAGTTTCAGTGGAAATCACATGACGACGCAGAATCCTCTATCTGGTATCTATATTCGATATAATTACATACCTGGTCTCATTTGCGCAAATAAATACACTAAGTTTTGTGCGATACCGTCGTCTAGCGAGCTGTAGCTAGCGTGCGTAATGGTCGTCTCAGGGCAGTGCTGGATTATATTCATCCATACGACTTTGTGTAAAAAATCATCTGCTGGCAGTTCCCTATTTATTTGCATGTAGTGCTCTAGCTCCAGATTTCTGCACATTATAAAATGTCATTACTGGCTGGCTTTAGTCATTGGCCGGGCACAAACATGTCACGACTTATAGATGGGGGGCTTACTGCTAAGGTATTAGTAAAGTAACTCAACAATTGTCTTGAATCAATATGCAGCATAAATTGACCAAGAACACAAATACACATTCAATTGCACATATTGCAGGCGAGTACGTTGCTGCAACACGTTTGATGCAAGATGAGGTAAACATTAAGAAAATGGTTGTACAAGCAATGGTTTTGTTTTTTACACAAGGCATTTACCTGTTAAAGATGTGTTGGTTGGGATGCAAATTAAAGGTAGCTTATTGTGTGATTAAGCATTGATGTGTGGATAATGATGGCTTGACAATTCAATATGTGTATATAGACACAGCTGATAGTCGGTAGGACAACAAGGGATACCAGACAAAAATGGGGAATGTTTCACTGATTGGGCAATGCTACAAATGGCAAATTAGTCATTAGCTATGACATCATCAAGTTACTAATGATGGCATTTGCAAAAACAATTCAATCATTGATCGTAATGCACCACATGCATTTGTAAATTATCACTCTGCAATATTGATTGGCAATGGAAATACTTCTGTAAATGGCCACAATCAATTAAGAAGCTATACTAAAGTTTGTTTCGTTTTCTGCGTATGCTCGTATGATGTCCATTTATCTTACATTAGCAGTATGTGTCAGCTTAGTTTGGAAACTGCTTCTGACACTGCTCATTAGCAACCAAGCATATTCGGTTCCACTATCCAGTTTTTGGCTTGAGGTAAAAGCTAAGCTGTATATTAGCCCCTGCTCAATGAATCGATAGTCAACACAAACGCCACTCTCAGTTAGATTCAATGGTATGTACAGTTTGATACATATTGACATTCATCTAGCCTAGTCTAAAGTTAGATATATTCGTAAAGAGATCAAATTAAATACTCTCGACAGTTTATAGACATTTGTGTATTGACCTAGGTTCAATACGGTGGTACTGGAGCGACTTTATAATGTACTGTAACACCTGTTATGTTGTATTGTCACAGCATTCGGAGCCCACATTTCAATGTTTGGAACGAAATACCGAATGTGGATCTAATCGCCGAAGCAGCTCATATCATTCATCAGACATTTATAAGAATGTATCCTGTTCAATAGTCAAGAATACAAAGCCTACGCAATAACTTGAAGCCTAGAATATTAGGTCATATATTTATATCGTTTGCAATCAAAATATTTCATGCTTTTAAAATTTCAAAAATAAGAATTAATTGAAACTGTGAAGTGAAACAGTTATCGAGTTATCTTTTTTAACTTTCTTTATTTTCTTTACCCGCATGTTTGACTTTGTGTTTAAAAAGGCAATACTTGAATATTTACACAATCATTATCACGGACTTGTGTCGGGCAGTGTTAACTTTCACATTTCGAGTGATATAGCACATCAAAATTCCACCAGACAAAGTTAACTAATCAGAAATGTTCTGATTGTCCTTTTTGGCTGGCGGCCCAAAACAAATGTTTTATAATTTGTCTATCTGTCTATTACGAAACATTCAAATCCATTGGATTTGCTTTCGTCTATATTGAATTGTTTCGTTTGCAGAAGTGTTGAAAATAGCTGAACGAAAATTTGGATGCCATAAACACGTACCAAAAACGTTAGTTGAAGTTAATTAACGCAATGTGAATTGCTTAATTTGGCAGCAAATTACGCTCTCCAGAAATGGGCCGTTAGTATAGCAATGAATGTCTCCGATCGATGTTTGGCAAAAGGATGCGCATTGTGTATAATTATATCCATATATTCGCTAAGTATCGTCTATCTGTATTTTTGTATGAACAGTACTGCGACACTTATATTTTCATAAACAAAGACAACAAATTAACCTCGTCTATTTTTCATAAAAGCATTAGCGCTTAATGATGCACATCGGCCCATGTTGATTCATTATTCCCAGACATAACCTAAGCGCACAGTATAATATGATTGCTCCTCATCAAAAACACTGCATGCAATTAAGTATATAGCATCACAGCAACATCCGATGTACCTAGTCTAAATGCACGTTAGATTAACAATGATCGGGACATGGTGCTTACACAAAGAACATTTGCATATAACGAATATCCCTATAGTACTGAATATGGTCGAATCAACATGAAGTAACCCCATATCAGTAACATTGTTGACGTTTCTTAAGACCATTACTCAATAAGAGGACGTTAAATATTCCCTGAGGACGAGGTGACCCTTTGCAGTGAACACGCTCCGAGCTACACTCACTGCCAGTCACGCATGGCTATAGCTACCGGCGACTACTATAATTTGGCACACACAAACACACACGCTCCTTTTTTGTGATGTTCGTACAGATTGCTTTGTCACTGTAGCAGATAGCCAGTACGAACGTGAACAGTTTGTTCTTATTAAAATTATAGAACTCACAAGAGCTAGCAACGTTATCACCAGTATCAAAGTCTAAATATGGAAAAAGAAAAACAAAGTTACTTCCCTTTCTAGCAACCGTGAAAATGTGTTTTAAATATATAGGAGGAATCAGCATTTACTACCGCATTACCCAGTTCGCGTGGTGTTAGCTACCCCCATCGAGTGACGTTTTCGTCAAGGTCACGATACAATCTTAGCCGTATATTGCCTTGTTGACCGAAAACCTAGCCAGGTTAGGCGAAGGAAGTGGATAATACATGTCACAACTAGGTTCGTCAGGCATTACAAAAACAATGTTGCTGGGTAGAGGTATTGATGTCTGTTACGAATAATAATCAACTCAAAGGGCTGTTATATATCAAAATTAAAGTGGAGTTACGCATAGAAATTAAATAAGTCCTGAAAAACAGGTGCCAATGCATACCAATGGTAAATCGCAAACGAGATAATTTACACAGTTGTGCAACATACATTATTGTTAACCATCCATTACAACCACGAGTGTATTCTCACAAATGTATAAACGCATTCAGGTGATCTAACACAACATGAACTATGACGCACGCTATGACCTAAAACTAAGAAACACGATATGTACACCAATATTATGCTGACAAGCTTCCACAACTGTAATGGTAACATGGGTCTCAAGGCAATAATTGCTTTCGAATGGGCCGCACAGAAGTTTTATGCAAACAAACAAATAAATTGCTAATTGGCTGATTCTATCGTGTTGCGTCAAGAATTAATCACCGTGTTGGAAGCAATCATTAACGCGCACTTAAACTAGATTTACATGCAATGCTAGTCATCATTTAGCTATCCCATACGGTCCATTTCACGAGTCCCGTACGGTCCATTTATTATAAGGTATTTCTGACCGTTCACATACCCTGTAATCACTTTCATTATTCAGTAGCATCGGATGGTATAAATTGAGTGATGCACCGTAAAATCAAATCAATGTTATATGTCCTGTCGGTTACCTTACATGACTTTCTCTCTGCCAATGGTAATCACAGTTGCAGCACTTGATGCTGCATAAAAAAAATATATGGGCCCATGAATGCGAATAACATTATTTCGTTTAATTACACGAATAATTCCGTCTACGGAGCCAACCATATCATCATTTGGTTTTCTATCCAAGCAAATCAACAACCTCAATCGTACCATATTGTTACGCACTGTGTCGAGTGATCTTAAAGTAATTCAAGGGATATTAGGCACATACCTTCGCGCTATTTAACATCTTTATTGTCGCGTGGAATGAAGTGATTCCGAATAAATCGAACGCAGAGTTCATTGGTTTCCGAAGAAGAAGGCTGTCAGACGTCAGATGATACAGTCTTACAAAGAAAACTCATTAACTTAAATAATTTGCAAATCCCACTGGGGAAATCATATCAGTATTTTAAAAGCACTCATTGATTGTGTAGTGTGTCAGCGTGTAATGCGCACATGCACTTGTGCCATATTGCAAGTCAAAACAATCTCAATGTTATATGTGATTGGCTGTGAATACATGCAAGCTGGCGCTGGAAGGTGATTGAGGTCGTTAGAGGCAGTTACGCCGATTGTGCTTTGCAACTAAAATGATCCTTCGCTAACAGAAATAATCAATATTTTAGCTGCTTTCACCTTTGCATTCTCTTTGCCGTATTTGCTTTATATTTGCTACATAATAGAGCGGGTGGGCTAAATACTGCCTCCTACTGTCGTTAATTTTCAGAAATAAATTATGTCTATATATAGAGACCAACAACAAAAGAGCGCTCGTAATAACAATAGCAGCAGGTGGCGAATACTTCCGATTATCATGTGACCCCCAGCTGCTATAGGATTGAACTCCCTCATTCCGCACCGCTGGTAGACTTATTAATTATGACACCATTTTCACCCGATATATAGTATCTGTTAACGAACTGCATCCCTCATGCTTCAGCTACATTTGTGAGCTAGCCACTTAAATAGGACCTTGATATAGTTACCGAATAGAAGCTGAATCTGTGTATCTAGATATCGCTGAGGCTGTGAACACTCATCTATGTATCGTATTTAAGGCAACTGCTGTTGTATATGTGCAGCTGAATTCACTTTGAAAAAAAACCCCATAGATGTACGTCTGTTTTGACTGAGTTGAGTTGATTACATATTCGCATCACATAATCCCATCAGTGGTTAGATGACTATTAATGCACAGACTTGGGGCTGCAATGTTCTTAATAAGAGGGTTTATCTGACAACTGGAGTAATTGACTAACACAGCGACGTCTAATGATGCGTTGCCTTCCGGCAGCAAGTCTGATTATCAATGACATCCTCATAAAAACCCATTATTCCTTATACTCCACACGATATCTATTTCAATGTGTCTATTTAGTCGACATTTCGTGCCAATGTTCACTTTCCGTCAGGATCAATACATACGACATCAAGGCGACTGTATGATATACCCCTGATCTCAATTCGGGCAACTTGTTCATGTAAACAAAATTCAATGCATCGATTCGGTCGACCATTATCACGTTCCGTCAGGATCAATTATCCGATTTGTGCTGGTCAGCCAAGTATAGACACAATACATTTTCTTTGTAACAATGTTATTTTTATTACTTACGTATACTTACGTATACTATATGTGCCACATAAACAGCTATTGGTCACATGACCAGCACTAATAACACTAACAGACTCTGGTTGTGCCTATTCTACTGTCATTTTTATTCACGTAAAAGCCCCATGAGTAACCCGATACCACAGTATTTGGTGATTGGCAAATTAGAAGGAATTTATCTGAATTTTGAGCTGCGTGGCATGTTTATATCGTTCGCCGCTGGTTAACATATTTCGGGATCATGTGAACCCACACCTAGTTGCACCATCCTCTGAAGCATTCAGATTCACGCAGAAGGACACGTATGGACCCAAATCATTTGGAATATAAGTCAAACATCAAACCGGTATTTATGAAAGTTTTATGGCGTCTGTCTTGCAAACGCCTCAATATTCTTTCCACATACAGTTTCTAAGCTGTAATTTGATTTGTATGGAACTGACACATAATTGTTACCGACGCATTGATTCAGTCAGAATAAAAAGACTGAGCATTTTTTTGACGCTGTGGTTAAATTGATGCATTGTCATAAGTGTTTATGACAAATCATTTATGTGGAACTAAGTACATTTGGGGTTGGTTTCAATTACTGTGATGTCATACGGAAATCCCCTGCCGGAAATCCCATGTGAGAGGAGTATCACCCAGAAAGAATAGATTGCACTGCTATATCAGGTATTTCATTTCATAGCATCGATAGACGTCAATATTTATGATTCCTTTCATATCGCGACTCACATCATGATACGGATCCTGGGATATGGTAGAACTACTACAACAGCTGCTTCATATTAATCAGGTTCACAGACAACTTCTTGATGCAGACACTACCTGTGTATTCTGAAATACAGTTTGTAATGCTCTTAATTTAATGACATTGCAAAGTATCGTGGTCTGCTTAAAGGCCTGTAAAATCAATTTGGATGTGGGAATACAAAATATATAAACCTTGTTATCCCAGAGCACAACAATGCTGCGGCTGGAATTTGGTTGGTTAAATCTGTTTGGTGGAAAAGGACACAATGCTCCCCGTTATTCGGTTCATAATGTGTATCGTTATTTGGTATGACGTGTATCATTTCTTAGTGTTTTTTTGATTGCAGAACAGAACAATGTGCTGATATATTTACTATTTGGAATAGCAGCACATACTTTGTGGTAACAACTTGATTTTGTTCGAAAATTTTAGCGTTAACATCGCCATAGTAATAGCAGATGATAGGCAATGAACATGTACTACAGTCTGTGATGTTGTACACGCAACCTGCAAAAAAGGCAAATGAGTAAGCTTTTCCGAGAAATATTGTGCGTTTTCCCAACCATTCCATTGCATATTTCAGATTTGTCGCGGTCTTCTTTTATCATTTTAGTGACTGTCACGTTACCGACAGGGTACACAGTGTCACTGATGTAGCCGTCATTGAACACTGTCGGAATTATTTCACTGGTTACAGGTGCTAATAGCTGTCCTTCCCTTATCAGGTTTCCAAATTAATTTTCCTTCTTGGAAATTTCAACAATATGCTTTGAGAAGTATCACGCCTCTGCATTTCAAATTGGTTTATGCATTTTTAGTTTTATTGTGAGAGAGAATAAACTTAGGCTCTGCACGAGCTATAATGCCAGGATAACAGCATGAAATGGCCTAAAATTATCGTTCGCTAGTGGTTCTCCATAACAAACGTGATGCGCCACCTATCAGCCACCAGAAATAAACCTATGCAGAAATGTGAGTTTAGTCTAGTCAGAAGACAGGGGTAGAAATATTATCAAAAGAGTCATTAAACTTCAGAATCTATCATTTTAATAATGTTTGTGTAATGGTACGTCATAGACTAGCACAGTGTATTTTGCAATGTTGAATAGGCTCAAAACTTGCAGTGGGTACTGCATTGGTCTACTTACATAGTTGGTCAAAGAGATGTAAGGAAATGGCATAGATGCAGACGCATGCTGCGAAATTAACGTATCGTGTCGTTCCGCAGTGACATAAAGCGGGCTACGTGTAAAATTCCACATTCTACCCGATGTGTTGGTGACATGCGCAGACTTGATTTGATTAGCAATACAGCATAGTCACCCGGGAAACACGAGGTTAATATTAAATCAAGGACCCTTTCTCGCCTTTTTAGCTCGGTAAATGTCACTTAAAGTCAGCTAATACGATTTCACCTTGTCGCTGTAGTGTCCTTTGACGTTGAGAGCAACTTGATATTTCACGGACAGCTATTTCCGTTTGGGAAGAGGTAGCAGCAACTACTGAATACATCCATCGTACAGCCTTCAACGCAATTAAAGTGCGTCTTGATTTGCTATGTATCCTGACGCGTTGTGTCTTCTACGTGCTAATTGTGATTCAAATGCTTATCATTTTAGCCTCATTGTTGTCCAGGTGGCGCTAATTGCGTTGCAATGCGGCTGACAGTAAAAAGGTAGGCATGCCTTGTACTCATTGATAAACATAATCATAAACTTCACGTGTTAACTCCGCGTTCTGGATCCAGCAATATTGCACACGTCAGGCCAAGGGATATGCTCCGTCTGAAGTTAAATAATATACCGACCATGCAGATTTATCCTCATGCTGCTAAGCATGATTCAAGGAGGTATGAGGGGTGGCTTTAGGGTGACACATGACAAATGTCTTTGTTTTAAGTCTAGTTAAACATGAGCTATTTAAAACAACATTTCCAACTTCATTTGAATTATAACGAAACGGTGTGTTTTAATAACAACTAAAACAGACTGTGCATTCCCTCGTTTGTTGAAGTTTTGTAACAGAAGATTTAACGTATAATCTAGAAACCGCAGCAGTTTAATTTTCTTGCAACGAACAATTTCATTGCCAGTTAAGATATAGCTCGTAGCGCATCTTCAAATAAACACACTAAAGAAACTTTGCTTGATTGATTGTTCGATTGATGAGGTATATGTTTTGCGCGGTCATTTACATATTAGTAGTGTTGCGCTGAGGAACAAAGGAATAGATTTGTCTTGGCATTTAACTGTCATTCAGTTTATTCCCACAAATCACCAAAACCATCAACGTATTTACACGTTAATAGAAGGGTTGATTACTTGTATACCGGAATCAAATACACGACATTTGTAAGGGACACAAGAAGGTTTAGAGCAATGAGTTTCTAGCTACGTTAAGCTGTGCAGTGATTATGAAACTACTTGAAATACACCGGCGACGATGCTATGAAATCAACAACAGCACATGGGACTGCAGATCCAACTTTTTGGAATCGGCGTTTTGATTGATCAGAGAATTCCACATGGTTTTAAGAGACGCTATGACAAAGCAAAGTGCGACGGGCACAGGTGGCGTCACCGCATATTTTCTCTTTTTGGCGAGAAATTTTTAACGTTGCCCAAATTAAAACGAACTTGGGGTAGCCTTTTGGAAGGTTTTAGGGTGTTCATAAATTGCCGGTGAAGGTAGAAGTGACGGCATTTTTGATCATTAATGCATGGAGGCAGATATCTTATAGTATTCTATATAGTCTGGTATATATTTATATATATCACTATCATATAACCGCTATGAGCGACATAAAATGATGTAATTGCGACCCAGTACCGATGAAAAGTTATGGACAACATTGGGAACGTGCCATGCAATGGTCTAATATTATTCAGTAAGCTTGTTAGCATCATTGAAGACAAAGTGATACTTACACTCACATTATTCTTCTGACTGTTTGATATGACATTCATCTCGACCACGAAAGTCACTATACTTTGTGTGCGATGATATTTAATAACTTGAAACGAGAGTATTTACCTGTCGAAATCAGTTCTCATTGACGCAATAGTTACATTTGTATCTTAAGTATAACCTTACATCGCTTTCTCGCAGCTTAGCGCTTTGTCGTCTATGAATCAACAGAGATTTTGCACCATATTGCAATCCCTGTGGCAAGTAAGTCTACCTAATGAAAATGGTGTCCAATTGGTGTGGTGTTTTCAAATAGCTCAAGAGGCTGCTATTGTCGGGCAGATGTGACCCTTCACGTCGACAAATTTTCATCACTACACAGATAGTATACCAGATAACACAACGCCAGCGGCCCGCTGGTGGCTACCGCTACCGTGTTCCACCGGCGGCCTAACGGTGGCGCGTCTTCGGCTGGATGTCTGCCATCGCGCCATCTAGCTGCATCTTTGCAATTTAGTAACGACCTTGACCTTAGTTCAGTTGCTGAATGTGGCGGTTATTTGGAAATTCGAAAAAATCGCTCAGTATTCATCGCTTCTACTGTGTTAGGTGAGTTGCAGTACATGTAGTTGCAGTTTATGTATTACATAAACAGAATATGTAGTGTACATGGTATGTTGATATTGATTACGTCATATATTTACTTTTGAATTTTCACATTTGTTGGTTAGTTATCTCTCAACCCTGGGTGGATATTCCACCAAAGAGGTGATCCACAGAATGATGGGTTCTCTATTCATAGCAAACCTGGCCAGGCGGTTTAACTGGTCCAGTAGGCCCCCAAGCTGGTTCTGGGCAAGCTGTAACTCACTGCTGTTATTCAACTTAGTAAATTTATACCACATCTTACATTTTTGGGGTTTTTTTCATGTTTAATTAATTAGATAATTAGATTTAGTGAATGTTGATGTACATGCTCTTTGTATTCGGTATTCTTTAGCAACTTTCTCTACTTGTAGGGATTTATTTTTACAGAAGCTGGGAAAATGAACCTCCTCACGGAAACCCAGATGGAGGCTAGTATTTGGATGTAGCTTAAGGATGCAGGTGACAGGGATGGCGGGCAAAAGATGCGGTTCCAAAAGAAAGATGGCAAGTGATATCATGTTGTTTAAGAAAAGAATTCCTCACATGTCAATTAATTTCTTTTATGAAGTAATATGATTAATATGTTGGCCTAGGCATCCAAATCATTCATCAGCCACATGATGCTATTTTCCATGTGTGATTGGTAATTTAATTCTAATCTTTCAGTGAAAAAATTGTATATATATATATAATTTTTGTTAATACAAATCTTCATGTCTACTTGATTTCAGAAAAAAAACTGAATGAAGAGCTACAGATGACAGGGTCACCGCACTTGATTATAACGATTTGTCTTCTGAGGAAAGAATTTAGTTTTCTTAATAAACTGATTGAAATATGGTTCTGTTGTTCCTCTTTGTATATTAGTTTGAGGCATTTTTAAATACTTGATGAGTTATCGGTGGGCCACTGTCGGTCCGCCAGCTTGCCACTATGAGCGGTTTGCTGCCGGTGGGCCGACGGCTATTAGCTTGCCACGCCACCGATGGGCTATCTGGGTATGCTTAGGTATTTGTTGTGTTGGCTGAAGCAGCGGGCCTCACAAAGTAGTTCAGAGTGTTATTCGTAAATACAGCAGCAGTTATCAAGTTTAACAAACTGACAGATTTGGTTCATAGCTGACTTATGTGAATCATACAAATTAATATTTGGTAATTACGTTAATCTATGCCATCTTCATTTTAATCACATCAATTAAATAAATACGTATGTCTGGTTTTGTACCCCAAAAAACCCATTGGCGATGACGTGGTTATTAGAGATATGCTATGGCTAATATGATGGTTCCTTGTACAATTACGAAAAAGAAAATGTGGCAGTGTCGCTGCATAACTAAACCCTGCGACGGCACGAAACGGACCAAGCTCCATTTTCACAACTTGGACCAACAGTTTATTTTTGTTCATGATTTGTTTACAGTGACGTCACTTTTTAATCCCCTCCCAGTCTCATGTAAATTTCCGGTTACGCAATACTATTACATCAAGGCTGAAAAAAGTGCGCATCGCATCTAAAGATTCTATTCCAAAAACCGGTCGTCGTTAATTGGTTTTTGCCATTTAGTATCATTGGCCACCACAAGTCACAAAACTCACGAATCAGCGGCGCCAAAGAGTCATACAATGCAAATAGCTCCCATGGGAGCAGATATGTTATTTTATAGTGTAGCCTTCGCTGTTGTCCTCAAATGTAATACACAGATATCCAATTCACGCTCATTTTTCGAATATTTGGGCATCAATATAATCTCCCTACAATGAAGGTTCACTGATTCATGATGAAATATCAGCATTTCCGGATACATTTTGCATTTGTGTCACAAATCACGACCCTTATGATGGTATAAGGCGGTCAGGTTTCCATCTACTCAAACTACAAAGCTTCATGTACAATTGCTTTACCTTAATTATTGATACATTGTAATAATGTGCTAACGATTGGCAGTAAATATTGCCCAATGCATCATGTATTAAAACAGAGTGAACGAAACGACTTCTTTCGCTCACGTTAAGTACGGTGCCTAAAATGTTTTTGAAACGATGGTCATACAGGTTACCATTGAATCTCGTACCAGCTTGTAGTTGTTTGAGTTGTCTCCGCATTGCAGTTGGAAAATTCAGCTATTAAATTTCCTAGTACATATAGCGTTTGAAAAGTTTTCTAATAAAATGGTCGACTGCTTCCACTGAAGAACTAAGCGAACACATCTATGATCTATGCATCATCCCTATAAGGAATGTTCATAGCCGTTTCATAACCATGTCATTGGATCGCGTTCGGACCTACATTTGCACCAGGTAACGTTGCAGTGGTTCTATAGAATTGGTTGATTATTAAGTTGGTTGACATATCAATCGAGTGGGAAACAATATAATTCAGTAAATGTGTCACTTGCTTTGGGAATGATTTTGCTTCAAACGGTAACAGCCGTGTTTGTAAATGAGGGGAAAAGAGCGGTGTACATAACGAGTTAACGAGTAATTGCGCATATCCGGAAAGTTGATAATCGGTTAACAAGCAGTTTGCTAGCAACACCTTCTTGTGTAAAAATATCTCAGCACGGGATAGTTGGTTGGATTACGGATTACTAATAATAAGTATAATTGAAATGACGGCATTCAGGGAATCACATGTAATGTGAAATGGCACACTTGTCGATGAGTGTGCTAGCGGAAGAAACAACGTTATTAATTTCGTTTGCAGTCGGCACAAACAGGCTGTGCGTTTATTCAGAGTGGCTCTGTACATCAATTGCCAGCCCTAAACCGCGACTGCGATAACCAAACAACAGACTTTACAACGCTGTGAATCGGGTGCCTTGCAGATGCTAATATAATCTCTGAAAACATAAGGTAATAGGATTGTTTCTGTTTCTGTCTTTGTGTATAACATAGTTGTGATGATACGAGAATAACCATGCGAACACAGCGAGCACTCTTTCTCTCACCTGCTTGAAACACACCTCAGAACAAGAACGTGTGACAGTTGTTTTTGTTGGATAAAATGTATGCAGCTTACACAAATACGCAATAGGACAATTTCCCGTTCCACACAATAATTGATTGCAAAAACCACGCTACGGTGTAATACCTCTCTTGCGTGGAATGCTGGTACGTTTTGTGTTTAAGACTTGATGTTAAAGCGCGAAAGCACTTTTGCATTTGCACGTGACCTTATAGAAAAAAGATGCTATATTGCTATATTCGGCACCATAAAAGATGAGAAACTGAAGGACTGGTGTTTAAATATGGCTAACCATATTCGGTAAATGTGTATAATTCACCTTTCTAACGCTAGGTTGGACGATAGTGTTAGTTAATAATAGTTCAGAAGAGCCACACGTCAATGATCTTTCATAAAACCATTGATAACAAAGCTATCTGAGCTACCTGTACAATGAGCAAAATTCCAAATAGACTCCTTTATACAAAAACACGAGAGATAACTACTGGACGTAAACCATAGAGAAAAGGTCAAGGTTATCAAAGCTGTAGAATTCAAGGCACTGAATTTGTGTTCAAATTGCGTTTAAAATCTGTCCGTTTTGCTTCATTTGATGTAGGGCTTCATAATGTAGGCAGAAAATGGTAGCATGATGTCAAACAGTATCGTCACAGCACATCGATCGTGTTCTATTCATCATAACGTCGATGTTAAGACACGGCTAGTATGCATCGAATGGAGGGGAAACAATGGCAAGCGAGTAACGGATCAAGAGATTCCATTTCTATGCATCATAATTGTTTGAATCCGAACCAGATCTACATGTAGATAACATATTTTATCCCACCTCCACCAGCACACCATAATCGCTACTGCTTGCGCTGAGCAATATGTTGCTTTCATGCATACAAATGGAATGCAGGTTACTACCATATAATCCAAGGGCAACGTTCGTTTCACTCGTTAGCACTATAAATTATTGTGACGCTGATGATACCCGGCAACATAAATAGCCATTAGAAGTCAATAAGATTACTATCCTTACCTCCTCTGAATATAAAATCAGGCGAAGAAGAGGATATCTTGCACAAGACCTGCCAATAGCTGCTAGTAAATGTGCAGATCGCTAAAAAAACTGTCTAGAGATGCGCTCAGTTATGCAACAAAGAAAGAAAGCTCACATGCATTGTCGTTTCTATAATGTGTTTAGCTTGCTTTAAATCAGATTTGTGCAGTGCGAATAGACGAAAATGCATATAACGTGTCTTTATAGCAATATAGCGTTTGGAAATGCAGTGATTTGCAAAAGCGCAGGGCATGCTTTGAATGGGTTCTCACGATGCTTGCCTGTTTGGAAATGCAGCCGCTCACATGCATACATATATAAATAAATATATATATATATATATATATATATATATATATATATATATATATATATATATATATATATATATATATATATATATATATATATATATATATATATATATATATATATATACTGAACTTTGAGCGCAGCTTGTAATCATTTTATAGGGAATGTGATGATCACAATTTGTAGCTGTTAACCATATAGGTGAGATACACATATGGATGCCTTAAAGGTCACATATGGACCGGTGATGTGTTAAACATACCAGGCAATATATAATGTTAAGGGTAAACATAACACTACATGTGAGTCAATTCTCTTCCTCTTACTAGTCTTATCGCCGATTTCGAGTAACTTCTTCATGATGATACCTGATGATGAGCAGAAAACAAAGGAAAACCCGGTTTTTTTTAAGCAAACTTTACCGTATAAGCCAACACTGTACAAGCATGTACGGATAACCAACGTTTGTAGCTACGATAATATCGTGCTATTTGTAGACACTAACTATTATCTTACTTAATAAAGGGGATCATTACCATTGTTATGATTTCGTCATTTTGCTATCCATCATCTGCATCATAATTCTACAATCTAGCCTAACAAGATTACAAGGAAATTCGTTAACATTAAGTTTATGCTTATCCTCTTTAAACCATCTCGCTGGTTGGATGTGACTTGGAACCATGATTAGACTCAAGACTTAGGCTCAAGAAGCAAAATTCTATTGAGTGACGTGTGTAAAGTTGAAATGAAAGCTACCACATTTTGACATAATGGCTGATAGTTAGGGAATACCATTTTTGAACATTTTCTAGTACGTAATAGCTTCCGATGTAAGAGCCTTCAATAACGCTAAATATTGTGCTGGATTTGTCTGGTAAATTACTTGCTCAGAGCATCGCATCTGCGCGCCTGATGCATTCCATACAAATTAGCATGGGCGTGGCATGGAAACAAGTTCCACTGCGTCGTAAAACATTGTCGCATTAAGCGATATGGTCAACGTGATGCTATTCCTGGGTAGGGTAAATGATATTTCTAAAACTATGCAAATGATCGATTTTTCCTATATATGTTTATGGCTTGTTTAATTGTAACGTCACTGGTTGTTTGCAGTTGGTCGCTAGAATAACCAGAAATATTCAGCCGATGTGGGCATCCTTGATGGTGCATTTATCTTTCATGATTTGCCTGCCACAGCTATGGAGCAACAAGAGATACCCTGGAGAAGCTAAGGCTATAGCATTGTACTAAACCTACCGTCCAAGCCATTATTTACCGGCGCCTTGAGTGCCGGTACATGTTTGCATTGCAAATAACAGATAATCTTATAGCCAGAGAAGTCCTGCTTTGATTGTCAAGGACACGCTGAATTAGCGAAGTACTCCTTGGTGACTCACAAGGAAAATGCTGTTTATCTTGACGAGTGCTTTGCAGTCCTATTACTTTACTATTTTTTACTGCCGTTCTGATTTGCAACCAAATGTACCTCTCTGCCGACTGATAGAGAGGGTGGTTGCTTGTCACGGGCGAACGTCATAAAATTATCGAATTATATAGATGATATTTTACAGTCAAAGTATTGTCGATAATCCCCAGCCAGATGTTGGTTACAACTGATATCGAACTAATGTGCTCTATGCTAGCAATTTTGAGGCCACTTGCTTAGAAACCAGATGGTGATGGCATTGTCAACTGGTATATGCGGCAATGCACCTGTGATACCATCCAGAAGGTAAATTTCCGGGGTAATGGTGAGAAAAGCCTACGAGGCTGCGAAATTTATGCTGTTATGTCATAGAGCTCAATACTGACTGATTTTATATTCAAAGATTGCATTAACACTCGGGACTAAGAAAATTTGTACATGGTTTATCTACTCCCGGGTTTCTAAATCACCCAAAATTGCACATATCCCGTTTTTGTTTTACAAATATTTTTCTATCGCAATTTTTACGCCAGGGCATATTCCTAGCTATTGGTTACTCTCAGCGCTGGCTACATCGAAGAAGGTGTATATATAGCAGGTGTATCCCGATAATGGATCGCTCACCGTTTATTTGATTAAGGCCTTGTTTTGGCTAAAACGCACGATTAAAAACTTGGTAAGCTTTTTTGGCAATATGAGCAATCGGTCCATGAGGCAGAATGTTACTCGTAATTTGTATTGACAATTCGCGACGCGATTTGCAAGCTGGAGATTAATGGGCGATGCCAACACGTTAGTGGTGGATTAGATCTGGTTTTTGTTTATATGCATCTGGTTTGGTGCTATATGCAGGTGGTTGTTTTAATAAGCTCTGACACCTGCGCTGTTCAAGAATGAAAGTAACTAGCTTCAATAACAGACATACAATACTGAACCTATTTGTTGATAATAGGTCGTGTAAGGCGACGTGCTGGAGGTGGGGATGTCTTATCGACCTTGACAGAGCCAAAGTGCTTTTCCTTTGACAATCTATTTTATCACATAGTCACATAGAAATGACAATGGTCGAAACATGAAACACAAATTCATCGTGAAATATATATAATCCCGTCATGGAATCGATGTCTTGTGAGAATGGCGCCAATGCTTCAAGCCGATGAGGTACATATGGCGATATGGATGCCCATGAGAGGGTGGTGTATCCTCACTCTCTAGTCACCAGCTATGGGCACTCTTGTGTGACAGCTCTATCTAGTGAAGGCAGGGACGTGACTGAGCTTCTCGTAGATGACCTGGCAGATGGGAGCCTCATGAAGCCATACCAACTCCTACTGTGATCGCCCTGTAATGCTATCTAACCAGCATGCAGTGCGCAGCACGTTTCATCACGGTTTCTGGTCACTTGTACGGCTGATATGCTCTCATCTTATCAACTACCTAATAACTCAACAAATCGATAATTTCAACTGACCCTGATCCAAACCACACCGTAATTAGTAGTAGACACACCTGGTTGAAAGGACAACAAAATAAATTGTCACTTCTATCCCTGCGTGACTACCTAGGACCTCAGTAAGAGAAGAGACTGTTTTATTAAAGTTCGGTCACGCTTGTTTCTCTTTTAACATATTTACGGCTTACACAAAGTGAGGTCACTTCTGACAACACAGTTTTTGATACCCTGCTATCTTGCTAATTTGCTACCAAACACGCCAGCATCCAGGAGTATTATTACACAGCTGGGTTTTATTGTCTGGGTCATCAACAGACATATTAAGCAGTGTGATCCATTGATGTACGGCCAACTCGCCGACCCACGAGTGATACGCCCAAGTAATGCTTAGACCACATGTCGGCCGCTAGCTAAGATATAGAAGCCGGGCGCATATTATGTAACCTCACGCACGTCACCTTGGGCTGGATGACGGCCCACGGCACAACTCGACCCATGAACACATCATGTAGATGAGCAGCGTGGTTCTGATGACCACTGTAAAGTGTTTATTGATCATTGTGTCGAAGTCCAGGTGGCTGGATGGCAACGGGAATGATGGAATGAAGTCACGCCATCGGACCCTGACAGCATCAAGCTCAGTCGTTGACCAGGTAACAGCGTAGTCTGTCCCAGCGTATTTCACCAGGCGTATTCCATGCACACAATCTGTGCACCAAAGCATTGACTTCAAGCTTATGATGAACCAATGGTTTGAGTAAAATCCAATGTGATTCCAGCATATTGTGTTCAGGATAGTTGCGTGCCAGTGTGTTACACTATATGTATGTACCAGGTGTTGTGTAATAGCATGTTGTGTAATAGCATGTTGAGTACTGGAGTATTGTCTTCCAATGTTTGGAGTACAAGCTTATGATGAACCCACGTAATGTGCACCTGCGAACGTGTTCAGCGGTGACTATAAGGTAATTTATATCGACGGCGTTGTCTCATCCATTTCTATGAATAGGTCGGCACATGGCGGCTGTATTAACCTTAGTACTTCATCTGGCGTGCTTGTTCATTTGTCGTGTCTTTCTTCTTGACCATTAGTAACCTTATAATATGCTTATCGTGGTGAAAGACAAATCGGTAAAATGATGCAGTGGCTGGTAGTACGGTTGTTGGAAGTAACGCAAAATCCTAGGGCAAACATGATTACCCACCGTTTTTTTCTTGTTAAAGCCAAAGATGACATACAATATTTCATGATTGCATTTCACAGCTACACAAATTTCACAGACTGTTCACGCAGCCTCTCTTGCGCAGTAAATTATGCTGTGTACTCACTTATGATGTCGACCACCTAGAAACCACGTGGCGCTACAGTAGGTTGTTGGTGGAGCGGCTCTTCGTCTTTGCATCTACACAACAGCTATATTTTGTTAGCACCTTTTTTGATTCCAGGTGATGAAAATACTTTCTCCTGGCTTTTTCTTATTGGCTTAACGACGGGTTCATTTGACAAAACTGCCATGTACAGTTATATTAGTAATAGGCGTCGTTGCGGTCTGTACGACTGATGAGTTTGTGGTTCTGGCAACAAACTAGTGACTGTAGATGCATTTGTCTATCAAATGTTGTTGGTGTCATAGTAATCGAATGAGGATACCAGATTTGAAAAATTGTAATCAAATTGTAATAGCTTTGAATAAAATAACTATGTATGATTGCAATCAAGATTCTTATTCCTTGATCGTTTTCATATTCAAGACGGAATTTGGCATTATCTGATACTTAGGGCATTCAGATCCAATAATTGGAATATGCAATTACCTAACGTTACATAGTCTATAAATCGAGTCTGTAATTACATTAGATTATTTTGCTGTGATCATTGGATCATATAAATCAGGACATGGCGGACAAACTGTTGAACCGCAACAATACAAAGCAATTACCTGCGTTGACATGCCTCACTTTCTTACATCCCATTAATTACATTTTAATTTTTAGCTTTGGTCAGCACAAGTGGGTCATTTATGTGGCCTCACTGACACATGCTGATGGATGTGTTTAACTTCCGTTATATGCACAGATTTATTTCCAGTACAACTGTGGGTGCATATAATTAGGGAGGATCATCACACTCGATCAACCATCTGTTGTTCTGCAAACGTGAGGCGCAAGTTAACTCTCGGCCACGTGATTGTTTTCAATAGAATCACACGGGATCTTCTTTGAATTATTGAACTCTACGAATGGTACTTGCCAGTAAAGCACTCATGATCTTTGATTTTCGAACGATGTAGCATGCGCTCTCAAAATGTGTATACGCCCCGCTGTTTGACCCCAACCTATATACCCATTGAAGCCCTTCCCTTGTATGTCTCTGGCAAGACCGTGGAGAAATTGGGATGGTGAAGAATGATGGTTATTGTGATCCCTTGATAGCGCCAGCTTGCCACACAATCAGTTGCTCATACGTAATTGCAAACCCCTTCCACTTCCAATACCACTGAATCAGGGCGTTTGAGCAGAGTACATGTCAAATGGGAGAAATAGTCTGCCATTATGTCATGCTTGCGGCAAATCACTGTTTTATTTAGTCTGCAGCACCAACCTTGTCAGACCCACAACCATAAACACTATGTGGCTAAACTAGAATGATACAAGGAGAAAATTGTCATCCAAAGAGAAAACCTTTATCTATATATTATCCAACAACGATCGTTCATCCAGTTAGAACCGTCTCAGGTAGAGCCACATGAATGTGTGTCACAGAAGGTATGAGCTTTCAACATTTATTACTTTTTGATAATGTGAGCATCGTGAGACATTTACTGTCAGTACATTCATGAGTCTTGACTTTATTGTTGACACAAAATAAGGCAACGTAAGACAACAGGACCCCCCCCCCCTTGCACACCTAACAACTCCCTACTCAGTGTCCATATCTGAACTGATTGATCCATCGATGGGGGTATGGTGTATATTGAATCCTGCGTGGATACTGGTTATTGCACACTGTGGCCCTCTTGAGACCATGTCTCCATACAATGATTTGGCAATCTATTGGGTATGGTATATGACGTTCAGTCTTTCCATTCATTTGCAACTTGGGGTGGTGGATGTACCAGCCATGACTACTTATCAGGGTCACACCCCCATCTTAATTGCTAATAATTGAAAAGGGGGAAGGCTTTAAAAGTCAGATGAGCCAGATTAATATCATAACACTAACCCTTGGTATGTTATTCAGATTTGTGATGACAGGCTGTTGTTTTTCTGATACCATATTCTTTATAGTATGGACACAACTAGATTCGGCAGGAACGCCAACGGCATGTCTTCCAATGGCAAGCCTGGACGACCAGCAATACGGTATCAACAATATTACACAAACAAATGTTATCTCTAAACAAAATGAATTCTTGACCTATTAGTTTAGCAATCGGGTCTGTGCTTGCGCCTTATTAAGACACCCTATGCGCCGCACACGTTTACGATAGATGTCAGCGAGGGGAGCTGGTAACGCGCACTATTTTTTGATAGATGTCACAAGCTGCAGCCCCTTAGATGTTTTGATATGACCCCTAAGCAGATGTTTTGATATGACCCCTTAACCATGTCAATACAAAGCCGATGGAACGGCACTAAGTCGGTCTCAGTGGCTTTACTGCTTCACCTTTTGATCCGCAGGCTGTGGATTCGACTCCAAGGTGTGACAACCTCACTCGTGACTCGGATGATCACGAACAAATGGCGGTCCCATCTTTGAAAAGGGATGTAAAAGATCCTTTGAGGATGACGTGCTCCGTAGCAGTGACCAGTTTAGAGTAATTTACTCAATTGTAGTCGTACATAGCTTAGTTGCTTAATACGAATATGCTTCGATGCACACAAACACACACACCCACGTTTCTGGTCGATTACGTAAGGTTTGGACTTCTTTGAGTTGGCACAAGCGCCAACGGCATGCCTTCCAACGGCTAGTCTGGACGACCAGCAATAGGGTATTAACAATATTACACAAACTGATGTTATCTTATACTTGAATTCCACAGTGATATGATTAGAGTTGGCACAAGCGCGAACGGCATGTCTTCAAATGGCTAGTCTGGAAGACCATCAATACGGTATCAACATATTACCCAAACTGATGTTATATCATACTTAAATTCCACAGTGATATGATCAGTCTCAGAAGAGCAGTGTCAGTGAAGAATTTATTAGTGAAAAATTGGAAGTATAATATATTTACAACGCCATTGTGACACTTTATTGTGAGTCATTATTCATGGTAAATTATGCGCATAATTTTTCAAATATCATATTTGATAAATAACACTTAAAACATAGTAAAATTACTTAGATAATACTTATTATTTTAAAGCATATAACTCGAATAATACATAACATTGAAATAATAAACTCAAGGTGAAATAATATATATATATATATATATATATATATATATATATATATATATATATATATATATATATATATATATATATATATATATATATATAAACACAAACATCCTTATAGGTTTGGCCTACTTAGAGTTTGCACAAGCGCCAACGGCATGTCTTCCACGGCAAGCCTGGACGACCAGCAATACGTTACCAACAATATAACAACACAATAATATTATCTCTAAACAAAAAAAATATGCATGTATATATATATATATATATATATGTATATATACATATATATGTAAATATATATATATATACATATATACATATATATATAAAAATATAGAGATATATATATAAATATGTATATATATAGGTATATATATATATATATAAGCCTATATATATATATATATATAAACGTATATAAACACACACAATATATAAATATATAGGCTATTTATAGATAGCGACTCAGCGCTCGGAAGCTTGGCACCGAAAACCGAGCGCCTGTGTGTATATACATATATATAGATATATATATATATATATATATATATATATATATATATATATATATATATATATATATATATATATATATATATATATATGGATGTATATATGTATATATATATATATATATATATATATATATTTATATATATATGTATATATGTATGTATATATAATATACATATATATGTATATATATATCTATATATATATATATATATTATTTATTAATATATCTATGTATATATGTATATATTATATATATGTATATATATATACATATATATATTGCATATATATCAATATATATATATATGTATGTATGTAAATATATATATGTATATATATATATATATATAAATATATATATCTCTCTATATTTATAAATATATATATATATGCATATATATAAATATATATATATATATATATATATATAAATATATATATATATATATATATATATATATGTATATATATATATATATATATAACGTATATAAACACACACAATATACACATATATAGGCTATTTATAGATAGCGCCTGTGTGTATACATATATATATATATATATATATATATATATATATATATATATATATATATATATATATATATATATATATATATATGTGTGTGTGTGTGTGCGTGCATGTGTGTTTGTGTATATATACCCGCTTTGATTGCACGGGGACATCCAGTGCACACTATCGCTGAGACAAAAAGACAGTATATACACGGACCGAGACGAGCTGGTAACGCGCACTATTATAAGCTGCCGCTTAGATGTTTTGACATGACCCCTTTGCCAAGTCAATATTGAGCCGACGAAAGTGATAAATGCCGCTGGTCTATTACGTAAGGTTTAGCCTGTTTTGACATGACCCCCTAGTCAAGTCAATGCAAACCCAGCCAAGGCACTTTGCAGTTACAAGGAGAGAGGTTAAATATTATGTATAAATAAATAAAAATATCAACAAAGAATATGTAGTAACCAAGACAAACTTCCAAAATGCACATCGTCAGTGAGAGACAAGCAATGGGGGGCTACTGTGGTTGCCCATGAATTGGCACAGCAGGTGACCATATGCTTGGATTATCTGATTTGTTTGCCATTATAATCTACCCTAACATCCCGACAGTTCTAGTGGTTTCACCTTAACCTTTCCTTCATTCATATTCACAGATATATTAGTAACCTTCCACATTCAATAATCTACCATCATAGTCTGTTAAACATTGTAGTTTTGTCATTATAAGTCTAGCTATTAACCATTAACAAAATCTCTTGTTAATTACTTACTCAAAAATCAGGTCATATAAACACTGAGAAAACCCATAAATTTGATAACTTTATGATATTCTATATCTTCGTAGCCATGTAGATAGAGTTGTAACTCTATATCATAACGCCCTCTATAATATTACCACTTTATGATTTTGATGTCATCATGGTCTTTCGCACGTACTTTCTGCAAAGAGTTTATAGTTAGGCTACGAGGGTTCACTTCGTCAAGCTGTTTCGTGATTATGAAACCACATGATATTCATGCCCTTCAACAGGCGAGGATACCATGAAATCAACAAAAACACGTGAGACTGTTTATCCAATTCTCAGGACTCGCTATGTGTTAAAGATATGGAGTCAACATGCGGCTGACATGTAGCTTATTCATATATTTTCTCCATTGAAGGCTTGAGTGAACACTCTTAGCTTAGCTATAAACTTTTGGCTTATTGCTATTGAGTAAAATGGTGAAAGCGGTAGGTGGGCAGCACATAAAACCAATTATATCCCATGATAAATGGGAAAACCCGGGACCTGTTTTTGTAGATAAATGTTTTATTCTTCAAATTAAGGGAACCTTGCACCAAAACACTTATCGGAGGCGCTTTCGGTGGAGGAAAAATAGGGGGTCAATGTGACAGAGGTCATGGATACATGGGCACAGCAGATGGGATACCCTGGCTGGCACACTGACATCACCCGTATCACTTAGGTGGTATGTTATGGCGTTAGCAAAGAATTGTGAGTTTTATTGCCGTAAAAACTATAAATGGAACATCCCTTTGACTAATATGACCTTGAATGACCCGGGTCAACTGCAGCTCAAGTGGATAGACAAAGGAAGGAGTAAGCGTCTGTTTCTGTTCCACATCAAACACATTTTCTCGTCACTGTAAGATTATTGACTAATATTATTCGACATATGGCTTGCTTTGTTGTAGTGATTTTTGATGTGCCAGGCGATCTGGAGTGGGTGAAGTTCAATGTGAAAATGACGGATTTCTACCGGGTGTCGCTCCCTGACCAACCTACGGTGAGAGGACGGAGCTTGATGAACGTATTCTCTATTTGCAACCCGACCATAACAAGCTGGTGTGCATCTTACCTAGTTCCATGTCTCATTCAGATCCATATACTTAGGATGTGACACTACAGGTACTGACCCCAGCTGAGAGGACTGGCTTGTTGGAAGATGTCACCCTCAAATAACAATATATCACGTTAAAGAGTGATAGACCGTTATATTTTGAACAGTTTTCATATAAGCATGATACTTTTGAGTCACAATAGCTGTCATTTTGTACATCATATGTCTATGATGATGTCACTGGTGGTTATATGAAATAGGTCGAGTCATTCTTATATTGTGTGATGTATGTCAGGTCATGTTGACATCGTGACAGCTTTTAATATGTCTCGCTATTTTTCGGGGAGACGGACTACGTACCATTGAAGACTGGCTTGGATGTGTTGTGGTATGTGGACAAGATGCTTGATTACTCCCCAGCTTACTCTCTCTTCAAGGTAACGTTACCAGCCGGACAGTCTCTAATTCATGGTGTAATATGGGCATACTAGTTACTGAAGATCTACATTTTTATAATATACATTTTTATTATCTCCGTTATTTTGCCCAATCTTACATATTGTAGAAGATATAGGTTTTCATTTTAGAATGCTCATAAATGATGTGTCAGGGAGAGCTTGTAGGTGGGCGTGTCGGGTGTGAAATTATAATAGGTGAAGGTGCTTGTGTACGTTGCTCAATCTGTGTGGACAGTTTTGGATACAGGTTGCTTGAAGAAGCACTGAATGGCCCCAACATCAGACAAACAGAGACATTATATGTCATCACATCTGTGGCCAGTACCCCAACCCACAGAACCCTGCCCTGGCCTTTTGTTAATCAACACTGGGACACTCTCTTTTCACAGTGAGCCAGTATTTCTCTTTAGTATCTTGGGAAAATTTGTGGAACATTCTGTGCCAATTTTATGTTTTCTGGACATTTGCCTGCAGATTCCATGCTAATGGGGACTACAGGACACTTCACCACTCAGTATGACTATGATGAGGTGAGTGAACGTTGCTGGTTGTCATGGGGATGGTTGCCATGGTATATATTGAGTGTGAAGTGGCATTCATTTCAATTGTTACTATGTAATAGGACTAGTCTTGTCATCTGAATCCTGTCCAACATCTGTTGTATCTACCACATTGTCTGTTTCCCAGGACCACTATATAGCAGTGCTGTACAAGATAGGACGACTTTGACCTCTGGACTCTGACCTTGAAATTCGATAAAATTTTAGCATCAGTCATCGCTAATATTGTAAATTATATAATAGTCATATTCTTGGTCACCCAGATATTGCCTCCCAGACATGACAGAAACCCTCCACCCCCCAGAATAAGTGTGTATGTGCCTCAATAAAACAGCTCTCTTTACAGCCCTACACTCTGTAGACGCTTAATTTGACATTTGAATATATTTCCCTGTGTGTTTCTGTCTGTAATCCAATCATTGTTGACAGTGTCAGTTAACTAACCTTCATTCAACCTGCCTCTCATTACCTACAGGTGAAGGACTTCTTGATGTCCTAGATGGGTGAGAGTCAGGAGAGGATGGAGATGAACGTGGATTGGATCCAGAGAAATCATCCCCCTGTGAACTTGCTCTAACGGCTCTCCAACACCTCATCTTAAGACTGATTTCTGGGTGTTATAACTGTTTGTGGCTTGTGTGCGTGAAAACGGTGTTGGATTGACCGGCCGCTTTATTTGTGGTGAAATGTATTGTGAATAGGTATCGTTGTGTCCTTATTGCGAAGTTCAGAAGGATTGATATTAGCATCATGACGATTTGGCCTCATGTTTCATTGTGTTACTACCATTCAAATCCACTCAATCTATTCATAACTATGAATTGGACTTTGTCCTCGTGCTGAATCTCACATTGTGTTGTTAAATTGCAGTCACATCCATTAGAATGAATACAGAGTTTGATGCTAGAGCCCTTAACCAATTTCTCATGGCTGGGTACAGGACAGATGCTCGTTGGCAGTGTGGGCCAGATTTGGGTGCTGTTTCTTTGTACCATGCAATATTGTAACATCTTAAGTTTAAAATGCTTCAATTGTTTTATGCTATGTTTCCTTTTACTAAGTGTTGTTTACTTGAGCTGAATGTTTTGAAAAGCTGGGGGTGGCTTGTATCTATTTTGTTTATGCAGTATTGTCAACTGGATGTTAATGAATTAGTGCAAACACTATAAGCCTAATATTGACCTTTACAAAGGCGAGCAGCATCTCAGCAGCACCCGCTGAGATGTGAATTGAGTTACTTTTGAAGCGTACATGACTTGATATGGCTACAATCATGGTTGTTTATTCTTGTAATGTATTGTTTCTGGGTGTCTTAAATTTGTATGTTTATTGAAGACTTAAATGTGACAATATTTATATATTTATGGTATTGATGTTGAAGACCATTACAACATTCCTGTCTTGTTATGATGATAACAAGCTGTTAAAAGTTATTAGTGTGATACATCTATTAAAAGAACTCAAGTGAAAAATCTACAGCTCAGTGTGTTTCTTGAGCACAAGATATTTGTCTTCGATAATCTACTGAGCTGGGCAGCATCGGTTTAGGACCAGGGTGAGCGCAATCGAGGTTGTGGATGATTTGTTTTATCATTTATTTGTTTTATTTATTGTTTCCATTTTGTTATGCAAAAATATATAATACCCCTGAGCAGATTACCTATTCATCTTCAAAGCTTGAGGCCTTCACAACTAACCAGGGTCAAATGGCTTCACAACTCACAGCAAGTCACATTCTTCTGTGATTGCTGGCTAAATTTATTCATGTTAAAATGATTATGATAAATGTCCAGTTGCCATAAAGTTATACATTGGTAACTCTAAATATTATTGAGATAATTGTATTATTCAGCTAAGATAACTATTTTGCATTGATCATTACAAGCGAATAAGATTGTCTCAATATGTAATATATCTGGAAAATTATGTAACTCAAGTGACTCATGGGTAAAGTGTCAACATGACCATAGAATAACAGTTGTACATTTGGCTATGTGTGTGTGTGTGTGTGTGTGTGTGTGTGCATATGTATGTAGTGTATGTATGTATCATTGTATGTGTGCGGGGGTGTGTATGTGTTTATGTGTAAGTGTTTTATAATCATGATGATGGCACGGATGTTAGACAACACAAGCTGTGCTTTTATTCCATTAAGATGGCGAGCCCAAAAAGCCACTTGATCAACGAACATAATCATCACGTAATTACAAGACGGATATAACATCCTTCTTTTCTCATAAGTTAATATGTCCATGGTAATAACACAATATATCCTGGAGGAGTTCCGCACCGAGTCCACGCAGCGATGCATCACACTGAACAGTGAAATCTTTCTCATGGTCATAGTAGCGGAGATATGGTTGGCTGGAGATAAGCTCTTTGACTTTTGAGAACCCTTGATGTTGAGCTTCTGCCCATGTAAATGGAACATCTTTTCGTTTGAGAGAGTAAATAGGTTCCATTACTGTAGCCCTACAAGACGTCTGAGTATAAATTCATGTTACCGTTCGACCGGAGCTACCATTACTGATGAGAAAGATGGTATGTAGTCCTTAGGAAAGGTGATAGTTCCATAGAGGTGGAATACACTTTCTGTGTCGGTTGGGGCAGGCATTTGGGAAATTGCCTTAACTTTGTCTTGGTCTGGCATAGCTCCGGTCGAACGGTAATATAAATATACACCGTTCTGATACAACATTTCACGCGCGTCGGCGAAAACGCGTTTGGGTTGAAGTGCTACTTTGCGCATCTAGAAAATAGCACATATCAAGAGCCTGTACAAAAAAAGTCTATGCGCACCAAAAAACTTACCCCCACTCGACGCTATTCTTCAATAAATGCCATCGATAGTTCGTTCTCGAAAAATCGCAATACGATGTCTGCCATTTTGGAAAATATCAATTCCCGCGATTTCCCGCCGCATTGCCTTAGCATCCCGGGGGCGGGGGCACTTGCCCTAACTCGGATAGGGGTGTGCCGCGGGACCTCGAAAACCCGTACCTGTTGTACAAGTTGAGAATGGCAAAAAGGATACCCCGTCGTACAAGGTATTATGCGAATGTATAACTCGTCGTACAAGACGAGAGGCCGAAAAAACATGCCCGGTCGCGCGGCACATGTATACTACCTCTATACACTTAAGTCCCCCCACCCCCGGGCGATGAGGCACGTCATTCTGAGCATGCGCAATGCACGCGGTCTTGAACTTGAAAACAAACATGTTGCTGTGTTTCGGACTTTTTAACGCTTCCCAAATTGATCGAACTATAAATAATTACCATGGATGAAATCCCCCGCCGAAAAGGGATAAAATTGTCCGTAAAAAATCATTGCATTCTATAACTCATCATTTGGGTATGTTTGGTGTTTGGTAGTTGTCTGAATCGATCTAATTTTTTTTCATTGCGTCGTTTTAAGAGAGAGTAAGACGTCTTGTAGGTCTAGGTCTGGCATAGCCCTACAAGTCGTCTGAGTAGACATATTAACGTTCGACCAGAGCTAGGTCTGGCATAATGCCCTATTATTAAGGTGTCCCATGAATGGAACTTGGGTCAGACAGAGTCGCATTTTGTCTGAGTTAAGCTTGTTGCCTATGGATCTGCATCTCTGCAAGAACTGTAGGAGTTTTTTGTAATGATCTGCCCTTACCTCTTCCGCAGTTTCACATTTGCCGTACAGTGGGATGTCATTTACTATGTTTAGTAGACCAGGAAGATCACCAATGGCTTGGTATAGCCGACGCTGGAACATTTCCGAAGAGACCTTTGTTCCAAATGGTAGTCGGAGCCACCGGAACCTACCAAAGGGAGTGTCAAATGTTGTTAGGTAGCTACTTTCGTCATCGAGGAGAACATGCCAGTATCCATGTCGAAGGTCAAATGTATGTATGTATGTCTGTCTGTCTGTCTGTCTGTCTGTCTGTCTGTCTGTCTGTATGTCTGTATGTATGTATGTATGTATGTATGTATGTATGTATGTATGTATGTATGTATGTATGTATGTATGTATGTATGTATGTATGTATGTATGTATGTATGTATGTATGTATGTATGTATGTATGTATGTATGTATGTATGCATGTATGCATGTGTGTGTGTGAGGCAGACGCACACCTGTATCGGACAGACAGACGCACACCTGCATCACTCTATCCTGTCCGTCCGTGGTTTATGCGGTTTAATATATATATTGCTTCAGTATGTCGAGATTTTCTCCCGGGATTTCCCACCGATCAATAAATGGTCTCTGTGTGATTCGCTGAGAATCACACGCTCGACGGTGTAAACGCATGTAATCAGAAATCAGCTGATCAGATTTTGAGATTTGTCCGAAACTTTTATCCAGCTGACGACGTACGACGGGTTATACATTTGCACCATACCCCGTACAACGGGGGGTATGGTTTTTCATCCCGCGGCACACCCTTACCCGGGATAAAGCCAAGTGCCCCCCCCCCACCCCACTTCCCGTGCCCTCCTCATACTTCATGGTGCATTTTGACCCTCTGAAGCGTGCAGTGTATGCACGTTGTTTAAAGCTGAATCCTGAGGCGAACTAGGCCAAGCCATGGGCTGTGTGGCAAGGATGTGGTGGATGGTAGTGTGGAGGGGGGTGGGGAGATGTTGTGTCCCGGATTTCTCCAATAGGATGTATCTTGAGTTCCGAAACGGCTCTCAGTGACGTCCAACTGCATGACAACAGCTCAAGTGGGGATAATGTGTTCAGTATCATGTTCGGCGAATGACACCAGTCATCTATGAGGCGGAAGGAGGAGTGGGGGATGGGATAGGAATCCCTGGAGCTGCCCTTACTAACTATTGTGGTTTATGGCGGGAGACTGGGTGTTACTTAACATATTTTGATCAAACATGAGCGACTTTGCGTACGGCGAAGTTCCATTGAGTATGATTGAGTATGATAGGTCCTGACCTACAGGTGGTGATGGGAAGAGAGCTCTTGTCCCGAAGGTAAGGCGCTGACAGTCCGACCACTAGCAGAACCGCAGAAGGGACTACAGTTCCCGGTACTGACGGTCATATACCACGATGGTGGTCCAGACATGCCGTTCCGCCAGCTGGACAGCCTAAACAGTGTAGCCTAGGTATTGTAACATACTCGCCCCAGTCACTAATCAATGTGAACAGAATGCGACAGTCGTCCCGTACTGCTGGCGAGGAGTTAGCGTATCTAACGTGGGCCGCTTTGGACCCAGCTCGCAGGGGCGTCGCCTGGGTGATTTGGCTGGGGTGGGGGGGGGGGGGGGTAACTAAAATTTTGCCGACTGCGGGATGACTATCTAAGAGTAGCGCCACCATAGGTTGGCGCGGAACTTTCAATTTGCCGACTGGACAGGATTTTGCCGACTGTAACGCGGACTGTCGGTTTGAATGGGGGGGGGGGGGTTCACCCCCCTTTTGGCGACGCCCCTGCCAGCTCGTAACACAATCTTCCATTCAACCCAGATTGACCCCCTCCTCCCCCATGCGACCACCACCACCGGCTCGGGTAAGACGATCCATACGAGGTCTGGTTGGCGCTGTCCTCCTTCATACGCTGCCACAGGCCGTGGAGAGATACGGGCGGAGATTCAGATGCTCTAGCAGCCGGCGTGCTGGTGGGGTATCCATTGCGGCTGGCTCGCGATAAGGATCCGGGAACAATGCATTTCAGTTGTATCTCAGCGGAAAGGGACAGCTTAAGGCGAGGTAGATCGGCTGGTAGCTGAGGTTCCAAGTCCCTTCAGGTTAGAAAGCCCTGAGCTGTGAGGAGATCTTTGAAGACTGACCTTTAGCGGCTGCCCTTTCCGAAACAGTTGCACTCCGAACTCGAACTTAAACTTGGGTCCATAACACATTTCCGTGTTGAAGCGTCTGATGGTCGTGTAGCGCATGGGGTCAGTATATCCCCCGGTTCTGGGAAGTTCAGGTCCCCGACCTACGAATGTAGATTGTCCATATTTGCAATAATAATTCGTTGATGAAAACAATGAATTAATGCTGTTGCTGCTACTGTTGCGCTGCTACCACTGCTGCTGTTGCGCTGCTACCACTGCTGCTGTTGCGTTGCTACCACTGCTGCTGTTGCGCTGCTACCACTGCTGCTGTTGCGCTGCTACCACTGCTGCTGTTGCGCTGCTACCACTGCTGCTGTTGCGCTGCTACCACTGCTGCTGTTGCGCTGCTACCACTGCTGCTGTTGCGCTGCTACCACTGCTGCTGCTGTTGCGCTGCTGTTGCGTTGCTACCACTGCTGCTGTTGCGCTGCTACCACTGCTGCTGTTGCGTTGCTACCACTGCTGCTGTTGCGTTGCTACCACTGCTGCTGTTGCGCTGCTACCACTGCTGCTGTTGTTGGACAGGTACCTACCGACCGGGAGATGGAAGCCACCCCAACACCTGTTCTTGATAAGCCCCACCAGTGCTACCAGCTGATGGTTGTCCCCATTTAATTACCCGTGTCTCAACATCCCGTATTTATGCTACCAAGTGCCTCACTCTGACCCATGCGACAGCGGGCCAGCCGCTCACCCAGACATTTAGCAATATGTCAAGGTTATATTAAATGTCTTGACTGAGACAATCATAGCGGCCCCCACCACCTTGCCATCATTGTGGTGGATGACATCATCGATGTCTCATTGATGTTGGACTTTCTTTATGTAAGGCGTATGCATTGCTATCTAAAATCCCAGTTTGTTAATCTGGTTTACTGAGCTATCATGGCTGGAATATCTGATCTAATATAGTCTATTTATTCCATTAAAATTCTCGATGCCAGATGCGTATTTCATCAGCTCTGGATTGACATGTGACAACAAATTAGCGGTTATTGACATCCCATATAAATAGCGTAATTGACACACAGTCAACGCCAAGTTTTACACATCGTTTAAAAGTGGATTCGCTATTGAAGATGTTTTAGCGAGCAAACTATATTCGCATATGTATGAACTCAATACTTACAATAATTTAATTAATATGTACCAAATGTCAGTGGTTGATGGCTGGGCTTTTGTAGGTGTCTGGCTGGAGTCGAGGTGATGCTGTGTGGGGTTGGTGGCGGAGCTTTGTAGGTGTTTGACTGGAGGCGAGATGATGTTGTGTGGGGTTGGTGGCGGGGCTCTGTAGGTGTCTGGCTGGAGGAGTGGTGATGTTGTGTGGGGTTGGTGGGGGGCTTTTGTAGGTGCTTAACTGGTGACAAAGTTGGTGACTGTGGTCAGTCCTTTATTGTGTTGGTTGCATTGCCACAAGACTAGAGTGAGTGAGTGAGAATAGGGTTTAACGGCGCACCAACACGTATGTGTTATATGGCGCCTAGAAAGGTTAATAGATAAATTTGACCTGATTAAGCAGCCGCCTTCTAAGATAAATGGAAAAAAGAGGGACATACAAGTAGATGATGTTGAAAACGATAAAAATGCAAATAGTATCCTAGGGCAAGTCACCACCAGCCGATTGACTGGTCCAGGCCAATCCAGCCTCTCGTCTAGGCGAAATCCGGGCCAGAGTAGTGTGTTACAGATACGGCCCTCAAAAGGACCGCTCCACTCAACCACTTGGATCCCATTGTTCACCGACACGAGTCGCAACCCACAGCCAACAGGTTGCCCCCTATTAGTCGCCTCTTACGACATGCAGGAGGATACAGTGGGCCTATTCTACCCCCGGACCCACAGTGGGGGGGGGGGGGGGGGGGGCACAAGACTAGAAGCTGCGCATTCGTATGTAGAAACGGTAAAGACAGAATAAATGTGGCGATTAAAACGACACCTAATTCATGGTCAGTTCGCCGATTAGTGAGTTGACATATTGATAACTTGGCAAATTCTGGAAATAATCAATCTATCAATAGGTTATAAGCATTATATGCCGACACTGAGCTAGATTTTCGAGCCGACTACTGACCCATTTAACAGTCTGTAATATTTTGTTCCACCGATTTGCGAGACTTGAGCTCGGACCAGAGTATCGATGCAAGCCATATATACCGCAGGTCATGTGACAACAGCTAAGTGGAGATTGTTTTTTTTTCATGGCGCTCTCTTGATCCGGCCATTTTGAATGTTCGTCTTATAAGGGCAAATATAACGTACGTCACGTGACAACTGATCTAGGCCGGTACATCCATGGGAGGCTCCTCCTTGCTTCAACCATTTTTAATGTTCACCTTAAAAGGGCAACAATACAGCACGTCACGTGACAACATCCAGCTCGAAAGAGATATTTCCACTGGGTGCTCTCTCTTGATTCGACCATTTTGAATTCATGCCTTATAAGCAGTTGCTTATGAGGGTATATATACCGTATGTCTAGTGACAACAGCCAGAGCACAGAGTAGATTGAAGAGCGAATCAGACAGTAAGCGATTGCGTGACAAAATCTCTGTGTAATGCAGGGCATTGAAGAAGGCGGTGACACAACAGGAATATTTACGGAATGAGTGATATTGATGGAATTGGAAGCAGACGCTGAGAAGACGACATTATAGCAGCAACCTGGGTTACTACGATCCAGAAGGTAGAATTGATTGATGTGGTAGTTAAAGTGATAATGATAAATATTGATGATGATGATGGCAGTGGTTAAAGCGATGATGATGATGATGATGATGATGATGATGATGATGATGATGATGATGATGATGATGATGATGATGAAGAGGAGGTTGTAAGAGGCTGGCAGTGAGTGGCAGATTAGGAGAGTAAAAGACGCTGGTGGACAGTGGCAGATTAGGAGAATATAAGCTGATACTTGGTTGTAGATGGGGAAGTTATAAGGGGGTGACAGTAAGTGGAAGATGAGAGGGTGTAAGGGCTGAAGTATGTGGCATATTAGGAGAATATAAGAGGTGGCAGTAGCTGGCAGATTAGGTGATGTTAGCGGCTGGCAGTAGCTGGCAGATTAGGTGATGTTAGCGGCTGGCAGTAGCTGGCAGATTAGGTGATGTTAGCGGCTGGCATTTCTAGGATGCTTCATAGACAAATATTAACATCCAATCATCGGAAGAGAAAATGTCCTAAATGACTCCGTATCGGAGGCCGCAGATCGTTATTTTATATAGTAAAAAAACACTGCTACATTCAAGGATGACGCGCTTATAATTACATTGGCAGATAGTTATTTCATTGATAAACGTATTCAAGCTATCGGAATCAGCTTTTGTTTATACCCGTTTATACCCTAGCTAACCCGATGAACTGTAGGACATGTGCTCTAAAGACTCATTGTATGGCACTTCAGAGTTGTTTTCCTTGTAGCGCGCAGCGATAATGTCGCTCGATATTCTTGGTGACGAGCCAACCGACAAATAGAAAATAGAAAAAAAACTTTTCTGGGGTTCGTCTCAAACTCTGATTGGCTGTTTGGTCAACGAGACGCGTTAGCAGGCTAGAGACAACTTCAGCTGAATGTTAAGGATGTGGCCTTTGAGCAACTGCGCCATTCGATCGCAGCTCGTCTCTGCGAAAGGATGGCAGGTCTTCAACTCATAAACGCCAGCATTGAATCACGTATCAATTGCTGTGCTTTTGTTTACAAAACGTTGATAATTTGTGGTAATCAATTTACGTCACATGGAAGACAAAATGATTTTTTACCTGCTATCTAGGGATGTAAGAAAAGACTGACTCAAGAAAAACCACACTCAACACACGGCGGTCAACATACTTCTTCAAAGGTAATAACTATATCATTTTCACTTATGTTTGCTGACATTTTTTAACAAGGAATATTTATATATAATCAGCATACCTTATAGTGTCCATCAATTTGATCGACCATATCGCGTTAAAACATACCTACCCGTTAAGGCTTACCCTGAGTCTTATATGTGAAGAACAGTGATGGTAATTTGATATTGAGCAGTAGCCCAGCTCCGGTGACAGCAAGCGAGACAGACATTCATTCAGGCTGAACGCCGCATAAGTCACGGGGAACTTGAGTGGTGACCGAAGAACACATATTTTATGACGTCATAACCTCATTGTGACTTCTTATATCCATGCGTGGTTACCTAAGAACTTTTATATTGTGAAATCACTATCTCATTGTACCTGCATCTTCATGCGATGTACTCCTGTTGATTGCAATGCTCGCTAAACCTGCTGCCCACCCCCGCCCCCACAAACGACCTCTGTTCAACTCTGAAGCCTCCCCACCACCCGTGCGCCCACGCCCTTGTTCAACCTAGCCAGTGCGCGACATCAATGCAAGATCGTTTCACACTGTTAACCCTTTACCGCCTAGCGGATTAATGCGCAGTCGTTATTGCCAAACCTAAAATAGGTATCTCGAAAGTGTATTCATATGTGTTTGATACGTTATATATTTATTATTCAATGGGTTCCATTCAACAGCAGCTCCACTCCCAGGACACCAGTGATAGCGCCATGGCTACGAGATCAGAATGCCCGGAGTGTGAACTACTGATACAATATGCAGAGGAATTCGTGGGGCTACTTCAGCATCCGACATGTATAATGGAACAGCTGCGACTGGACAATGTGATCACTTGTAATGAAGCGGATCAAATGGAACTCAAAAGCCCTAAGGAACAGTTACGATATCTTCGTGACTGGGTTATATCAAGAAAGCATTGTCACCGTGAATTCGCTGACACATTGAAAGTCTCCAATCAACTAGAGCTGTTGCAGCTACTGAGTCCTGATGAAGAAGTTGACCCGCCTACAGAGGGGCTTGAAACGCTACGATATCGACTATACAGCCATAATCAAGAGGGAAACCCAAAGGGTCAAAAGATTCCGACTCACTTACGGGCGAAAATGGGGAACAAGAAAGATCAACTCGTAGGAATGAAACAGCAGGGCGCCATCTTGCGAATGATGACGACAGATGACAGCTACCTTCCTGCTGGGGATGTTGACATGATATTAGCTACTTCAGCACAAGAAGACCAAGTCCAGGTTTTGATTGATTGCATCATGGATGCTAGCCTCCATGCATACTTAGCATTAGTCACATTCCTCCTTGTTTCCAACCAAAGCGAGTTGAGCGACCTCATCAGTGACGAGGACACGTTCAGAGCAGCAAACACTGTTGAGGATGTTTGGATCGAAGCTTATTTCAGTCTCCTTGGGGAGAAATATGCTGAACCAAATCTGTTAGAAGAAAGGATGAATCTTCCCTCTCGGGAATACATTGATCTAACATTAAATTGTGAAGAGGACGAACCTAACATAAGCGACCTACAAGGACTCGCACGCACGGCCACAGATTCCATCAATCTGAAGGACATATTCGAGGAGCGGGGCGGGAAAAAAGCAAGATCTATATTGTTCGTCGGGCATCCGGGTACTGGAAAAAGCTCTGCAATGAAGTATATTGCGTCACAAATTGCCGCGAAGAAATGGTCAGGATTTCCATATTCCCCGTTTGTTATTCCCCTGCGATCAATCCAGGACCACCGCACGTCATTGCGGGACTTGCTCATGCAGCATGGACCAGAAGCAGAGTTCGAGGAGGAGATTTGGAAGAAAATAGAGAAGCAAAGCAACAAGCTCATTATCATCCTTGACGGGGCAGACGAGTCCCAAGTACCGTTCCTAGAAATCAAAAAAAGTGTCAGCCCTGTGTCTGGCACTACAAAGGTAGCACCCGTCAAGGATGTTATCGGCAACCTATTAAAAGGAAAATTGCTTCCTAGATCGCGAGTATTGGTAACGTCACGGCCATGGGGCCTGCAGGAGGCTTGGGAGTCATTCAACGAAAAAGTGAATGTTCTCGGGTTCAGTGAAAGCAGCTTGGAGAGGTTTTTGCTGGCAGAACTGGGGGCCAAGTTTGGTGATGTCTGGGAGTTTTTACAAGATAGGGATGACATCCGTCTCTTATGCCGGACACCTCTCATGGCAGTCTCGTTAGTCTGGCATGTAAAGCAGCTATCAGCTGAGGATGACCTGCATCTTGAAAACCGCACGGATTTTGCTGTTGCCCTCCTGGCCTCATTGATGAAAACAGGTGACGTAGATTTGAAAGTGAACCCCATAACTAACGATACGTTGTGGGCAGATAAAGGAAAAACACTTTTGAAACTCTCTGTGTTGGTCAAGAAGCTCTTCTTGAACACTGATATGAAACAAGTCGACATCACCAAAGAGGATCTCAGGAGAGAAGATATGAGAGAAGATGATTTAATGAAGACCGGACTCGTCTCCAAACAACTGACGCCTGTTGAAACCGAGTTTGGCCGTGGCAATATAACCACTTACATCGTTCCCCACCAGTCCCTGCAGGAGATCTGCGCGGCTGTAGCTTTGGCCATAGGCAGCTTTGAGGAGCTTCTTGAGGTGGTGACAACCAACAACGGCAGGTATGTTGTTCAAAAGTGTTTCTATAAACGATGAGTACACAGCATTAAACAGCGGTATAACCACCACACATCACGACGATGTGAGCGCGTAGACGGCTTGTAATCACCCTGTCTGATCGTATTCTCTGTGTGCGTTACCCAGAATGGACCTGCTGCTCCTGTATACAGTCGGGCTGCTGGGTAATGCCCGCCACCACAAGCTGCTTGACGCAATGACTGGAGGTCCTACCAGTCCCACCAATATTTCACCTGACCCTCATGAGGAAAACGGCGCCACAGCCCAACCCAGGTAACGATTCTGTTATCTGACATTCATTGGGTTAAACTTTGGGTGGGGGGGGATGGTTATTGATCATGTTTGAAATACATGTCCATCTCATCAGTAGCCATCCTTGATGCTCCTCAAACAAATGTGTGCTTATTCCGTGGGATCTTTTAGAATGTCTCATTTGGGGGGGCCCAAGAAGACACTGAAACGGTGGCTCCAGAGAGTGCTGCCTGGAAGGAACACCACCTCACATACCTCCTCCACTCCATCCTGCCAGGAAGGAGAGACATCAGCCAGATCTACACTGATATCCGGGTATGTGCTTGTCATGGAGTAGTTAAATGGGGAGTGACATGGTTAACTTAAACCCGAGGGGGATCACTGATTTATTATGACAGACTGACCGTGCTTGGAAGCATTATCATGGCATGATCGGTGTGATGTATTGCGTTTTGCTCTACAGTTATGAACAGAAAGCAAAGCAAGTAGTGAGAGCCATTGTCGGAAGCCACAGGAGACTTCTACGCGGGGGTGTAATGTTCTGCTTGAGGTCGTTGCGTGAGAGCCAGCAGTGGCAGCTGACGGAACACGTCAGGGTGAGCAATTCGTTATTCATTCTCCCTCACCACTACATCACAGCCTACCTAGCATTTGGTCTGCTGTTGATAATCTACGACATATCCACCAGAGGTACTTGTAGACGCATGAAAGCATTAACTAGAACATGACACATATCTCGTAAGCGTGCACCACATGGTTCATAACATTCATTGCTACATCTAGTACATCACTTAGTACAATAACACCTTGAACAGCTCTACCCTGATGACTCGCGCCAATCTGGATCCATACATTGGAGCCGCGAGTTATATGAAACCGTGGGTTAATGAATCTGGGTCGAAAGTAGCACTCCTAGCGAACAGAGGGAAAACTAGCTTGGCGCGTCATCCGCCTTTTTTGCGGGTTAAACTTGTCAGTAGTATTGCTATACGGATAAGGAAGGAATAAGAATTTTATTAAATAGATTTTTTTTAGAGATGATGGTCAATGTGAAATGTAAAATGAGCTGAACTTCATTAAGTTGTGGGCAGGTTTATATTTGCCCCCAGCGCCAAACGTTTTCTCACTTTATTCTCATCCGTATTCCCGTTCCTCGCCCAGGGAAGCTAGTTGTGAAAGTGCGCTATTAAGGATGACGGATGTCAATAAGACTATCGTTTTTGTTACTGCAGATTCGCGAACAATAGCGAGTTGAGTTATCAGGGCAGATCTGTTCATCCCACAGAACTGTAACACCTGGCTTATCACATAGAACTGTACCGCCTTCTACATCATATAAATGGTACCATCCACTTCATCACATAGAACTGTACCACCAGCTATATCATATTGAACTGACCAACTGCTACTTTATATAGAATTGTACCATCTGCTGCATCACATAGAACTGTACCACTAGCTTCATCACACAGAACTGTACCATCTGCTATATCACACAGAACTGTACCACCTGCTGCAACATATAGAACTGTACCACCTACTACATCATAATTAACTGTACAATTTGCTACATGAGCTGTTACACATGCTTTATCACATATAACTGTACTACCTGCTACATCACATAGAAATGTACCACCTGCTATATCACATAAAACTCTGCCACCTGCTACCACACATAGAACTGTAACACCTACTAACATCATTTAGAACTGCACCACCTGCCATATCACATATAACTATACCACCTGCTATATCATATTGAACTGTACCACCTGCAACATCACATAGAACTATACCACCTGTTACATCATATAGAACTGTACCACCTGCTACATTACATAGAACTGTACGACCTGTTATATAACATAGAACTGTACCACCTGCTACATTATATAGAGCTGTATCACTTGCTACATAAAATAGAAATTTACCATCTTCTACATCATGTTTAACTGTACCAACTGCTTCATCATATTGAACTATATGAGCTGCAACGTCATAAAGAACTGCTACATCACATAGAACTGTACCACCTGCTACATTACGTAGAACTGTACCGCCTGCTACATCACGTAGAACTGTACCACCTACTGCATCATAAACAATTGTACCACCTTGGACATCATAAGGAACTTCACCACCTGCTACATCACATAAAACTGCACCACATGCTTCATCATATAGAATTGTGCCAGCTGCTGCATCACATAGAACTGTACCACCTACTACATCATATAGAACAATACCACATGCTACTTTGCATTGACATGTACCGCCTGCTTTGTCAAAATGAACTGTACCACCTGCTACATTATATATAACTACACCACCAGCAACATAATATATAACTGTGCCACCTGTTGCATCATCTATAACTGTACCACCTACTTTATCATATAGAACTGTACCACCAGCTACATCACTTTGAATTGCACCACCTGGAACATCACATAACCCATTGTACAACCTTCTACATCACTTATAATTGTTCTACGTGCTTCATCATATAGAACTGTATCATCTAATACACCATGTGGAACTCCATCATATAGTACATAATACAGAATCCTATCACCTCGTTTAACATATATAACTGTTTTTTCCCCATGCATATCGTGGAATTGTATCACCCGCAATATCAAACAGAGCTGCAGTCCGTCCTTCCAGGCACCTCATCATTTTCCCGCCGTCTCGCCACGTCTCATTTTCACGTCTCTTCTGTCAGGCGCATAGAGTTACAGCTCGTTCTAACCGAATCGAGTGGTTTATTTAAGAAGAACAACACCATTTCCAAATATCAACTGAATAGTATCTTCATTTGACTATTGGTATACAGAGGTCAATAATAGGTTTTGATTTGTGTAAATATTGCGACGTTCATTGTGGGATAATGCACTTCATACCCTATATCCAGGTTAATTTTGTCTGTCATTCAGTGTTTCATCGCATGATGATATTTGAAAGCTGTACCCTATTAAGCTGCCAGATATTTCAATCACTACTCCATGTGAACCCAATAGGTTACAATGTATATAAATGACAGTGTATCTGTGTGTAGGATGTTCTGGGAGACCAGTTGGTGCTGACTGAGAGCGACTCTACGCCCGACGACGCTGTTATTATCGGGGATTTCATGTACTACATACCACGCCCCCTTATCATGTTGGTCCTCGTCGGTGACCTGGGGCGCAGTGTCCGCCACCTCCTCACCTCTCCACGTGGTACCGAGGCGCTGATCTTGGTGAAATATAACCTCTCCGCCCTTTCCGTCGCCGCGGCAGACGTCCCGCAGGACTCTACGCTCTGTACGCTGGCTCTTATCGCCACACGTGTGGTGGCAGACGACATGACCCGCCTCTTGCCTACCTCAGTTAAGATTCTGTGTGTCCAGTCAGCTGAGCTGAACGCGTCATCCCTTGCGACCTTGTGTGACCTGCTTCCTAAAAACGTCACCTCACTGGACGTCAGCGCCAATGAAGTAGGCGGGTCAGAGGAGGAGGTGTCTGGGATCAGCCGCGTTCACCACACGGGGGTTAACTGTGTTAGGATGAATGGATGTGGATTGGATGGACGCGATGTGCGTCATCTACTGCCTCCTCATAACAAGCTCCGGCACCTGAACCTGAGCCGTAACAAGGCGCTGGGCGGAGAAGGAGCTCGGCTCATCAGCCGGGCTCTAGAAAGTTCCGACTGTCGTCTTCAATCGTTGTTCCTTGCTGACTGTGGACTGGATGTTATGAGTGTGATGAGTGTGATGAGTGCCCTGGTTGCCAACTCGTCCCTCACGGTGTTGGTAATAAACGGGAATGAAGTAGGCGACACCGAGGTCGAGTTCCATCGAGTCAACAACACATTAAGGTACCTCTCTCTGGCAGAGTGCCGTCTGACTGCCACAGTGGCAGCACATCTTGCCAGTCTGTATCAATGTTTCTTTATCAATCTGTCTGGCAATCCTCTCCATGACGAGTTCACCAAGCTGTGGTGTGTGTTGAAGTGTCTCAATAACCTGACAGTGTTACAGCTGAGTGAATGTGACATCGACGACAGTGATGTGAAGCTGATCTGCAGTCACATGCGGTCATCCTCACACATCACTGAGATCGATGTCAGTGACAACAAACGTCTGTCATGTGAGTCTGTAGTGAAATTGTGTGGCTGTAAGAAGCTGCGTGTTGTGTGTGTGGAGAAGTGTGGTTTGACGGGTGAAGAGTGGAGGCGGGTGAGTGGAGCAGTGAGTCGCAATGCACGGGTCGACGTTATGTATATGGGTGATGTGGGTGTTGATATGAGTGTGTGTGTTAGGGCAATTAAACGTGTCTTCAACAGAGTGTACATACGCGTGGCTGAGGCTGACAGGGAGAACATGGCGATGTGTGTGTGTGAAAGAGAGGGGCAGCTGGGGCGGCGGGGTTGGGTCGTGGTGCACAACAGCGACCATGTCGGAAACCGCTCCATGTTCAGAGAGCATGTGTACAGCGTCCTGCCCCGCCCTGCGCGGCTCATAGAGCAATGGTATAAACTGTGGCCCTAAGTCGGCAGACAGAGCATGGAAGTTAGGTGGCAGATGTTTGTCAGACTCTGTGTGTGTGTGTGTGTGTGTGTGTGTGTGTGTGTGTGTGTGTGTGTGTGTGTGTGTGTGTGTGTGTGTGTGTGTGTGTGTGTGTGTGTGTGTGTGTGTGTGTGTGTGTGTGTGTGTGTGTGTGTGTGTGTGTGATCGGTTCGCATACATTTGTTTAAGTTGATATATATGTAATTTATGTATTGAGATATTTTATGTAATGAAGAAAAAAAACCTTATGCTACTCCAATGCAACGCAAGCCTTTTTTTTATTGTAACACGTTTGATGAAAGATGTTATTCATATGAGATTAAGATGGGAACGTAATAACTACAAGGTTGTTATATTATGGAACCAGTATAGCAAAATTGCTGTTATAAAATGGAAGAAATGAAGCAACAAGGCTACTTTAAGCTGAAACAAATGAAGCCGCAAGATAGTTGAAATAAGGAACCATTGGAGCCACTAGGCCGTTATAAGATGGATCCAACATAGCCGCAAGTATTTTGCTATATGGACGTAATGTAGCCACGTAAGATGGAATAAATGTAGTCACTGAAAGGTTTTGAGATCCAGCAACATCTATGTCATAAGACATGTATCCAAATGGCAGCTATGAGAGGAAACCAAATATAGCCACAATATGGTTATAAGTTTGAACATATATGTAGCCACTAGGCTGCAAACCAATATAGCCACTAGACTGTTCAAGATGGAACAAATATAGCTACAACGCTGTTATGAGATGGAACAAGTGTAGCCACAAAGATGTTACAAGGTGGAATCAAAGCAGCCACAGTGCTGTTATAAAATGGAACAAATCTAGCCACTCGGCTGTTCTAGGATGGAATCAGTGTAGCTACTAAACTGTTATGAGTTGGAACAAATGTAACCTCATGGCTGCTATAATATGGAACCACTGTCGCCACAATGCTGTTGTAGGCTGCAGCCAATGTAGCCACAAGGTTGTTATCAGTTGGAACAAATATAGCCACTTGTCTGTCATAAGATGGATCCAATATAGCCATGAGTACTTTGTCATATGGACGTAATGTAGCCACAAGGTAGTTATAAGATGAGACAAGTGTAGCCACTGGGCGGCTATGAGATGGAACCAATCCAGCCACATCTATGTTATAATATGGAACATATGTTGCCAAATGGCTGCTATGAGAGGGAAACAATTTAGCCACAATGCAGTTATAAACATGAACATATGTAGCCACTAGACTATTTTAAGATGGAACCTGTCTAGCCACCAGCTTGTTAAAAGAAGGAACCAATGTAGCCACAATGCACACCAATATAGCCACTAAACTGCTAAAGATGAAACAGATATAGCCACAATGATGTTATGAGATAAAACAAACAAAGCCACAAGGTTACAGACATCAAAGTCACAAGGTTGCAATAAGATGGGTGTAATGTAGCCACAAGGGTGTTACGAGGTGGAATCTAAATATCCACAGTGCTGTTATAAAATGGTACAAATCTCGCCAGTCGGCTCTTTTAGGATGAAACCAGTGTAGCCACTAGGCTGTCATGAGATGGAACAAATGTAACCACATGGCTGTTATAAGACGGAAACAGTGTAACCAACATACTACTATGATATTGAACCAATATAGCCACAAAGCTGTTGTGGGCTGCAACCAATGTAGCCACAAGATTGTTATCAGTTGAAACAAATATAGCCACTTGGCTGTTTTAAGATGAATCCAACATAGCCACAAGTATACTGTTATATTGACGTAATGTAGTCACAAGGCATTTGTAAAATGGAATAAATGTAGCCACATGGCTTTTATGGAATGGAACAATCATAGTCACATCTATGTTCTTAGATGGAACATATGCAGCAACATGGCTGTAAGGCGATGCAACCAATATAGCCACAATGCTGTTATAAACTGGAACAAACGCAGCCATTAGGCTGTTTTGACATCTGACCAGTGTAGCTGCAAATATGTAATGAAATGGAACCAATGTAGCCACGGTGCTGCTATAAGCTGCAACCAATATATCCACCAGACTGTTATAGATGGAACAAATATTGCCACTATGCTGAAGACATTACAGCCATAAGGTTGTTATAAGATGAATGTAATTTAGCTGTTAAAAGATGGAACCAGTGTTGCCACAAGGCGGCTATAGGGTGGAACCATGGTAGCCACAATGCTGCAATAGGCTGCAACAAATGTAGCCAGACGAATGTTATAAGATGAAACAAATTAAGGCATTTGGCTGTCTTAAGATGGAACAAATGTAACCACAAGATTGTTATCATATGGAACCAATGTAGCCACTAGGCCACTAAGGTAGAACCAATCTAGCCACATCTATGTTATAAAATGGAATTTATGTAGCCACATGACTGCTATATAATGGAACCAATGTAGCCACTAGGCATTTATATGCAGGCTCAAACATAGCCACATGTTTGTTGTATTATGGACGTTTTGTAGCCACAAGGCAGCTATTAGATCAAACAGGTGTAGCTATAAGGTTTTAATGAGATCGAACTAATTTAGCCGAAATGTTGGTATAAAATTGAACAAATGTAGCCCATAGACTGTTATGAGATGGAACCAATGTAGCCACTAGGCTAAAAAATGATGGAACAAATATAGCCACAAGGCTGTTTTGAGATGGAACAAATGAAGCCACAAGGCTGCTGTATGATGGAACCTGTGTCGCAACATGGCTGCTATAAGATATAAATGAACCAATATGGCTGGTCTAAGAATGCACTAGTGTAGCCACAATTGTGCTTTAAGGCTGTTATGAGATGGAACCAGTCTAGCCAAATCTATCAGATAAGATATGACTTATGTAGCAGTATGGCTGTTATAAGATGGAACAAATATAGCCATAAGTTTGCTATAATATGGAACTAATTTAATTACAATGTCGTGTCAAATGAAACATATGTAGGGACTTGGCTGTTATAATATGGAACCAGTGTGGCCATAAGATTGTTCTGAGATGCAACCAATTGTAAAGTTTCTTTGCTGTATTGAGGTCTGCTTCTGGATTGGGGATAGCCTTTTGGTTTATCAGACAAACTTTATCAACACTTATAAGATAGTTCGGTGGTGGGGCAATGGAAATCCCAAGCTTGCCTAGCAAGAGTCGAGAGAAGAATAGCACTAGGAAGCAAAATGGAATTTATTTAGAACTATTGATTAGCAGTACAAAGCTGACCTTCTAACAACTACCTTTACACTATGCTTCCGATCCCCGGCTGATTCACGGCAGACGCAAAGGAGTGAAACGGCGGGCAGCTGTGGGAAGTCGCCTAGGAGTCGCTTCTTCTTTGGTAAATCATGATTGAAAATCCTCACAATTTGAGGTCCAAATGGATGGACGCCTCATTAATCTCATAACTAATTAAAGACTCTACTTTAAAATCACGATAGATGAAACTCCTAAAACGTTGCCTTTTCCTCTGTGGTAGCATAACGTCCAAGGGGCATCCCGTCATAGAGTCAATGTCAAACTTGACACAATGTAGCCACAATGCTGTTATAATCTAGAGACAGCGTTGTTATAAGATGGAGCTTATGTAGTCACATGACTGTTATAAGATGGAAAAAATGTAGCCACAAGATTGTAATAATATGGAGTCAACGTATCCTCTATGCAGTTACGAGATAGAACCAATCTAGCCACATCTATTTTATAAGATCGAATTAATGTAGCCAAAAGATTGTTGTAATATGGAACCAATGTGACTACTGGGATGTTATAAGAAGGATCCCATTTAGCCACTTGCTATGATATGGAACCAATGTAGCCACAATGCTGTTGTAGGCGGCAACCAATGAAGCCACAAGATTGTTATAAGATGGTACAAATATAGCCACTTGGCTGTTATGAGATGGATTTACCATAACCATAGGTACGTTATAAGGTGGACATAATGTAACCACAAGGCAGTTATTAGATAAAGCAAGTGTAGCCACATGGATGCAACGAGATGGAACCAAAATATTCACAATCATGCCATGAACTGGAACAAATGTATGCACTAAGCTGTTCTAATTTGAATCAACGTTGCCATATCCTATTCATTAGGTCGAACGTATGTTGCTATTAGAATACTATTGGACGAAGCAAATGTAGCAGCTAGGTTTCTTTAAAATGGAACCAACGTAGTTATAAAGCTGTTCATAGCTGCCACCAATGTAGCCACATGGCTGGGCTGTTAAAAGTCTTTTATAAGATGAAACTAATGCAACCACAAGGCTATTATAATATGGAACCAATGTAGCCAGTAGGAAATTATAAGATTAAACTGATGTAGCCACTACACTTCTGTAAGATGGAATAAGTCTAGGCACTAGGCTGTATTAAATAGAACTAAAGCTGGAACTAATGAACCACGAGCGTAAAGATGAACCTAATGTAGCCATGCGCTTGTAATACGATTGAAGCAATATTGCCACAAGTCTTTTTTTAGATGGAACTGCTGTAGCCACAAGGCAGTAATAAGATAAGGACTGTAGCCACAAGGCTGTTATAAGAAGGAGACAATGTAGCAACACTGCTGGTATAATATGGTTACGATGCAGCCATAAAGATGCTATAGGATGGTATCAGTGAAGTCATAAGGATGCTATTACATGGGGACAGTGCAGCTGCAGGGATGAAATAAGATTGGGTAAAGGGTGTTGTAAGATCTGGACACTTGAGCTGCTAGGTTGTTATATGATCGGAATAATGTAGCCACCTTGGCTGTAATGAGAAACAACCAATTAAGCCAATAAACGCTTTTATTTGGAAGGGTCAATATAGCCATACGAATCTTTAAAAAAGGGTCAAAATGTTGCCACAATGTTGTTGCCAGATGGTTATTACCATGCTTCTATCAGTTGGGACCAACTGAGCAGCAACAATGCTTACAGTGGGGATATTTAGACACCAGGTCGTCACAAGACGGGGACGGAGAGGCCGCTGAGCTGTTGTGGACAAGAAGCAACAGTATAGATTGAAGTGGAAATATTAGACAGCCAACAGTCACATTAGCGTAAATGAGCTCTGCTCCGTTATATGTTTTCATTGCATGATTCGAACCTTGATAACAGGTAGACGTCTGTAAACTCATAACGTTTTAATATAATTTCATGCGATATGCTATTCGATCTAACCCTCTATCTGTCATATTATGCATCAACACTTTGAATCTGCTCGCTGGTGAAACCTAGCGCAGGGTACCGGTTTTGGTTAATGACCACCCACAACACAAATCAAATCTCAAATCGACTGTATTCGTGTGAGATGTTAACCTGTCATAACGTAACTATGACAAATTCATGGTTCCCGCACGTTAATCCTCATTCAGCCCCGCAATCAGCAACAGGTGTCTTTTTTTATGGAACACTCTTTGAAAGATGACTCCGAGATGATAAATGATGGGTACCAAAGTGACCTGGTCACTTCCGTGCAATTAATGTGGATGCCAAAGCGAGAGCTCGTTAGAAACGACTATCACATTACTGCATTGTAAATATATCAAGAAATGTAAAAATATGAAACGCGTTTATGGATAGAGCTTTCAAGTTCAGCAAAATATTCGATCAGTCGGTGGTCTGAACTCCATAAAGAACAATATAAACTTGCAATGAAGATGTGAGGTACAAGTTATTGAACAGTTTCTGAATCAGTCGCAAACCTTGACATCAACAAATGTGTTTGTGACACTAAATTAGAACAAGCTACATTCATATTATTAACATAACAGTCCTTACCGACATAGGTACCATGATGCAAAGCATATTACCGAATAGGAATAGCATAACCATTTAACCTTAATTTTACATCGTACAGGTTATCATTGAAAACTCACAAATTGCTCTTGGTTGAGTAGAAAACGTCACTGTACTCAGCTGAGAATTTCTCACATGTTTGGATCATTATCTTGGCGGCGGTCAATGAACAATAGATCATCGGCATAACCAAGTGCACCAACAAATTTATGACCAATATGACATCCAACTCTGTGTGTGACAGACGGGTTATTAGTTCATTTATGTAAACACAGAACAGAATTGAGATGCTTCATGCAGTTTGTACAGCTAAAGCTGTCCGAAATTACATTTATTATATCATTGTGGTATTTGTCAATAATTTCATTATGCGTTCCATGACTAGATATGGTACATGTCACAACAGATGTTGTTTTATCCACAATTTACATAAAGCCGCTCAACAAGCTTTGCTAACTGCTGATGTCTTTTTCATCGGAAGCAGACGACTTTACCTTACTGAATACACTACGTTACGCATCGTTGAACACTGACATTAAATAAAACAAAACCGGCTATGATCAGATATGTTATCCTCATAATGTGCACATGAATAACTCAAGACCAAAGGCAACATATTTTCAGAAATAACGAAATGATCCAAAACTAATTCTGCATCAGACATGTCGCTCTCATAGGTGATATCAATGCCACTTAACCCATTCCACTCACAAGGACTCAAACCTTGCTGCTCACAGAATGCATTGTTGAAATTGTATTTCGAGAGTTACTTCTTCTAAAATCAGTGTTAAAGTCGCCCCCTCTTACTAAGGAATCGACATCAGTGTTGGCGTTGATGATAGGTTGGACATCATTAACTTATTCATTATAGCTATTGTTAGATGACACATCGCATTGTATGTACAAATTGATAACTACCGGGATAATCGGGAGTTTTTGTTAAGTTTAATTTCCTCACTGCTTGTTTATACCACCTGAACTGACCTATTATATAATGGGCTGTCTAAACCTCGCTCCAGGTTGAGAGGGCAGGTCATATTAAGGCACGTAATAAACGACGAGTATGATATGCGTATGGTCTTCAAGATATGCAGCAGAGCGGGCGGCGATGGGCGCGGTAACTGGGTATGGAGAAAGTAGCTTTTCTTTGTTGCCTGCGCAAAGGCAAGGGACCTGTAGCGGACAACCTTGACGCCAACCGATGATGCCAATGCAGAAGAGGATGAATCTGTGAGCATCAGACATGCGATTTTACATTGTTGTTGATGAAGCACCGTTCAGACCGCATTGAGCCTGTGGAGATTAAGGAGAACCAATGAAGGAAGTAGCCACGTTGATGGAGGCGACTGAGAGAGTCGCTGTGGGTGTTGAGGCAGCCTGGTATAGGATGACAGATGATATTAAATCCCAACAGATTCGACATCTAGAACAACAAACGCATGGTGGAGTCATCTCTTGATATTCGCTTTTTAAGTACGGCTCTTGGGATTGCTCCTAGTGATTTCAGTATTGCTGTGACATGCTTCACTGCTTTCTAGCACCTTTCTTCTATTTTCATTTTTTCACCACAATCCCTTACCACCGGTGGCGGAGCATTTGAGTCGTAATATGTTACATGTACCAGTATCGAACAGGCGACATGGTAATGTGTTTGTTGCTTGACTAGGCCTTGGCTGGTGATGATATGTGTTTGTTCGTGGGATGCTGACGTAAGGTTTCCACTTGCCGATCCCTTGTCGCTCTCCACAGGTGGGTTCCTGTCTACAACCAAGTCAGCTGGTTTGGCTTGGTTGTTGGAGTGAGCTGTTGTTGTTGAGGTTGGTGATGTCGACTGTCGTAATATATCTCAAAGTTATTATCATAACGTATCGTATGTATAAGTGTCATAACGTTAATAATATCAGACCTAGTAAGGTTAACTTCCGTTTCCTTCTTCCTGTTGGACAACTGCTAGATCTATGAAAAAAGTGGCCAGTTTATATTACAAATCGGATGAAAGTTATTATTCACAGAAATATCCACGCACAAAAAAAGTCATTTGTCGTATGCACATTCAAGTAACAGTTGCTGTCCCAGTGGATATATCTCGAGCGTGGCGGTGTCATCAGATCGCATGCAGGTGATGCCGAGAGTGTGGGGGGGTGGGGGGAGGGCACTTACCGTGCAAGCGCCCAAAGTTGTTACTGCATGTAATCAGAAATCAGCTGATCAGATTCGGAGATATTTCCAACTCTTTTTTCCTGCTTACGACGCATGACGCGTTACATTTGCATAATACCATCTACGCCGGGGTATGCACTTTTGCCATTTTCACCCTGTACGCCGGGTACAGTTTTTAAGTCCTGCGGCACACCCCTACCCGGGATAAGGCCCATTTGGGAAAAACCAACACCATCAAACCACCAGTCTCAATGCACATTATCAAAGTTCTAAAGAAGAGAAAGCGAACAGGGTGTACCCAATATATTGTGAAATGGTGGGGTTACAGTTTCAACAGTTCTGTTGATCAGTTGGACGTCTATTGAAACTGATCCATAGTGATGACGTCATTCATCGGGTCTTTGGTCGAGCCATCCCCTCATCCTGTACACGGCCATCGCATTCAGCATTTACTATTTATCCACACACAATGGGGTTTGTAATTTATGGACGGCTTTACTCCGCAGCGGTTTGGTTGCTGAATAGACACCAAGCCATGTATTATATAAATGGACGGAATAGACAGATATACACCCGCTGTTGTCGCTATTATTCATATGCTGTTTACCTGAACACAACCATTGTGCGCCTTTATAGGCCAACATCTCTTTGCTAAGATCATTCAATAGTTTGCATTGATAACGTTTAGCGCATTAGGTTGGAGAACAAGAATTTCAGCAGACATGATGGTGTCTGGTTCATTCAATGTCTTCACAAAATCAAACGAATATAGTCTACCAGCAACCTCTTAAAAGAAATGTTTCTGGTAATATCCAATCTTCAATTTGGGGAACACAAACTTGTGAAGCGTTACCAAGAAAGGAATGACTCGATGTGTAAAGAAGGAGTAGTACCTGGTGGAAGAAAAAACGATCAATATGATGTCTATTTGGGAAAAGCATATCGAGGGTGTTTACTGGTTCGGATTGGATAAGACGACATTTAGTGTTCCCGATTTTGCGCCATTTTCTGTTCACCCCTAGATGATTGTACCAAATGCCAAAGCTGCAAAATTTACACTTTAGCCCGAAAATGATAGTAAATAATCTCCTTGGTGATAACCTCAGCGTTAGAGATTATTGGTTCAAATCTATGGTTATTGGTGACACGATGGATTTTCACAGAGGGACAATAAAATTATAACTACAAAGCAAATGTATTACAGGTGGATACCCATGTGCAATATCAATTGACGACATCTGGTCTCTCTCTCATCCCTTACCTTGTATGTTGATTTCGTCTGTTGTATTTTCGCTATGGTGAGTTTCGGACATTGAATGTAACCGCCCAATTTTCACTTGGAATTATTTTTTACCCAGTGCAAAGTCTTTTATTTGAGGCCTTGTGTGTGTGAAATCACAGAACAAAGGTTTACAAAGGATAGATTTAAGTTTGATCGTATTATTAATAAACCACTCTATTAGGGGTACGAAAATATGTTTTCGTAATTAGCTAAATGAAAGGTACATATATATATATATATATATATATATGCATACGAAAAGTCAAGTTTTTGATTGGTAGTAGAAAGAATAAAGCGATCGTCTGCACCATGTTGGAACTACAGCCATGTCAGGCAACAAAATCTGAAATGGATGTTACTGGAGATTTACAGAGTTAGTCGAGGAACGCTAAGTATTGCATTATATATTAAGTAAGTGTTCAACAAATTAACTTATGATTCATTGTTGTGTTCTTCAGGCATAACCTGATCGGATTTGCCTGGATCTGGTTACGATTCAACAGAAACAAAGATCATGAGATTCCGTGAGTGTCATGTCACTGTTACGTCTCTTTGTAATTGACATTATATTTTTATTTTTTTTCCAAATATTACATGTTTGTCACCATTTTTGATAACTGTGCATGCAATAACCAGTTAATTTTATAACCAAATTGAGTTAGTCCTCGATCTGACACAAAATAAAGTTATACACAGTTTGATGCGATGATGTTGCAGATCAATGCACTGGCTGTTTCAACGATGTCCTTTAAAGGGAATTGCTGAATAGTAAGTACCTAGGCTAGTACCTTCTTCGTAATTCATGGCACGGGATCGTCGAATATTTTTGTTTTTTCATTCTGCATTCGATCGAGGTATAGCATCTTCCCAGGCTTCAAGCCTAGTAGGTCACACGATCATTTCTCAAGGATTCGTGTAGTGCAATAGCAGAGACCCGACGGCGGAAGGGTGGGTTGAAGACGACATGGGGGGTGAACAAAACCAATGTTGTGAACAGAATATTCAGACAATAGGTAACGTCCGCCGTATATCTGCGTCGTAACTGAATCGGAGACTAACAACTCCCATGAAACTATCAGTGCCAACCAAAAGACGATAGCCAAATGGTCACCTCGACATTGTGCGACGTTCCCTATGTCCGGACCCAGAACACCGACACTGGCCCGACTAAGTTCGCTTAGTGCAAAGACTCAATATAGGCCGATTCCCTGTTACAAAGTATTGACCTAACCAGTGACATGTCAAAGAAAACAACAAACCGACATCACCAAGAGACTTTGCCTAATTTCAACTACATTCATCGGCATCTATGCGCTTGATTCCAGACCTGTCGTCATGTCAATGCCAGCAGCGTCGTCGTCTGCAGTGTCGTCGTCCACATCGTCGTCATCATGTCGTCCTCTGCAGTGTCGTCGTCCACGTCGTTTTCATGTCGTCGTATGCAGTGTTGTCATCCACGTCGTTATCACCATGTCGCTGTCCACGTCGTCGTCACCATGTCGTGGTCCGCGCAACAAGAGCAAGAACTTAACTATTGGGCCAACTTGTCTGAACTCGTCTGCAAAACACGCTTGCCCCGCCCCTCCCAAATCAATGACTGTCAGCAACTTTCTAACCTCAATCTGCGATGATCTGTCATTGTGACAAAAGTCACGCATGATCGGGTTCACCATCACAATCCACATCACACTCAACAAATCATATTCTCTTTCAATGGGATCAGCTTAATTACATATGTTATATTTTGCTCCTCAAGTATATTATCATGGTATCACAGCACAGTTAACATTGCAGATGAATGGGCACAAAATCCAGGCATCATCGTTCTCCTCGGTGTAGGCGAATGCATGCTGGCAACATTCTGCGGTTATGCTATAGCAGAATACATATGTATCGCCGTTGTTCTAAGCAGCCAGTTTGCAGTATATAACCTGCAGAATGTCAGGTATTTATGAACATTTTCCATTCGCTTTGTTTCTGGTTGTTTCAAGTGCGACCAAAACGGCTGTCAATGTTATTATTTCTAATAATATGTAAATATAGCATTTGCGTTTTACATTTATTTGTAACATCGATTGTTATTCTCACAGTTGGTTTGATAATTAGGAATGGTACGCGATGAAGAGCATGGAGCTGGAGTTGCCGCATGTGACGTACGGCTTTGATGACTGGCCATGAACAAACAGACTAGGTCCAGTCAGTCTACTGCTACACAGGCGGAATACCCATGGCAAATGACCAGCCGTGCGCCCAATCAACATCACATTAATTAACGAGCCATCAAAAACAAAACGAAACAACACAAAACACTACCCTAATAAGAAAGCTTTTGGTTCTAGTATAAGATGTACATAGTGTTCTTCACGTCCTATGAACCTACACAGTCGATATGGAAGTTGGCAGGAGAGGGAACCAGAAAGGGAAATGGCTTGTATGATAAGTGGAAAAGAAAAGCAACACTTCTTCATCACATCTAATACAGCCTGATGGGATACAAGCCTCAAATATTGAAGACATTGCCAAAACTCAGGGCTAAGCCTTCCTGCAGAATACCTCAGGCAAATGAAGAATAATTGAAAACATTTTAACCGCAATCAAATGTTCCTAATTTCAAATCTGAAAACATGGCACAATATATCTGTTATCTCAGAGAGTTAAAAAGTTAATAAATGCCAGTCTTTAGAGAATCCATCACATCACCAAGTGCCAGATTGGTTTTCACCATGTGTGAAGCACCACTGATCAACTTATCTGTCTAACAAGTGCTATACCAGATGGCTTCGCAAGGGGAACCTGTCTTCTTTGATCTCAAGAGGGCACATGACGTCACATGAAAACACAGCATTTCGTCATATTAGCATGGCACTGGCCTGAAAAGTAGCATGGCAATTTATATCCAATAATCCTTAAATAATAGGGTTCATGCTGGCACAACACCCTCTGTTTATCACAATTTTGAGGTTGGGATGTCACAGGGAAATACAGTGTCCGCTGCACTTGTTAATATCAATGTTGATAGCACTGACGAAGTCATTAAACCTTGCGCTGAGAGTTAACTGATCTCATTTAAACTAGTTCTAAATAAAAACGCGCACTTACCATTGAAAGGCACAGCCCACGGAGTCTCAATGGCATTCAAAATTGGGCGCCTTTAAGTTTTCGAAAGCTAAGCCTGTTTGCATTCATTTCTGCAACAAAAGAAATGTTAATCCTGAGCATTACCTAACTTCTGATGGCAATAACACATTGTGGTGAGAGAAACCAAGTTTCTTGATTTACATTTTGACAAGTTACATACCTCCGATAGAAGTTCTCTGAGTCCAATCAAGGTGGTCACAAAAAGTGATTTGGGAGCAGACCGGAACGTCCTCATTCTAGTTGTTGGGTGGTATGAACAGAACTAAGTCTCTATTTTGTACGGATCTGCCCAAGCATATTATTTTAGAAACTCCCCCATCCCTAGTCTCTTTGTCGAAACAAATGAGGTTTTGCTTAAAGTCTGATGAGAACAATTAGCCATAGGTGTTGCCATCAAAGTAAAATCCAAGCTTAAATATCTAGCTTATAACATGACTTTCTATATACAATCACAAGGCCGAACGTCATCCCTTCATTCTGGTTGCTTATCAAAAGTGCCGTTGTATCAGTCATCAGATGCGGATAGATTGGTGATAGAGACCGTTCCAAGTACTCCCCAGTGGCAGTTCAATACTTGGACTGTACTGCCATTTACACAGGCAGTCTCCATATAACCAGCCCCCGTGATGTGTCTTTGAACCTTACATGCCTCACTGTGGTTGAAGCATTTTCACTATGTGCAGATCAGTTAGGTATATTTAATGGTATCTGTATAAAGGACTGATGCTGCATGGTGGTAAACTTTAGATGAAGCCTGCTATATCATTAAACACGTACATGTCCAATGCGAGGCCCAGACGATTTTGCAATTGTGAATGGACCATGTGGTATTCCGATACATTTGAATTAAAGTCATCATAAATGCTTGATTCAATACAAAATACTTTCTATCCAGCTAGACAACATTGACAGTGATCCCTAGGTGTTGTAAAATACCCGCCCCCTTGCGGAAGGGATTCCCCTATCTGTGAGGAAAGTTTTCACCTGGGGTACTTTCCACTAAGAAGGAGACAGTGATGTCATGGTGTAGCAACAGTCACACATGCTAACTTTGAAATGATATCGGGTGAATACTGATGTTCGTGCAGAATACTCTCCAGACGACTGGAGATGAATGTAGATTCACTATTTTATGATAATCCCTAGGATCACTATTTTATGATAATCTCTGTGTTTGAAAACTGTTTCAAATGTGCTCATTGCGACATGACAGCGTTCAAATGAACTTAAGACAAGTTCAGAATACGCTTGACACCTTCGTTGACGTCTTTGATGTCCTTAACAGATATATAAACACACAACAAGAATGCGCGCAACAACACAGGAACTTAACAGCAACTGATAAAGTGCGAACAAATGTTGACAGCTTGACAGGCAGGGTGACATGCCCCCAGTTCCGGTAAAAATCGCTGTGCGCGACGGTGGCCCTCCTAGCGGCCGCGACGGAAACCCGAGAATGTGAAGGCCCCTATAACCTCTGTCACAACATCCCATCTTTACTCTCATGTTGAACCATGGGACAGGGGGCCTACCCCTCACTCAGGCATTTAGGTATATTTCATGGATGCATGCACAGACGCTCGGTTCCCGATGACAATCCATGTCGAGACAGTTATTTCCGTGGGAGGCTCTCTCTTGCTTCGGCCATTTTAAACGAATGCCTTATAAGGACATATATATCGTCCCTGGTCGATTGTAGAACGCATCAGCTAGTACACGATGGCGTGCGAGCAAACCGTGTAATGCAGAGGATTACAGAGAGCGATGCGCACTGAATTTAAGTGGTGGTAAGATGAAGACGTAACCACAGCAAGAAATATGGCTTCAATACCGAGGGTAGAAAGGGTTATTGTGGTATTGAAGATAAAAATGATGATGGCGGTGGTGATGATGATGATAATGATGATGATGATGATGATGGTGATGATGATGATGATAAAAAAGTAGTATGTTGGAGATTGGTTTATCTACTGGCAGCTCGCTGGCAGATTAGGAGAATGTAATGCGTAGGAGATTTCGAATATATAACTGGCTGATAGTAGTCAGCAGATTGAGAGAGGGCTGGTAGAAGCATACAGATAAGAAAAATATACGTGGCTACCAGAAAATAGCAAATTAGGAATAGGTAAGGGGCTGGCAGTATGTGGTAGAGTAGGAGGATATTAAGGGTGGCAGTAGATGGCAGACTAGGAGGATATTTGTGGAGGCAGTAGATGACAGACTAGGAGGATATTAGGGGTGGCAGATTGTGGCAGAGGAGGAGGATAATAAGGGTGGCAGTAGGAGGCAGACTAGGAGGATATTTGGGTAGGTAGTAGATATCAGAATAGGAAGATATTAGGGATGGCAGTAGATGGCAAATTATAGGGATAAAAGAGGTAGCAGTAGGTGGCAGAAGTAGTATAGGAGGCACAGGATACACCGGAAAACTTTTGTATATGTTATACCAGAGCCCACCCATGACCTTCCCACCGCCTTGTTCCCCCCACGCGTTGACCACGTGATCATGTGACGTGTTTGGACTTGTTTGGACTTGTTTGTCACGTGGTGATGCTATGTGACCACGTGATATGATGTAAGGCCTAGTTTAGGTGTGTTGTTGAGTGTTTAAAGGTACTGAGTGGGGTTCTATAGAAATACATGAGAATAACAATGGGTTGGGTATATCCTTTAGTTTAAGACTTCTAGTCAAATGATGTACCCATGCCACTTGAGAATGTGACGTAACCCTTTGGGGATAACAATGGACTTGGGAAGACGTGTTTGAACATGTTAATAAATAGGTTAAGTGAATATTCATGATTGAGAATAACAATGGGTGTTAAGTATATCTTGTGGAAGGATTAAAATTGTAACAATGGGAATAAGTTGTAAGCTGTAATAGATGCGAATATGGCTGGAGTGAAGAAGATCTGTGAAGTTTGCTATTGATATGTTAATTAGTGAGAATGACAATTAGGATTAAGAATGTCGTCAAAGTTTAATGATAATGAGCCTTTCCTAATACAATACTTGGGAATAACAAGGCGTTGAGAATGTATTTGAAGTGCACCAATTGAGTAAAAGATCCTTGATCATGTAATAAGCCCACGCCAGGTGGTAATGACGTAACCTTCATGTGGTTAGTAATGGAATTGAGTATGTAGGCAAAGATGAAAAGTGTGAAGAAGTTTTAACGTGTGAAGGAGGTCGTTTGTGTGATGGAGCACTTAAGTATTCATGTGTTAAAAATGTTAAGACAATGACGCCAAAATAAGTATAACGCAATCAAATGCAATGCTGACGAAATACGAATCCCGATGTAAATGGCGCGCGAAACGAATTGATATTTCTGTTAAATGGGGCTGATGATAAAAAACAAACTTACCCCTACAGAGAAGAAACATTCCCAAACTTTGCTTATTCCAAAAGAATCAGCGATAGTTCCATATTGAGATCTTTCCTCAAGTCAGTTTGTGTATGAAATGAAAAAATTTCCTTCAGTTATGGGGGAGATTGACGACAGCTTTCACTACCCGCATAACGCTCATCATGCGACAATATTCTAACAGCTAGTTATAATACTTAACACGAGTTTAAGATTTGAGTTCACCTGACACTCACACACACAAGACTCCCTCTGCTTGATACTTATTATACGACCATGACACCTCACTAATAGCTTGTTGTCACGCTTAACACGAACATAAGCATTGAGTTCGCCCGACACACACATTCACGCCATTGTCTATAATCAGGGGGGAATCTCCTCTTCCGATCATGAGTAAATTATGCTGGTACATTCTGAACCGCTTAACGGGATTACTGAAAATCGAGTGGGGTTTTGAAATAAAAAATTATACGGGAGGCGCCTTCATATTCCTGAATAATTGTCGCATATAAATATGATACCAATGTTAGTGGTCAACAAAGCTCATCTTACGAGATAGAAATCACTCTTGAGCCAGATCATCACATCATAGTCGTTAAGAAAATGGACTCATCCAGAACCCAAATATATTGAGTATATTCATTTGTCATATTATATATATATATATATATATATATATATATATATATATATATATATATATATATATATATATATATATATATATATATATATATATATATATATATATATATATATATATATATATCGTGATATATATATCTGATTATTTATCTATTCATTTATATATATTTTATTGATAGCCGTCGCAGAAATATATATCGTGATATCTCTCTCTGATTAGTTGATAGCCGTCGCAGAAAGCCAGTTCGACTGGTTGAAAATGAGTAAAGCTTCACTTAAATAAGTGAAGTAGGTGAAGTGTATAGGGATCTAAGATCGAAATACATGGAAAATGGGGGACTGACTAGCTAAATGTATTAACCACACTCGTATTTTCATCCATCCTGATGGTGTTGTGAAACAAATGTACTAGCTTTTAAAAGTGAGAAGTGTATTACTCACCAATTCGATTCATCATTATGGCGCACCCAATTGAAGCGGTGAGGTTCGGTCCTAGCTAAGTCGGAAGTAAAAATGCATGCGCAACCTCGAAACCTCACAGCGCATGCGCAGCCCGTGATCAGCCTAATTAAAGCCTTTGCGCACGGCACTCGGCGTTGTTTCACGCTTGAATGCAGAGTGTCCTAATATAAATGGCTGTAATGAATAAAAAAAAATTACAATCTGAGTCAGCTACTAGACCCAAGACGATCCAAGATGGAGCCAGCCAGAAAACGCTTTTGTCATCGTTCAAGTTCATCAGAGTGTAAGCATGAATTTTTCATTTAAATATTATTTATCCTAGAGAATTTAATTCAGAGCGATATCCGATGATAACTACAACTAAATAATAATAATAATAAAAAAAAAGGCTTATTAAGAGTTTATCTTGAAAGATTGTTGTCATTTGGTTCTAGTACTTTGGGAGGATCCAAATGACCAGGAATTGATTACATGTATGGTGGGATACGAGCGCGATCAAGGTAAAATATCAGTCGAGGTTTTGACATATATAACACTGTCATTAGTAGCAGAATCATGTTGAATGATATCAAATTCACTATGTATTTAGTTTTCTTATTCTTTAATCTTTATTTGTGTTAGCTTTGTGGGATAGTGATGTCAATGACAATGAGTTGTCATGTGTCATGGACGAGTATGCGTTGAACGAAGCGCATCAAGCTCTTGACGAATTAGCTGGCTTTCCCGGTGAAATAGGTATGGATACGATTCATGGATTATTAATTGCGTCTGAACGTGAGCTCAACAAGATATATAAAACAAATATATACCAACATATTACGATGGAATTTCGGCCTAGCACTAGTTGTTTCTGTTTGACAGTGGAAGCTAACCAAGCAAACGTGGCAATCGACGACGGTCAGCAAGGTGCTGGGATGATGGGGAATGAAGATGAACCAGGTATGATCTCATATTGTTGCTTGTGATTAATTAGAATCAATGAGGTGATTTGTTTAACTCTCTCTCTCTCTCTCTCTTTCTTTCTTTCAGATGCTCTGGCAACCGGAATCGAGGCGCTCGAACTTAGGCACGGCAATGCCATCCAGACTAACGTCCGTATACGGCCGTTTCAGGATGTCTTTAATTTCGATTTGCGCATTCCAATGCCCACACTGAGAGAGGTCATCTTCGATCAGCAACAAGTGGCCATCAAAATAAATGCCAGCTACGGCTTTATCTTGAGGAATAATCAGAGTGGTGAACTCCGCTACTTTCATTCTTCAATAAATAATGCCCGGCTACTTCCGGCACCGGTCACAGTAAGAAATGCGGATGATATCAAAGCTTTCGAGAGGCGGATCGAACAGGGGGACATTCTGACATGGGCCCGTGATCAGCGCCCCAATTCCAAGTGGGTGGTTGTTAAAGTAACGAACCTGACAGTCTATGTCTGCAAGTTACTAGACCACCCTATTGGTTTTGCCCCTACCAAACTACCTCCTCATATCCAGAACAACAAGGCTATCCTAGGGCTGGTCACGGACAGGAATTCTGGAAGACCGTACACTGACAGGCTATGCCTGTTTCGTTGTCTGGCCTTGCACCGTGGGGCCCCGCTTCGTGGATTGGAGAAGCTGACAAAACGGCTTTTTCGAGAGGCCTATCCTACTGGGGACATTGAAGTATTTGTCGGTGTTCCTTGGGCCGACCTCGAAAAAGTGGAGGAGCGTTTCGATGTTAACATTTTCGTGTACCAATGCACTGAAGAGCAGGTAAGCTGATATATAAATAATTTAAGTGAAGCTTTACTCAATGAAATTGTAATTCGTAACTGAATATTTTACATGATTGTTTGTTGACAGGTTGCCACACTTGTGAGGCGGTCCCCTACTAACTATGCTGAAGCAATGTACCTCAACCTCCACGAGGGGCATTTCAGTTATATACAGAACCGGGGTCGCTATTGCAAGTCTTACGCTTGCACCACATGTGGCAAACTGTGGAAACATGTGGGTATGCTGCATCGGCACCAAGCCACATGTATTGCGGAGACCGTGTATCGATATCCAGGCGGGGTCTACCACCCACCACCAACTATTTTCGATGTACTTCGCGATGTTGGGTTTGAAGTGGAGGAATCCGCCTATCCCTATCGAGCCACTAACGACTTCGAGTGTTATTTTGATAGGTCAGACATACCCACCAACTCGGACAAGGTGATATGGGAGGCTCGTCATGTCACCTTGTCAGTCTCCGTATGTAGCAATGTACCCGGTTTCCAGGAACCGGTTTGCTTTGTTACTGAGGGTGATACGGATGAGTTGGTGTTGCGTATGATGACCCACTTGAAGCAAGTGGCCGATGCTGCTTATGTCATCCTACAGGAGAAGCACACCTCCTTACTCCAATGTATGGATGAGCAACTACAAGAGCAGCTGGTTACCGACCCGGTAATCAAAGGGAAACATCCACTGGAGCAACTCATAGAAAAGTTTCAGAGTTATTTGATGGAATTACCCGTTATTGGTTTTAATTCCGAAAATACGACCTGAACGCCATCAAGGTAGCTCTCATGCGGTACTTCACACAATACGATCCAATTAATTTTGTCGTAAAAAAAAATAATAATTTTCTTTGTCTAAAGTCTAACAATTTTAAATTTTTGGATATCTGCAACTATTTGGCACCTGGTTGCAATTACGACAAATATTTAAAAGCATACCAGTGCAGTGTAAACAAAGCCTGTTTTCCGTATGAATGGGTCACGTTGGATCGGTTGAACCACAGAGAGCTACCTTCTCACGCTGACTTTTATAGTTCGCTTCGTAATGAAAACATTAGTGAAGCAGACTATTTAGAATGTCAGCGTGCATGGGAGTCTGAGGGGATGACCTGCTTCAAGGACTATTTGAAATATTACAATAATATTGATGTAGTCCCATTTCTAGAGGCATTGGCAAAGCAAAGTAGATTTTACGAGGAGCGTAATATCGATATGTTTAAGCAGGGTATTAGTGTTCCGGGTCTGACATTGAATTACATGTTCCAGGATCTGGATTGCTTCTTCTCATTAGTCGATGGTAAAAATCAGGATCTGTATTGGCTCATCAAGAATAACATTGTAGGTGGGCCATCCATCGTTTTCCATCGATACCATGAAAAGAATGTGACTCAGATCCGACAGGTTCAATATCAGGACCAGGCCAAACTATGCAGTGGTATAGTCGGCTATGATGCTAATGCCTTGTATCTTTACGCTTTAGCTCAAGAAATGCCAAGCGGTCATCCAGTCAGAAGAGTTGCTCCAGAGTTTGCGCCTATCACTACAGATCTTCGCCATATAGCATTGGAGTGGTTGGAGTTTGTGGCTCACACTGACCACATTCACATCCGTCACCAACGCAATCATTTTGAGAAGCGTTTTGGTGCGCGACGGCTGCCTGTGGACGGTTGGTGTGTCCAAAACCAAACCATATACCAATTTCATGGTTGTTATTGGCATGGGCATCCCTGCACTGGCAAGACACACAATGTAACCCGAGACAAACCTATGGTAGACTTGTTGATGGAGACCCGTCAAAACACGGCTTACTTGAAAAAATTGGGTTTTACTGTGGTGGAGCAGTGGGAGTGTGAATGGCGAAGCCAGAGGCGACACTGCCCCTTGGTGAAAGCCTTCATTAACACCTTACCAGCCCCACCTCTACCTGCAATGACCCAAGAGGAAATTCTCAGCCGTATCAGAGATGGGTCTTTCTTTGGTATGGTGGAAGTGGATCTTCATGTCCCAGATGATTTGAAAGACCACTTCCAAGAAATGCCACCCATTTTCAAAAATATCAACATCTGCCGGGAGGATATCGGACCTGTCATGGGAGCGTATGCAGAACAACATAAAATAATGACGGTAAAACCCTTTCTTTTGCGAATGATTTATTTATTTATATTAAAAGAAAGTGCTATAATATCTTAAACTGTACATTCTCATATCTGGTGGTTTTACATCTTGATGTGTCACAGCAACCATGGAGGTCCTTAATCGGTAGTTACCGAGGCGAAAAGCTGTTACTGGCCACTCCGCTATTAAAATGGTATCTAAACCATGGTTTGGTAGTCACACGAATCTATCAAACTGTGGAATATGAACCAAAGGCCTGCTTTCGTCAATTTGCAGACCGTGTGTCAAATGCTAGGTAAGATTTATGTATTTATTTTTGTTTATTTTTTTTTTTGTAATCTTCATTTTATTAATTATTTCATTAACATTTATCTGATTATTATTATTATTTTTTGTTTATTTATTTTTGTGTTTATTTTTGTAAACTTAATTTATTAATTATTTCATGAACATTTATCTGATTATTTTGTATTTATTTATTTATTTATTAATTTTTTTTTATATTATCATTAGCTTACAGCTAATTATTTTTTACGATGCAAAACATGTAGTATCTATCAAACCTTTATTATTTTCTTCATTGTGTGTCTTTGTAGGCGTACCAGGGATGCTGATCCCAACCAAGCTATAGTGGCAGATACCATGAAGCTTCTTGGTAATTCGGGTTACGGACGCACGGTTACCAACCAAACCAAACATCGAAATGTAAAGTATGTGGATGAGCGTGGTGCAGCCAAACTTATTAACGATAAAACGTTTCGCACCCTAAACGAGCTAGACGAATCCACATACGAAGTCGAAATGGCCAAAGCTTCAATATCGTTAAACTTACCGCATCAAATTGGTTTCTTTGTTTACCAATATGCAAAATTAAGGATGTTGGAGTTTTACTTTGAATTTGTTGCTAAATATGTGGATAGGTGTGATTTCAAGTATTGTGAAATGGACACCGACTCTGCCTATTTTGCCATTTCGGGTCGATGTTTGGAAGAGGTGGTCAAACCTGACTTGAAAGAGGCATTTTACCGTGAATGGGATCAATGGATGCCAGCGGTCACTTGTCAGGCTCACCGTGAGGAATGGGTGAATGCCAAGTGTAGTGGTCAAGTTTGGGTGGATCAACCGTGCTGTCTCGAGCGTCAAAAATTTGACAAACGAACACCCGGATTATTCAAAGAAGAATGGTGTGTGTGATGGGATGTCAGTTTGTGTAGCAAAACATACTATTGTTTTGGTCACACTGACAAAACATCTTGCAAGGGGCTGAACAAAAACCAGAATACCCTCAACAAAGACAAATATACTTAAAAGTGTTGAGAGAGCAACAATCAGGGTCAGGTGTTAATCGGGGGTTCCGATGCGTGGACAACCAGATGTTCACCTACGCCCAGTCACGAGCTTCTCTCTCATATTTTTATCCCAAACGGGAAGTCTTGACTGATGGGGTATCAACGCGCCCCTTGCTGATTTAATTATTTATGATGTTTGTTGTTGTGATAAGTTTATTGTTGTCTCTGTTTGAGTGATGTACTTTTAGAAAATGTAAAACAAAAATTCTTTGTTTCCTGATTCATGTTGAAAATGTATTTTACAATCGTGCCAATAAAATGATTGCGTAAACAAGGCAACTACAACAAGAACAATTCGTTTAATATATTTTATTAATCAAATCATATACTATGGTATCATTAGCAACCAATTCTTGCTTAAATATACGCAAGAGTTGTTTCATGGAAACACCTCGACTCCTTAAAAGCAAGTAATACATACAATACAAACCACAGGCATTAGAGTTTAAAGCTTGCACAGTCTGTTGATTAAAGGTCCATGAGACACAATGACGCCTGAGAAACCTATGAAACGTAGGCTGGAGAGGTGGCAAACCAACGAATCAAAATATTCTCCACGACCTTCATGATCGATATAAATGGCCACCTAGTGTTCACCAGGTTGTTTACGGGGTTGGAAGTTACAAATCAGGCCACTAGGCTGGACTAGGTTTCGAGGCAATGTATCCAAGGCAAAGACACCTCGAACTATTTGACGAGTATGGGGATCTTGGGCAATCAGGGTCCGCAGTTGATCCGAATCCATACTTAGGCTGCGTAATCAAATAAAACGTCACGAGCTCGATCCACTTGAATCACGTTTTCAAATTCGGCATATACAATAACATTGACGGTATTAGGTAGAGCTTCAGCAAAACGCATTTCCAAGCGGATGTTTCCTTGTTTGATCAAATTAAAGTGGCTACCTCCTTCAGCTAAATCAGGTGTTAGATCAAAGGCAAATAAACTATAACCCTTTGGATATTCGTGCCACGTAATGTGATTACCCTCGTCGTGATTGGCTTGCCCTGTGCTAATGAATAGATTGGCGTAACTTCGTGTGTATATATGATCTGCAAAATTAGGTTGTAAGGGTTTGGCGGGGATCTGTTGTCCATCCACATATAATGACAAAAAGTTCATGTTGTAATGCTTGAAATGGAATGGATTCTTTTCATAGTGACCATTGAAAGCCTCGTTATCTACACACCCCAAAACCAGACGCTTGGGAAGCTGATCCAGAAATAGATTTTCTTGGTTGACTGTCATATTACCCCGAGGTATAGAAAACACTTTGGTTTCCACACGTCGAATAGGGTATTTGACTGGGTTACGTTCCAAAGCTTTAATATGAGCCAACTGCACTGTTGGATTCAATTTGACTTTGCGTATCAATAGAACCACAGAGGTCAACACCGTCTTGGGGTGAAAGTCATTCTCAGTCGTTGCCATAAGACTAAAGGGATCGCTGCTTTTCACCAGGCGCACTTTCATATCCACCCCATTCAGCAAATACCGCTCTTGGCAGAACATGTCGAGATGAAGTCGCCCCATCATATCCACCACCCCACTGGTGGCCGCTCGCCTTTGTCGGATCCGCCACCCTTTATTATCAACCGTACAGGTGTCCATGTGACCGGCCGTGTCTTTGTGCCATAAAGCTGCCGTCAACTGTGACTCTTTAGCTGCCGGACCATAGCTCAACAAAGTTTCCATGTAGGCTCGATACGGATAAGTGTTGGAGGAGGTAGACACTAGCTTTTCGTTGAGAGTTACATCCACTTGACCAAATAGTGAATGTAACCACAGATTAACAGGAGCCACAGGGGCATCCACCTCTAAATTATCACCATTGGCTTGTACCACCTTGGTCTGGATGTGTAAATAGGAATTGGCCAGATCGAGATAATCATCACCCGAACCACTGACGCTAAATTCAACAGGACCCGCACCTAGTGCCGAAACCGGGTGATGTTCCACCCAATGACCATGTGCAATACTACTCTGAGTCGGTGGAATACTAAAAAGATCCAATTCACTTTTGGTACAGGGGCATGATTGCGGGTGGACGAGAGCCATGGTTATCCGAATATATCACCTTTCTGCTGTCGTCGGCTTCCACGCTTGGACGGTCTACCTCGTTTCTTATTCGATGGTCTACCACGTTTGGGTCTGGTGTGACTGCCTCGCGCATGTCGTTTTATAGCTGGAGCCAAATCATCAACAAATTCACTTCCGGTTTGTATCATTCGTCGTTTAGCGGCCGTTTTCAAAGGTCGACCCTTCAATACATCTCCGACCACCCTGGCTCCTCTTTTCATGATACTTTTCTTGACGATGGGTACAGCTTTCCTGGCCAATGAGGGCAGTGTTTGTTTCACTAGAGGCATCACCATACGAGCCAAACCGCTAAAGAGGCTACCCAAACCGTGTCCACGTTGTCGCCTACTCCCCATGAATACGGGGAAACCATTTCCGGCTTGGTGTGTATAATAAGATGTATATGGATCTGCCATATCAAAACAAAGTTTTTCTCTCTTTCCTAAAATGTAACGTCACTGTCACTTTACCACGTTCAAATGGTATGGGATGACCAGTATCATCTCTTATATCGATTTCCACAGTGAAAAATGATTTGGTCATTACGGGAGAATAAAATATATGTTCATAGGTCTGGGTCACCATAAGACCTTTGAAGTCATCTTTAAGGGGTATGATGCGTAACAGAGGCGCCATCGTGTCGCCTACCACTTGAGGTTGTACTGCACTGCAGTAGACATATAAACCATACAGACCACTATTCAGATCGACAATATGCTCGCCTACTTGTTCCAAGGCCGTTTGGGTAGCATGGTCAAAGCCCAAGATCAGACTCAATTTCTCAGTCAATACAACTATCACATCATCAGTCAATTGAATAACAGCTTTCTGTATTTGGTGATTGTAACCAAATTGGACTCTAGATTCCCCTAAGACCGTCATTCGGCGATTCAGGTTATCCACCAAGGCTTGTGGACTATTATAATACCCCTTCTTGATATCAGTGTAAATAGGCTGTGCCATTTTACCCCTGTCAGCAAATCGACACATTTCTTCATAATCAGTCAAACAAGTAATAACCCCTAAGTCACTCATGTATTCCACAAAGTTTTTATTCAGAACAGTCAACCCCACCAATGTTATACCAGCTACGGGGGTACTGTATCTCAGCCAAACCCACTTCCCATTCGCCAATCAAATCGATGGTCTTGGGTAATTGAGTGATATATTTTGTCAGCGTGTTCTCTGGGTGATAGCTCAAGGAGCTATTGCTCGGCAACGTCAAGTTGAATGTCATACTACCGACATCCCTTTATGCTTGAGGGTTGGGTTAGGTAGCATGTATCCTAAACTACTGCTGAGTAAGGCCGTCCATAAATTACTGTCCCCTTTTTTTTTTCCGCTGATAAATTGTAAATGCTGACGACTATGACCGTATACAGGATGATGATTTGTGCAAAGAACACGATTTCTGCTTTGGGTATGGATTGACCAAAGACTGTCCACACCCGATCGCTGTGATTGTCACGCTGGCTTTCCATGGTATGATGGTGAATCGACGGCAACATCAGTTTTTATAGACTTCCAGTCGATCGACCCAACTGTTGAAACTGCTTGGATACCCCCACCACTTGACAAAGTATTGCTTGCCGTCTTTACGCCTTCTTTCTTTCAACACCTTCTCCACACGATACACGGTTTTATCACCTATTCGTTGCATTTCCGCTTCGTAAAACGTACCCGCCAATACAGTTTTGGCATCGTCCATGAGAGTATAGACATTGGGTATACCAGAGTGAACCTTATGTATGGTAAACAATTCTTCACTCCAATCGGGCAAATACCCCTTTTTAAACTTGCCCCGTTCCTTACTGATGTGGACTCTTTCCCCCATGCTGAATTTAGGTGGTTTAGCATCTTTAGACGCGCCGTAAAGCGTCAACCAAGTCTCTTCTTCATTTGTAAGTTTTACCGACTCGGGGTTGCGTTTAATACTTCGATGGTAGCTCCGATTGTATCCGCGGACTAATTGCTTTAGCACCGATAGATAATCCAATGTGTTGTGTTTGGTAAAATAACGCCACATTTTGCTTTTCAACGTACGATTAAAGCGTTTGGCTATACTTGCTTTGGTTTCCGCATTGTGTGTTGTGAAAAAATGAATGTGGTTGGCTTTCAACCACGTCTGAAATTTGCGATTGACAAATTCTGTGCCTTTGTCCGTCTGCAAGCGCTGTGGTTTTCGGCCTTGTTTCAATATCAGGTCAAAGGCTGTCACTAGGCTAACACCTGACTTAGTCTTCAAGGGTACTACCCAGGCATATTTGGAAAACACATCGATGCAAGTCAACAGAAAGGTATGACCCCGGTTGTGCTTGGCCAAGCGTGACACATCGACCAGATCAGCCTGCCATTGATGGTCGATACCACCTACCACCGCTGGACGTCTAAGAAATTTCTGTCGTATAGGTTTATGTAGTGTGTATGCATCTTGTTGTGATAACCACGTTGTTACTGAGGATGGTTTCAACTTGGCAGCTTTTGACAAGGTACGTAGACCCCCGAATGCACTGGGTAATTGTGGGTCATAATACAACTTGTCTAGTTTTCCAACCTCGTCCATGAGTTAGCTGCTACACCTCTGGCTGGTTTTCCTCTGGCCACCAAACGTCCAGGTCGAGTTCTTTTATGATCAATCAATCGCTGCACTCGATCTTCCCCATGTTGGATCCACGACCACCGATCTGGATGAGCCACCCAATCTTGTGGTACGTTGGTGTCACGCAAGGCACTACCAAATTCTCGCCAACCATGGGGAGTGAAATTTTTACGACCCCGTAACACATCATTTACTAAATCAGTCATGTTGTTTCCATTTACCACCTGCCCTTTAAGGACTAATTCTCCGCTGTCATTCCATCCCATATCAGGGTTTCGTTGGATTCGGTCCATTAACAAGCGTCCTTTAGCCTGGAACTTCCCTGGAATGCTTTTGATAACCTCCACCATCACAGGATCGTCCATCACCTCAACCACCTACTTAACCACCCCGGGTGGGTCTGCAGACTCGACTGTTGTTGTGTCATCAGATCTGGATGGGCGTGGTGTGGTGGTGGGTGGTGGTGGTGGTTGTGGAGATTTATGCTGTTGGTAATAGGTGCGATGCTTTTGCAATATCTGGTTGTACATTAAAACTTTATCCTCATCCGACTTATCACGCTGATTCAATACTTGACGCATCTCGTCATCCAAATTCATCAAGGTCGAAGTCGTGGGGGCTTGGTCGTATTGTGAAGCACTCAATACACGAGGATCCACAAGTATCATTTTCTTTGCCATTATTTCACGATACCACCTAACAACGTTCCCAATAGTGGACCGATAATAGGTGCTAATAGTGCTGGTAAGAAACCACCTTTTTGTAACACACTATTCTTTTTCTTGATGGCTGTTTTTCGAGTAGCAAGGGTGCGCAGACCTTGTTTGTGTCGGGTTAATTTACGTTTCTGAGTCGGTGTTAAGGGAACGTTCCCTTTTAAGACATTCAAGGCACATTCACAGAGACAGTTGACCAGATCTTTGTCCGCTGTCTTCAATAAAGCTTTGTTTATGGCTGTTTTTTGCCTTGGCCATTACTCGCAGTGTATCAGCGTGTCTTTGTAAGCGACCTGTCATCTTAACCCTTGAGAAATCAAATGACAAGTATGAGTCGATTTGTCAATTTATATATATATATATATATATATATATATATATATATATATATATATATATATATAATATATATATATATATATAATTTATTTCTGCTCGAGATAAACCGTCTGGTGTGGTTGTAGCACATTGGTGCGAAGGCGCAAATGTTCTGGTGTGTCTTGTTTCAGATCCACCAATAAATAACCGTGTGGTTCACGTGTAGCATCCACAAAAGCCTCTTGAACATACTTGACACGACCAGGGTACATTTGTTTAGCCAAGTTGGTAATTTGCGTTCCATCTCGAGGATTTTTAAATACGAGGAGGTACTGGGCATTCAAACTGATAGTGCGATGATCTTTGCCTTTGTCAAATAAATTCTGCACCAGGTACATGACGCTTATGTTGCGTAGGTGACTGCCTTTGGTAAAAAGTTTGGTGATGCGCTGGTCCGTTTCATGCATCAAATCATCGATAATCAATAGCGTGGGTCGATTCCCATCGATATCAAATGATAAACCCTCAACAAATTCGACTTGCGTGAACTTGGTATAAAACGCCTGCCATTCACCATAACACCACACGATGCGTTCAGGGATGGGATCCATATGTAGATTGACATCTTTGATGAACTGGCTGACAAAATAGGTTTTTCCACAACCGGTCGGACCAGCCACAACACATGTAAAGGGATGCTTAAATCTCGGATCCATTATTTTATTTATTATTTTGTTTGTTTGTTACGTGTTGACACCAGGTCGCTTATATACGAATATGGTTAAAAAATCGACAATCAATGTATTTATATAATAATATTTATTTGAAAGAAACCACTATATTTACTACTCTTCATGGTTCAATACTGCCGGGCGCACGTGGTATGGGTATGTCTATCACATCCTCATCTGACAGGTCATTATCAGGGTCAGGTAGTAGAGTTACCGGTCGAGGCTGACGTAAATAACTTTCCCGATACTCGCGCAAGGCTTTTATCTTTCTGACCGCTAATGAATCCATATCAATTTTGTTGGTCCGATTCAATTGTTCTCGCAATTCGGCAACCTCATCCATGCCCTGACGACATAAACGTCTCACTTCATCGTAATCTTCTTTACGCCACTGTAAAGCAGCTTCCAATCGACCACAGTTGCGACACTGTAAGTTTACTTGTGCCTGTGTCATGGTCAATGATCATCCAAGTGACTGGTCGAATTTGGTAAGGATACCGCACTTATCAAGTTAAAGAATGACGTCATCAGTCACGTGATGAACAGGTCCTAACATGCTCCGGTCATTATTCAATACCTCACTCAGCAAACAAGTTACAGAATGACGTCATCAGTCACGTGACGAACAGGTCCTAACACGATCCGGCCATTATTCGACTTCTTCAGCCTCCAAACGTTTGAATTTCTTCACTTGACGTTCTAATAAAAATCTCTTCTGATATAGGGCATGCCGTGTAGCTTTGGCCCAATCCCCATAAACTTCAAACAAACGTTGTCGTGTTGTCATGATCTGTTGATGCGTTGGGTCTTGTTCAAAGTCATCCATCACTTTTAACACATCAATGTATTTTCTCTCCAATACAGTTTGGAGTTCAGTCACGTTACCATCAGGATAAGAATCCATCACTGTAAACACCATTTCTCGCCATGGGTCGGACGTTCTTCTCTTCATTTTTGCTTTACTTCTTCGCGATTCGTTTATCTCACAACCTGTTACCCCGCTTTTAAGGTCTAGTGATGTGATGTCAACGCCCACGTGTCCATTCTTTTATCAAAAGCACCAATCACAGGTCTCCGTTAGCTTTAATAAACCATGTAACGCTGATGTCACCACAAATACTGGTCATCAACCGTTGTGTTCGTTATATTACACAACATATCATACAGAAGTCTTAAGAAGAAAAAAAAAAACAGAAGGTAAGATATATATATATATATACACATTTATTTTATTGAAGCGATTATAATTGGTGAATCACACGACTTTCAATTTCATTCTTTATCAATATCAACCAAGATTGTCTATAATCAGGGCAATAGAATTGGCTGGTTTCCGTCCATGAAAGGGGCAGGCACAAACAAGCCCAAACATGTCGTCCACATATCCATCAATTCCAGATCGTTCACGCGCAGCATTGCCTCAGGTAAATACAGCTTCACCTGCTCCTCCCGTTCCATCATCAAACACACATCATGCTGTTCTTGACTTGGATGGACCACTTGACAACCGTGACAATTTTCTTTAATCACGAGGTTCACCAAATTTACCAAATGATCCACGTAGACAGTTTTAAGACACTCCTCCAGTAACTCCTGGCGTTGTTTCATTGCTCCAAATCGATCATTCAAGTCCTCCCAACTGTCAACCAACATGCGCCAAGCAAATCTATCTAAACGCAATTTTACCTGGTCATGTTTTATTATCACCAGCGGGGTCGGGTGTTGAACACTAATAGAGACTTCGGCTCCCATGGAAACCTCCCGTTCTTGATGCGTCCCCGCTTCTACCGTGGTTAGGGTCTCTGTTATGGCTGATAACTCATAGCCACCGTACAAAAAGTCTCTCAAATCCAAAGCTATCTGTAATTTCCGATCCGTATCAAGAAGTATTACTCTGTCCTTATTCCACAACGTCAACTAAAATTGACAGAAGTCGCGAGTGTAGACTGGAATCACCATCGTTTCAGTTGTCTTTGCCATTTTCTATCCTTCACCTTGTGGTCAACCAGCGGGCAGATGCACAAAACTAGTCGCCTCACAGTTATATATCCTGTAGCTGTAACGCCTCACAGATCTGGGGCAATACGTCTTCACTCAATAGCTAATCAAACTCCGCCTCTGTGATTAGCCAACCACCAGGTATTCATTCTTCCCCTCTGAAATGCTGAACGCCAATCAAATGACGACCAGCAAAATAACGCTTGACCAAGTACTGATCGCCCGCTAAATATACTTATATGTTTACCTCTTTCAGACGAGGTGCTTCACTTACAAGGCGGCCAAATAACATGGCGAAAATCGGGATTAATCGCTTTCCACTCACTCGCTCCACCTCCAACCTCACGTATGGAGCTCCATTCTTACATTTCAACACACAAATGGTCACGTGAGAGCTCAGGGGTATTGGTGACTCCATAGTGATTGAAAAACAGTCTGACACCCAGCTCTTTATAAAGCATTCAACAAAGCCTTACATCATATCACATGGTTCACTTTCAACACCACCACCCCTTTCAACTTTATTAACATGTTCAAACACGTCTTCCCAAGTCCATTGTTATCCCCAAAGGGTTACGTCACATTCTCAAGTGGCGTGGGTACATCATTTGACTAGAAGTCTTAAACTAAAGGATATACCCAACCCATTGTTATTCTCATGTATTTCTATAGAACCCCACTCAGTACCTTTAAACACTCAACAACACACCTAAACTAGGCTTTACATAATATCACGTGGTCACATAGCATCACCACGTGACAAACAAGTCCAAACAAGTCCAAACACGTCACATGATCACGTGGTCAACGCGTGGGGGGAACAAGGGGGTGGGAAGGTCATGGGGGGGCTCTGGTATAACATATACAAAAGTTTTCCGGTGTATCCTGTGCCTCCTATACTACTGGCAGACTAGGAAGATAATAGGGATGGCAGTAGGTGGTACATGAGGAGGATAATAGTGTTCGCAGTAGGTGGCTGACAAGGAGGATATTCTGGGTGGTAGTAGGTAGGTGGAACACTAGGTGGATAATAGGGGTGGTAGTAGGTGGCAGACAAAGAGGACATTATGGGTGGCAGAAAGAGGCAGAGTAGGAGGATATAAGAGGTTGCAGTAGATGGCAGACTAGGAGGATATTAGGTGTGGCAGTAGATGGAAGACTAGGATGTTATAACTGCTTGGTAGAAGGTGGCGGATAAGGTGCTGGAAGTAGGTGACAGATAAGGAAGATATAAAATGGCTTATTCGGTCGTTGGACAGGTCGGCAGTTGGTGACAGATAAGGAGATGTTAGGGGCTGGCAGTAGGTGGAAGATTGGCAAAATACATGGGGCGGCAGCAAATGGCAGATAAGGATGGTTGAAGGGGATGACAACATGTGGCAGGGTGAGATGGTAAAAGAGGCTAGCAGCAGGTGGCAGATTAGAATGCAAGACGGGGCTAGCAGGAGGTGGCAGATTAAGATGGTAAAAGGGGCCAGTAGCAGGTGGCAGATTTCAATGATATATAGGGATAGCAGCAGGTTGTAGATTAAGATGGAGGAAGGGGCTACTATCAAGTGGCTTATTAGAATGGTACACGGGGCTAGCAGCAGGTGGCAGATAAAGATGGTAGAAGCAGCTAGCAGTAGGTGGCATCGGGAGTCTTTGAGCATGCGCCTTGCCGTGCTATATGCGTGAGGTTCCTGAGACCTTGTCACATATAAGTTGGCCGCTCTACTTTGATAACCAGATCGGTAATATGTGACAAATATAAAAAAAAGGCCAGAGACTGAACTTTCTTAGAATTTTACAAACTTCCATACCTAGGAAATTTTATAGACAAACATCAACAACCAATCATCGGAAGAGAAATTGCCCCAATGACTCGGTAAAGCAGGCTTCAGATCGTCATCATATATGGTACAAACACTGCCAGATTCAAGATTGATGCGCTCATATTTACTACATTGTCCAAGTAAATGAACGAATTTACTTTCTCGGAATCAGCTTTTCTTTATACCCAAACCAAGTTAACCCTATGAACAGATGAACTGTAGGACATGTGCTCTAATGACTCATTGTATGGCACTTCAGAGTTGTTTTCCTTGTTGCGCGCCGCGATAATGTCGCTCGATAAAAACCTTTCTGGCTTTCGTCTCAAACTCTAATTGGCTGTTCGGTCAACAAGACGCGATTGCAGGCTAGAGACAACTTCAGCTGAATGTTAAAGGTGTGGTCTTTGTTCAACTGCGCCGTTCGATCGCAGCTCGTCTCTGAGAAAGGGCGTCAGATCTTCAATTAATAAACGCCAGTATTGAATCATGTATCAATTACTGTTTGCTGTGCTTTTGTTTAGAAACAGTGTTAATTTGAGGTAATCAATTTATTTTACATGGAAGACAAATTTACTTTTTACCTTCTATCTAGGGATTTAGGAAACGACTTACTGCCAAGAAATCCATACTCAACACACGGCGGTCAACATACCTTCTTCAAAGGTAATAACTATATCATTTTCATTATGTCTGCTGACTTTTTTGTAAAAGGAATATTTACATATAATCAGCATACCTGATAGTGTCCATCAAGTCGTATATGTTAAGGACAATGATGGTAATTTGATACTGAGCAGTAGCCCAGCTCCGGTGATAGAAGGGAGGCAGACAGTCATTCAGACTGAACACCGCATAAGTCACGGGGAACATGAGTGGTGACCGAAGAACATATATTTCATGACGTCATAACCTCATTGTGACTTCATATATTCATGCATGGTGACCTAAGACCTTATAAATTGTGACGTCATAACCTCATTGTACCTGCATCTTCATGCGATGTACTCCTGTGATGGCAATACTCGCTAAACCTGCTGCCCACCCCCGTCCCCCACAAACGACCTCTTATCCACCCCGAAACCTCCCCACGACCTGTGTTCAACCTAGCAAATGCGCCACGTCAATGCAAGATTGTTTCACACTGGACTGTTAACCTTTTACTGTCTAGCGGATCAATGCGCAATCGTCATTGCCAAACTTTAAATAGATATTTCGAACGTGTATGCATATGTGTTTGATAAGTTATATATTTAAGATTCAATGTTTTCCATTCAACAGCAGATCCACTCGCATGACACCACTGATACCACCATGGCTACGAGATCAGAATGCCCGGAGTGCGATCTACTGATACAATATGCAGAGGAATTCGTGGAGCTACTTCATCATCCGAAATATATAATGGAACAGCTGCGACTGGACGATGTGATTACTCGCCATGACGCAGATCGAATTGTCACAAAAAGCCCCAATGAGCAACTTTGATATCTTCGTGATTCCGTTATTCCAAGAAAGCATTGTCACCGCGAATTCGCTGACACATTGAAAGTCTCCAATCAACTAGAGCTGTTGCAGCTACTGAGTCCTGATGAAGAAGTGGACCCGCCTAAAGAGGGGCTTGAAACGCTACGATATCGACTATACAGCCATAATCAAGAGGGAGACCCACAGGGTCAAAAGATTCCGACTCACTTACGGGAAACAAGAAAGATCAACTCGTAGGAATGAAACAGCAGGGCGCCATCGTGCGAATGATGACGACAGATGACAGCTACCTTCCTGCTTGGGATGTTGACATGATTTTAGCTACTTCAGAGCAAGAAAACAAAGTCGGGATTTTGATTGATTGCATCATGGATGCTAGCCTACATGCATACTTAGCAATAGTCACATTCCTCCTTGTTTCCAACCAAAGCGAGTTGAGCGACCTCATCCATGACGAGGACACGATCAAAGCAGCAACGTCCGTGGAGGATGTTTGGACCGAAGCTTATTTCAGTCACCTTGGGGAGAAATATGCTGAACCAATCTGCTAGACGAAAGGATGAATCTTCCCTCTCGGGAATACATAGATCTAGTATTAAATTGAGAAGAGTATGAACCTAACATAAGTGGCCTACAGGGACTCGCAGGCTCGGCCGATGATTCCATCAATCTGAAGGACATATTTGAGGAGCAGGGAGGGGAAAAAGCAAGATCTATATTGTTCGTCGGGAATCCGGGTACTGGCAAAAGCTCTGGAATGAAGTATATTGCGTCACAAATTGCTGCGAAGAAATGGTCAGGATTTCCATATTCCCCATTTGTTATTCCCCTGCGATCAATCCAGGACCACCGCACGTCACGCTCATGCAGCATGGACCAGAAGCAGAATTCGGTAAGCAAATTTGGAAGAAAATAGAGAAGCAAAGCAACAAGCTCATTATCATCCTTGACGGGGCAGACGAGTCCCAAGTATCGTTCCTAGAAAGCAAAACTGGTGTCAGCCCTGTGTCTGGCACTACCAACGTAGTACCTGTCAAGGATGTTATGGGCAACCTATTTCCTAGTTCGCGAGTACTAGTAACGTCACGGCCCTGGGGCCTACATGAGGCTTGGGAGTCATTCAACGAAAAAGTAAATGTTCTCGGGTTCAGTGAAAGCAGTTTGGAGAGGTTTTTGCTGGCAGAGCTAGGGGCCAAGTTTGGAGATGTCTGGGAGGTTTTACAAGATAGGGATGACATCCGTCTCTTATGTCGGACACCCCTGATGGCAGTGTCGTTAGTCTGGCATGTAAAGCAGCTATCAGCTGAGGACGACCTGCATCTGGAAAACCGCACGGATTTTGCTGTTGCCCTCCTGGCCTCACTAATGAAAACAGGTGACGTAGATTTAAAAGCGAACCCCATTACAAACGATACGTTGTGGGCAGATGAAGGAAATTCCCTTATAAAACTCTCTGTTTTGGTCAACAAGCTCTTGTTGAACACTGATATAAAGCAAGTCGATATCACTAAAGAGGATCTCAGGAGAGAAGATATCAGAGAAGATGACTTAATGAAGACCGGACTCGTCTCCAAACAACTGACACCAGTTGAAACCGAGTTTGGCCGTGGCTGCATAACCACTTACATCATCCCCTTGGGGGCTGTAGCTTTGGCCATAGGCAACTTTGAGGAGCTTCTTAAGGTGGTGACAACAAACAACGGCAGGTATGTTGTCCAAAAGTGTTTCTGTAATACGATGAGTACACAGTATTACACAACGGTATAACCACCACACATCACGACGATGTGAACACGTTCACTGCTTGTAATCTCCCTGTCTGGTCGCATTTTGTGTGTGCGTTACCCAGAATGGACCTGCTGCTCCTGTATACAGTCAGGCTGCTGGCTAATGCCCTTCACCACAAGCTGCTGGGTGCAGTGACGGGATGTCCTACCAGTCCTACCAATGTTTCACCTGACCCTCATGAGGAAAACGGCGCCACAACCAAACCCAGGTAACGATTCTGTTCTCTGACATTCACCAGGTTAAACGTTAGGCGAGATGTGTTGTTATGATCATGTTTAAAAAAACACACCATCACATCAGCGGCCATCCTCAAAGCTCCTCAACAATTGTGTGCTTATTCCATGTGATCCTTCAGAGTACCTCAATCGGGGGGTCCAAAGAAGACACTGAAACGGTGGCTCCAGAGAGTGCTGCCTGGAAGGAAATTGCATGATCGGTGTGATGTATTGCGTTTTGCTGTCCAGTTATGAACAGAAAGCAGAGCGAGTTGTGAGAGCTATTGTCGGGAGCCACAGGAGACTTCTACGCGGGGGTGAGACGTTCTGCTTGAGGTCTTTGCGTGAGAGCCAGCAGTGGCAGCTGACGGAGCACGTCAGGGTGAGCATTTCGTTATTCATTCTCCTTCACCACCACATCACAGCCTACCAGGCATTTGGTCTGCTGCAGATAATCTACGACATATCCACCCGAGTTACTCATAGACGGATGAAAGCATTAACTGGAACATTACACATATCACAAATCGTTACATCTTATAAACGTGTTCTATATGCCACATACCGTACATTGCTACATCTAGTACATCACTTGGTAGTGTAATACCTGGTACATCGCACAGAACTGTACCACCTACTACAATATATATAATTGTTCCACCTGCTAGATCATATAGTATTGTAGCATCTGCTACATCGTATGGAACGGCACCATCTGCTACATCATATAGACTGTACCACCTACTGCATTATATAGACCTACACCACTTCCTACATCACAAAGAACTGTATCACCAGCTACATCACATAGAACTGTACCACCAGCTACATCACATAGAACTGTATCACCAGCTACATTGCATAGAACTTTACCATCTACTACATCATAATCAACTGTACTACCTGCTACATCATATTGAACTGTACCACCTGCTACATTAAATAGAACTGCTGCACATGCTATATTACATATAACTGTACTACCTGCTACATTAAATAGAACTGCTGCACATGCTATATTACATAGAACTGTACTATCTACCACCTTCTTCACATGGAACTCTAACACCTCCTGCATCATATAGAACTCTACCACGTGCTACATCATATATAAGTGTACAACCTGAGACATCACATGGAACTTCACCAACTGATACACCTCATGTAACTCTTCCTATTGCTACATCATATATAACTGCACAATCTGCTACATAACATAGAACTGTGCCACCTGCTACACCACACAGAACTGCATCACCTGCAACATCATATAGAACTGTGCCATCTGCTGCATCACTTTGAATTGCACCACCATCACATAACACCGTACAACCTTGTTCGTCACTTAGAATTGTTGTTCTTGCTACATCATATAAAACTGTATCACCTGATACATCATGCAGAACTCCATCATATAGTAGATCATACAGAATCACCTCGTTTAACATATACAACTGTTTCTCCACATTCATATCATTGAATTGTATCGCCCGCACCATTCAATAGCGCTGCAGTCCATCCTTGCGATGAAGTACCCGTGCTATGCGTTATGATGGGATATATTACCATTTTGACACGTTGACATGGCGCATCCCGCGAAACTTACGACACAGAGCGTTTTGAGGCCTGGGGGCGGGGCGGGGGCACTTGGTCTTATTCTGGATAGGGGTGTGCCGCGGGACCTCGAAAACCCGTACCCGTCGTACAAGGTCAAAATGGCCAAAAGCATACCCTGCCGTACAAGGTATTATGCGAATGTATAACCCGTCGTACAGATTGAAGCTGAAAAACATACCCCGTCGTACAAGTATGAGGCCCAAAAGCCCGTCGTACAAGTCGAGAGGCCGAAAAAACATACCCCGTCGCGCGGCACATATATACTACCTCTATACACTAAAGTGCCCCCCACCGGGTTTGAGGCTAGCAGACCAAAGTTGTATCCAGGCGCCTCGTCATTATCCCGCCGTCTCGCCGTGCGTAAGTTTTGATTTGTGTCAATATTGCGACGTTCATTCTGGGATGATGCACTTCATACCTTATATCCAGGCTAATTTTGCATTTTGAACCACGCTTTTCCTCCCTACACGCGCTAGACACTAGTAGTATAGAGTGGTAGGCCCAAATCACCTCCTGTATGTGGCGCCAAAAAGTGGCCACGCCTCCGGCCCAGCGGATTTGAATTCTCGACCAATCACAGGCTCGGATTCAGCAGAAAGTAAACCGGAAGTAACCGATCAGCCAATCACAGCACGGGGAAGTAGGACAAATTTGCATATATAATTTATGTTCGCAGCCAAAAAGGCGCCATTTTGTCACTTTTCTCACTTATTATCGCTATAAATTTGGATTTGTACTTTTGACAAAATGGCTAAATGGATTTGTGCAAAATGGCGGTCCTTCTTTATGAACAATTAAAACCTCCTAATTATCGATATATCCGAGCGTAAATTCACGTTCTAGTAAAAAAGACGGTATAATTCGAGCATAACGTTCACGTCATTATGACAACATGGTATATTGTATAGTGGGCGATATAACAATTAATAAGTAAGCTACCTAATTAAGTCATCAAAAGGTCAAAATACCTGACATTTACCTGAAAATGAAAAGTGACAGATTCGGAACCGTCTGACCGAGCTGACCACGATGGTCATGACCATTTTTGATTTGGATTAATAATAAATTAATTAATCACATTAAAAAATCAAAATTTTCACACAAATGTAAAGTGGATATTTTCGGAAGCGTCTCGACGCGCTGATTTCGTTGGTGAAAGAATTAAGTCGATCCCATCAATATTCGTTACGCTATTCAATCATAAACATTATAACATGTCTATAGGCTAACTGGAAACATAATTTCACTAGCAGCAGCCATTCTTATAATATTTGACCTACTTCCGGGTTGTGGGGAAAATGTACCAACAGAAATCCCTACCTCGTGATTGTGTGACGTCAGAGCCTCTCTTTCACTGTCAGTCCTAGTATACTTCAATATACTCCAGTTTCACTTTCATTATCCACACATACATACTCCAAACGGCGTTGCGTTTTAAGCCATAACGTCTGTGAAAGCACTGTCAAATTAAACAACAAGCCAAACATATAATAAATATATAGACACACATTCAACAGTAATATTACCACACAACGAAATATAATTACAACAAGTACTCACTGACTGTTGACAGTCCTTCTCTCTCGCCATTTTGTTGACGCATGCGCAAAAGTACAGTTGACCCACTAAATCTCAAGCCAAGCTCTTACACGGAAGTAAGCATCCATTAACGCTATCTGATTAAAGTTAATCAGATAGCAAGCCAAGTCTGGGCATTACAAGACTAGCTGGCTATTGACGCTCTAAAGATGTTGTGGTATAATGTATAGTGTACACTAGCTTGGAGCAAGTCACTTGTCTATATCTGATGCACGGCTAATGGATGTATAATTCCTTCTTGCAGTGCTACTAAGTGCTTTAAATGTGTTAACTTCCTTGTTGCATTACTGAGTGCTTTAACTGTGACGTCATAGGTCAGTACATTAACAGAAAGAAATATATATATATATATATATATATATATATATATATATATATATATATATATATATATATATATATATATATTATATATATATATATATATAGCCTGATACAATGGAAGTGTGTTCTGATTGGTTGAGGCTTGCTATACATAAGCAAGAGACAGGCAGTTCCCAGCAAACAGTAACCATGGCGCGGTCATATACATGTGGCCACTGCAAGGAAGTATTTCATCAACGTAATTTCTTCATTGAACATGTCAATAGACATAGAAAAGGCAATGGTAAATTGGAGTGTCCTCACTGTCCAAGGGAGTTTGCACAAAATAGTAAACTTCTACAACACAGACTTCGTGTCCATCCTCAAGGTCAAGGTCAAGCTGTTGGAGCACAATAT